>JBCEDN010000004.1:2102500-2702500 GCA_039880775.1 Diaporthe vaccinii
AACTTTAATATATTTATATTATTATATATATATATATATTAAGTTATATTAAAAGGTTTTTATTATATATATATTAAATTATATTAAAAGGTTTTTATTATATATATATATTAAATTATATTAAAAGGTTTTTATTATATATATATATATATTAAGTTATATTAAAAGGTTTATATATTATTAATAATTAAATATTATATAAAAAGCTTATATTTCTTTTTAAATTTATTTTTTTTATATATATTCTTTATTTTTTATTTTTTATTAAATTCCGTTATATATTTATATAATGGATTTAATTATTATAATTATAACATTATTTAATAAAATTATCTTTAAAAATATTATATTTAATAATCGATTTTAAATTATTATATTAAATAATAATAATAATTATATTATTATTAATAATTATAAAATATATATACTCCCTTATAAATTTATATATATATATATATATATAAATATAAAGGAAAGGGATAAAATATTAATATTATTTTTAATTAAAGAAGATTTTAAATAATTATTAATTATTTAAGAAAATTATTATAAGCTAGCCCTGAATTGCTGCTGAAGAGGTACCTAAATAGAGTTATAATTTAAATTATAAAGGAGAGAATTTATTCCCTCCTTAATATGCGTTAAAGCTTATTTATAGCTAGATAGCTCCCCAGAAGTTCCCATTTTAAACTAAGGCTTATATAAGCTCAACCTTTTATATACTGCCTTCCCCCAGATAACCCTTAGGTTGATCCCTTAATAATAAAAAGTTGCTATAACCCTAACTTAAATTAAACCTAAGCCTTTTTAAAAGTATAAAGTTGCGCTTTTAAATTATTATATTAATAGCCTTATGCCTTAGAATATATAATTTAAGGGCTAAGCTATAATATATAAAGGAGTAAAAAGGCTTATCCTTATCTTTATTAATAATAAATATTAATTATAATTTAAAATTCAATATTATTAGCTTTTTTAAAGCATTACTTCTTATATAATCTAGAAATATTATTAATTATAAGCTAATTATAAAGTAATAATCGCTTTTTATATCTTTAAACCAGATATAAATAGGCCTTTATATATTCTTTATATATACCTTAACCTTATTTATTAATTATTATTAACTTAATATTAACTTAGTATTAGCCTAGGCCCTATTAAGGTATATATATATAACTTTATAAATTAAAAAGCCTTTAAAATTAAGGCTTAATTCCTTTCTTTTTAGCCTTAGCTTTAATTAAAGCTATTTATATATTAAGCTGCTCCCTTTTCTATTATAAGTATTATTATTTATAATATTTAAGCTACCCATAATTATAATATTTTATATTTATAAAGAAGATAACTTATATATCAACCTTTATAAGGTTGCTTAAGGCTAAGGAGCCCTTTATTATAATATTAAAAATACCCTTAAATTGCTATAAGGATATATAAAAGTTATTAAACTTACTTAGCTACTTTTTATAATCTAACTAAGACCTTATTAAGGTAGATAAGCTATTAATTAATAATAATATTTAATAGTTATTTAGCTAAATATATGCCTTAGCTAAATAAGATATTTAATTAAAATAAATGAAAAACTTTATAATATCTTCTTTATAGCGCTATTGCAGTATTAATAAGCCTAACTTAATATACCGCTATTTAAAAGGGTCTTTAAATATAATGCGAATCCTATTTAAAAAGCTTTCTAATTACCCCTTATATGATATAATTAAATTAATATATAATAAAAATTAATTATGGAAAGTTCTTAAGCGGCTAAAAATATAAAAGAATTAAGCTCCTTCCCCTTTAATTATATTCTTATCTATAATAAACTTAGCTCTTATTATTACTAATTAAACTATTAGGGAATCTTAAGATATTAGCTTCTTAAGATAAGAAAGGGCTTATTATATTATTATCATTATTCCCTATTTATCATTTATTAAGTCTTATATAATTATATTATAAGCTAGATAATATAAGAAGAATTTAAATTAATATTATAAGTTAGCCCTAAGTTATTATTAAAGAGGTACCTAAATAAAGTTATGATTTAAATTATAAAGGAGAGAGTCTGCTCCCTCCTTAATACGCGCTGAAGCCTATTTATAGCCGGATGGCTCCCCAGAAGTTCCCATTCCAAACCAAGGCTTATATAAGCTCAACCCTTTATAAAAATAATAAATATTATTTATATATATCTTAAAAATAGATTTAATATATTATTTTAATTTGCTTTAAATTATATATATTTTAAATATATAATATTAATATTTATCTATTTATTAATCTTTTTATAATATATTAAAAATAAGTTATTTAAATTATATTAATTATTTTATAAATATTAAATATATTATTATTAATTATATTATTTAAAAGATTTATATTAAATTTAAATAAACGTTATATATAATATTAATAATATATATATTTCTTTAAAATATTAAGTTTTACTTTTTTAAGTTTAAAACTTAAAAAGCTTAATATTTTAAATTAAAACTTTTAATTTAAAAGGTTTATTAATAATATTTAAATAATATATAATATATTTAAAATATTATTTATTTTATTAATTCTTTAATAAAATAATTTAATATTAAAATTAAAATATTATATAATTTATATTTTTAATTCTTTAATTTAATTTAATTTAATTATAAATTTAATAATAATATTTATATTAATTTAATTTTAACTTATATTTTATATTATATATTTATAATTATTATATTATTAATATTATATTTATATCTATATTTATAAATATAAAAGTTTATATATTTATATTTATATTTATAATTATAAAAATCTATATATTTATATTTATATTTATAATTATAAAAATTCATATATTTATATTTATATTTATATTATATAATTTGTAATTATTGTATTTTCAATACTTTAATTAAAGAAAAAGAAAAAAAGAAGCGGCTAGCTAGTAAAATAACTAGTAATGTTAAAGAGGCGGTTTGTAGTAAATTAAATAAATAATGCTATAATAATTATAATAAGATTAGGTATAATGTAAAAATATATAAAAAAGATATAAAGGATATTGATTAATTAAATTTTAAATAAATTATAGCTTTTTTAACTTAATTAATATAAATTAATATTAATATATATATTTAAATAGCTTATAATAAATTATATTTTTTATAATATAATTAATATAAATTAATATTAATTAAATAAGCTTTATTAAAAGTTAATTATTTTAAACTTATATTATAATTATTTTAATTATTTTAAATTAATAAAATTAATTAAAAATAAATAATTTAAATTAATTAATATTAATTAATATTAAATTTAATTAACTTTATTATATATAATAAATATTAAGGTTATTAAAAGTTAATAAAATTAATAAAAATATTTAAATAAGTAATTTATTTAATTAAATAATTAATTATATTATATTTATATAAAAATTAATTAACTTTAATTAATTATATATATAATATTTTTTATTTATAAAATTAATTATATAATATTTCTTTTTTAATTTTTATATTTATTATTTTAAATATTTTATAATTTTTAAAATTATAATATTAAAAATAATATTAATTTTAAATATATTTTAAATATATAATAATTTAATATAATTAATTTAACCTTTTTAAATATAAAGTTAAAAGATTTATAATTATATTTTTTTAATTAATTTATATTTAATTATATAATGTTTTTATAATAAGGTTTTATTTATTTAAAGTAATTAAGAAATTTTATTAAAAAGATACGTTATAGTTTTAATTGTTTTTTTCTTTTTTTATTTAATTTATTATTATAAATTATTATTTTAAAAATAATAAGCTTATTTATTTATTTAAAATAAGTTTTAAACTTTTTAAAGTAATAATAAATATATTAATTTATTTAATTATATAAAGTCCTTTATTTTTACACTCTTTTACCTTTATAAATAATATTTTTATATTGATAAGGATTTATTTATTATAATTAAAATTTATTTCTATGGCTGTTTATAGCAGAGCTATTAGGTTTATACATTTAGATAATTAAATATAGTTGCTTTATTTGCAGTTTATTCCAACTGCAGCTGTGAACTCGCTTAATAGATTTAAGGGTCTTAGCTATATATATTAATTTAAGCTTAAGTAGCAGTTATCTTAGCTTTAATAAGCTAAATAATTACTTTTAAATAGTCTTTTAATGCAGTGTAATAAGGTTATAATAAATAAGTATATATTTATAAAGCAGAGTTAAAACCTTTAAGGTAAAGGTAGCTTTTATTATTATTTATTTTAGTTAATTTATATTTATATATAAAAGGCTTAAGTTATATAATAATAGCATTTTTATATAATATTTAATAGCGTTAAATTAAGTTATTTATAATTTATAATAGCTTTAACTTTAATAAGTTAACGGCTTATTAATAATACCGGCGTAAATAAATTAAATATAATTTAATATTATAGCTTTTAATATAAAATAACGGCTTTTAATTATAAATAGGTTTATAAAAATAAATTATAAAGTTATTATAAAAAGCCTTATATAATAAAAATTATTATATATTTTTTTAATTATATTTTTTCTTTTTAAAATATTAATTATAATTTTTAATTAAATAAAGGAATTTAAATAAATATAAATAATTAATATAATTAATTTAATTTTAAATATAATAATAATAATATTAATTAATTTATAATAATTAAAATATATAAGATTTTTTATTTTAAATTAATATAAAGTATATTAATTAAAAAATTAATATAAGTATTAAAAAGTATAAAAGGTATAATAATATATATATAAGTTTAATATTTATTAATATAATAATGTTATTAATATAGTTTTTAAAGTATAAAATGTAAATAAATATACCTATACATCTAATACTTACTGAGACGTCACTTAGGCTTCACGGCGCGAGGGCTTGAAATGTGCACCAAATTATGTGGATTTAAAGAGTATGCTGGCCTAAAGAGCAAAAGAAAGGAAGGAAGGAAGGAGGGCTCTGGAGGAGCCCTCTGGGCTGCAGCTGTAGGGCAGGAGGGACTTATCGATAAGGGGGCCCGTGCAGGGCCCTGCACGGGCCCAACCGCCTTGCCCCAGCCGCCAGCCCTGACTCTTACATACCAGATACTTATATATTAAACACCCAGATACCTAAACAGCTAACATCCACATACCAAACACCTACACACTTAATGCCCATATACCTGATACCTATATATTTAATGCAAATTAGGTATATAAATTGGGTGTGGGCGTAAGGAGGGTGGGCTATAAGTACCGGTGTACCATCCGTTTTAACCGGTGTGAATATCCGCGCTCCTTTGGTATACCTTCCTTGGGTCATCCACCCACGCCATCGCGCTTTCCTCCCATATCTTCGCTTAGAACATCCTTTTAAGGAAAGATCTCCAATTTAGAATGGGTTGCAGCATTGACGATTCCATGAGATAAGCGCCAATGCCCCGGTAGGTCCTTCTTAGCTCATTGATGCATGTTCTAGGACGGGTGCCAACGCCTTGGGGATTTCCTGCAAGCCACCCTGCAAAGCGGCGTCTCGAACCAACAGGGTGTGATATTAAAGTTCGGTCTACTCTGCCCTGTCTGTGTTCGTTCAATCGCAGAATGTAAAGTAGTATTGCTACGCTCGTAGGCGCGGCTGCCGAGACCTGAGGTCAAGAAAAGACCAAGGCCCAAGGCGCGATGTTTTGCCAGGTCCGTGCCTAGAAACTGGGCCGCAACTTTAATTTATGAACGAGACCGAGACGGCAGAATCGTTGTCACGACAAATATCTCCCGAGAAGACGCAGGCTGGCAGCGGAGACCGAGGTCGTAAACAGTAGATGATGGTTCGACCGAGCAACACATCCGTCGTTGTCTGTAATTTGTATGCATGGGCCGGTGTTGCATCACATCCCGTCACATCTGCCAACACACGAGCAGGTGGCCAATGGTGCGGGATCTGCACATGACCCCTAGCTCGATTGAGATGCGAGCGCGGATCAAAGGAGCCAGGGCTGCATTGGCCGGGTGGGAACCCGACATCTTGGGCCTCTCCATACGGTGGCCCCTTTGCCAGATGATGAGCAGCCTCGACTCGCAGAGCAACGAATGGGACCACAGGGGCAGAGGCAGTCAGATCCGTTGGTGGGGACTGTGTGTGAGCAGAGTTTCTGACATATATTTTTTCTTTTCTGCTGCTGGTGGTCAGCCGGGGGAGGTGAAGCCGTACAGTAGCTCACTGTGCTGTGTGTAAGACGACCAGACTCCTGGGTTGAAAAATTCTTTGGTGTGGATAGAGGCAGATAGATGGATAGATACAAGTAGACTAGATGCTGCAGATGGTGAGAATCATCAGCACACCAGCACCCCGGCCTCCTTCCCTTCATCTCCCAGCTGCCATCCTGCTCCGCCGAACCCGCAATGCTGCGTAGGTGCCCCCATAGGCGGGCAGGGATTTGCACGTTGGGCTGAGCTGGATCGGGCCTGGACGATGCGATAGTGATGGGTGACAGTAACGGTGACATTGGTAGGAGATGGTGATGATGATCGGCCTGGTGGTGCATATGACAGGATTCACGAGCGTGTATCAACAGCCGCCGGCCCCAGGCAGCTGGGGAACAGGCACGTCTTGCGACAGGCTGGCGGGAGGTGGCGGGCTCCCCATGCCATCCCTGCAAGCCCACCCCCACCCACCGTCAGGCACATCGGATTGGGCTACACAGCTCAGACCGTTGCAAGAAGTGGGAAGCAACTGACCCCTCCTCCCTCACTGCCCGTCCCGCCTGCCCAGTGCCCACTGTCTGAGGTGAGCTGCAACCCTCCAACCCCTGTCCGCCCCAGTTCTTGGGCTCTGGGTTCTGAGACCTGAATTCTGCACCAGCTGGAACAGCACGACCTGGTGTGGTGCCTGCTGCTGGCCGTATCTAAGACCCTCGGTCCTGGTCAGCTCGACCTGGAAATACCCCCTCCACCCAGACACGTCCGGACGGACAGACGGGGGCAAAACACTGCTTCTGCGTTGGAGCCAGTCTCTGTCCATCTTCTCTATCTTCTCTCCTCTCGACACATATCCGCCCATAGATTGTCGGAGCCTCTTCTTGCATCGCAATTAGCTGAGCCATGCAGAGCTTGGACTTCCCTGGCAGCAACTTTTTGGCGCTCAATTCATGCTCCGCGACCTAAGCCACCATCTCCCCGTCACTGAGCGAGCCGACGTTGCATCAAATCGACCTGGACCCGGCACCAACTCGACTGGACACGACTGGACACGACACGCTGCCGCCGCAGCAGCACCCAGCAACATCCGGATTGCGAGTCTCCGACCACATCGACGCGTGGTCTTCTGCCCGTCCAGCTCGCGTCTGAAGTCATCGGTTGCCTCCTGCCCTCCCTCTCTCTCTCAAACGAACTATTTGCTGGCTTCCCCACGGGCACTGCTAGCATTGATCGTCTGAGCTTGTTTCCCCCCTATTTTCCGTCCCAGCAAGCTCGACCCCTCGCAACGGGCTCATTGCTTGCCCGGGAAAGCCTATCCACCATCCACATATACACTTGGCACAGCCGCCTGGTGATTCCACCTCGGCCGAACTTCCCGCCCTCACCGTCCAACAAGTCTCCGCCTCCACAGAGGCTCTGCTTGCGTCCCCTGCCCCATGATGCATGAGCAAGGGAACTCTAACGGCGAGCCGGCCGCACCTGTGAGCTTTCTTTGTCCCGTCCTGCCCCTTCGGCCTGACCCGTCACCCCTTTGAGCCCGTCATATATATGCCGGACTGCAGCCATCCTCGTGCTCCCCCTCGGCAGAAAACCAAACAACTAACTCGGTCTGGTGCAGCACATGTCGAACCCACAAGATCCACAAGCACCAATGCTCTCCCAGTCACCAAATCCCGTACCCATGATGAACGCCCCAGCGCCTCTCCTTCGGCCCGCCATACCAGGTGCACGAGGCGGTGGCGCCCGCACTCCTCGCCTGGGCCTCGCTATACCGCCCTCTCCGAATGTCAAGCCTGTAGGCGCCGGAGCTGGCGGTGTCGGCCAGTCTTCCCGCCCGCCCCTACCCAAGCTCAACCTTGCCACACCTATGGGCACTTCTGTGGCTCCTCAAGAACACCAACCCTCGCGTGGCTCACAACCAGGCCATAGCGCCAGTGGCGGCAGCGAGAGCAGCGCTGCACACAGCCGGACGGGCAGCTTCGGGCCGCTGGACGGCAGGGGCAGCAACCCAACCTCGGCTGGCTCGCAGTATTCCGCGCTCTCCTTCGCCTCGCAGTACGGCCTGGGCGGTGCAAAACCACATGGTACTCCCGATCCTGTGAGTGCCGTGGGCTCGCTTTATTCGAACGCCAGCGAGGGCGGTGCCGGCATGGAGCGCGAGGGCAGCATGCACGGCTTGGAAGCGTCCTTTGATAAGATGAGCTTGGAGAAGGCCAGGACACTTGACGCAGAGGATCTGGACGACGAGGGCTGGCGGATTGTGAGCATGGAGAATCGAATCGTCGAGCTCGGTGGCCTGGGTGAGGGCGCTGGAGGTGCCGTCACGAGGTGCAAGCTCAAGGGAGGCAAGACCGTCTTTGCTCTCAAGGTAACGCACACAACTGCGATCTCTAAACCGTCACGCACGTCCTAACCAGAAGCTCAGGTGATCACAACAAACCCGGATCCGGATGTGAAGAAGCAGATCCTGCGAGAAATCAACTTCAACAAGGGCTGCGCGTCGGAACACATCTGCAGGTATTACGGTGGTTTCCTCGAGCCTTCCACTGCCACCATCTCCATTGCCATGGAGTTTTGCGAGGGTGGGTCACTCGACAGTATTTACAAGGAAGTGAAGCGGCTCGGAGGCCGGACGGGCGAGAAAGTGCTAGGCAAGATTGCCGAGGGCGTGTTGCAAGGCCTGACCTACCTCGAAGCCAAGCGCATCCTCCACCGCGACATCAAGCCATCCAACATCCTCCTCTGCCGCAACGGCGAGGTCAAGCTGTGCGACTTCGGTGTGTCCGGGGATTTCGGTACCAAGGGCGAGGCGAACACGTTCATCGGCACAAGCTACTACATGGCGCCGGAGCGAATCACGGGCCAGACATATACTATTACTTCGGACGTGTGGTCCACGGGCGTGACGCTGCTCGAGGTGGCGCAGCACCGCTTCCCATTCCCGGCCGATGGCACAGAGATGCAGCCTAGGGCTGGTCTGATCGACCTGTTGACGTACATCGTACAGCAACCTATTCCCAAGCTGAAGGATGAGCCCGAGGCGGGCATTTTCTGGAGTGACAACTTCAAGCATTTCATCGAAAGCTGGTAAGTCATCTTTTCTGAAACGGAGCGAGCAGGCAACTGACCCACCTCCAACAGTCTAGAGAAGAACCCCAAGCGCCGCGGTATGCCATGGAAGATGCTAGAGCACCCATGGATGACGGAGCTCAAGACCAAGCGTGTCAACATGGGCAAATATCTGTCCCAAGTATGGGGCTGGGACGACGCCAAGGGGCCAAAGTGATGACAATCAGCCGCATGACGCACGGAGATACCATTTTGCATACAAAACCACAGCATTACATTCTCAGCCGCAGAGATGAACGACATTTGACCGACAAACTTCCCACAATACCACGCCATATACTATTGTAGCAGCCGAACGCACACTGTACGGGTCACTTCGAATCGATCATACCACAACGGCTAGCATTGGAGCATTTCGAAATCACATAGCGAGAGCGTCTACCCCACCAGGCTGTGCTGTACACCACCGTTGACAGACACAATTCGCATCTTGGGCAGGCCAGGAATCATCCACATGACCACATTAATTGCCGGGAACTTTGGGCTGGACGGGATTGCCGTGAGGCAGAAGATTGGTACGGCCTCGCACAAATAGCGACGGACACTAGGAATGAAGCAGGACCTTGGACGGCCTGGATACTTGAACAAATTCTGAAAATTCACACAAGGATTGGGAGGGCTCACAGGATCACGGAGTCATTAGTGGGAATGGGAAAGGATACTTGAAGTCTGCCACTGCTCCAATGCTGTGATGTCCATCAGTGAACACTAAATTCAAGGGTTGTCCCTTGCGTCCCATATGCTAAAGAATGGCCGAGGCACTGCAGACTGACTACAAGCCCATGATGCCTGTGACATGCCCAAGCTCTAGGTTTTGTAGGTCCTCGTTGGATCATGTTAACAAAAGCTTTACTCTAGGAAAAGTTCTGTATTTGACAACAGTGAGAAATTCCCCTTCGAAGGACATCAACATACACACTATCAGGTAATCGCAAGAAGCTGATTGAAGTCGGTGGCTCTTCTAGCCACACATTGATGTCTGTCTGTCTGCCTTTCCCCAAAACCACACCCCTTATCCTGTAGCAAGTGTTACTTTGTGGGTATCTACTCAAACAAACCACACTTCGTTGGTATTTACTCAAACAATGACATAGACCACAGGCCGGTCATCCACCATGCCAGACCAAATCTCCGTACGTACCTTGGGTATCTCAATGATCCGCCCCTCGGCCCCACGTTTTTTCAGGCCCGGAACAAAACTCTTCCAAGCAGTTGGGAAAGTCTCCCATCTTCCCACAATGTGAATGAACCCTGGACCCGTTCGGCCCAAGAGCTTGGAAATTGGTACGAACCGGATTCAAGACAAAAGCCACCGGACAGCGGCCAATTAGAACACCCGTCTGAGAAATTGCCGCAGAGCCCACTTCGAGCCCCGAGTCAGAAGCAGGACTACCAGATCAAACCAAACTTGAGCAAGCCGGGTGACGTGCAGACAAGACAGTGTGGAGACTCTCTCTTTCGGCCACCTGTTCCCGTCATATCTCTTGCGAGGTGGCCAATTTCGATCGTAGCTCCAGCGTCATGGTGGGTTTTCCATATGACATAATGTTCTCATCATCCATCGAGCAGTTTTCATCAAGAACGCAATCATTTAATGCTTGTTGTAGAGACGACAGCGTGGCAAAACGTGGGTGTGGGATCTTCATGAAGCCACCACAATTCGTTGTGTGAAGAGACTGGAGTAACACAGCCAGGCTTCCAAAGCAGTGAAGCAGATTCGCGCAGGCACATTGCAAGAGCAGCGCGCACTTTTCAGGACGGGCTGAGGGGCTTGACCTCCTTCTCCGGTTCCACCTCGGCCATGAGCTCCCGGAGCACAACTGTGGCGTAGGCGCTGGAGTTCAGGCTGAACTCCAGGACAACGGCAATCTTGACCGTGTCCTCGTCCACTCCTGATAGATCTTTCTGGGTGAAGGACTCGACAGCCTCCTTGCTGAGACGGTCTTCTTGTCTCTTCTTGAACCACTCTGCTCTGGGAAAAGCTGTGGTCGGCGCCGTTTCCTTCTCCGGGGGAGCTTCCTGGATGCCGGCGCCTTTTTCAGTGCCACTGCTGCTGGGGCGGCTCGCAGCCTGCTTAGTGTCGATGCCTTCCGCCGCTGCCTTTGTCGGGGGCATTGTCAAGATAGGGTCCTGCAGATGTTTGTTGAGTGCCTCCATCGCCGCTGCATTTTGAAGGGCCAAGGCCTCAGGCGTGGGCGCTTCGGTATTGAATGAGGGTGCTGGGAGCTCGTGACCGGACGACTTGGCTTTGGCTGTGAAGCCAGTATTGCCAGAGTCTGGGACACTTGGCTGCCTCGTAGGCGCCACAGGCTTCGTGGACTGCAAATTGTTACCCTCCACATCATCCATGTGGAGGAGGGCGCCTCCGCTGAGAGCTGTAGGTCCCGTGTTCTCCTTGGGCCGCGACTCCACAGGAACATCCTCATGTCTGGTCTTAATTCTCTTGAGGCTACCATCCTCGGATCGCTGCACCCAAGTCTCGTTGATGCGAGGCTCAACCTCGGGGTTCTCCTTCATCTGGCGACGACGCTCTACGTCAAGTTTGTCATCGTGGGCGGTGGGATTTGCTGCGAAATTATTCCAGCTGGTCGCGGCGGCCACCTTCTCTGGATCCTTGGCGATCTCTTGGGCCTTTGTTGCAGCCTTTCGCTGCTCGATGAGATTGGCATCGGTTGGCCGCATCTGTTCGTTGTCGTCTGTGTAAGTGCGAACTTCCCACTTTGGCTCTCCAATGAATTTGCCGACAATATGGCGGTAAGTCCCGCTAAGGCTGAAATCCTTCTTTGCTCGGCGCATTTGGTGGGGGTTCAGTCTACCATTCTCTGGCCTTGACATAAACTCGACATAGAACTCGCCGATATCATTGTCCGGGTAGAGGATGTCGTAGCCAGGGACGGGCAGCACAAGGTCGAAGACGGTGTACTTGCCGCTTTGGACCTCGGTCTCGGTAAGGTGCCGGGCTCTCTGGAACTGTGGCTCATCGGATGCCGTTGTATCGCCCGCATCTCCGACATCGTCGACAGAGGCTTTCTCTGAAGCTACCCACACCAAATCTCCAGGAATTACCTTAGATCCGTACTTAGCCCAACGATGGGAGACAGCATGATTCCAAACGTATGACTGGTAGGCATGGAGATACAAGTTCCGCATGCCGCGTGTGATGGTGAGGATCGCACCCTGGGGATCACGCGGGTTCTTAGCAAGGTGGCTGATGACGTTCATCTCCGAGCCGAAACGTCTCGGCATATATTGAAGCGCAGCTTTTGCGTTTCTGGCCGTCTTCCATTGAATAATGGCACGAACACGGTTGATCTCATCTCGATTGGCCGGAGTCTCTTCGACAGAGCCAGACATGACCTTGCTCATGTAATCTGGGTCGACGTGTAGAATCCCGTCGATGACGGCCTCGTAGTCTTCCATCAACAACATCTTGCCGAGCTCGTGCGTTCCGATAAAGTGGGTACCGAATCGCTGAAGGCCAAAGTAATTGATAAAACCGTACTTGGCCATCTCAGCGACGGAGATCTCGACAGCTTGAGTGGTCATTTGAACCCGACGCTTAAGCGAGCACCCTTGACCACGGCTGACAGAAACATTCTTGACAGTGATCTTGAACTCATTGCCACCATGGTCGCCGAGCTGTATGGGGTATTTACTGTACTTGTAGTCACCCATCTTGATGGCGGGAATCTGGCCGTTGAGGAAATCCAGAGTTTGATGCTTGGCGTGGAAGGCGCTGATGCGCTGGACCGTGGCTGCACGCCGGTCCTTGGTACCGGCGAAACCGAAATTGTTCGCCTTGATCTTGAGCATACGTGCAATCTGGTTGACAGCATCCATGGTATCTTTGTTTTCCTTGTACAGGGTGAAATGAAGATATTCGCCGCCCATCTTCTTGAACGAGGGCTGGGTAGAGCGGTGGCGTTGGCCACCTCCACGAGGATTCTTGGTGAAGCGATTGGAAGGAACGGCAGTGATTATCCCATCGCTGCCAGTTTCCGTTTCTATCCTTGACTGGAAAATGCGACGGATTTCCTAAGCAATTGTTAGCTGAAAAGTGCATGTTTGAGAACTTTGATTCTTACTTGGTGGATTTTTCCTCTCTGCGATCGTTCCATGGGAGGGAACTTGACAGAGTTGGCCCGCGGGTCAAGTCTATTAGTGCCAGAAGCACCGATTCGTTCAAAAAGCTCCTTCAATGCTTGCGTGGTGGACTCATCCAAGAGGCTGACAAGGATTTTCAGGTCCTCGTCGCTGACCTGAAGGGATGAAGCATCACTTGCGGGAGCAGGAGCATCGCTCGTTGGGGTTGGAGTGACGCTATGCTGGGGCTGTTGATGAAATTGTCCAGGAATATGGACATCCTGTATCGCAGTCAGCTCCTTGTTTCTAGGAGGAAAAGATTGGCCAAGAACGGAGTAACTAACAGCGTCCTTGGGCCTGGAGCCCAGGCTGTAATCTGAGAGATGGAGGACCTCGCCATTCTTCTGGATCTCGTTGACAAGGAAGTCAGTGAATCTGCTTACAGTCAGTTTCATGTTTGCAGCCAAATGATGGATGAGTGGATATGAGCAAAAGCTCCAAGGCCCAGCCAGATGCGTCATCAGTCGTGGGCAGGAAGCACTAGCAGTCACATACCTCTTGCGAACGTCACCGTGCCAGCCATGGTTCTGAGGAGAGCTGAAGTGAAGCAGTCCCAGCTTCTGTTCTGAGGCCGCACGAACAGAAGGCATGTAATTCATTGGCTGATTTGGATTGTGGGTTTGCTGCTGCGCTGCGTGGTGAGCTCGATCGTGATGACGATTCTGGTTGCGAAAAGGCTGTTGGTGGGTGTCTGTGTCCTGAGTGGACTGAGAAGCCTGCTGCGGTGGGCTTGCCATCCTGACGCGTTTCTGAGGCAGAGCTCCAGTGGGGCAATGAGTAGGGGCGATGGTGTCGCAGCGAGAGTTAAGGTGTGTGTGCGTGTGTTCTTTGAGGGAGTAGGAAACCTCCCAGGCTGCAATGTGCAGCAGTCCTGATCGTCGGACAGCAAACCGGTATCAAGAGATGGTTGATCTGTGAAAGATGTTCCTGAATGATCAAGTGCCACTGCAAAGTCAGCCCTGAATCTGGTGTTCTGGTGGACAGTGGGTTGATTGATTTTGAGCTGGTGAGTTTGTCAATTGAAGCCAAGGACCCTGACGTTTTGGAAGCCATGATACCCCTCCAAAAAGTTCTTATCGATAACGCCAACAGCTGCTTAGCGGGAAGGGTACCTGGCGCCTACCCATAAATGGCATAATGAGCAAGTGACCCTCCGAAGGCGCTGTGGAAATCAGAAAGCATCATGCCCATCGTGATTTCAAGAACATGAGGTTTCCAATGATGTAACGTATCCTAGTACCTGAAAGACCTAGTGATGACTTACGATGCCACATCGAGAATCAGAGTCTTTAAGTTCCGGCACGAAAGGTCTTCTGGTTTGTTAGTGCACCCTAGGCATTTTGGGACAAATTTAGGTACCCAAGGGATTCAGCCCATGGCAGTTTGTGGTACTGGGAGTTCATGGGATTTACAAAGGATAGACAGGTACCAGAGTGAAATACATCTACTGTACCGACAAGATCTACACCAAGAGATTATCCTGTGGCTGTTAATCCAGTAGATATCATCTCAGTAATGAATCTCAGTAGTGATCCCAATTGATGCTACCATTCTGCAGGTTGATCAATTGGAAGTGGTGAACATGACTGAAGATGTGCCGCAAGATGCGTGCTGTAGCTCTGTTTGCAACTATTCCATGCCCCTACCAATATGCTTGTTTCCCTGCTCATGCTCATCATCATACAGTCATTCTCGTATTATTATCGTCTGGTCGAATCCCGTCACCCATGCTGTTGTGATCTTCTTGCCCATTACTCCAGTACCCGCACGTACGGGGCCGGAAACAGGCCCTTGGAACCCATGTAAACCCCATGATACCACTCCCCGTTCGCGTCCTCGATCTCCGTGATCCCCGCCCCCTTAGGGAACAGAAGCTCATCACTGTTTCCGGGGGCGGGATACCAAGCCCATCGTGCGGATGCTTTCAGGCCAAACCCACCATCGGGCGGGAAAGATTCGTCTCCCGCATCTGTGGTCTGGGCCACGTCCCTGGCGACTAGTCTCTCTCGCTTGTTGTCGCCTTCATACCACACCCATCGCTGCAGGCTCGGCTCGTCCGGGACAGCCTCGACCTGCAGCCGCCGGCCGCCAACGAGGTCACGCAGGGTGTAGCGCTGCTGCCCACCGTTGCCATCCTGGAAACCCACGACTACCATCCGGTGGCCTTGGAGACACCGCCTCCAGCCGGATGGACCGTTCTCCGGGCTGACGCCACCGTTTGAGGCCAGAGAGTAGTAGCACTGCTCGCATATATCGTAGTCTCCGGGCCTCGAGTCCGGCACTATGGAGCTGACACACGTGAAGCAGTGGAAGCGACTCTGCGTGGGCGCGATGGGCATCCTGCAGACATCACACGTGGTGATGAAAGTCATGACTTTGAAGGGGCCAATGCTTGTTGCATTTAGGCCCACCATCATGGTCGCTGATGACGGGCGCGATGGCGAGCGGGGACTTGGGGGCAGCGATCCAGCTGACCGCAGGGAAAACTGGTGAGCCAGCGGGAGGAGGGTGTGCGTGCAGCTCCGGCCTTGGTTTACACAATCGTTACAGAAGCCCCTGCATGGTACAGAGTTAGCTATCGAAGCAGTGATCAAGATGTTCCACGCCGATACGGGTAGGAGCATGCCACCGTGTGCCCACAGTCTGTGCCAAAATCCACAGCCTGGCAGAGAGCTTCAAGGCAAGCAGTGACACAGGGCTATGAACATAGCAGATATTCCTTCCTAAAAAGGGGAGACAAGTTTAGAAGCTGCTTACCAATCGCCTTCATTGCACACATCACAGCGCCAGTAGCACTCGTTCGACCATGCGAAGCACAGCGCGCAGAAGGTGCCACTCTGCAGACGCTCATATGGATCTTCAGTCGACCACGCCTTCCTGTCTTCGGCCGCGGATGCCACCATGGCTGTAGGTTGGAGGAAGCGGCTGGCCATGAGCTTGTGTGGCTCTGGTAAGGAAGGGTCGGATCTGCGCAGTCTTTCCCATCTATTAAATGCGCCATATCCGAACCCAAACCAATGCAGACAACCCTTGCCTGCACGATAGCAGTCGAGACAGATATTCCAGTCGCCATGTTTACATTCCGCACAGTTGTAATGCAGCTCGTACTCTATGTGGTCTCGGTGGCACCGGTCGCACCTTATCGCAGGCTCCGCGAAGAGCGACGTGCGGTGCTTTTGATGGCCAGAGCTTGATGTTGGAGATGCCAGTAGGGTTGGGTTGGGTTGGGCGGGAGTAGAGTTCGGAGGTGGCGCAAAGACGATATCAGCCGGTCGATGTTGCCGAGTTGAGCTGGAGCTCGAATCGGAGGTGGTCCTTTCTTGGGACTGTAGTATGTTCAGGCCATTGGCTCGTGCGCTGAAGGGCAGTGCCGTCGAAGGTGGTGACTGTACGAGGACTGGGTTGCTGCTTGGTACGTCCGATGTGCTCGCACTTCGCCCATCCGCAATGAGTGGCCTCTTGGAAGACGCATTCAGACTGTTTGACCTCACATTCAGGTCCGTCTGGGATCGCGCGCCTACTCTGACCTCTGGCTGCGTAGGCCCGACTGGTAAGGTCGAGCTCCGGTCTCTGCTTCCGCTGGCAGCCCGCCGACGCCTCCTTGACTCCTGGATCTCTAAGTGCGTAGAGCGTGAGGATATGGGTGGCCTGCTGCGCTCATCGGATTGGCTCGTGGCACTCGCCGATCTTGAATGATGCTCTGTCTGCCGGTTCGACGACCTCGAGGATACTCCAAGCTGAGGCCTTGGTTCAGATGGCCCGACATGGGAACTGCGAGAGGTGGCCCGGCTCCTTTCCGCTGTCTCATGGCGCAACCTTTCTCTTTCTCGCTGGCGCCTTCGATATGCTTCGGTTATCTTACGGCTCAACTCGTCGTTGTTGATCAGGTCGATGTTCTCCAGGTCCAGTCCGTCCAGTAGGCCTTCTTCCTGGATTTGCCGAGCGAATTCCTCCACCTCCCGCTCCATATCGATGTCGGCCGCGTCTGAAGAGCTGATCAGGGATCGAAGGGACGACTGATGCTCTATGTGACGCCTCTGTCTTTCCCTCAAGTCCTCGGCTCTTCGCCTGGACTCGTTGCTGCTGGCGCGGCTGTGCTCAGACCACGGCCCTAGGTTATCGGGCGACAACCTCGCATTCTGCTCTGTTCTGAGAGTGGAGTCCCTTTCTGCGGGGGCTCCGCGCCGATGCTGGCGCTCTCGAGCCCGCGAATCGCCGGTCCTAGTCGCACTCGTATCTCTCGTCCGATGTGAGCTGCCGGTCCTGGACCTACTCGAGGATCGGTGGCGCGACCTTGATGCAGACGCCCCGCCGTTCACAGCCTCGAGAAGGCTCATCTCCCGCACCGATTCGATCAAATTCCTCTCCCGCTCCTCCAGGCGTAACTGTTCGGCGGTTCGTTCCGGAATGTTCAGCTTCGGAAGCACGCTGTCTCCTGGCCTGTACTTTGCATCCATCTCTTCCTTCTCGGAGTCTGGTTTTGCCTTCTCCGGGTGCGCGACAAGCACCATGTCCAAGAGTGAGGCAACAGTGGCATTGTGTCTCGTGTCTCGCACAGGAGCCCGGCACGACGGGCAGGTGAAGACCGAAGTCCCGGGCGCTGGCGGGTCGGGGCCATTCTCGGCTGCGTGGGCTTGCCAGGTGAACCAGTCCCTCAAGCAGGCGCCGCAGAAGGTATGTAGACAGTCCAGGAGCGTAAGAGGGTGGTAGAGCAGCTCGGTGCAGATCTGACTCGGGACAGTGGTTAGAAGGGCTGCGGAAGCGGGGGCGCGACGGCAAGGCGACTGAGACAGAGGGAGAAACTCACCGAGCACGTCAACTCTTTCTCCAGATCCAGGCCTGGCTTGGACGAGTCCATGCTTTCCCTTTCCACAGGAGCTTCCGCCCTCCGTTCTGCGATAGGGAAATCGCGAATCGCAAGAAAAGACTTGAGTGTGACGTCCGATGCAGAGGCAAGGATCAGGGTCGGGCCAAGGTTCTAGCGGCCGTGGCGACACCCAGGCAGATACCTAAATGTCTAAGAAGGACGGTATGGGCTGACAGGGTCCAGCGTTGTAAATCCATCCGAGGGCAGTCGAGGAGACGATGCTCCGAACATCGAAGGCTGTTCTCGAGTTTTCGCAGAAACCTGGCAGAAACAACCAGGAATGAAGACCGTCAACTCAGTGGCTGCGGAGGCTTGATGTGCGAGTGGCTCCGGTTCCTCGACACATGTATGGCGCTTATGAGAGAAAGCTGCTTGGCCAGGCAAATGCGGTAAGCTTATTTCCACTCTCCACTTGCACGGCACATCATGTGCCCAGCACGTATGCTGCAGCACATCGTCAGTCGTGCTTCCCATGATTAAGTGTAGCGAAGAATGACTACAAGAGTGAACCTGGATACCACGGCGATATCCTATAGATCTATAATGGGATAATTCCTAATGGGATCACCTATCGTAGGTTACCCTGATAGGGTTAGCTACTGTAGGATTACGTCCTATAGGTAATGCAATTATAGGATAACCCGCAAACGGACAACAGCCTGCCTCAGTGTGGATCTTGCCAGTATATCACCTGTTGACCATAGTCGGCGGGATATGGAACTTTTCCTTTCACGGTTGAAAGCTGCTCGTGAATGATATTTATGCCCATTCTTCTACTCGTGCTTCCACTCTGCCTTTGCCTTGTCCGCAAATGCCTTCATGCCAATCTTTTGGTCCTGGCTGCCGAACAAGCTGTGGAAGACGCGCCTCTCATACTCAACACCGTCCCGTAACGGCAGGTCCTGGCTCTTATTGACAACCTCCTTGCCAGCCTGCACCGCGACCTTTGAATAGCCGGCTATGGTCTCGGCCGTGCTTAACGTGGCCTCCATGAGTTCCTCGTAGGTGGGAAATGTCCTGGCGGCGACTCCCCACTCATAAGCCTCCCGTCCGGAGAAGAACTTTCCAGTGAGGATGAGCTCCATGGCCCTGGACTTGCCAATGGCCCTTGTTAAACGCTGACTTCCTCCGGCTCCTGGGATTGTGCCAAGCTTGATCTCTGGCTGGCCAAAGTTGGCCTTATCGGTGCAGTAAATAATGTCGCACATCATGGCCAGCTCACATCCTCCGCCTAGCGCGTGCCCAGAAACTGCCGCGATAATCGGCTTCTTGATCTGGGTGGTGAGGTTGGACCAGGACTCGATGAACGAGTTGAGGTACGCCTGCGAGAAAGTCAGGGGCGCCATCTCCTTGATGTCTGCCCCAGCCGCGAAGGCCTTCTCGGAGCCTGTGAGGATAATGGACGAGACATTGTCCGAGGCATTGAACTTCAACAGAGCCTCGTTAAGTTCCTCGATCAGCGGCGTGCACAAGGCATTGAGAGCCTTGGGTCGGTTCAGTGTGACTGGGAGTAGATTAAGTCATTCAGTCAGTTATCAGCCATGCGCGCATGTGATATGCCAAAGAGCGTCGCCCATCCATACCTTGCCCAACGCCAGGCCTGGGCTCAGAAACTTGGATATGTTCGTAGCTCATTCTCGTTGAGGCGGAGAAGGAGGCGCGGGAGACGCGAGGCAGTGTCGAGGTCTGCAGCCTAGATGCAATTGGCCTCAAACTCCGGAAATTCTGCATCTTCGAGGGAGAAAACCAAAGTTCCGAGGCTATGGGAATAAGCAGCGGGGGACGACGCTATGCCTCGGGCGTAAGGGATGCCTAGATGGTCGCTGGCGGGGGCTGTAGCTGCGACGGCACGTCACCTGCAAGCCTGCTGGCAGTGTAAGAAAGTGGCCGGGTGGATGAATGTCTAGACGCCAAAAGTCCAGTATAGAAATGGTAGGGAACAGGAAGACAATTGGATTCAAGCTGTAACCAGGCCCCCAACAAAGCATGCACAGATACCCGTGGACAGCAAAGACCGATGGTTGCCGTCGGCTGAGGATGAGTTGCCAGCACTGGAGCAGTGTCGTCACAGCTAGCTTTCTCAGTGTTCCCTGTCCCCACCAGCGACTGGCTGGCCCCATCCGTGGGTGGGCGAATGGGTGCACAGGTGAACGCGTATTCGAGGTTAGGTACTTCGGTACCACCTATCCGTTCTGGCCGTTCAGCCCCCCGTGGGACAGAGACAGCAGGGATCACAGCACTGCTCAGGGGGCGGCGCAGGGACCTGTCAATCAGCGCGATAAAGAAGTGGGGCCCAATCAAAAATACCAGCCTACTGGTTGGGTGACCTTTTGGAGCCTTGGGGAGCCTTTTAGTGAGCTCCAGCTCTAGACAGATTTCAAAGTCGTCGCATCTCCATCTCCATTTTGCGGAGCCTACGAGCCGTGCGACCTGCCTTGCCCTGCCCATCGACGACCACTTGCCCTGCGACGATACCTCAACCTCCTCCTGCGAGCCCGAGAGTCGCGCTTGAATCTCCGCCTGTTGCAATCTCACGTCTGCCTCCGTCTTCCCAACGAACTCCTGGCCGTCCCGCCTCGTGAAAATGGATGCTCCCGAACCAGACCAGACCCCTTTCGCCTCGGTGTCGGCGCAGACATCGAAACTGCAAAGGCAATACCAGGCTCTGTTGGACCAGTCAACCCCATATGTCACGTACAGATGGGTTGGCACGGCCGTCCTGTTGCTACTATTCTTCGCGCGCATCCTGTACGCGCAAGGCTGGTACATCGGTCCGTTCATTACCCAGTGCTCTTTCAAGTGTCCGGCGCATCTCCCACTGACTCGACATTAGTTGCCTACGCCCTCGGTATCTACCTGCTCAACCTCTTCCTCGCCTTCCTGCAGCCCAAATTCGACCCTTCCAATGAGGCAATCGATAACGAGATGGAGGACGGCGCGGCTGGGTCCTTGCCGACAAAGCAGGACGAGGAGTTCAGGCCCTTCATTCGACGGCTGCCAGAGTTCAAGTTCTGGCACTCTGCCACCCGTGTCATCTTCATCGGCTTCATCTGCAGCTGGTTCGAGATCTTCAATGTCCCGGTGTTCTGGCCTGTGCTGGTTATGTACTGGTTCATCCTGTTCTTCTTGACCAGTAAGTCGAGCCTCTCCTGCTGGCCTGTCCACTGCGCTAACAAAGACCAGTGCGCAAGCAGATCCAACACATGATCAAATACCGCTACGTGCCCTTCTCTATGGGCAAGACACGATACAACAGAAACGCCGAGTAAGGCAGCACTGAAACGGGAAGCCAGAGCTTTGTGATGGAAGCCCTGGCATGATCAGAAATGACCCAAGCACGAGGCAGTCTAATTCTATGCCGAGCTCATCGTTATCAACTTTATGAACCGTTTTAATCCGCATCTGCATCACGGACGGAGGCAGGGCCCGCCTCGAAGCCTTGTCGTATAATCGGCGCACGCGTGAGGGACTTGACCTAAGGCGTTCCTGTTTGCTTGGGTACTTGAGCTGGTCAAACGGGCCAGCTTATCTGTGGAGATGGAATCAAGGCTTTGGGGAGAACGCGTTATGTAGACTACGATCCTCTATAGAATGAAGCAGGTTGAATCCTCCCAGCTTGCAGGCGTGAGCACTGTACAGCCGGGTCATTCGCGTGTCCTGGTGCTGGGATTTTGGGCAGAATGCGATTCATCAATCCAGGCGCAGATCGCGCGCAGCCATGCTATTGTCTTTCCTATTGTCTGAATATGCCGAATAAGCCCAACGGTTAGTGCTGGGGCGAAAGGGGCCTGGCTGGGAGCAGCTCGAAAAAAAAAAAAGGTGGGTGCACTTACGGTCCGGGTGTCTTTTAGCAACCGTGCAACTAAGGAGGCGCATTTCACCCAAACCGCCGAAGCTACCAAACTTGGCGGCCGCAACTCCTTCCAGCTTCCAGCAAAGCATTCCAGAAACCAACACCTCAAACACCACAGCTCCATTTCGACGAGGCTCCCACGCTCAAGGCACCGGTCGTCTGTGCCGACAACAATCGTCAAAATGTCGTCCTCACAGTCTTCACACGCTCGCCAAGACTTCATCGCGAGGATCAGATACTCCAATGCCCTTCCGCCGCCGCCAAATCCTCCCAAGCTCCTCGACATACCCAACACTGGCCTTGCGAGCGGGCAATACACGACCCCAGGCTTCGCTTCTCGCCTGGCGCGGGAGCAGCCGCTGAACATCGAAGCAGATGCAGAGCTTGGAATGCCGTTGGACTTGGTGGGCATGCCAGGTGTCTTTGACGGCGACGAGAGCTGTGCGTCCGAACCATGATAACAAGACTCGAGGTTGAAGGCCTGCAGACTGACATTCAGCAGCAATCCAAGCACCTTCCCAACCCCCGCAAGTTCACCCGCATGACCGAGCGTTGTTGCGACCGCTGGCAACCCTCGGCAAGCCCAAGGTCGCAGGTGCTGCTGTCTCCTTCCTCCGCCGCACCGAGTACATCTCCAATGCAAACACCACAACGAAATCGAGCCCATTCCGCCAAGCCCCAAAGAACAATGCTCAGCGGCCGCCCAAGCGCAAGTCGCCGGAGCCTGACATCGGAACACCAGCCTACGTCAAGCGCAAGATCGAGAAGGGTTTCGAGGCAGCGCAAGAGAACCTGAAGGACAAGAGCCGGATACGCCACCCGACCAAGCCTCCCGTGAACAAGTTCAGGAATCTCAGGGTGGTGGAAGCTTACCCAGTTCTGCCGGACCTCGACGCGTTCCCGGACTCTGGCGCCTATGTCACCTACAAGTTCGCGCATCCCCCTATACCCAAGGATGGGACTTACGACAGGCGCCTTCTGAACAGCATATTGAAATACAATCGCTCACCAGAGGAAGAGGAGGCCTACAATGCAGCGGTAGAGGCGCACAATCGTGACCCGGAGAATTACCCCAAACCGCCCAACCAGCAGCCGTACAACTTCTACCTTGCTGACAAGATCAAGCACGTCGATATGTTCCGCCAGAGGTTTGACCTGCGCAATCCCAACCGGGATGACGACAGTCTGAACCCGGAGACTAAGGCCGACAGCGGTAAACCGGCATTTGAATACAACTACGCACGCACATACAACGCTGTCGTCGAGAGCGAGCTGGATCACGACACAAAGTACAGCGAGGAGCTAGTGTTCGGCATTGATCCGGTCACGAAGGTGGCGTGGTACTACCCGTCCATGCAGCGCATGAAGCTGGAACCCCCGAGGAGAATCCACAACCAGTTCAAGCGCGAGAAGACCGAGGTCGATGAGATTGATATCGTTCCCGAGGACCCTTCTGACGAGTGGCGCCTTCGCATGGAGCTGTGCAAGGCGAACCCTCTGGTCGGCCCGGACCCGCCACAAGAGGATGAGCATGACGCTGACACTGAGGCGGAGGAGGGTGCGTCACATGACGGAGATGATCGCCGACGTGATGACAGTGAGGAACCAAATGGACGGCACTACAGCGAGGAGCCCCGGGTCGAGAGCGAGCAGGATGCTGAGGGAGACGAGGAGGAGTAGGTAGACCTACCCAAGTGGCCTGAGGGACCATCCCACATCTAGTGGGGACAGGAAAAGAGGAACCGGGTCTCTGGTATTGTGTCTTTTCTTTTCCTGCCCCTCCTTAGAATTGGAAGGTCTGGAGTGGAAGAATTCCACAGCACTCTGGCACGATTGTCTGCAATCTTGAGGTCGGCCTGGCTACTGGCTTACTTTACTCGAGCCCATGGGAAATTGGCATCTGGCAGCTATAAAGATCATTACTTGTGATATTTTTAAAAGCCAAGCCTTGAACTGAACCTTGGGGTGACCTCTACATCTACATTTTTATGCATAAAATTCCTGGGACTGCCTAGCAGTTTTCGAACTCAAAGAGCTTGCTTATCATTGTGTAGCCTTGATAATATTGGAAGCTACGGCATAATCGCAACATCTGACAGAACGCATCAAGTTGTCAATGTCTGTGAAGTCTACTTAAGATGCCTTTGGGCATGGGCTCAAGGGCGGTAAGAGTCCATAAGAGGCAGGGATCTTTCTAACACTGTGTTTCTCACCCCACGTTTACAAGCTCTCACTCTGTGAACCCCTCGGTTTCTGGCTGCGATTTGGTCAGGGAGTTTCCTTCATCTTAACGTCCCATTCCTTCCTGTCTCTAATTGGCTGTATTTCAATCATAAGGTCTTCCAATTACTTGGCTCACAACACCTGTCCTGGTTCCTCCGCTTTCCGCCGTATAAGACATCTCCGCCTCGCGACCAAGCAACACCACGCTTCTGGCCCTGCCACCAACTCAGAGCCATCAGATGACAACGGACATTCGCACAGAAAGAAACGGATGGTACACAGATATATTACACACCTAATGCACTTATACCCAACACACCCATACCCAATAGACCTATACCCGATTTATATACCTATTGTAATTAACATACAAATTGGGCGTAGGAGTGTAAATTGGGCGTGGGTTTGGGAATCGGGTGTGTGTGTGTTACGCTCTGATTAGCTGCGGAATCATTACTTGAGAGGTATTTGTGTACTATCCGTTTTCTTCTGTGCGAATATCCGCTCTCCATTAGATTCCTAATGGCAAGATAAAAACCACCACTGAAGTCGATGAACACCTCACGAGCTGTGATCTAGTCACTCGGCTTCCCCCTGTCATCACCAATCAATACCTCACTAGGTATATATATAGCAACATCCAGTATTTACACTATTCCCGTGTTTCTAATCTTAGTCCTTCTAGGTACAAAGTGTCAAAAATTTCCGTCTGGTGATTTGTGATATATTTACAGGGCTTCTCCTGAGTTTGCACCGAAGAATGATTCTCTGACCGCGATGTCTTACGACCCTGAAGTGTTAGATAGCTTTACCAACTCCAGGACCACCGAGAAGTAGAAGTTGTCCAGCGAGCTTGCTGTCTCATCCGAGCCCTCATCGGCGCAGGTCAGACAACGCATCACAATGTCACGGAATCCGGATCCGGTGAAGAAGGCCAAGTCCCTCTGGCACCTGCGGGTCGCCTGTGACTTGAACTCCGCGGGGCTTAGATCGCTGTCGATCATCGGCGTCAACGTCCTCCACAGCCCAATTTCCAGCAGGACGAGCCCCAGGCTGTAGACGTCATACTTGCTGCCGTATTTTGGTCGTGCGCTGTAATCTCCTGTCCGTAGATCTGGATGTAGGTATACCGAGAGGTCTTCGTGGTCCTTGTTCAAGGATACCTCATTCGGCGCGTCTGGGCGAGATATGGAGAACCCTGTGATGTATGGAGACTCCAGCATTACACTTGAAGGGACGAGCTTGCTGCGGAAGAAGACGATATTCCGGCAGTTGAAGTCTTTATGAAACCAACGGGCAAGACCGAACGAGTGCAGTGAGCCGGCAAGCTGCTGCGAGAGACGAATCCTTGCCTCCAACGGGGGCGGCCTGAGATCGGAAGCAGCCTCGCCTTTCCTCTGTATCAGGGAGAACAGGGACACTGGCTACTTTGTGGGGTGTGCGTTGTCCGGTAGTTTAGATACAAGTCCCAAGGAGTTTCCAGACTCCGCGAAACACATTCCTTTCAAGATACGAAGCGTGTCGGGTAGCCCTTTCATGGAAGTGAGACGAACTAGTCCAGCAAGGCGATTGGAAGCCCTTCGAAGTTCCTCACTAGTCTCCATCGAAGATGGATACGAGTACCACTCGACGACGGCAAGGCTCGGGGCTGTAATAAGTTTGTTAGCTTTGGTAGGTCACATCTCAAGAAATACAAAGCCCACAGGTGCTTACTGACCAAATGACTTGCCGTCCACGAGTTTCTTCTCCGTATACTTTCTCAAAGACAGCTGACTGGAGGCATGTGATACACCGGTAACGGTGTCCAGGCAAGTAATCTCTCGTCTGTAGGTGCCAGTAAGCCTGTTAATGTCGGCCACATCGTCTGCCGAAAGCTCCGAGACGGCCATGTGCTCTTTCCACAGCCGGGCATGTTCCCGCACTGGCTCGCCCAAAGGCTCGGGCACATCTATGAGGTGCTGCAACACCTCCTTGTTCTCATCAATGAGCATCTGGCATGGTGCTGCTTGGCTAGCGAGTGAGAGGCGAACGTCCCTAGGCAGTAGTCCTTCCAGTCTATCATTTCAGTAGCACAGCTCGGCGATTTTGCTCTTGAGCTCCTCTCGGTCAGGGCGGGCCCACGGCTTGGAAGCGAATGTGAAACGACGTCGGAAAGACGTTCGCTTCTGCAAGTTCCAGGCAAACTCCCCCTGTTTGGCGATACTGGCGGAGAGGGCCGAGTTACTGCTCCCGCTCAGCACCGGCAGTCTTGAACTCAAGGTCGTGACCTGGGAGGCCGTTCCATCTAAATTCATGTTCTCTGCTGGGCTAGCTTGTACTTTGCAACAATTATGGAAATATCTTCAAGGATGGCGACAAATCGAGCAGTTGCACTGTGGATAGGGGCTGTCGTTAAGTCGTCATGCTGGGCAGGCGGACCTGGTGTTGTGGAAGAATTGACTCGGAGCTGGCTGCTGGGTTCCTCTGCAAATACTCTCGAGACCTTGGCCCAGATATAAAATCGAGAGTACTCCATTGACATTTGTGCCATCAGGCCAACCATATCATACCCAAATGTGATGCCAGTTCTAACTAAAATTATGTTTCTTTTAGATCCTTGGCTTGTGAAAGAAGAGAACGAGGAGAAGATCTACGGGCATCCCGTACGTTGGACCCGGCCAGGACGCCAACGGACTCTGGAAGAGAGGCGGCAAATGACATCTGAACTCGACCAAGCATGGCATGAGCTTTTTTCACGCAGCGGTTCAGGCATCATGCACATACCGGGATGAATCCAGCACTTCCAAAACCGTTGCATTTATCTTACTTTATCAGGCGTTAGTCAGGACTGCGAGACTGCTTTACAGAAACATCGTAGTTAATATTGAAATATGTACTCCGAAGCAATATCACCAGTCAGACGTGTACAAAGGTTGTGCGAGAAACTATTATGAAGGCCCCAAGGTTCGTGTCCAGAGGCCAAGCAACCTTAGTCTCCATAATCTCTTACACTTGGCTTGAAAGAATCGAATTTGTCGCATCCCCCATCAGGATCAGAATGATGCCAAAAGCTCAGTATACCATTAGAAATACTGTATCAGAGAAGGTGCTTACTCGTTTATAAGCGTGTGTTGTTACACAGTACCTATCACGTGTAACATTAGAAATGCTTGCGGGGTAGCCGGATGCCCTGGGTAAGCTGACCTTAAGTGGTCGCTCTTGTGATGCGAACACAATGATCATAAAGAGCAGCTCACTTCTCTATGAACTGCCTGAACTGCTAATTTGTCGATATAGTTTGCCTGATTATTGAAAATAACCATCTAACATTGAAGAAATAGTCAAGTCATTATCAAAATGACGGCTGACAGCTCAACAGGCAAGGTCTTGTCCCCGGCTGCGCTCGCTCACGTTGTCCTTCAAACTTCACAGCATGAGTCCATGGTCGCTTTCTACAAGGCCTTCCTAGGAGCACACGCGACATACGAGAATGAATCTCTATCCTTCCTGACATACGACGATGAGCATCACCGAGTAGCTATCCTACACGTGCCCTCGGCGAAGCCCAAGGATCCGACGTCAGCCGGCATGGCACACATGGCCTTCTCGTTTAATAGCCTGATGGACCTCCTGCTGGCCTACCGCCAGCGGAAGGCCCGGGGTATCGTGCCGATCTGGGCGGTCAACCATGGCCCCACGACGAGCATATACTACCAAGACCCGTCCGTATAACTCGTTTCCTACTACGGTTCCCCATCCGATGTGTCTTGGAGGATTCCGTAATGCGTCAATTTATGCTCAATACCAGGTGATTAACACACACCAGCGACGGCAACCAGATCGAGACGCAGGTGGACAATTTTGAAACAGTCGATGAGGCGAACGCATCCATGAACACTCCGGAATTCGCTGAAAACCCCATCGGCGTCGACTTTGACCCCGAGGACCTGATCAGAAGGATAGAGAATGGCGAGGATGAGGGGAGCTTGAAAAAGAGACCCCGCATCGGACCTCGAGGACTGGAAGGAATTCCCGTGCCTCCGAAGCCTGACGTTCGCAGGAATTATAATCTTGTACAGACATAGGAAGGATGACTGGTAACGTGCAGTAACGGAGTTATGAACCGTCATCATACGAGCATCATTTTAGTGTGCGTCAAAAAACCTGGGATATCATTCATTTCTGGATTGAATGGAAGGAAATCTTGGCATGGACATAACTTGAACAACTCTTGCGATTTATGGACACAGACCATACTCGCTCAAACAAAAGTTCTCAATGCAGCATCGCTACAACGTGATCATGCTTCACCCAACGCAGAACAACCACTGACCAATTCCAGGCACCAAGACTAGCAGTCAAAGCTAAATTGATGGAAATGGCCACAATTAATCTCGTCTATATGTGCTTCACGGAGACCTTCCTGGATGATGTGAGTATGGTCCTTTTCCGTCCACAAGGCAGGTCCTGGACATAGGTACATGGAAATGCTCTTCACAAGTAGATTGCAGTCAAATAGCATTAATCCCTATACCTCATTTGAAATTTAACTACGTACTTAAGTGTCAAACGGGGCCCCTAGAATTTAAATATCAGGGAAGCCACACAAAATCCAATTCATCTGTCCACGCCTCCGCACAATGTCAAGGCCGAGCTTCCACCTATTCCGTGGGCCTTCATCCAGGACAGACTTCAGTCAGCCGGCCAAGAGAAGCTCTAATGCGCGCCATATGCATCATGCCTTATTTCTGTCACCGCTCACCTCCTCGTTGCCCGCCACACTCTCGTTATCCGCCTCCTTGTCGGCCGTTCTTTTCAACAGATGCGGCGGGCACTTGCCGCCTTTCATGGGTCGACCGAAATCATTAGCAGGGACGCCGTCTACACTTCCCGAAGTGGCTACACTCGAACCGGCTTATCGAGTTGTTCTTTAGGTTAGTCCCCCGTTCGTATTGCCAGGGGGCTGGGGGCAGCCTGCTCACTCACCTATGGCGTTGATAAGACCCATGGCCATCTTATTGCCAACCTTCTTGGCCCCGTCGAGCTGTGGGGACATCAACAGTAAGCGAAAAGATTCCCTTTGTCAAAAGAAGTGCAGATGTGGTCCACTTACCACTCCAGATCCAGTCATAGTTGCGAAAGGAAGCAGAGAAAGAGGAAGAGCTGGAGATGGCACAAGATGTTTTTGGTACTGACGTAGTGCGGTGGAGCGAGTTGACAGGGAACTGGAAAGACGAAAGTCCCCGAATATAAGAGAACTACATGCATGCTCTGGGAACCGGTCCAATGGCTGAGCTTCTTGGCTCTTGTGGCACAGTTCCCAGGTGACTCTGCCCATCCTTCCCGTTCCATGCCAAACCATCTTGGCGCCCAGCAACCTAATCGAAAATGATACCTAATCCAGCCTGGAGGATTTGATAGTCGGCCACAGCTTGATGCTTATCATTGGACGCCTTGGGCCATCAAACTGCCTTGCCAACAATCTGAATGCTCATATTGAGATAATGGCTGCTAGAGCCGCTAACAAAACCGCATCGGGAAAATAGAGC
This sequence comes from Diaporthe vaccinii, assembly GCA_039880775.1. Taxonomy (NCBI): domain Eukaryota; kingdom Fungi; phylum Ascomycota; class Sordariomycetes; order Diaporthales; family Diaporthaceae; genus Diaporthe; species Diaporthe vaccinii. Next base: position 2,132,463 of record JBCEDN010000004.1, read on the forward strand.
AGATTTATAACACATCAGTGTTTACTGGGCAATAGGCTGTCCAGGATCATGTGATTAAAAGACACGGTAAAATAATCGCTATAGCTAAGCAGGCTATGATGATGGCATTTTGGCACCTGTTCCACCAAACCGGCGAAACAGGACGGAACTGGTGTCATTGAAACCAGGCTCAAGACTCCATTGGCAGGACAGGTTGGTACTGAGTATGTAGAAATTGGCGACATTGAAGACGGAAATCCTGTCAGTATTCATGCGGTACGGCACATCCTGGGCAGGTTAAATTTGCAGCAGTGAAACGAGTGGCCCCTTTGTCACCCTTGACTAACATTTTGTGGCTTCAGTGTGAATTGTGCAATGACAGGTGCGAAAGTGGAGTTACGTGTAATACGCATGGCGATAATTATGATGCTGTCGTCAAATGAACGCGGATCTGCAACGGCTCCAGTCACCCTTGGAGTGGACAGAATCCTTGCAGTGACTGGAACTACTCTTGTGCTGTCACTAGTTCATCTTTTTTTGTCCCATCCTCCGGCGTTAAATCCGTCTTGCTACCTGCGTGTGGTGGGCGGATCTAGGAAGAGGCTCAGGACTACCTTGCCACAGCTGAAAAGTCAAGACAAATCAGCAAAAGACTTGTCTCAGCAGCAAGCTCATATATCAATATAGTGAATATCATAGCACCTTGTTCGTGACGTTATCTCACCCTGTGGTCACCCTGTGATCATGAAGCAGAGTTCTCGGAAGCCTCTGTTCGGATGTCCCATTGTTGGTTGTGGTATGTGTATCTGGCAGCTGTTGTGGTGGTACTTCGAAGTAGACCATGGCTCATGCCCCATGCCTATCACCATGAAGAAGATGGACGACTTAACACTTCTGTCGTCGGACCACACAACTTGATCTGAACGCAGTAGAATTGCGACTCAATAAGAACTCACACTTACGCAAGGATGCGCTGATGATCTGTGAACTGTTCTGTAAAGTATTCCCACTCATCTGTGAATCGAATACGACTGAAGCTGAACTCCGTCTTCACTGTAGAGGAACTTGTGGGGAATGGCAGCCGAAGTGATGTCCTCTAAGCAGGGTGACTAGCAAAGATTGAAGAACGCACACAGTATAGACATTGTGGATGACTGGTTCTGGAAGTAGAATCGAGAACATAGTGCTCAGGCATTATCCAATCAACAGCAGCCGGGCGCATAGGTGCATATGACCTTTATCAAGGCCCCTGCTTCCCGTTATATGAGGGGGGCTCTGGGCTCGGACACAGGTGGGGACGAGCGGAGAGCAGCTGCGGAGGAACTCCAAACCTGAGCAGACCGTTGGCCGACATCCTGGCAAAAAGGTACCTGGCTCAATTGATTCAATTTGTTAATTTGTTAGTGGCATGGTCGAAAGACCTTACCGAGAGGTCTTTATTGTCCCTTGCGTCAGTAAAACTTACACGTCGACCCCCGTGGCGTTTGCCGTGGCATGATTCGAGCAAGCAGGTTTTGACAGCTGGCATAGGGGGTGGCTGGGATATCGGGGCCAACCAACAGCGATCGAGGCAGGGCAAGGGGACATGGGACTAAAATAGGACTGACGGGGATCAGGTGGTCACCGTCCTAATCTGAGGAGGATAAGAAGGGGCAGACGCCCTCCAATCTCCCGCAGGCCGATTTGTTTCCATCCCTCACGTTCTCCATTCCGTGTTCTCCTCACCCGGCCAGCCGTCATCAAGGATCCTGCAATCATACCTAGACCTCTTCCGTGGCAGCAGCGCTTGGAATTACCAACTAGCGAATACATCTTACCTACGATACCACACAAAATGCCTGAAGTCAACGTTCCACAGCAGCAGCAGCCCATGGAGGCCCCCGCCGACTCCGCCGTCGTTACTCAGCAGCCTGTGAGTTCCATCTCGACCGTCATTCCTGCTCTGGTTTCCCCTTCCTCCCGGACGTAGCTGATTCAGGGTGTACTGTAGGGGGCACAGGAGCAGATGAACACCGAAGACATGAGCCTGCGTGGTGGTTGCGGCGAGTCGATGGACTGCTGCGGCATTACCGAGAGCTGCGGCTGCTGCTAAACACGCCGTCGGTTTCAGTTTCATGATCATATTGATTCGCTAAATGGACAATGGTGATCAATACGGCGGAGGCTGCTATTCATCACAGCTCTGAGGATGCCGGTTGAGACATGAGAATGGTCAAGTTGAAGCGGTCCCATCTCCATCTGGAGTTCTGGGATGCTTCAAAGTGTTTGTTAGATGCGGTAGATTGCTTTCAATGCGATGCCACCGGGCTCCGAATCCCTCAGACCATGATATGAATGCACCGCTTTATTTCGACCCAAGATTTGATCGTCATTGCGTACAGCCCGCGCCCAGGAGAAGAACAGAGCACAAGCAGAGCGGATCGGCGGGAGTGGGAAGCCGCCCGAGCCAAGCTCAAACGGCCATGCTTCGCAGGCTTGGCAGGGCTGCCGGAAAGCTTATCCCTCTTAGCGCAGAACATGACGTCGCTACGGACCCGCCCCACACCTCATCGAGCGAATGAAAACGGCGGACGTGAAGGCCCACGCTGTTTGTGCTAAACTTGGCCAACAACGGTCCCGGTTTTGGAAAGCTCTAGACCGTGCCATCCAATGTGAAGCAATCACTCAGTGGCTCCCGCCTCCACCAAGTGGTGGTTGAGAGACATCTGGCCAAACGGGCCATGGCTAAGTCGGTGTCTACCCGCACGGAGTGACGTACCGGAAGCTGAGGAGACATATTTCGAGAGAACGGATATTCGCACCCGCAGAAACGGAGGGTACACCCATGCATCAGCAGCACTAAACTAATTCACGCACCTAATTAGCTTGCCCAATTCACATACCCAGTTTTGCACCTAGTACCTATACACCTTGTTTCCATACTTAACGATTATGCTAAAACTAACAAGGTATACTGATTGGGTGTGTAAATTGGGTGTATGGGTGCTGGGTGCTGGGTGTGTGGGTGTGTGGGTGTGTGGGTGTTGGGTTTTAGGTGTATGGGTGATGGGTATGTAGGTGTGCGAGTAGTTACGGGTGTACCCTCCGTTTATCCGTTCTCTATTCGATGACCACACAGATGGTAAGAATTACGCTCTACGTTTGGTTCTGTATTACAACATACATCCTGCAACGCTCCGTCAAGGGCGTGGCAGCTCGCTTCGCAAGATCTCCAACACCGAATCCCCAACCAAGTCGTGTCTAATTTTCATCTTGACCGAATCCAGCCCTTTCAGATCCCAAATCTAGGCGACCAACTTGCCCGGCGCGTAAGCATATCGGGCAAAGGTAAACACTACAGATCCTGCCATCATGACAGCCGCGCTGAAGGCTATGCCGCTTGTGTAGCCGTTGGAGTTGTTTATCAATGCTCCAGTGATAGGTGTGCCAGCAAGACCTGCGAAACCCACGACAAAGGTTGACTGGCCCACATATGCACCGATCTACGTTGTACCTGGTTAGCAGAGAAGGCCCAAAGAGCAGGCATGAGGTGCGAAGGAACGTACCTGACTGGGGTGCGGTGCACAGTGTGCCACAGTCGACATCATCAGAGCAATAATAATACCGCTGGTGCCCCCGAAAAGCACCGAAAGCACAATCAGCCCCGCAGACGAGGTGATGGCCAGCCAGCAGAACAACAACACCGCCGAGCTGTAACAGGCCAAGGCGGTGACGTTGAACTGCCCAGCATGCTGGGCAAACGTGCCACCCAGAACACGACCGGCGAATGAGCCGGCGTTGATGATTGCGAAAAGGTAGGACGCGAGGGCAGACGACATGCCGTGTGCCTCGGCGTACGTAGCGAGGTAAAAATACGGCGTCCAGAAGCCGAGGACCACCAGGAAGAGGCCGGCGACCTGGAGGGAGTACGCGGGCTTCTTAAAGGCGTCGAGTATGACCAGGCTGCTCTTCCTCGTCATCCCAGGACGAGGACGAATCATGACCGCGGCGATGAGGAGGAGGAGCAGGCTGATGAAGCCGCATGTGCGCTGTGCCCACGCGAACCCGACACTCGGGTTGTTGGTGAGGTTGGTCAGGACAACCGGGTAGATGATACCGCCTATGGGCGAGCCGGTTGACGCGTATGCCATTGCCATGGCACGCTTCTTGAAGAAGTAGTGGCCGACAACGGTCAGTGCTGGCGCGAAAATGAGTCCACAAGAGAAGCCGAGGAGGATTCCCTGGCAGAGAAGGAACTGGTAGAATTCGGTGCACAGGCTCGTGAGCATCATTGCGACTACCAGGAGAAGTGAGAATGGCCAGATGACCGACTGTAAATTTTCAGGTGTCGGTGTAAATCCTAGTTTTCGACGACGGTTTACCTTGCGTTGGACATACCATGGGTCCCCAGCGGTCTGTGATAGGGCCGCCGATGAGGGTAGCCGAGAACTGCGCGAAGGACTGGATGGAGCCGATCCACGCGATGGTCGACGGTGAGTAGCCCTTGAGGTACTCTTGCTGATAGTACGTCTCATATATCCTAAGACGGCGGCAGGTAAGGTGTCAGTAATTCAGTACTTCATTGCCGACGCATAGCTACTGCAGCATAAACCTCAGATTTCCCGCGTACCCAAAGGAGTTGACAATCCCAAACGAGGCAAAAGATGTACACCAACACCCAAACACCACCATCCACGCCTTTGTACCGCCGTTGGGAAAGTCAGGCATGGCTGAAGTCTGCGGTTTCTGCTCTAAACTGGCCGCCTTATTTTCCAGATCGAGTCTTTGAGTCAGCTCTGGGTCACTGTGAATGATATCTGACGTTTGGGCAGACATTGTGATGATGCGTCGTGGAACAGTCTTTGTTTTCGCGTCTGAGATATAGTCGCTAAGTTTATCTCAAGTCGAATCCGTCGATGATAGGAAAAGCGCTCAAAAGACTCTGAACAGAGGCACTCAGAGTCCACAAACGTACGAAAGACTTGAGTAGAGAACTTCTTGTTTTGCACTGCATTTTTGGAAGAATAAAGACTTGTGTGTCCTAGATATAGTTTTTTCCTACTGGAAATGTGTTTCCCGCGATCATCTCCGACTTTCACCGGTGAACGAATGGGATCAAAGGGCACCGGTGACAAGAGCCATAAAAGAACTGCTGCGCTTATCTGTTCTAGTCTTGCGCTGCCCTTTTACCACCAATACATTCTTCTGAAAACCATTGTAGCTGATTCAACGTGTCCTCCCGGCCCTTGCTGCGAGTTCTCCTAAGAAATCATTGCTACTCGTGATCAATGTTCCTCCATGCTGGAAATGGCTACAGAGAAGTCCCTCGTAAGCTCCACCTGGAATTCCATCATATACAATTAATCAGAGATGTAAATGAGGTACAAAACGACCGAGAAATACAGGTGGACAGATTCGAAAGCGACGGGACTAGAGGCGGTCGGCGATGATCGGATATAGTCGGTCATCATGCCTGATCGACCGTGGTCGCCTCGGGGCTCAGACGCGCACGGCTATAAGCGATATGACCGATTACTCCGTACTTGCGTGTATGCAGCCAGTAGTCCATGGGCCCATTGAATTTGGGCAAGATTTGAACTAAGGGAGATTTGGCGTTTCATTTGTTCGGTTTTGTCATGTCAATACCCATTTTTCGCACATGACATTCATGTCGGAGTCCTGCACAACCGGAAACCCCCAGCGCGATACGGAGGGCATGTCGCCGAGCTCCGATTCCAGTACCAGCCGGAACGGCCAGCCTCTGGCACCGAACACATCTTCCGGTCCCATTAATCACTGTGGCCCCGCATCAGCAATTTTAGCTGGCAATAATACAGCCGATGTTACCAAACGCCGTCGGACAAGACGTCTGCCCCTCAGCTGTGGAGAATGCAGGAAGAAGAAGGTAAGGACGGCTGAATCTATCATCAAGATAATCCGTACTGCAATGATATTGACTACCCACTTAGTTGTCTTGTGACCGCCACCAGCCCTGTCAAAGATGTGTGAGGTCTGGTCGGCCGGAACAGTGCTCGTTCGAAACAGGAAAGCCGGTGCCGGTGCCGAAAAGCGATAATATCGATCAACAGACTACCTTACATAGAGATGATCCACAGATCCAAGAACTCGGGGCCGAAATTTCTCAGCTGAGGGAAGTTCTATCCAAGATCGGGCATAACTGTATACAACAGCAGGATCACAGTCCTCGTGGCTCCACCGCAGAGACCTTGCGCGATTTGATTGACTCCACCCAGGACGTATTGACCAGCAAGGAACCTAACGGTCCTCCTGGTGAAGTTCCCACAGGCCAGATCATAGCGCTTAAGGACAGATCGCCACGCGGCTACTACCGTCAATATACTCTGTTTCGATTCTTCGATGAAGTGAGATAATGTGCCCGTATTAACTTTCAGTGCTGTCATTTTCTTGCTAAACGTTCTTCCAGATGCCTCAGCTCTTTCTATTTATTAGAGAGACCACTCATGAGTGGCTGAAACCTCGTGGTATTAATTTGAGAAAGGAAAAATCAGCCACTGCCGTTACTATTGCGCTTGATCTACAAGATAAGGCTCTTGAGGACCTGCTTCCTCCAAAGGAGCATACGGATGCCTTGATCTTGTTTTATCTTGACCGCGTCGAGAAATTACATCGAATCGTACATATTCCTTCTTTCAAGAGGGAATATTCCTCGTACTGGATATCGAATCGGCCCCGACATCCTGCTATGACCTCCCTGATACTATCCATGATCTCAATATCAACGCCTATCTCTACTCAAGCCTCAGCATCCAAGTATCGGAGCATGCCACCGAAGTGGATTGCAGCATGTGACACGTGGTTGGCGCAACATGCCACGAAAGGTCGCAAACTTGTCTATTACCAAGTCGCATGTCTAGTCTACCTGGCAAAGCGGATAAACATGGTACGAAAAAAGAGGTTCTGGATTGAGACTGGGTCTCTCGTCCAAAATGCAGTGCTGGACGGGCTACATATGAAGGAGCCGGATTCGCCCGCCTACAGCCCCTGTGTCAAAGAGACTAAGAGACGCATCTGGGCCGTGGTACGAGAACTCGATCTTCATAACTCGTTTGAGTATGAGCTTCCCACACTTCTGCACAACTTAGAGTGCACAATTCCTGCTCCTGTCAACATTGATGACGAGGAGTTGGAAAATTCGACTACAAAGTGTCAAAAGTCGGACCATATGACAGAAACGTCCTACCAGGTTCTAAGTTCCCGCAGCTGGGGGTTGCGGCTGGAGATATCTAAACGCTTGTTCAGCACCGGAAAAGCGAAGGCGCTTCCTTACGACGAAGTCTTGCAGTATACCCACCGACTCACACAAGCGCTTGACTCGCTTCCTCACTGGTGCAAAAAGAGCTCGGTCGATGGGTCTGACGTTGCGGACTCTCTCCTTGTCTCTGCGTTACTTCAATTTCAGCTCAAAGAGTGTATCTTAGCTATCCATCGACCGTACCTCCAGGGTGATGATGACCATTCTTCACTATCAGAGTTGATCTGTTACCATACAGCCCGAGACATTCTTCTCATGAATCTGGAATTAGGCAAACACGGAATGCAAGGTCTTCTGTTTCTCAGAGAGGACCTTTTGATTGCTGCCATGAGCCTCACTCGCCTCACGCTGACCCAACGCAGAAGTGAGTAATCGTCTATTCCTTCACACAATCAGCGAAATCTCGTCGATTCTGGGAGAGGCGAGGTCTGAAATATTCTGACACTTGTGCCAGGCTCTACAGCTGTCATGACTGCAGACTCCCAATCTACGATTGGCCTCCTCGAGCAATGTCTCCCCTTCGCAGAGGACAGGTACCTCCACTGCCTCCACGGAGAGCCATGGTGTCCGCTTACGATGTATGGGATAATCATGCTACTCAAGATTCAGTCGGGGCAGGAAACACACCAGACCGCCAAGGCTGCTTGTGCACACAGGTTCCTTGACCTCTATCACAAACACTTCTCGAGACAAGCAACGTCCGATCCGGAACACGGAATCAGACCCAGCGAAGATGATTCTATTCTCCAGACAGGTTCTGTAGTCAGTCCCCAAAAGATGGACTGTGACTACGTAAATGTGAGTGCTTAATCATTCGGGTCAGCTGTGCATTTCTAACTTTTTGCAAAATAGTTAGACATGGACTGGATGGACTTCAATATCGACTGGCAGTCCGGGGCCTCGTGGGATATGGAATTTCCCTGGGACTCACTATGAATCCAGTCAGAGGGGTCTTCTGGTGAGACCTCCAAAGAGAACGCCGGTATACTACCCCAGGGAGTTCCGCCTGATTTGGACCCAGCTCTGCCACAAATGCCACAACTCATGTTTCGATTGAATGTTGCTGCGCGTGATCGAGACGGAATGTGGCACCGTGGTACTTGGTGTGCCCCGGCTTATCCAAGGTATCTGTTACAACGAATACAAAGAACTTGAAAGCTGGCGTCGCCTTGACAGAAAGAAGGAGGAGTCATGTGGAGTCCAAAGCTATTTCAGGGCACAAAACAATCACTTTTACATGCTCTTTGTTTCTATTTCCAGAGAGAGCTTTGTCAGGCCATTATGCTACCCTGTTGTATATGTACCTGACGTTGCCCTCCATCGAGGCTCCTGCTGCGCAATTCAATGATTAAACAATCTTACAACACTCTCGCTATCAAATATTTCAAATCCAAGCACACAATACTGCAGCAACTTCATTACCCACACAACTATTCAAACTACAAACACGCAAAAACATGCAACCAAAACTCCGCTCAAATTTCCTCATCCTAACCAGTTTCCTCATTCCACTCATCCTCGCATTCACGAAAGAATGCCCGATATGTTTTGACAACACTGTGCGTGGATGTGACGGCATAGGGCCGGATACTGCTTATTATACATGTTACACGACGCCCACGGACGTCCGCATGGTATCATCTTATACCTGTGATGGTGGGTGCAGGCTGGTGAATGGCAACCCACGCTGTAACAATGGTAAGCTTCGCGATGAAGTGGTCACTTTGCCCATGGATCCGAAGTGCCCTTGGGGGCTCAGGGACGTGAAAGATAAGAAGCCGTCTCGGTTCAGGGCATAGTCAAGGATTAGAAGAGAAGATACTATGCTCTGATGACTAGACCCGGTCTATTGTCATGTTGGACATTCCTAATTATGAATCACGTTTGCCACTGATACAGGGTGAGTAAGATCTAGGGACAGAACTTTACACCCGCCCATAACTCCAGACTTCTTGTAAATATCGAACAGTTACATCACAATATTTTTGCGTGGCAAGGACGACAAGCCGTGTGATGCGGGTGGGTCGTACAGCTGTATCAGCGAGATCACCTCGCTCGGCCGCATGTCATGCAAGGGACCTACTGCGCAGTAAATGTTGCCAGCCGCTGTATGTGCCCCCCTCCCACCAGCCCTTAATAACCGCTAATTTCCAATCAAAGGAGGCAGTTCGTTGACGTCGTTTAGCAGAGTCAAAATATTCCTTGAGGAGGCATCGGGTGTTACCATGAAATTATTGTGATGCTACCAAATCCGTTCCTATTTGTACATGGCGACTCTGTATATAACCTCAGAGATTTTCACCGAGAGTTCAAGGGCCGAAAACCATGAGCGTATGATTTTACCAGTCTGCCATCAACACAATCAGGTAGAGGAGATGCAGGACACCGGTCAATGTTGTGGGTTGTACCGCGACTGGCTCAGATGGACGGAGAGGGAACAAGTGCCTTTTTCTGTTGCGAACCCTCGTTACGATTGAGCAATAATCTCAGCTGCAACAACCTCAGCTGCAATAATCATGAATAATGTTTTTCCAGACTGATTCGGCGTCTGTGGCCCAATCTTCTTGTCTGAAGTTCGCTGAGCCCCATCCGTACTCCTCCAAAAGTATCTTCTTCACCTTGTCACGCTGCAACGGCGGGTCAGTTTTCAGTCGCCCTGAGTATCGCAATCAATCCTGAAAGCACTTACGACTTCAGGGTATGCATCGCCATAGAACTCTCTGGAGTAATCGTCTCCTCCGTAAGGAATCAAGTTCAAGGACCGGATCTTGGCGATCAAGTCCTCAAAGTAAGATGTTGCATCTTGCGCGTGATAATTCCGGTAATGCAGAGGCTCTTCCGGTCTTTCGAGTGGCGTTCCCTCAGGGTTGGCAACCTCGGGACTGTCGTTATTGTCCAACATCCTCACGGTGTCTGTCAAGATGCATCAGCTCCTCCTTGCCCAGTCCAAAGGGAAAAGGATTTCAAGTCATACTGGCTTTCGTATCCAGCACTGAAGTCATGCCATTCCTGAGGTTGTGCGCCAGTGCAAGATCATGGCTAAGTAAATAATACAGTCTTACTCCCTCCGTTCCACCAGCCTCTGGATCTCGGCTCTCTACAATATCATAGTCTCGCAAGAATGAATACGCCCTAGATCCGGGGAATAGCATGCAACCGTACGCAGATGCCTCCTCGTCAAGCTCTCCCTCAGAGTATGGCCCATCGATATAGGGTAGTTTCTTCATCAGTGAGATTACCGCGGCGTCGAGACCGAGCTGGTTACAAATAGACTCGTTGATTATATGGTTTGACGGCTGTGGATTGATGACTTGGGAGGGACGGATGTAAGAAAGCGTGATGAGTAGTGAATAGTATTCCTTTATAAGAGAGACTATTGTTGTCTCATTATAGGACGATCTGGTGCTCATGATGAAACAATGAGAAAGGTGAGAATGAGGTAGCAATTGAGAAGCAAGGTCTCCGAAGGAGAACATCCAATGAAATAAGTCTAGACTTAGTGCAGATAGCCAGCCCCGCACTTTGCTCCTGTCAAATTGAACGGCCTAGAAAAGATGTTGCGGGTCGGATGAAGGAAGCGGCGCAGAACAGGGAGGCCGGGAAGACTGGGCAGGAGGCACAGTCAATTAACAACTTTCAGCTTAGTTAGCAGGGATACCCACCACGAGATGGCACGTCTCAAATACCTTGTGACGGCACAGCTTGGAAGGCTAGTGGCCCCGGGTAGCACGTGACAGTCGGCCCGAAGGCTGCTGATATAAGGCCAAGATGCCATCTACATCACCAGGGCCAAGGCCTAGTAATGGCCATTCTCGTGGAAAACAAGCTAGATAATAATATTTTCTACTTGAATTTATGTATGTGTATATGTATGAAGAACAAATTTTCGCACCTATAAAAACGGCGGGTACACCCATTTATTACCAGCCCTATTTTACACACCACACATAATCTCGCACTTAATATCCACATACCCAACAACCATACACCCATACACCCAATACCCATACATATAATACACCTAATACTCATACACCTAATACATACATATCTAATACTTATATAAATTAAGTATTAGGTGTATAGGTATTGAGTACTAGGTAGTTGTGCGAATAAGCTTAGGTGATATGCTTTAATGGACCGCAGCTGTAACATAAATAATATACATACAGGTATATCATCCGTTTTAATAAGTGCGAATATCCATTCTTTATATATATATATATATGTGTGTGTGTGTGTATGTATGTGTATATATATATGTGTATATATGTGTGTATGTATGTGTGTGTGCAATCGTGTTGAAAAGTGTATTTTAAAGTCATGAGAATGATGCTGTCACTGGTGTTAATCTCAAAATATTTAGGAACAAGCTTGCAAGATCTGCCTTGGTGACTAATATGGGTGCCCAGGGTTGTTTGCACGGTGCTTCATACATATTGTCGTGATATTAGCGCCGTGTGGACAGATGCTTAGACATTTTTTAATATATGAGATATCGTGTACTCCATATGTCCTGGAGACGAGGTAGGCCATGCCCAGAAGGCCTCTGCCGTGTGCTGGCGGGTGTGTTCACTTCAATGCTCCCGGGCCTGTATAGACCAGCGAACTGTGGGTCCTTCAAAAACATATTGGCGCCTTGGGTGATCGCATGGGATTTCATTTCTTAACTTATTCGTTCTGTTGCTAAACAGTTCAACTTGCATTTATTTAGTTTAACTACCGAATTCAAGTTCAGAACAAAATTGATGAGCATTTAGACTCTGCAAATTCATTCTGCGTTATGCTGTATGTCCATGCAACCCACCTGCACTTGTATATTCTCCTGCTTTTGATCCCAGCCACCCCAAGCCCGGAGAACTAATAGCATATATCGTACAAAGCATCCTTGTGCTGTCAAGTGCCAGACTGGCATCATGGTTAGCATAAGTGAACCTGAGTCTCATAAATCTTATCAGGATCGCCTTTCCATAGAGCCGGCCCTCAACTGTGCATGATAGTCATAATCCATGCTTATCACGGTCAAATTCATATCATCCATGTATGAATTTGTGTGTGCCTTCTCCGCTTTGCTATGTCCGAACTTGTTAAGAAATGACCGCAGCCCCGTCACGGTTGCCTTGGGCACCTGGGGAAGCTTTGAGTCATAGTTGGATTGGGGGCTTGGAGGCTGCTTCATTTGACCTGTGCTGGAATTGCCAGGGTCAGTCGCTTTGCGGTAGCCGCCTGTGAAAGTGTACCAGAAGTGGCTCGCCCATGTGCTGGATCTCTCCGCCATGCCCTTGAACAGTACAAAGGCCACGGGTATACAGCTGCACGCAATTCCTATGTTGATCTCCGCGATGCTATGTGATGTCAGTCAAACGCTGACTCAATCTGTACGGTGAGCTGACAGGGAAATTGACGTACCTCCAACCATAAATCGGCATCGTGGCCCATGTTAGGTCTTTTCCTGATGCCACAATGAGATTGAAGCGATAGTATGCACTGACTATAGAAAACACGCATGCTCTGCAAATATTCAGCTGGGACAAATCCACTTTTAATGAATTTGAAGAGAGAGGGCTCCCGATACGTACGAGGCTCCAACAGTGAAGATGGCGGCAAGCCCTGCTTTGCGTTTTGTCGAAGTCTGCAGCTCCCAAACGAAGAATAATGGGAGCAGCAAGATATAGATATCTATTACAGCTCCCACCACTCCTGAGGCCGCCGTGGTGGGTGAACTGTACTTGGTGCACCTATTGTTGTACTGCATGGATAGCCATCCCCCCATGGCATAGTCTCTAGCTTTTGGGGTACACCCGGCAGCCATTATGATCAGCACCGAGATGTAGAAGACGACGATGAAGGCCATCCCAGACAATATCAGCATATGAGAGCGGCGTGAAGGGCTGAAAATGCGCTGATACAAGGCTAGAATTGCTGTCTTGGCAAACATGGCTGCTACCATGAAAAGCAGCGGTGTCAGGACAGATGTCTGGGAGGATGTTAAAGCCATGCATACTTAAAATGTGTTATTGAGTGGCAGTCGTTAAATGAGCACTTACTCGGACATAATAAACAGTGATCTTGCTGACTGGAACATCCCACATATGGGGGCCACCGGGATTGTCGAGAGCTGTACATTTCAGATGGGACTCAAGGAAAATATGCACGGTAAAGTAACTCACTCGTGAAGAGCAAGATGGTGTAGACAATGAAGGTGGCCTGATTTGGTATATTATCAGCTCCCAATAAGCCCAATGTTTTCTTTCCTTTCTTTTGGTTGATTGACTAACCGAAGCGAGCAGGGATAGGTCTCAAGAAACACATGAGCTTATGTCCTTTGATCAAGGAATATTCTGGAAAGCTCACAATCATCCAAACCAATTCTGTGCATAATGACAGCCCGGGCATATATTCGTAGCGCCAGAAACAGTATCATTAGCGGCAGTGTCACATAAGTGAAAATTCTGGGCATATTAGCCTGCGACGGTGGATTAACAAAATTCGGAATTACACCTGGCGGAGGTGCTGCCGCTGGAATGTGGCTGAGGTCGAATACTGGCATCTTGTTGTCTTTGGCCTTTAGGTGATGTTTTGCAGTAACAAGATGAATGCAATTGGAAATTTAGAAAGCAGAACGACTTGGGATGGCAAGAGAAAAAGCTGGAGACATCTGAGAGCAGGGCCAGGTTTATCGGAATCTATTCCACTTCAAGTAGCAAATACATCGGCACAGCCTTGGTAATTCTGTAAGACTGCTCCGACACCTTATCCGGAAAAATCCTTTTGATGCAGTCATGCCTTTGTGTAGTTGCACAAGTAGGATGAGTGATGCAGCAATACGCCAGGTGTGCCTGGGGTGTCTGCAGAAATGGTCACTGCGGCCATGATACCTAGGCACACTTACACTTCAATTGCCTACGAAGACCCCACACGGAAGCGAGTGTACCCAATATTTCATGCCGGAGATCTGCACCTTGACCAGCCAGGCTCACCTTCCAGCCAAAAAAGCAGGCTGTGGCATTTATCGAGTTACACAACATTTGCATTTCAGGTTGATGGGGGCCAAAGATACCAATACCCTCCCTCCTTGCCAGAAAAATGTAACCATACGATAAGGCTTCGGGATCCTTTGTGAGCCACTTCCTGGGTCGTTTTGGGGTCCGTTGGGGGCCGTTGGGGGCTTTTTCTTTTCGTTGGATAACTGGATGCCACCTGGGCATTGAGGCAATGCATGCGATCCTGCCCAACCTGAGATAGGATCATGCAAAATCCTCGTTGCTTTAATGGTTGCTGCACTACGAGGAATTTCAAGACGGCCCCCATTTAAAGCTTCGGTGGGTGGCTCCGTTACCATGGCATAGGAAGTTTGTCGATGAAACAAACATTCTTGTCTCCACTATCGTATCAAGGCCAAACTTTGTACTGGAATCCGCCTGGTATCCACACTTTAAACCACAACCCGCCCAGCGAATGCTGCGCCTAGTTCAGCTCAATGTCGCTGTTGGTACGTACCGTGCGTGAGGTACAGTTGGAATATTGGCATCAAAGCCGTCCTGGGCATATCTCACCTCATTACACCACAGTCTTGGAGAGGTAGAGAACCAATGATGAGCGCATGCACCTCAGCAGTTCCCACGATCCGTTGTTGGTGAGTGTGGGATCCTACAGTCTTGAGGACACAAATGCAAGGTCGGGCAGAATGATTATCGTACCTGTCATGGAGCCACCCAAGTTGGTACCGAAATCAGAGGTTTTTTTCTTTTTTTTCATCGTGTGTTTGATTAGTACTATTTCCTTACTTTCGAGTATCCACTGGCTCACAGCTTGCAAAACTACATGGATATCCCTCATATCGCCTGAAGACAGAGGGAAGCTGCTTTCCCACATTCAGGCACAGTTCGGAACGCCTCCATACCCACAGAACCTCGTAGATGATTAATATTTTTCAATAGGTAACCTCCATAGCATGTCTCCCATCAGGTCTTGTATGTCTTTCTGCAGAAGAATATCGAGAGCATCAGGCGAGTGGTGCATATGGAGGGCCAGAAATTGATGTTAGAGTAGCGTCAACCCCTAGAGCAAATTTGAAAATTGACACCTGGCTGAAGAGCAGACAAAGACACTAAGGTTGCTTCATCCCAGAGTCCCACATCTATTCGCGGACAGCTCCGTCCAGACGATAGACCAGCTTCTGGCCACTGATCTGGCCCTTCCGGATAGCGGTAACACCCTCACCAGCGAGCCCCTCGAACCCGCCGGGGCTCACCTTGGTCGGGTGGGGCGTGAGCCTGCCCTCGTCAAAGAGCTTCTGGATGGTCTCGAAGAAGGGCTTGGCAAAATCCTTGACGCGCTGGTCGCCCTCGTTGCCGTAGGGGGCGGGCCAGGAGCAGGGCTTGCCGCCCAGCATGCTGGCCAGGATCCAGTCGGGCTCGACGACCTTGCGCTTGGACTCCGGGTGGGGGTCGAGGGCGGTGTACTTGCCGCCGCAGCGGCCGAGGGCCTGGTAGCAGATCTTCATGGAGCTCTCCTCGGTGATGCAGTCGAGGGCGTAGTCGAGGGCGTTGGCGGTGTGGGCGCGGATGTCGGCGCCGCAGGTGGGTGAGCTGTAGTCGAAGACAGCGTCGGCGCCGTAGGAGCGGACGAGGTCGAAGTTGCGCGGGGAACAGGTTGTTATGACTTTTACGTTGCAGCTAGGGTAGTGTCAGCAAATACAAGCAGAGTATGACTTGAGAATACAAGGGACAAAGAGCTCATGGGGTAGAAGGGGGAAGAGAAAGTTGGCCTCACAGTTTGAGGAGTTGAATGGCCATGGTGCCCGTGCTCGTACTGCCACCGTACACCAGCACGGGCATCTGCTCGCCGGCCGCCTTGAGCAGCCACTCGGTGGGTATCCCCAAGCTCCAGAACAGGGCCATGCCTGCGGTGGCGATCCTCATTCCCATGCCGGCAGCCTCCTCGAACCCCATACTTTCAGGGATCTTGAGTGCCATGTCTCCGTCCAGCACCACGTACTCGCCAAAGGCGCCGGCCCTTGGGCGGAACTTGTTCATCCCATCAGCGCAGCCACATACTCTGTCGCCGACCTTCAGGCCGGGGCGGGCAGAGGCGACGTCAGAGCCGATGGCGACGACGTAGCCGGCGCAGTCGAAGCCGAACATGGCGCCCTCTGCGATAAATGGGCCGACCATCTTGGTGTCGACGGGGTTGAGGGCGACGGCGACGGTCTTGATGATGATGTTGTCGGCCTCGAGCTCGGGGACGGGGGCATCCTGGCTGACGACCCACTCGCCCTTGTCGCCGGCCAGGATGGCCCGCTGGGTCCGAGGGAGCCCTGGGGCCGAAGCTACGGCGGCGGCAGACATGGCTCGGCAATGGGAGCAGAATTGGCGACAGAAGGGGAGGTGAGTGGATGATGCGAATAATAATGGGCGAGTAGGTGGTCGAGGGGTCCGGATTAACTGTGGTCAAGAACCCAAGGGCGTCACAGGGGAAGATTTACGTGCTCATGTGTTGCCCCCGAGGTTTTCGCCATCCGTGCCAGGCCCCAAGTATTTAACGGCGGGACACAACAACTCCGGTGCTGGAAAGGATTCAGCTCGGCGATGGTCATCGTGGTTGACAGTCATGGCCTCGGAGAGTCCAGATCCTTCCCGTGCGGAGATGCCGCGTGAGGATGGCCGAGACCGCAAGGCTGATGTCAGGACGCAGCGTTTAGGCGAGTGCGGAAGAAGGCCTTGACATGGCTAGAAGACTGGAAGGGGTAATGTCTCTGGTCATATAGGCAGTTCCACACGCTGCCAAAATGCTTCCATGGCGGGAGCAGGCTAGAGCTGTGCTGGTTCGGTCAGCCGGTGTCATTCCCCGGTCAGCCGCTAAACATGACGGCAGCCCACCTTTGCGTCAGTGCAGCTTAGCTTATCCACACCTGGGCCTGGAGAGTAGGTATGTATTTGAATGTTAATCCTCCTAGGGCTCCTTTTCGTCGTGGTTTCCCTCCCTTGCTCTCCTCTGTCCCATTGTCCTGCCTACCATCGATGGTGTCCATCAGGTTGTCTCAATTATCCCACGCGACCTGGTAATTGCAGTCTCGATCATTGCCACAAACAACAGACGCCTCAGCAGTTTGGTCAAAGGGAACGGACGAGTTTATGAGTGCCGTCTGGTGAAGAAAAAGAAAGAGAGTCTTCGGGTTGCTAGCTCGGAGACAGGCTGGAATGATTCACCCAGATAAGGCCCCAGTGGAAAGAAGCATGGGATAATAGGTCGATGGTGTGGGTGGTGGGTGTGTGATTTGGGCGTGCAAATGGGGCGTGAGGGTTGGTTTAGTGTTGATAATACGTTCTCTTTCTTTCAACTTGAGGTCAGGAACAGCTTCTTTCGACAGAAGTTCAAATATGTTCAATTATGCATAAAATTCCTCGGTCAAATTTACTACAAACTTTTCAAGCATATATAAGATCGTAGCTTTTACAAACGTCGAGCTTGGGTGGCTCAGGTATCGCTTCCACTCCTCGAGGTCATGGATACGGTTGCCTCATCGAACGTCTCACAGTGGTCCAACTATGTCTTGACCTGGTTTACGTCGCTATTCAATATCTTTTGTCACAATGTGCCCATCGCAATAGACCGCGGAAAGTTGATATGCGGCTTCTGATGCAGCCGCCCCTTGCCTGTCCGGGGGCGGCTGTTGACTTCGGCCTGGCCCCGAAACAGACCACATGTCACAGCCATTGGATACATACGGCACAATAGATACCAAGGAGAACGAGGATGGGTGGTCATCTCCATTCCGTTCCTGAGACAGGATGATCGACTACTCGGCTCCGTCCTTGAGACAACCCAAACAGCACCATGCAGTAGCGCGAACAAAATTTATCCCAAGACAGAATATCCATCTCGAAAATAACCGGGTGGTCGCTAGTCCAGACCTGAAGATCCAACGGCGAGTATCGTGGCCCCAGCCATGGCTGCTAACCTGCTGTAGCCTGATCCTTCGTGCCCAGAAGTCACCAGCCGAGCCGCAGCCACCTTCGAGCACTTTGAGCTCCTCAAGACACGCCCTCTCCATCACCTCTGTGCCCCCAAGCCCCACCGACCTGTCGTCTGTCGTCCGTAGCCAATGGGTCACGAAACTGCCGTTGAGCGGGAGCGAGATGAGCACCAGGTTTGGGTCTGTTGCTGTCCTCACTGCCGTTCAATTCTGTTCTGTACATCCCTTGCCTATGGTAGGACGCTGGTAAGGTGAGGGACCGTGAAGATTACCAAAAGGGTCAATCACCCAAGCCCACCACGTGTGTGGCAGTGGATTTGTGCCGAAATAAGAAAAAAATAAAAAGAAACATCCAAGCAATAATTAGTATGAGAAAGGAAGTCTGGCGTCCGTGGCAAATGTCGCCGGAGCCTACGTCTGCATCTAGATGCCAGCTGAGATCGCCGGCCACGTTGGTCACTTCAACAGACCGTAACACGGCGTTCCGGCCACTCAGAACTTGCCCGGCGTCCTAGCCCCGTGCAACGCCCGCTCACTGTCACTCGACGCCTCCGACGACACCCCGCCAGCACCAGCACCCTTGGGCAGCACACGCAGCCTCAGCCCCGTGAACACACAGAACGCAACCGCAATGATCTCCATGAGCACAGCCATGCACAGGAAGATGGTCACGTCGCCCTCGAAAGGGTTGAACTCCTTCATCCCGCTGAAGTCGGCAAGGAGCCCATACACGAGCCGCACCGAGATGAATGGCGCGCACGCCGCAAAGCACACCATCAGCTTGTTCTCCTCGGACGGGATGTAATTCCACTGCCTGAGGAGGTAGCCCCAGAGGCAGACGGCGAAGACGTATATCGCCAGGAAGATGCACACGGCCGCCTGCACGATGCTGTTGGACGTGATGTGGTCCGACGACTCGGCTGCCTTGGTGCCGCCGTAGATGCCCAGGCTGAGGCCGGTGAGGGAGGCGAGGGAGATGAGGGAGAAGATGCGCGTCGATATGCCGTGGATCACGAAGCGGTTGCTGTTGGACAGTCAGTGCTGCCATGCTCGGATTGCTCAAGGCAGTGGGAGGTGACTAATACTCACACCCTGGTCAGGAGGGCAATGTTGAGCACCGTCAACGGCGACAGCCCGATCGACTGGCAGATCAGGGCACCCCCGTACGTCGTCCTCGACGGGCTGTTGATGGTCGCCAGCTGGAAGGCCCCGGCGAGGATCCGCAGCAGGGAGAAGGTTATCAGGACCAGCCACCCTGAGCCGCGGCTCCATCCGTGCCGTGAGCAGAGGATGAAGGCGCACCCAAGGTACATGGTGAAGAAGAAGAGCTGTATCACCGCCACGCCATCTCGGTAGGTGAACACTCCAAGCTCGCTGAACGCCATGGCGGTGGGCGTCCGGACGAGACTGCTGTAATGCTGGGCGGTGGAGGCTGGAGGGAGTGAGGAGTCTTTGGAAGTGAGGAAGACGGCAAGGAAGAACAAAGCAAAGAGGTTCGGTTCTTATCTAAGCGCTGTCAACACCGGTGTGATCAAGCTTTTGCCAAGCTTGTCAAGCTGTAAGCCAGGCAGTGAGTCTTGGTGATACTGCAGATGGAGGGATGAAAATAGGGCAAGAGATATGACAAGAAAGGAACGGGCGTGCCTCCCAAGCCAGATAAGAGGCGACTTCCTCCATCTTATGTCTATCTTCCACTGCAAAATCCTGCAGCTCATAGAGTCATGAGACCTAGACACGCGCTGCGCGGATGATACCATTGACGATTGCACATGCGAATCATGGCGGCTCATGGAGCCAACCAACCAACATTGTTTAGCTCGTTCGAATGAAGGGTGCCCGGAAGAAGAGAAAACGAAAACGGAACCATGCCAGTGGTGCTAGCGAGGAGAAAGGGGGGAAAACAACTGGCTGGACTCGTCAACTTGCCGCGTTGGCGACGGGTGCTCTTGCGAACCGATATTGAAAACGTGCCTCCAATCCGATATGCGGGCTTATGGGTGCATGACAGTAAGCCACGGTACCTTTTTTTGTCTTACAGGGTTCCTTTTTTCACGCCTTCACTTAGCGGGTAGCCTTGGGTGCATGACTGTCAGCATGCACATAGGCGTGGATTGATACACGCCCCGGGGTGAATTAGAAAACTGGTGATGGGTTGGGGGAGTTCGATAGGTTTGCTTGCCATCTGCAACCTTGGACTCAACCCCAATCTCAAGGACATACCTTGACCTCAGAACCAAAGTGTCGAGATCCGCCGTCAACGACAGTGGTGCATGCCGCCATGAGCATGTCCTCGCTTCTTGCGCCCTTGGCATGGCCGACAGGCCAGAGCCAATTTTAAGCTGCTGGGACTTGTAAAGACGGTCAGCCATTGCGAAGTCGAAGACTGAGCAAAATGATCAGGGCATCTGGCCCCTTTATAGTGTCAGCATTCTCGCCTCCCAGTCAGCGATTTTCTGGATTCGTTCATCGGAGGCGAGGATCTATTCAGTGGTTCCAAGGACGGGGCGACTTCTTCCGCTGCAATGAAAACCAGACAACTGTTCATAGACTGATATTTACTAGTTCTCTAGGGCTGGAAATGCTTCTGTTAACAGCTTGAGGCGTTCAAGCCGCCCCCTTCGTCACACATACAGGACCGGCGCGTGGGAGGAAGCCTGCCCCTGTCGATCATGGCGACAACGAGGAGTAAACCCGAAGACCAGTCTTGGAATATCGTTGTCATCGCACGAGAAACACTCCACGGATCGGACTGTGGCAACCGTCATGCCCAAATCTCTGGTCATGACGGCGAACGTTGCCGGACTGACAAACCTGATGACATCGCGTTACCTTGTATAAAAGAAAGGCTGACTCCCAGCAACATGTGCCTGACTTTTCCAAGCCATCATACCTAGTCATCACAGGCATTTCCTACCTTTTTCTCGCGCCAAAAAGGAACCGAGCAGACGCAGCCTTGCGCAGGACTCCTAGGCAGGTCGAATCCCTGAAAGTCTCAGCCTCGTGGGCCTTTCGAGACACGGCACCCGTCCGGCGACCAATCAGGTAACAGCAGCAACCATGGACGACTTCTTCTCCAAGCCGATGAAGCTGGTGACGCTGGCGGCGGCCGGCGATGCCTTTGTTCTGGCTGCTGTCTGGCGCAAGTGGGGGCCTACGGTGTCGTACACGCCCAACTTCCTCAGAGACAGCTACCTCAACAGCTACCTGGTATTCTTCTGGGCCTCGTGGTGGCTGCACTTCTGGGGGTGGCTGTGGTACCGCTTGATACTGAAGCCCAAGTATCTCTCCAAGATGCGGCATCTGCCCGAGCCTACTGTAAGTGTCCATGTCGCTGTATCCTCTGCGATATCGGCGTTACAGTGTAGAAAGGAGTCCTAACGTATGAAATAGGAAGGCAGAAGTTGGTGGTTTGGATATGGAGGCCGCACCTTTAGTGAGGGTAATGGGGCTGGTCCAGCCGAGTGGTAAGTGACTCCTTTGACAGCTCGTGGTCCTTGATATTTCCTAACAAAACACTGCCTCACAGGTCCCGAACACTGAAACACGATGGTGTCTTTCGCTTTCTGGGCCTGTTCAACTGCGAGCGTGTTGTCGTTGCCGCTCCAGAAGGGCTGGCAGAAGTCTTGACGCGAGTGAGCGACTTCATCCAGCCTATTCACCTCTCATTCATTGCCCAGTCGATCCTTGGACCGGGTGTCGTGTTGGTGAACGGGGAAGAACACAAGCGCCAGCGCCGTCTCTTGCTCCCGTCCTTCGCCATGAAGCACATCCGGGCCCAGCAGCCTATTTATTGGTCGAAGGCAGTCGAGGCCACCGAGAAGTTGACGAGCTTCGCCGCCAGCACAGCCAACCCGAACTCGGATGGATACAGCGATAAGACCGAGATTGGCGAGCTAGCAGGATTCACCGCATTGGACGTCATCTCCAAGGCGGCGCTGGGGGTCGACTTCGAGGCCATCGCCAACCCAGACTCGCACCTCATCCAGAACTACCGCACCGTCTTCGAGCCGACCCGGATGTTCCAGATCTTCAGCGTGCTCAAGTTCATCATCCCGCCAAACATCGTCAACAGCCTGCCCGTCAAGCACAACACCGAGGTGCGCAACGCCGCCCGCGTGGTGCGGGACGTGTGCCGGACGACGCTGCGCGAGAAGCGCGAGCGGTACAGGCGCGGCGACCTGCACGACTCGGACATTGTGTCGGCGCTGATCCGCGACCGCAACAAGGAGCTCGAGGAGGACGACGTGGTGACGCAGATGATGACGATGCTGGGCGCGGGCCACGAGACGGTGTCGGTGGCCATGACGTGGGCCATGTACGAGCTGTGCCGGCACCCGGAGTGGCAGGACAAGCTGCGCGCCGAGGTGAGGGCCAAGCTGCCGCCGCCGGCGCCCAGCGGCGCGGTCCCGTCGGCCGAGGCCCTCGAGATCGAGAACATGCCCCTGCTCAACGCCTTCTGCCACGAGGTCATCCGCTACTGGCCGCCCATCCCCATGATCATGCGCACCGCCGCCGTCGACACCACCATCATGGGCCACTTCGTCGCCGCCACCACAAAGGTCATCCTCTCGGTCACGGGCACCAACCGCAACCCGGACCTCTGGGGCCCCGACGGCGCCAGCTTCAACCCGGGCCGCTTCTACGACGAGGCGGGGGCCAGGTACGACTCCACGGGGGGCGCGAGCACAAAGTACGCGCACCTGTCCTTCATCCACGGCGGGCGCGACTGCCTGGGCCGCAACTTTGCCAAGGCCGAGATGCTGACCGTCATCGCGTGCTGGGTCGGCCGCTTCCGCTGGGAGCTGGCCGACGCCCGCGACATGGACGAGAGCAGGGTGCCGCTCTCGGGCGGGAGCTTCTCCAGCAAGCCGCTGCACGGGGTGTGGTGCAAGGCCAAGGTGGTTCCGGGGTGGTGAGTGGGGGAAGCCAGCCCCGGGCCCAGGGAGGCTCGGAGGACGGAGTTTGGCTTGCAGTAATTGAGAGAGCAATCTGCGGTTGGTTGTGCTGGGCAGATGATCGGTGTGCTGGAGTGAGGCGAGAGGGTTGTTTGCATTGATACAGAGTCTAGGTGCCGAGTTGCTGGCATGGCGTTTGGATAAGCATCAGACCGTTACTTCATTACAAGAAAATTGTCTATTCTCATGAGAAACCAGTTATCTTCTACATGTTCTCTTCGCGTGACCTTCCGCAGCATATCACAAAACTACTGAACTCACGTCGCGGCATGCTGAATTTGGTAGATGACTTCAAAACAAGGACACCAACTCAAAAAACACGTGATTATGTTGTTGGTAGCCCATCAAAATTCGCCCACATATATGCCAATTAACTAGTATGAGCATAGCCAACGTTGAGAGGTGAGTTTGGGGACCCATACTAGTATCCGTCAGAGGGTCCTGCCTCATAAAATTTGTCATTTCTCATTCAAATTCCACCATCCAAGAAAAGTTTCCGCAGATATCGAATATTGTTCCAACGAATGGGATCTCTACTTTCCGAACGAAAACGGGTTTGTACTCTGAATACCGAGGTGTTTCAGTGCCTGGGTGGCTTTTGGTGTTGGTCGGAATGTACTGGCCAAAGGACTCGCTGGCAGTGCATAATAGATGGTGATATATAGCGGTTTCTAGACTTTGTACAGCCAGACATTTACTTTTTGTGAAAATGCAAATAAACGAGAAACGGTCCCATCCGCATCATTGCTGTTTACCGGAATTGTCGACTTCCTGTTCTAAATTGTCGTCCGACATGATGGACAGCAAAGTCACTCACGGCCAAGGCTGAAAAAAGTCCTACGGTGATGCAAAAATTTACAGCAATTGGGTCAGAGAGCCCGTCTTGCCTCAAATCGTGGAAACAAGAAGGGCTCTCCGTTCCAGACCTTGCAGAATTTACAAAATCCTCTCTATTTTGTTGACGGCAAGCCCACTCAATCAGGAGCTGTTGGCTCACGATAAGAGGCCCTGGCATGGGGAACTCAGTTTGTAATCTTGACAGACAATGGACGGGATGTGGGTGCCAAGCAGCAGGATCCCTCGCGACGCGCAGCTTCACCGCTCGCTGCCGGATGTAGCCGAGAGCGTGCCGCGTTCCTGGCGGACGAAAGGTGGTTTTCTCCGAGGTCTGCCCCAAGTGCTATCCCACCAGGCCAGCATTTCTCTATTGCACATATGCATGAGGTCTCATTAAGATGGCCTGGAGTAGCCTAGTAGGATGATGAGGGAGCGACCTACTCATTATGGTCCTGAGAGAATTCGAAGAAAACCCGGAGCGCATCTGTCGACCGTATCGCACACTTTTGAGCAGGTCAACAGGCTGATATGTGAGATATCACTGCGGGTAGCCTATAGAGACGACCGTGCTTGTTCTTAAGGTGTACACTGGCGTTTGGGATGGCCACAAGCTGAACCTCGAGCAGAGATCGAGGCGCGTTGCAGGTGCAGATCAGCATGTTCACTAGGATTATGGGACCATCCACAACATCATGCATGTGTAAGTTTGGCAAACTTGGCTACATACTTGGCTCAAACTTGGTCAATATCCCCGGTGCCCTACTGCAGGATCAACAGCAGCATCTGGACGGCCTTACAGTGGTCACATGGGACGATTGCTGCATTATTTGCGGAGCATACTGACTCACAAAATACCGCGCAGCTCCTGGGCCAGACGACAGGAAACAGCCGTGGCAGGGGTTTGCCGTCGTGCTCGCCGTGGGGGCGCGGTGGGGTCGTCCCAGGGTTCCCCAGGTGGGCAAGCCGTCCTCTCCCCATCTCTCCACGGGGGAAGTGGGAGGGCCGGTGGAGCCGGGCGTCGCAGTCCTCTTCGCGCGGGGAACAAGTCGGGGCCAATTCGGCACCTCAATGACGTTTCGCGGAGAAGACTGCCCCATCTTGAATGCATCTCGGCCAAGAAAAGGACCGAATGGCAGATCGCTGCCGCATGTAACGGTGTTGGGTATCGTGGGTGGGGAAAAAAGTCTATCTATGCCGGGTGCTGCTTCTCATAATTATTTGCATCCCGACGACCGACTTTCTTAGCTTACTTTCCGCCTCAATTCTCCAAGCAGTCCACCTCTCTCTCTACCTTGGAGCTTGAGCGTCTCAGTTGTTGTTTCCTCTACAGTTCCTAAGCCTCGGTGCCTCACAGCAGTCATGTCATCTGTGCACTCGGCATCCGGGCCGCCTCGGAAGTCGACGATATGGGAGGACATCAAGGCATATCGGAAGGCTTACTGGCTTACAGCCGTCGCATCATTCGGTGGAATGCTCTTCGGGTGAGTGAAAGAGCTTTCACGGCCCTACAAACATGCAATCTGGTCATGGTTTCGAGGTCGTGTGTGGTTGATCTCTGCCCGACTTTTTTGTGTGTATGCTAATATGTATGTATACGCGCCAACAGTTGGGACACGGGGCTCATCGGTGGCGTCTTGACAATGGACGCCTTCCAGCACTCCTTCAACCTTGACAGCAAGAGCTCCGACTTTGCCAACCTGCAGGGTAATATCGTGTCTGTCCTGCAAGGCGGCTGCTTCTTCGGCGCTGCCGCGTCCTTCTGGCTCAGTGACAAGATCGGCCGGAAATGGTCCCTCGTCAGCGCGGACCTGATCTTCATTGTTGGCTCCATCATCCAGACCTGCTCGGGCCTCGGCACAACAAACCTCACCCAGCTCTACATTGGACGGTTCATCGGAGGCTTCGGCGTTGGCTTGATAAGTGCGGTAGTGCCTACGTACATTGGCGAAAATGCAAACAGGGAAATTCGGGGACGGTGCATTGGATGGTAAGTACCCGAGACGACTTCAACTCTCTTTTGGATGATATGTCGTCCTGCTCTGAGCCGCGCTGATGTCTGCCGCGCCCAGCATGCAACTGTTCAACGTCACCGGGATTATGCTCAGCTACTTCGTCAACTACGGCATCAGCAACCATATCAAGAGCCCCACCGACGCGGCAAAGTGGCGAATCCCCTTTGCTCTGCAGATCGTCCCCGGCGCCCTCCTGCTACTGATCCTCTTCGAGAACGAATCGCCGCGCTGGCTCGTCGAGAAGTTCCGCATCGACGACGCCAGAAAAGCGCTGTCCCGCGTCCGGGCGCGCCCCGCCGACGACCCTGTCATCCGCGACGAGCTGCAGGAGATCATCGCCGACTTCGAGGGCAAGGAGAAGCTGTCCCTGTCCCAGCAGCTGAGGCTGGCCTTTTCCAGCAAGCAGATGCTTTACCAGTCGTCGCTTGCCGTCATACTGATGTTCTGGCAACAATGGACCGGGACGAACTCGATAAACTACTACAGCCCCCAGATCTTCAAGAGCGTTGGCCTGGCGAGCAGCTCTGCCGGTCTCTTTGCTACGGGCATCTACGGTGTGGTCAAGGTTGTTTTTACTGCGCTTGGGTTGATGTTCGGCGTCGAGCAAGCTGGAAGAAAGGTAAGCCATGAGTTCTTCCCGCCGGTAGACTCTGCACTCATCATGATCAAGTCAAGCGCTGACCCATCATCTCTACCAGTGGTCTCTCATCTGCGGCGCTGCCGGCCAAGCCTTTGCCATGTTCTACATTGGCATCAACCAGGCAGTGCACCCTAACGACTCGACCCTGTCAGGCAACAACATATTCGCCATCATCTGCGTGTACCTGTTCGTGGTGTTCTACTCGTTTGGCTGGGGCCCTATCCCCTTCGTGCTCTCGTCCGAGTGCTCTCCTAATCACGGTAAGCAATTAATCCCAAGCCTGAAATCTGGTGACAGGACGGGTTCTGACACCATGTATTAGTGCGATCTCTTATCATGGCTGCATCCCTGATGACTCAGTGGCTCTTCAACTTCGTTATTGCGAAGCTCACGCCAATCATGCTGGACCGCATCACCTACGGCACATTCCTACTCTTCGGCGCCTGCTGCATCCTGATGCTGTTCTACGCCGTCTTCTTCGTTCCGGAGACCAAGGGTGTCCCACTTGAGAGCGTCAGCCTGCTCTTCAAGGACAACATTGTCGCCGGCGCCACGAAGGACACCATCCCTAGGTTCAGCCGGGCGAGACAGCTGCAAGCGCATCACCTGACGGCAGGAGAGCGGACCGGCGGGCCAGGCGGCAAGGACGTGGATGATGAGGAGGAGCGGGATGGGCAGGCAGTGCACGTGGCTTGAAGGATCGCAGGTGGACGATAGCCATGAGTTGTCGGCTGGTCCCAGGAATGCGCCGGGCTGGATCTATAGGGGCTTAGATGACGCCGAAATAGTCCCTACATTGGATAATCAGTAATGACACTGTCCGATCCAACGTGCCCATCAGATCTCTACCTACTCAGGCGATCCACCGTGATGTGCAGCTGGAGACCAGATACGTGACGGGAGACCGAGCAATGTCGAAGTGTCCCAACTGGAAACGTATCGACTCGTCGATTTCGTTGTTGGCTCCAGTATATGCGTGATGGATTCCCCGGCCACAACATGGCCTTTTTGTAAGAGTCTCATAGTCAAGGACTTCTTGGGCTACTTGTGTCGACGGTTCTAGTCTATGGCACCTCCAGAAGCGGTTCTTGCTAGCCTTGTCTATGCGGCTGTCACAAGGCTGTCACTGTTTTCTTAGCCACAAGCTATAATCATGTTCGAGACCTACTGTTACCGGCCTTGTATTTATTTTATTTTTAACGCTGGGTTTTTCAAGCGTTATCACTATATGAGGGGACTGGATGCATCCTGCTTGAGAAGCACATGTGTGCAGATTAAAAATGAGATCACTCCGTCAAGGCGGTACGACCACTGAAGCTGGTGTTAGCCGGAGAGGGTTGAAAAGGATCGTTGTGGTCGATTAGGATTTCTAGTAGCGATTCAATCCTGCCACGCATGATTTATGTTGTTCTCGCAAGTAAAGCGTGCAAGAAACTTGCAGTCGCTAGCTTTAGCTATTGGGGTTTTGCTCACGAAAAGCCGCTTTAATTCCATAGCTTGTTAGTGACCTCACCTTGTTGCTGGATGTGAATTGTGGCCACTGTACTGCTATTGAAACCGAAGTAGAACGGGAGCATTAAAGGAGGGGTTTGTATCCTATGTACTTGATGTGATGAGGTCAACGCATTAGCACATGTGCGAAAGACATCAATATACGCGTCAAAGCCTCTAGCCGTTAGCGCAGGGTAGAAGCAAGCTAAAGACAGTGGTGCAGCCAACGAATTAAATTCAAATGGTGCCTGAGTTTGTTAACATGACGCAATTGCAAGTGCGAAGTCATGGTACCGGCCGCGGAGTAAAGTCATATACCGAAATTGAACTCCGGAGTAGTTTATACTCCTGGCCATTGATACAAGAAGTCGGGACCCGCCCCTTATGCCCGGCCATTTGAGCTCGGGAACTAATTACTTGTGTACCGAAAAAGTGCGAAGCACTGCTAATATGTCCACTACTAGCCATTAATCGCCCAGTTTGGCGATTCCTTGCTGTGCCCAGTGGTTAGACCCCGAGGCCGTCCATCGGCTCAGTAACTAACCGTGCAACGATCCGAATTTTTATTAAGAAGCGCATGACGCCGAACCCTCATCGTAGCACACGGTGGCCCGGCTAATTTCATTCAAATATGTGACCGGTACCTAATTCTACTTTAAGTCTTCATCGCATTGAGCCATGGCCAAGGCAAATGACTCCGTATCCCCTTTAAGCTTTCTTAGGATCAAGCTTGAGCTCCACGCAACGACATTGGAACTGAATCTAATTTGCCAAGCCTTATGAGCCCCTAAGTAAGTCATGAAGGACATGTCCATTGTCTTCAAACTTCCAGTAAAATTTCCGGCTCTCCCGGATGTGCTCCTACCTCGTGTATAATTAAGTGCGAATGCTATCCATGCGTCAAGCTGACCGCTGAACACCCACCCGTGCCTCTCTTTAGCAGTAAGCTGACGTCCCGAGAGAACAGAGGTCTGTCGCTCTTTCTGCAGGATTTCATCAACCCAGCGATTACTAGTATTGCTGAATCACATTCCCTTTGGATTCATTCGATCTTTAATTAAGCCGAACAGAACAGCTCTGCACGATGCTCGTCCGAGGACCTCTGCGAGCAGGGTTTCTGCTCGCCTTTGGCCTATTGACTGCAGCTTCTCCTCACAAGCACTCACCACGTGCATGTCCTGGTGGTAATCCGTCCGGATCATCCCCGGGCTCAAGCTCAGAGCCCGGCTCCGGCTCCGGGTCAGCATCAGGTCAAGCTGGAGGTTCTGGTTCGGGCAGCGGTTCAGAAACGGGTAAGTGAATGCTTCAGCCAGCGTTTTCCATTCCTCCCCAGATCAAGTGTGCTGATAGACCCAGGTAATTCGGACAATGGCCTCATCTATCGCGATCTCGTTGTTATTGGCGGTGGGGCAACCGGTGTCTACTCAGCATGGCGTGCGATTGAGGGCGGCAACCTCTCGGTCTCTGTCATTGAGGTATCGGACCGCCTTGGTGGGCATGTCGATACATTCTATGATCCAGCAACGAATCGGCCGGTCGACTACGGCGTGCAAGCATACATCAACAACGAGCAGACGCAGGAATTCTTCAGCAGGTTCGATATCGCCTTGAATGCGTCTGCCACTTCGCCCTTCAAGACCTACGTGGCCGACTTCAAAGCTGGCGTGGTGATCCCAAACGCCACCTATCCGGATCCAACCACCCTGATCGGCCCACTCACCAACTATCTGACAGTCATGTCGACAAATTTCCCCTTCCTCAGCGAGGGCACTTTCGATCTCCCAGATCCGGTGCCGGCGGACTTGCTGATGCCCTTTGGCCAGTTCGTTGCCAAGTACAACATCAGCGACGTGGTTTCGGTCATCTTCACATTTGCCCACACTGTTGGAAACCTCCTCGAGGCCCCAACCCTCTACGTCGTCCAGAACTTTGGGGCAGCCCACATTCTCGGCTTGGCGAGCGGGTACATGTATGCACCAGCGGGCAACCAGGCAGTCTATGACGCTGCCGCCGAGTGGCTCGGCGACAGGGTGGTCTACAACACCAAGGTGGCATCCACCACACGCAACCAAGACGGAACCACCAACATCGAGTTGAGCAATGGCGCGAAGATTGCGGCGAAGAAGGTGCTCGTGACGATTCCGCCCACCCTGGACAACCTTGCCGGTTTTGACCTTGACGACGAAGAAACCTATCTCTTCGAACAATGGTCGCACGTGCCATATTTCGTGGGCGTCACAACGCAGACCGGGCTTCCCGACCTGACAAACTTTATCAACGTCGACACGTTCTCAGTTGGCAATCTTCCGTCCGCCCCCTACGTGTGGCGTCTGGAGACGGTCGGCGTGCCCGGTTACCAGACCGTCAAGGTCGTGGGGGAAGCCGACTCGGTCAAGGCACGGGGCCTGGTGTACGATGCCGTCACAAAGATCGGCAAGTCGCTGGCAACCTTGGGGCTTGGTGGCTTCACGGGCCCGGGGGACGACATATTCGCGGCCTGGCAGCCCCATGCGCTGCTGGGCCTCAACGTTCCGACCGAGTCGATACAGTCGGGATTCTACAAGAGTCTGTATGGTTTGCAGGGTCGCCACAATACCTACTGGACGGGGAATGCATGGGCGTCTGATTACTCCCCTTTGCTGTGGGCTTTCACGGACAAGAGAGTACTGCCGTACATCTTGGGGACGAATACCACCGCGAGCACCAAAAGACGTCTGTGATGACCGCGTTCACAAACAGGGATCGCGGTAAATGCGTGCTCACCAGAGGGACCTAAGTGCATAGAAAGAGCATAATGGCAATAGATAATGTATATTTCACAAGAAGGCCAGCATCTTCTCAATGCTGTGCCTCACTCATCCTGCTTGGTGATCTTGAAGAGTCATGAACAGTCGTCCAATCCGATGAGTACTGCTCCATAACAACTGCGTGTATTCAGCCCCCGCAAAAGTTAAAGGATCATCATCTTCTCGTTCGCTGAATGGTGGGACAACTCCACGAATTCAGGGCAGTATGACGAGATCCCGTGGAGACCCACAAGCCCCTTAATCACGGCCGGGCACACTAACCCACTCTGAGAAGTACGAAGTAGAAAGAGGCGCTATGTGGGAGATTTCGAATGTCCGGAAGTCCACAGATGATATGGAAAGGCTTGACTGGATGCGTTTCAGGCTTTGCTGGATGATAGTGGATGTGTCCAAGTGCTTTGCTCTGACAGCAGCGATCACCCCCTTTCTGGGGCAAGGATGGCCCCAAGTATCCACCAAGTATGCATATAAGCTCTTCGGGCCGCGTTGATCGGATGGTCATTCCTTGGTATGATTTTGTATCTGGTGAAAATTGCTTTGGTGTGAATCGTAACTGCTACTGCTTTTATTTTCAACTCAGTGCATCTTATCAAGATGAAGTCCACTCTTCTGGGAAGTGCGCTGGTCGCGTCTGTCCTTGCCGCAGCCCGATCTGCTCCTCCTGATGGAGCAGTCACTGTTTGCTCTAAGAGTTGTGACTACAGCACAGTAAGGCTCATAGTCTAGAGCCCCATACACTAATTGCTGACATCCTGCAGATTCAAGATGCTGTGGATGCTACATCGACTGGCAGTATCTTCATCTACAAGGGCACATACACAGAGCAGGTTAGCATGGCCCTAAAAGCTCGTCAACAATCGAAGAAGACTCACCCTAGAACTAGGTCAAAATTCCCTCATCTACAAAAAACCTTGCCATCTACGGAGAAACCACCGACACTTCGTCCTACGCCAACAATGTTGTCAGCCTCGAATACAAGATGAGCCAGGCCACCGGTGCCTCCAACAACGAGGCTACCGCCACCCTCGACAACCAAGGTGCCAATGTCTCCATCTACAACATCGACATCAAGAACACATACGGCAAGGGATCCCAGGCCGTAGCAGTAATGGCGTACAACAAGGCGCAGCAGGGCTACTACGGCGTCGGCCTCTACAGCTACCAGGACACCTTCCTCACCTGGGAGGGAACCCAGATCTTCGCGAACGGCTACATCGAGGGGGCCATCGACTTCATCTTTGGCCGCGAGGGCTCGCTCTGGATCACGAACTCGACCATAGGGGTCGCAGGGCCGGGGTGCATCACAGCGAGCGGCCGCACCAGCGACTCCTCGGCCAGCTACTACGTGATCACGGACTCCACCGTGACCAGTGCCTCCGGCGCTGCGGTGTCCGCCGGCGACGTGTACCTCGGCCGCCCGTGGGGGGAGTATGCGCGCGTGGCTTTCCAGCGCACCGAGCTGCCGGACCTCATCAACAGTGCCGGCTGGAGGGCCTGGAACGACGACGAGCCCCGAACTGATTCTGTGGTGTATGGGGAGTTCGACAACACCGGCGATGGGGCGTCTGGTGAGCGCGAGTTCGAGACGGAGTTGCGTGCGGCGCTGGAAATTGGCGATATTCTGGGGAGCGACTACGCCGACTGGGTTGACGCTGCTTATATCTGAAATCCAAAGGGGTAATCCAAGGTTGGAGGTTTAGCGTGGCACAGAGCAGTCTTACGGGACGAAGAGGTTCTATGTATATATTCATCCGCTGCGAGGGCAAATGCTTTAAAAGGACATAGCGATATTCAAGTATTTTTGCCGGCAAGAGGCTGTTCCCTCCTGTCAGCTTCTTCTTCAGTTTCTGACTGAAATCTAGCCCTTTCAGAACTACTCGAGCACGCCCTCAACCATAACTTTGGAGACATCTGGCCGCCCAGCATGTACCAAGTCAAATGCCTCCTCAGCCTGATCAAACTTGTACCGGTGGGTAATCAATTTTTTGACGTCGACCTTGCCACCAGCAAGAAGCTCGATAGCAGCCGAGTAGCTCCCGGGCCTGTACCTGATCGAGCCCTTGACAGACAACGCCTTGGTGCAGACAGCTGTGGTCGGGAACGCGACCACTTCCTTGCCCATACCTGCTTTCACGAGTGTCCCGCCCTTCTTGGCCGCAAATACGCCGAGCTGGATACATTCCTCGGCGCCGGAGCACTCCAGAACGGCATCAGGGCCGTCGCCCAGGCCTAACTCGTCGTTCATCTTCGCCGCGACAGCCTCCGCGTGAACTATCGGGTCGGTGCCTGCTCCGGCGCGCGGGGGGACATACGTTGCGTCAGTCCCAAAGCTCCTCGCGACCTCGAGCCTCTCCTCGACAACATCGACCCCAGCAACCTTGGACGCGCCCCAGAGCTTCACCACCGCCTGACACAGTACCCCGATCGGGCCGCAACCCAACACAAGCACGGTCTGATGTGGCCTCAGCCCGGCCGTCTCGCACACAGCACAGGCGACAGAGAGGGGCTCCACCAGGGCCGCCTCCTCCATGGACACTTGTGGTGTAGATCGCATCTACCAAGAACGACATCCCCACACCATCGCTCCAGACGGAGGAGCTTAAAATTCCCGAAACGGAAATTTTCACGATGGACGGCCTGCCACGAGCAGGTGCTACGAGCCGAGCCATTTAGTTATTCTCGCTTCTGGCCCCACTCTGATCAGATGTTCTTTGCGTGTATGCACTGTCGTGATTTTCTCGGAAAACAAAACCGCGCTCCTGGAGCAGCGAGCTATGGAGGCGCTTCTTGTACCAGCACCAAGTAGAGTATGTGACGGCGGAAAGGTCTCGCGTGTCAGGAATAAGGTGCACAGGTAGAGTGATAGGGCCAAATAGCCCCTATGGGTCAAAGCAATAGTTAAACCTAAGGTCTAAGTATATCTCTAAGGGCGTATATGCTGCGCGGAAGCCTTTAAATAGTGGCTATTTCTCTTAGCATTCAGGGCCTAAAGGGCCCGAAGGGCCTCACGTGATATTGATCACTGACATCGCGGCTCTCCCGCTGCTTCCACAGCCGAATGCATGTTTATTATTATTGGCAGGCATTGCTCTTTCTCCGTGCCGAGATCTCTCAATCATCAAGGACCTGTGCAACGGCCATCTCCGTGTTGATGATTCCGGTATTCAAGTCAATTCAAGGGTTAGTAAGTCCTATCCGATCCCCCACTCCTGAAGCAAAGCTTCGACCCGGTACGTAGTGGCAATTCCCAGATCATCTTGAATCTCCCTGAGCATATCCACCAACCTCTTTCGATCCTCTCTTTGAGTACAACACCTCCCAGCAACATACAACGGCTGGACGGCCCGGAGCCTTACCGCATCACAAGGTATCCCACGCACGATCGATACCACCTCAGACGCGTGGCCCTGCAGCCTATGCTCTACATCACGAAACACTCGCAGGAGATCAAAGGAGGGACGACCTCCGATGGCCGGCTCACCCGGGAGCAGTTCCGACGGGCGGTGAATGAGGAGCAGCATGCATGACATGTGGTAATACGTCATCGTCGTGGCGCACAGGTCGTTGCTGAACCAGAGTTCTCGACCAAAGAGACCAGAGACACCGGCGCCGGCATGGCGGTTCGTGAAGAAGGTACCGTCCCCGAGGAAGGATGAGGAGATGGTCTGGAACCACGCCTGAAACTGCTCTTAGAGGGACCTGAAAGCCTGTCTCGTTGGACTAGCATGGTCTCGAGGTGTGAGGAGGGTGCCAGGTAATTGATCAATTTGCACAGGTAACGGATGAGGGTGTATGATAGAGCCTTGTCCCTCGCATGCTCAGCTGTATTCGTGAGGCTGTTTGGGCTGGCGCCAGTAGTTAGGCTCCCATCATCCTCAACGAACAGGCCAATGTTGCGCCATAGAGCGAGGTTTTCTGTATCGGTGCGTGTTCTTCTGTGTGAGACGACTGCAGGTTGGATCAGTCACTAATCAATAGTGCGCTTGACCGTTTTTCAACTCACAGGACTCCTCGAGGTCGTTCACTACGAAATTCCAAAACGCAGCCTTGACCTGCATGACGTCTTTGGTGGAGGGATACACCGCCTCGACGATCGGGTCTGGTTGGAGCAGCCTTCTGCCATCAATGAGGTCAAGAAGCTTGGAGAAGCCAAACAGGTGGCCTGACCACGCGTCTCTGTTTGCACTGATCTGCTCATATTGAATGAGAATGCATGTCCCCAGAAGTCTCACTATTGGATCTTCCCCATCTGCTCGTACCATCAGGTTAACCCGAGGACAGCGACGCCGGGGAGGAGCCTTAATTGTGGGAGGGATGTTCCGATGTTATTGATTTGACCAGTGTTTGTATTGCTTTTTCATAGTATTTCGCTCCGTACCATATCAGCCCGAGCGGACCATGCTGAAGCTTCGCGGTGATCTTCTGTTGAGTCTTGCCGGTGATGATTGTTGCCAATGGGCTTCGCATCTGACCCAGTTGTTTGGCAGCAACTGCGCACGCGGCATAGCGGAGTATCGGGTGGTCTCGGGCTAGAGCTAAGACCTCCCGGCTGAAGACCTCGTAGCGATACAGTAAGTCCATCCTGCGCAGGGGACTCAGCTACTGGTCATAGATTGGGTCGCCAAAAGGCCATACCATGGGGCTATGCATTCTGAGTAATGTCTCAGAAGGAATAGTTCCTCCGGAGTGTTCCTGAGAGCTTCAATTCCGGAGGCATCGAGTTCTGTAGGACCATCTCCGAGATTCTGATCTGGCTCTAAGTTCAAGCTGTCCTGGCCCAAATGTCCATTGTCGTTGAATAATGAGGGTTGCCCCACGGTGGTGCCATCACCAGCTATCCGCTCGTCGGCGATTTGGACATCGTTCCCGGCCGACGTCTCCTCTTGATCGACGCTAGGGTCGGCCCTTGACGTATCTAGGTCGAATGCAAATACGTTTATGCCAGTCAGTCCCCAATCTATCACGAGCCGGAGACTGTAAGCGCACGTGAATTTCTCGCTTACCAGATAGATGTCTACTAAGAGAATGGCCCGGTACCGCCTCAGAAACGTCAACACCCAAGTTGTCTTCGTGTCCTTGGTCGCCTTGAAACAAGTCGTTGTACCGAATCGAAAGCTCGTGTTGCCTGAATATTGAATCTTGCAGTCGGCAGTTGCGGTTTGCCTTTCGGCATTGACCGCAACGGGGCTGTCGCTCGTCACACTTGATCTTACGCCTGCGGCATTCTGGACTACATGACGATCAGCGTATGCTGTTCACAGTCGAGCCAAATACTCACCACCCTTTCCTTGATCGCTTCTGGCCTCGATTCCTCACCAAGGATTGGGGTCTGTTTCGTGTCTGCGGCATCCTTGGATTTTCACACCATGCTGCAGACTCGGCAACCATGGGTTCGCACAAAATTCTGGATTTGGTAGTATAAGGTTGGACACAGTATGAAATGACGAGTTCGTTGACCCCTCACTAGTTGGTTTGCTCCATCTTGTCATAGGAGGGCAACGCATAATATTCCCAAAACCTTTAGTCTAGTTCCTCTGAAGCTGTCCCTCACCACCGTAAGACAAGGTATACCCCAGCATTAAACATCTGATGTAACGGCAACCCCATGGGAAAGACATCCGCAGTCTGCCTGGCCCCTGTCAGTCATGACCCCGTAATGTTCTCCTCTGAGAGCATCTGTATATAACTCAATAGGGACCTTTCAATAGTCAGTGATGTTTGGACATAGTATACCAGTTCATCCCGATACATCCAGATAGCAATCCACGCGAATCTTGGAAGGACCATGCCTCGAATCCGACAGTCATGACTGCATCGAACAAAAGACAGCCGTATTTCGGGCTGACGGGGAAATGGCTGACATATTGGATCACCTTTGCCTTCAGCGTTGACATGCTCCTCTTCGGCTACGATCAAGCGTGTGTAACCCCATACAAAGTTCGGTAATTAGTTGATACTGACTACACGTCGAACACCAGGTCATTCAGCGGTGTCATCGTAACCGAGAACTTTCTTGAACTTCATGATCTCGTCGGACCAGAGAAGACTCAAATGCTTTCGACGGTCACTGCAATCTACGATATAGGCTGTTTCGTCGGGTCCTTGGTGGCCTTTACGATTGGCGAACGACTGGGACGAACCCAATCCATCATCGTTGGAACAACTATCATGAGTGTTAGAGCCATACTTATGTGCTCTTCGTTTAGTCTGGCGCAGATGTTTGTTGGCCGCATCGTTCTGGGGTAGGTGATGAAGAATTGAATCACATTCTCAACGAATAGTGAACCCAAAAGTACTAATTCTTTCCTCCACGTCAGGATTGGCAACGGTTTCAACACATCCACCGCCCCGATCTG
The DNA here is from genome assembly GCA_039880775.1 of Diaporthe vaccinii. Taxonomy (NCBI): domain Eukaryota; kingdom Fungi; phylum Ascomycota; class Sordariomycetes; order Diaporthales; family Diaporthaceae; genus Diaporthe; species Diaporthe vaccinii. Next base: position 2,169,791 of record JBCEDN010000004.1, read on the forward strand.
GCAGACCGAAACTGCTCCTGCACACTGGCGAGGTAAATTGGTCATGTTCGAGATGATGATGAACATCGCAGGATTTTCCTTGTGCAACTGGATCAACTATGGCCTTTAGTTTGCTGGTGGTGCCGTTGCATGGAGATTCCCCCTTGCGTTCCAATTTGTCTTTATCATTGCGCTGTTTGCCACGGTGCCCTGGCTGCCTGAATTTCCCAGATGGCTGATGGCGCATGGGCACGAGGCCGAGACAACCGACATGCTGTCTTGCCCTGAGGCGAAGCCTCAGGACGATGCCTTCGTTGTTTTGCAGAGGGAAGAGATTCGATTCAGCATCAAGTACGAGCGCGAGCACCAGATTAGATGGCCAGGTCTTTTGCGGCCGCAACCCGAGGCGACCAAGCCACTACGCCGGCTTATCCTAGGAGCTGGCACCCAGTTTATACAACAGTTTGAAGGTACGTGATTCCAGCGCAAAACATCAAAGTACTAAGAGCTTTGAAGGAATCAATATCATGTCCTACTACCTACCGACAGTCTTGATCACAGCTGTAGGGCTACCCACTGAGCTAGCTCGGCTCTTGACAGCAGTCAATTCCGTGACCTACCTGATCTTCTCTTGCGTCTCAGTTACGCTTGTTGAGAAATGGGGCAGGAGGGGGTTGATGTTGATTTCCACTGCGTGACAGGGTTTTGCATTCCTGATCATCACGATCCTTCTCAGGTTCGGCGCGGCTGGAGGTAACCGTAAGGCAGCGGAAGGATCCATTGTCTTCTTCTTTTTGTACTACATCGCTTTTGGTCTGGGCATGTTGAGGACCCCCTGGCTTTACGCCACTGAGATCAATTCTATCGCCATGCGCACAAAAGGTGCAGCTGTAGCAAGTGCTACGAACTGGTAAGACCTCTGGTGTGGTAGCTGGGAGCCGACAGTCCGACTGACAATTTGATCAGGATCACGAACTATGTCATAGTTCAGATTACACCGATCGGGATCCAGAATCTTTGGTGGAGATTCTGGATTGTCTCTACAGTCCTGAATGCTGCCTTCCTGCCTATCATTTATTTATTCTACCCGGAGACAGGTTTGTCCTTCCCACCAACCAGAATCATTCGCGAGGACTCAGACTGATACGAAGCTTCTAGCCAATCGCACACTGGAGGACCTTGACGAGTACTACCGCAATAACACACCGCTGATTGTGATTAGCGATAAGGACGCTGTTGCAAGCAAGAGACCTCAGAAGTACTTCGATCACGAAGAAGCTCAGATTGAACGTGTTGCCCACGAAGATGGCTCCAATGAGGTGGTAGAAAAGAAGACGTCGCTCGGCGAAACACATCACGTGGAATGAACTCCCGGGATGGTGTTTGAAAAAACTGGGCAATTGCTTTGGACGCGTGAAAAAGTCTTAGATGCCCTCACCATGTAACTATTTGGGAATCTCATTTGCTTCCACAGTATCACACTTTATGTTCCCCAGGCATCTTTTATCTGAACATATTTGACCAGGACGAATTCAGCAAGCATGAATTTGCAATTGGAAATTAATGGCGTTCTCGTGGTGATACCAAAAGTGCAGATCAGACACAAATTAGAGAACGAAACTTGAGACTTGCTCAAGTTGATTCACCGAAATATCTCTATTCGTCAAAAGGAGCTCAGAAGTTTGGGATGGATTCTAACGATCTGAATTTACGGTCTCTCTATGTCAAGGTGTACCCTCCATCGACGATAATGTCCGCTCCTGTCATGTAGCAACAAGCGTCGCTGGCCAAGAAAACATAGATCTTCGACACCTTTTCGTCAGTCTAGGCTCATTGCACGTAGCCTGAGGGGACTTACGCCTTTGAGTTCTGATGTCTCGGCCATTCGCTTGCCGGGGATCATTTCCATCCATTTATTGAAACGTTCTTCTGGTTGCGAGTGTAGCACTATGTCGAGTAAGAATATGGATATGCCCGGGTTCGGCATTGAGTCCACTTACTGTCTGTTTCGATAAAGCCCGGAGACACGCAGTTGACTCTGGCAAAGTCCACCCACTCAACTGCCAGACTCTTTGCTAGGTGCACAGCCGCCGCCTTGGACGAATTGTACGCGGCCTGCCGCTGCGGGATGTTGACGAGGGTTGCGCTGACCGACGTTGTTATGATCAAGTTACCGCGTCCTTGCTGCTTGAAAACCTTCCCGGCGGCTTGCGCAGTCCACATCACTCCGTCGAGGTTGACACTGTTGTTGTCTTTCCAAGACTCCTCGGTGTACTCGAGACTTGGGATATCAGCACAGACGCCCGAGTTGGCGACCATCACATCCAGGCGACCGAAGTCAGTCACGATTTGTTCAACCGTTGAGGCTATTGAGGCGCGAGATCGGACATCGCTCTGGTAGGCGAGAACCTTTACCCCGGTTTCCTTTGCGATTTGAGCAGCGGTGTCCTCTGCTTGTTTGTTCGTCGAGTAGATGAGGGCAACATCGGCACCGGCTTCAGCTAAGCCCCTGACGATTTCGAGACCGATGCCTCGGGCACCTCCCGTGACAGCAGCGACTTTCCCTTTCAACGAGAACTGCGCAAGCACAGGGGCACTGGGGTTGGGTGGCTTGTACAGAGGCATTGGCGGATAGAGTCCGCCGGTTGAGTTTCGAGTGAAATGAAAGCTATCGTCAATAGATTGAAGCACCAGTCACGATGGTAGATTCACGTTAGGTACTCGACTCTTTTCATGCGGACACGCTTGCTTGGATAGACAGAGTCAGTCGGTCAGGTAGTTGAGAAGAGCTCGGGAATTTTGCCCCGAGTATTGCCGAGACCCGTCCCAGTCCCCGCTGCCTCTTTTGCCGGATAGTGCAATTTATGCGCCCAACCTCACTCTTCAGGGTGCACGACTTTGCGCTGCGCTTACTCCACAGGTCGATCGTGATGCGGCAAGTCTGCAAAATCCCTCATCGAATACTTCCAAGCTCTGCAGAGCATTCCTCTAGCAATAGATGCACGGCTTGAACTTCATATATGAGGATCTCATCTTACCCATCAGCATGTCGACAATCAAGTCTCCGATGGTTTGTTATCCTTATTGGAAAGCCTAATTAGTGCAATTGCATACCTGCTTCATATGCAAATGGGTAACGATGAAATGCGAGACGCAGAAGTACCTTCTCCTCTGACCTTGATATGAACCCGGGAGGTCGCAAAATCGCCAAGACATTCGATAGCCATGCTTCAAATATGCTGGTCTATACTGCGCAGCAATAGTTTTTGAACCCGAAGTTGTGATACGGTATATACTGTACGAAGATTTCGAGAAGCGGTCACAACTAAACAAGCTGTCACCACTACTGAAGTCCACAACGCCTTTAGCATTGCTATGAGGCCTTGGCACGTCTACGAAGTCACAACTTGCGGATCTGCTAACAATATATTACGCCAACTTCCCGACTCAGTAGATTTGCATGTGCAGATGACCCAAGTCCAAGGACGTCGACTTTTTGCGCGGGTCTAGTGCGCAAATGCGTATATTGCTTGTCGTAGAAAAATCTTTAAGATGGCATGTATCGTCGCTTTGATTAAGAGAACGGATACTCGCACCCGTCAAAACGGAGGGTACACCCATACATCACTTATACTGCCGTATTCACACACCCACACACAGTAGCGCACCCAACACCACACACCCAACACCCACATACTAACACTTACACACCCAATATCCATACACCCAATACCCATATACCTAATACCTATATACCTAATATCTATATACCTAGCATATATACCCTTAATACTTATGTAAATTAGATGTTGGGTGTATAGGTGTTGGGTGTGCAAATAGGCCTGGGCGATACGCTCTGACGGGCTGCAGCTGTAGCGTGAGAGGTGTACGGGTGTACCATCCGTTTTGGCGGGTACGAATATCCGTTCTCTTGATTGAATCTCATTTTCCAAATGATACCTCTCAGATTTGATTTCTGGAATGCTAAACATAGAAATCTGTATCCCGAGGCCATGGACCTGTCTATCAACTAATTCCACGCGATTGTCGATTCAAGGTGGCCGGCTTTTTGGCAAATAATACTTCTTCCAAACCGACCAGTACAATGCTGCGTGATTCGTCTTCCCGGCGCGGTAAACAGGTTGAAAATCTCCTGGGCCACCCCGGGTAGCGACCGTCGGGTGGCTCTATCGGCCAGCGTCGGAGATATGTGCGGGGAGCTCCTACGATCGGAAGCGGATCGGGAATGCGGAAGTTGATTTTCGGATGTAGCTTCTCTCCTCTAGCGGCCTACCTCGGTGTAAGTGCTGTTAGGATGGATACAAGCGGGATCAGACCCGAGGACCATGTTGAACTCTGATGACCGCACTTTATTCTACACATAATCATATGTCGTTGCACGGGTCTTAGGTACGAAGAAAGGCACGCCTACATCCATCGCTTGCGTCGTTAGGCCACAAGCCTGCATGAGACGAGGCTTTATCGTCTCATACGTGTAAGTTCAGGTGTTTATGGTATTGCAGTCAGAAGGCAGTTTTCTAACACTCGACCGGTGGGCTTGATTTCCCAGACAAATCGACATTAGCCGAAGACCTGCCTCAACACCCACCTCGCCACGACTAATATTTCGCGGTGATGTCTTCATTCATCCCAAGCGACCAGCTGCGGCTGAATTTTGCCAAAGCACTTTCACAGATGTATTCACAGGAAGTACCGCAGTATGCGACACTTCAGACGCTGGTAGACAGAGTCAACAGCAGCTTCGACGCGAACATTCCCTTGACCGAGGTGCCAAGACATGGCGCTGTCCGTCTTGCCTCTTTATCTGAATTGAGTGTAGCCACGAAATTCTTCAAAGTGCTGGGTATGGTCTCCGTGGGTCACTACGACCTCTCGGCGGCCGGGCTACCAATACACGCCACAGCTTTTAGACCCATCACCCAAGAAGGCCTTGCCATAGCACCTTTCCGGTTGTTTGTCTCGGTATTGCGGCCGGAGCTTCTCACCACGTCGCTCCAGCCGCTTGCCAGGACTCTTCTCAGCAAGCGCTCCTCGGTCTTTAGCCAGAGGACCATCGACCTTGCCGACCTTGCCGCCTCAAAAGGGGGCCTCACCGCGGCGGAAGCAGATGAATTCATCCATGGGGGATGTGAGACACTCGCCTGGAGGAACCAGGTGGCTTTAACAAAGGAAGACTATGACACGCTCAAGGCCGATAAAAATGGAGATTTACTCATCGACATTATGGCCTTCCGTAACCCACATCTGAACCACCTCACACCTGCGACAAAGAACATCGACGCTGTTCAGCGGGGCATGCCCGAAGTCAGCCTAGAGCCAAAGGATCGTGTCGAGGGACCTCCAGAGCGCGACTGCAACGTGTTGTTGAGGCAAACGAGTTTCTTGGCTGTTGACGAGGGCATCGTCTTCGACCAGGCGGCAGACAAGGGCATGAGAGGCAGCCACAGCGCACGCTTTGGAGAGATTGAGCAACGGGGTGCCGCGTTGACTCCGAAGGGGAGAAAACAGTATGACGAGGCTATCTCGGAGGCCACACGGTCAAAGCTGCTTGTCGACGGCAAAGAGCCTGCGTTCAAGGCGTTGTTCGACAAGGCACTGCCCGACGACTGGGAGACCCTGAGGAGCGCAGGGCTGATATGGGTCGAGTACGGGCTCACTGAGAAGGGGGAGAAGCAGGGGAAGTCCAGCGGTGTCAAGACGCTGCAAGATGCTGTCGATGAGGGACTAGTCGAGTGGCAGGCGATCCAGTATGAAGATTTTCTACCGTTGTCAGCAGCCGGTATTTTCCAGAGTAACCTGCACCACGATTCAGAAGTAAAAGTGCAGATTTCGCCTCAGAATGCGCTCTCCGAATCGAAACGGCAGCTGAGGGAGGTCCTGGGGGATGAGGGGATGATCGACGAAATGAAGTTGTACGAAGAACAGCAGGCGACCAGCATTGCAAGATGTTGCGAGGCTCTTGGAATAGCAGCTTGAGAGTTTTAACTGACGGGGGAACAAGACGCATAGACTGCCATGGATTACAAGACAATGTTTGCAACGGCATGCATGCTCTCACAAAGATTGTCCAAGGAGTCACATGGCGATGCAGCTAGGGGAGCGGGATTGAAAATGATGTCTTTGGGGGGTATATCCGGCCCGTGGTGCCGGTTAAATGGGCATGGTAGCTCAAAGCATTTGCTCGACATCACATCACACCGACTTATTACCGATCCAGCACAGCGCTATAGCAAGCTCGTTATGAATCATTGATTAACATTTTAAGTAGTACCAAGTGTGTCATTGCACGTGAATCAATTGAAGCCTTCTTCCTGGCTAAAACAGGCCACAATCAACACCCACTTCCTGCTATCAACTTGATAGCCCAAGTAATCACTGTAACATCACGATGAGCGGCAAAGTTTACTGCATCACCGGCACCAACCGTGGCCTAGGCCTCGAATTCGTCCGTCAGCTTGCCGCGACCAAGTCAAACACCATCATCGCCACGGTCCGGAATGCCTCCACAGACCTGACCGATCTCAAGTCCGTGGCGTCGTCCTCAACGCACATCCTAGTCTGCAACACGAGCGACCCGGACTCCATCGAGTCCTTCGTGCCCGAGGCGACCTCGCTCCTGGCCGGCCGCAAGATCGACTTCCTCCTGCACGTCGCAGGCGTCAACTTCCACTCGGAACAGACCAGCCTGTCGGTGACCGCGGACGCACTCCACACCAACCTGCAGGTCAACGTCTTCGGGCTCGCGAGGACGACGCAGCTGCTCGTGAGCAGCGGGGCGCTGAGCTCAGACGTGCGCATCCTCAACATGACGTCCGGGCTAGGAAGCCTCGCCCAGTCCGAGGGGATATCGCCCCGCAAGTGCCTGCCCTACAGCATCTCCAAGGCGGGGGTCAACATGCTCACGGTGCACCAGGCCGAGGAGCTGCGGACGGCGGGGCTGCCCCGGGCCGTGGTGCTGGCGGTGGACCCCGGGTGGGTGAAGACGCGCATGGGTGGCGACGGTGCGGTGCTGGAGCCGGCAGAGAGCATTGCCGGCATACTGAAGGTGCTACACGGGGCCAAGGACGGGGACAATGGGAAGTTCTACAGCTACGATGGGTCGGAGCAGCCCTGGTAGGGTATCAAAGGGGCCAAAACGCTTAGACGGGACGAAATGAATGAGGATGGGAGGTCTGTGGTTGGTCTCTACTTGTGTCTGAGACGGGGAGGGGTTAAGGGAACGGAGAGTCTGGCACGCCGGATATCGCTATCGTGGACGCCAGCAATGGTTCGGAAGCATCAAGCCGGCAAGAATTTATCAGATTCATTCATGGGGAATCCCCTGAGACGTACGTCGTTCAATTGTGAGATTCTGAGTAAGTAATGCACGTATGTTGTTGAATCTGAAGGTAGACGTCGGTGCTGGTCAGAATATCATTTATTGCAGATGATGTCTGTATTCTCGAGGATTTTAGGAATCCCCTGCTTACATGAAAGTGCAGCCCCGTCAAGCTCGATGCAACTCACCCCGTGTTCGAACGTACAATCGATCGCCATTGCAGAATGGGGCAAACTCCGCCTCGAGAGTGCGCACGGCTCTGGACCTATTGCTACCCGGTGCTCGGGTGCTTCCGCGCAAATAGTGGCGGTCGAAATTCAGGTGTAAAAAAAAAGGCATAGGGGAGTCCAAGTAGACTTTGGCTGAAACCGGCCTGTTCCTAGCGCAAACATGAGGCGTGTCTGAGTCGCGCAAACTCTATTTACGCGGCTCTGCGTGCTGATTGGGGATGGGTATCAGGGTGGAAATCATAAAAGTCCATGTAAATCGTTGTGGCCAATCTTACCGCGCAAAAGAGAGTTCGTTCTAGTGTTGCCAAAGTGCGACCCTAGCGACTTGATGGCCGGGCCTGGGCTGCCTGACATTCAAAAGAGAACAGTGGTGCCTCGATTACTGTCCGATCTCTGAACGCAGTACATTTGTCCCCACCTTTCGGCACTGCCTTTTCTTCCTCTACCTGCCAGCATTTCAGTCTTGGGAGAAGCGTGGCGCCTGTTCGCCATGTGCGCCTACTGAGCAACCCGGATGGAGGATGTCTGAGCAAGAAATGATCTCGGTAGCCTTCATCACGCCAATATGCCTCCTCACGTTGACGAGCCTGGTCCTCGTCGCGAGGATCGGAGTGAAGGCGGCCGTCACGAGAGCGTTTGATTTGGAAGATGGTAAGCAAAAAAAAGAAGAAAAAAAGACAAAGAGATCTCCTTGCACCAGCCCCACCTGTCGATGGACATCATCGGACCCGTTTCGATTCGGGGGGTCCACCCCTCGGAGCTTCCCAAAGCAACATACAGAGATACTCGGGGAGTATGAAAGAGTGGCATCATAAGCCATGAAATACACCATGATTTTCTGAGACAGGCATTTTATTCCTCATGAATGAAAGGTGCTGACAACTCCTTTCTATCCAGGCCTAATAATTCTAAGCTTTGTACGCAGACCTTTTTGATGATGTTGGGAACATGGGTTGACCTGTCAGATATTCGCCCTCGTGCTCAGCGTGAGCGTATGTCTCAGTGAGTGATGCCGAGTACTCTCCAGCGAGGAATAATGAGCAGAGAATTAATAGTGTGACCAAGTGACCGCCTTGGGCCTGGGGAAGCACCTGAGCGAGGTTGAACTGGGACATCTATCTGTCTTCGTAAAGGCAAGCACGATTCATGGACCGCGACGTTCGGATCACGGCAGCTAATTGCAATGGCAGCTTGCAATAGCGGCGGGTATATGCTACAGCATGAGTCTGATCCTCGCGAAGGCAGCAATCCTGGATCATTACCTCCGAATTCTTGACAGGAACAAGAGCCAACCGCGACTCTTTCTCAAGAGAATGCTCATCTCACTCCTTATTGTGCAGGGCGCCGAAGAGACACTTGTGTCCCTGTTCTCTTGCCAGCCACGAGCGGATAAGGCCATCGTGAAGCTCAATGGGGTCTGCTTCAAGCAGAAGCCGATGTGGTTCACTGGGTTCACATTGAATCTCATATTCGATATCCTTTTGTTTCTGCAGCCGATCATAGCGCTCTGGAATAGACGATCCCTTCCTCCGTCCGGAAAGATTGGCCCATTGCTGAATCTTGTCGGGGTCTGCTTGTGAGTAGGGTCTCGAGAGACAGAATGCTAATAGCTTTCTCGCCTTGAGCAATGCTGACCGTCTCTGCACAGGGTTCTAGTGACAACGGTCGGCCGCGCAGCAGTAGTTGTCCACATAAGCAACGATATCACATGTAAGGTATCGCGTTGTATTACGTTGGTGTTTTCATGCGTTAATGGCTCACTATAGATGACTATACAATACCACTTATCTGGTCAGTAGCGGAGGCGGACGCCATCGTGCTGTACTCGACCCTACCGTCTTTCTTAATTCTATTCAAGTCACTGGGCAAGACAAGTAGCAAAAAAGACGAGCAGTCGAGCCATTCGAGGCAAAGCAGCAGCGCGTCGAATAGGAGCCCGGTCCACAGCGACGGGACTGGGTCCCACGAGCTCCTAACGCAACTGGAGCCGCACCCAGGGCAGCCCGTGGAGCTGCACGGAGGCCTGGGGCCAACCCCTGGGGAGAGGGTCTCGTGGATCGAGAAGATCCAGGCGTTTCCAGTTGGAGAGAGGAGCCAGCAGGAGATGACGAGGCGGCAAATCGGCACGACCAGTGTGGTCGAAGTGCTTCCGAAGGCGTTGGCACCTTCTGGGGAGGCGGTCGAGGTCGAGCATGGAGGAATAATGGTGACGACGACGGTGAAGAGGGAAACGGTCCAGGACCCAGAATATCGTAGCTGGGAAGACACCAGTCTGCCACCCAGCACACTATTGTAATTTGAATGAGCAGAGCACTGTGCCTGCAAAGCATCTGAAGACTTTGTGAGGACGAGCAAGAAACTCGGCGATGAAGCTAGGGTGTGATCCTTTTGGATTGGTCTACCCTTCACCTCCACACGATCTTCCCACTTCGACGGGTTTGGAGGATCCGCGCTCGCACCGGATCAAGCCAAGCTCCTTTATGGGCTGCTCTCTTCCAAATCATCGCCTGCGCCAAGATGCCCAGCCTGGAGGTCACATACAACCGCGACGAGTGCACCGCCGTGATCCGCGACTATCACTTTCTCACAAAATTGTACCTCGACGAGTCCGAAATCGTGGAGCTTCGGGGGGGTGGGGCTGGCCCAACATCACGGCAGACACGGTGCGCGGGCTGGGCAAGACGGGACGAGGACGGCGAGTCCGCCAGAGTCTATTCCGAGTCGCCCGGGTACGTCGACACTATCTCGCCGCAGGTGGTCAGCCCCCACGTCCAAGAGAGCGAGCTGGGCAGGATCTTCCTGTCCGACACGCGGGGAATCGTGCACTTGTGTGGGTGCTATGGCGGACTCAAGGACTCGGAAGGCGCGGTCGAGGATGACCCGTATGACAGGCAGAGGACAAGGCCGAGTGGTGGGCGGAGGCACCGGCGCAGGCCGTGTCTGATCTTTTTGAGTTGCTCAAGGACCAATTCCGCTGGACTTTGTTCTGATCAGCTCGGCGACTGTGCACGATGTCTACACCGGCTCAGAGCCCGGTGGAGAAGGGTATATTGTCCTGGTGCAGGAGGTCTATCGCCGCCATGGTTGGCCGGATATGGGACGGTTTCGCAAGACGGAGTGCCTAGAAGAAGTGAGAAATGCACTTGGAGAACGGTATCCCGGCGAGTTTGAGTAGGGTTGAATCGAAAAGCAACAGTAATTGCATGTGGCTACCGGTGTATGTGGACTAGATGTGTCGAGTAAGTATTGAGTTTTGAAGGAGAGTTCTCCCATCAGTTTCTCATTCGGCCTGCGATTCAGAAAGAAGACAAAGTCATTGTTAGTCATCGTTCATTGAGCTCATAGTGGTCCTGGGCTAAATCATCTCAATCCTGGCCACAAAACATCAAGTATGGAAACACCGCTTAAAAGTACGGATGCAGAGCAAAAGTCCGTCAGTATTATTGTGTGATTGGTCTTTGCTATTTTGAGCCGTCGGTGAGTTCGCCTCATGCATTGTGACAGGAAAAAGAAAAGGGAGAGAGACAAGTGTTCCAGGCACGTGGCTGTACATCATAGTAGTGCACCATGGTACTCGGGAGTAATGCACCGAACCGTACGTCATATGGCTTGTTGATATTCAGTGGCACTTGTGTCGAGTCTTGGAGTTGGTTTCGGATGCAACGACTTGTTTCTCTGGATGCCGGAGAATTGTGGTTCATCTGTCACGGCATCAATATGGCCCGTCCCGTATCTGAGTTTGGACGTGGAGATATGTTTGCGATCAATGTTGTACACGCAGACTAGACTGCTTATTTGCTGTAACAGTGGACAACACCACATGTGCATCTCATGCTCAAACACTGCAGCAGCCAAGACAGTGGCTGGCTGACCCCTGTCAGGGGAAGACACTCTGGCATTCGTCTCTTTCGGACGGCAGGCGGGAAGGAGCTAGCCTGGGGTGGGCTGCACTACAGGGGCACCGGATTGGCACCAGGCCAAGTTGGGGGAACCGGACAGGGCAGCCAACTGCATTCCTTTTTTTTTAACAACAAGGATGCGAGGGATCACATCGAGTGCATCATTTCATTCAAACCGACCATCTCGACCACCCAATCCACCACCAAAACCAACCCACGGGCAAACACCCGACGAAGAAGCAGGCGATCGTTTCCCTCTTGCGCTGCTGGGCAAAGCTCCTCACTCACATCCGCTCGTTTCAACAAAAGTGGCCCTCTCCAAGGTGGCCCTTGCCTTCTGCCCATAATTGCATTACTTGTTGCTTCTTTGTTGGCAGCTTGTCACGCCTGTCTGCTCCTCCCTCTATTTTCTTCTCCATCCTGATCCGACCTCGAATCTCCCATCCAGACGGCATTGATTTGTATATATCTCTCTCTCGCCCTGGACCTACATCTCGCCCTCAGCCGTACCACATGTACTAGCAAGAAACGGCCAGCTGCCATTCCGCCCAAGATCCAAGAACCAACATTCCTCCCGCCCCCACCCTCGATAAGCTCGCCCGTCAAGCGAGATCAACCAAGACCAATACAGTGGGGCCATCTGCCGTGTCTGGAATAGGTGGAGCTGGACACGTGGAGTCTAGAAGAAAAGAAGCTCTGGGGACTTGACTGAGTCTAGTCGAAGCCGGATAGGAGACCGCTTTGCTGCAGGCCTGGACTAACTGACCTCGGCTGCTCCTTTGCCATGAGAGAAGGCGACGTTTTGCCCTACGACGACAACAAACACAACCACACCCACCACCGACGCCAATCCTCAAGAATATCTTCATCTGGCGGCCACAACCATCTCGAGCCCCCGCGCCACGACCCTCCTCCTCCCTCCCACTCCCCCCGGCCGCTGCCGTCCTTGCTCGTGAAGGCGTGCAGGAACATGCATCCGCCCTCCTTCAAGCAGCTTCTCACAACATGCATCGTCCTCACAGTCTGTCTCTTCCTCTACAGCAGGCGACTATGGGCCGTCCCAACATCACATACCCATGACGAGTGGGCAAAACCTCCGCCCGCCCCCATACAGCAGGACCAGTCCGACCCGACCATTCCAACACCCCCCGACGCCGGAAAGGTCGAGCACCAGACTCCTTTCCAGCAGATCCCATACCACTGGAATGACTACCAGCCGTGAGCTTCCTACCCCCCTGTCCACACGGCCAAAGTTCTAACCTCTGATAACCCGCCATCAGCCTCCAAGGCTTCTTCCACGGCATCCGCACCCTCGTCGACTACAAGCGATGGGTCCCCGAACAGCTCCAAGAGTCTGCCGACGTGAAGGTCGCAGATAAAATCCTCCTACAGCCCACCGTAGCGAACCCTTATGCCCATCTCGACGGCGTCCAGACATGCTTCCTCGACAACGAAGGCACCGTCCCAGCCCCCGACACCATTTCGTACCCCGGTATCCCTGCGAACATGCCCGCTCCCTACTTTGGCGGTTATGAAGAGCTTGGTCTGGCCCCGAACCAGTGCTTTGAGCGTTTTGGCAGGCTCGGCGCATATGGCTACTCATATTCCAAGGCAGACGGCGGCTTTGAGCTCGAGTCTGTCCCATCAGGGGAGGCAGCGCTGGAGCAGATGATCCCCAAGATCAACTACTCCAAGATCAAGTGGGACCAGGTGCAAAAGAGGTGTCTCGAGAAGAACCGAGAGCGGTTTGGATTGGACAAGGATGCTGTCAACAAGCCAGATGGCGCGCTGTCGAGGCTGTGGTCCCAGGCCGAGAAGATCGCCGGCAAGAAGACTGTGGCCCGAAACGCCCTTGTGCTGCGCGCGTGGACCGGCATCGATTGGTCGCCTATGCGCATCATCACCACCAGGTCCCTCATCAACGAGTTGTCCCTCAAGACGGGCGGGCAGTACGATATCCACATCCTGCTGCATATCACCGACGACTCGATCAACATCTCGAACCCCGAAACGGCGCGTAAGATGATCGAGGAGAACATCCCCGAGGAGTTCTGGGACATTACCACCCCCTGGTCCGTTCCCGCAATGGCCGAGTACTACCCTGGCTTCACCGAGGACATGACCATCGAGAACGACAGCGGGAAGCCGCTATACAGCGTCTACCGCATCCCACACTTTGCGCTGCAGTGGTTCGCCCAGCACCACCCCGACTACGAGTTCTACTGGAACTGGGAGCTGGACCTGCGCTACACCGGTAACTACTTTGAGTTCTTTGACGCGGCAGCCAAGTGGTCCGACAAGCAGCCGCGCAAGTACCTGTGGGAGCGCAACGAGAGGTACTGGATCCCCGGGCTGCACGGGAGCTGGGAGGACTTCGTCAAGCACGTTGAGAAGGAGACCAAGGCCAGCAACTTCCCCAGCCCCTGGGGCCCCATCTTCAACGACGGCGTCGTGGACACATCCACGTTCCCTCCCCACCCGATGGACAAGGATAACTACGAGTGGGGCGTGGGCGAGCCGGCTGACCTCATCACCCTCAACCCGCTCTTCGACCCCGAGAAGAACGCGTGGTGTCTGCGATACGACATCACCGGCTACAACCAGTCGGTCCCGCCGCGCCGCACGTCCATCATCACCATCGGCCGCTTCTCGCGCCGGCTGCTGCAGGCCATGCACGAGGAAGCCTCCCGCAACAAGCACACCATGTTTCCCGAGATGTTCCCGGGGTCCATCACGCTGCACCACGGCCTCAAGGGCGTGTACATACCTCACCCCGTCTACTTCGACCGGCGCTGGCCACTGGACAGGCTCGACTCGGTGTTCAACAAGGCCGAGACACCAGAGTCGAGCGTGTACTACTTCCCCTTCACTCCGGGCACGGGCGAGGCCAACTTCCTGACGGCGAGCTACTACTACAACACCGAGTTCGGCCCGCCACTGTGGCACCGGTGGCTGGGCCGGGACTCGAGTGGCGCGGGTAGCGCCGAATCTGAGAAGGAGTCGGGGCGCATGTGTCTGAGAGGCACGCTGATCCACCCTGTGAAGCAGGACCTGGCCGAGGACAAGGCCATCGGGGCGACGTAGTAGGCTCATTCGTGAGCGCGTATATACGCGATGTATATGTATTTCGGGCGCAGCATCGCCTGCTTCTACGATGATGGCTGGCTGGCATGACCAGGGTTTGGTGTTTTTGATTTAGAGTTCTGCTGCGCATGAATAGCAGCGACGGATACCTCATAGACTTGAAACGAATGCGCTTTGGGAAATGAAAACGAATCGACAAGTGACTGTCCGTCAGTGAAAGCGATAATTGCGGTGACTGGCTGGTGTTCCTCTCCTCGCCTATCGGAGGTAGGGAGAGGAGGAGGCAGGTGTCGTGACAAGCCGTTGGGAATTCCACCTCAAGGGTCGAATGTAATCCCAAAAAGTCATGTAACACTGCATTGTACCTGGTGGGACACCAATCGACATGGAAATTTAAGCGTGGTACGGCATCAAGCTGTGCGACAGATTGCAACTTCGTGCCGGTCCCAGCATTGACGGAGCCCGATGCTCCGTGCTGCTGACTCCAACCTCGGAAGAGCAGGGGACACTTGCATAAATCGAGAGGGGCCTGGCAGGGTGCAGCGGAAGAATCGCAAAGGAATGAAAAACAAAAAGAGAGGTGGCTGTCCTCCTGCAGTGTTCCATAGGTCTCACTGTCTGTCTGCACACTCGATGGTGATGCTCATCATGCGATAGGTCGGCCCACCAATTGTCGTCATTTCCGCATCGAGCATGAGCTGTGGGAGACAGACTCGGGGCCTGCTCCAACCACAACACAGAAACCGCGAAGTGGCGTTGATGTGGCTCATACGGTAGAGGGACGGCGCTTTGCTGTCGCCTTCGCACTTGTCCCAGCCATGTTCACGTCGCTTCCACGACAAGGCAAAATCCTCGTGCTGGTCTGCACCATCAGCCTCGTCACCATCTGGACGTACCGCCTCCCACGCCTCTGCATCTTCGACCAATGCCCCCATCCGCCCGCCGCCATCATCCCGTGCTCCAGCACTCTCGGCCGCCAACACCAGAGCAACGGCACCGACCTTGACCTCTCGGCCCCGGATGCGCCCTTCGTCGCCTGGCCCCTGGCCCGCGTCTGCGGCGAGAACACGAGGTGGACGCCGGGCCTGGTCTTTGTCTGCGACAACAACTCGGGCGGCATCGGCAACATCCGCAACTTCATACTGACATGCCTGCGCTATGCCGTCGAGGCGGGAGCCACGGGCGTCGCGCTGCCGACGATCCAGTCCCGCAGCCCCGACAGGCTGGCCGACCTTTTCGTCGGCGACCAGCGCCCGTTCAGTTACTTCTTCGACGAGGCGCACTTCCGAGACGGACTCGCCGAGGCCTGCCCGCAGATCACCGTCTACGGCGACGACCTCGCCGGCGTGCCGGGGCTCGACGCCGAGGAGCTGCGCGCGGGGCGCGTCAGGCCCGAGAGGATCACGCCGAACCACTTTGGGCTGAGGGGCGGCTGTGACGTGCGCGACCTGAACCGCCACACGGGGCTATTTGGGGAGCGGTTCCAAGCTTTCCTGACGGAGAAGGACGAGCATCAGCATCAGCAGCAGCGCCTAGGCCCCACGGGAGTCCTGAAGCCCAGGCTGGTGAGGATGAACTGGGGCGTGCAGTGGAACTGGCCCGTAATGCAAGACGGCCCGGAATTCGCGGCGTCCTTCGGGGGCCTGCTGCGCTTCCGGCACGACATCCTCTCCCTGGGCGAGAGGACGGCGGACGCGATGCAGAAGCTAGCGTCCACTTCCACCCCCGGCGGCGGGGACGGGGGGCGCGGCTTCGTGGGCATCCACCTGCGCACCGAGAGCGACGCGCTGGGCGCGTGGCCCTCGTTCGACAATCAGACGGCCGCATACCTCGCCAGGGCCGCCGGCCTCGAGCCCGCGCCGCCCGGACACGCGTACCTCGCGACGGGGAACGCCACCGAGGCGGCGAGGCTCGCGGCGCTGGCGGAGGAGCGGCAGGGCCTGCGCGTCATCACCAAGCACGAGCTGCTGCGCGCCTCCGGCGGCGACGGAGGGGAGCTCCTGCGGCGGCTCGACGCGCTCAGCTGGGACCAGCAGGCGCTCGTCGACTTTGTGGTGCTGCTGCGGTGCGGCTTCTTCCTCGGCGTCAGCCCCAGCTCCTTTAGCATGAACGTCGCGCTCAAGAGGCACCTGAGGGGGGACGGGCTGCTCACGCGGCCCTGGAGGATCGGGGACGCGGAGGGTGATGGGAGGAGCTGGCTTGTGGGTCGGTATGACAGCTACTGGGAGGACTGGTTGTTTATGTATGACTCCCTGTGGCCTTGACTCTTCCGGGTCTCATGGGTTTATATCAAGCTTCGTCTTTCAAAAATTGCATTTATCGTCAAATCATCCGCGGCCACTTCACTGTTGAGTGAATAACTATTTTCAGGGTAAGATCCCTCAAGCATTGAAACAAAGTGTACCACTATATCCAAGCAATCATGTTAATGACAAGTTCTATGCATACATATTTGTATCTCAAATTGGGCCGCAATTTTCTATGACTTCAACCCTGAGCTCGACAGGTACAACCTCTACTACAAGACGTCCACTGCCTTGATCCCAAAACAGCACCCGTTCAACTGTAAAGAAAACCGGAGATAATCTACGAATTTTCTTAAATCAACCACATAAACCCACCCACTCACCTTACTTGTCCTGAGTTAGACCAAACAGATCCGAGACAAGAAACATATTTTCAGCACGCAAGATATAATGTTCCGGAGACGTGAAGTAATTACCGCTAGCTAACATGTGTATCAACCATAATGCCCGTGCGTTTCGTCCCTCTTGAACTTTTTACAAGAGGTGCAAGCCTCCACTCACATTCACAATATCACCATTTATCCAGCCCGCCCCCTCCTCGCACAGCATGGCAACCGCCCAGGCCACCTCGGCCGCCTGCGTCAGCCGCGGAGCCACCGGCGTCATCTCGGCAAGGACTGCGAGCCCCTTCTTGAACTCCTCCGGGGCGCTGTTGATCGCGAGGCCGTCCACAGGGCCCGGCGCCACTGCGTTGACGGTGCACCCGTACTCGCGCGGCAGCTCCTTGGCCCAGGCCCTGGTCATGGAGTACAAGGCGCCCTTGCTGCCGCCGTAGAGTGTCCAGTCGGGCGCCGGCGGGTCGCGCGACGTGGGGCTGACGACGTTGACGATCCTGGACCCGCCCCCGGGGGTTAGGTGCGGCAGGGCCGCCTGCGTGAGGAGGGCGGGCCCGCGGGCGTTGAGGTCGAAGACGGCGGCCCAGCGCCCCGGGGTAAGGTCCCGCAGGCTGGTGTGGTCGCCCCTGCCGGCGTTGTTGACGAGGATGTCGACGCGCCCGAACCTGGCCACGGCCGCGCTGATGAGCGCCGCGGGCCCGTCGACCGTCGACATGTCGGCCTCGACCGCGATGGCCTCCGTGGGCAGCGAGTCGCGCACCGCCTCGGCGCTTGCCAGCTGTGACGGGTCCGGGTAGTTCAGCACCAGGACTGCGCCGCGGGACGAGAGCTCCCTTGCTATGGCTGCGCCGATGCCTTGGCTTGATCCGCTCACGACGGCTACGCGGCCTGCGAGGCTGGGAGGTGCTGATGGCTTGTCTGCCATGCTGCTTGTGCTTACGGTACGGTACTGTGAATAGTTACTCGTATTTGCTATGGTGAGGAGGAATTAGATATATACACTGGCACCAGCATAAATGTGAGGTCAGTTTACAAGGCTGTTTTGGGGTGCGTCGCCCATGCGGAAACCACCCACTTGCCGTGTTTTATACAAGTCAGTTGCTGCGTGTGGAGGTGGAGGGGTGGTAACTACAAGCCCGACTTACGGAAATACTGTCCCCCTCTCCGTAGGTGACATTCTTGCGTGGATAGGTTTGGAATCGCAGGACTCCAGAGCTTCTGAGTATTATGCACAAAGAAACTTTGGAGGACTTCAGTGGTGCGCAATACTAGGGGCTGTCCTCAAGGATGCTGAAATCGGGTGTATTTGTGTTTGTGTGGATTGGATATATCTACTACCTGCTAGGTATGTGTAGACAAGCCCTGCTTAACAGTGTGCCCACCTGCTATGTAATTCCAAGTAGTATGCGAATGGATAATAGTACCGTCGAGATTACATCCAAGTCCCTTCCTTTTACCGATACTAAGTACGGACTTCTGGCTAAGTCACGTATAACTCACCCCCGGCTCCCCACCGGATCTGAGTGGGGAGCTGGTGGGGATCACGGCAGCTGCACTACTCACACATTGGGGTAGCATACCTTGATACGCAAGTCCGCGTCTCCATTCGGAGCCTGTGACAATGTGCTAATAATATATACAGCGGTGTGGTCGACGTCCGGGGTTGCGACATGTGGGGCCGGCCTGCCCAAAGTGTGCGGCTGCCTTGCCTATAGGATGGGCTGCGTATAGAAGAGGCGATACTCTGCAACATAGGGGACTTAGGTTCTGCTTGACACGTCAGTGTAGTTGATCTAGTTGTAACATTTTCACCTCATATGCTTCCCCTCACATTTGAAACAAACAAGAGAACATGTCCACGTTGTCAAATCCCTGGCAGTCATCAGGAGGCGGATGGCTGCGCCTCGCCGTCGTCCTGCTCGCTGTAACCGTCCTCTTCATTTTGCGTCGGCTCGTGCATGATTACCAGTACGAGAAAAAAATACCAATTTCCACCCATCGTTCCTGGCCTCCCAATCGTCGGAAATTCATTGCAACTACCAGCCCGCGTCGGTCTGCAGGGCCCTTATCTAGCAAAGCTGGCCGAGAAATATGGAGAAATGTGACCCACTACATTCCTCATTAGCATCAAGAAGTTGCTAAATCACCACAGGTTCACTATCAAGGTCGGAGGCACCTACTGGGTCGTGCTAAACTCAAGGAGGACCGTCTTGGAGCTGCTCGAGAAGCGCTCTGCGGAATACTCATCGCGCATGCAGTTCCCAATGGCCAGTGACCTCGTCTCCAGGGGGAACCGGATGCTGATGATGCCATACAGCGACCTGTGGAGACGCGAGCGCAAGATGATGTACCAGATACTCAACTCGAGCCAGCTCAAGAACCTCGAGCACTTCCAACACACCGAGTCGGCGCTGCTCATGGCCGACTACCTCAGAGAGCCCGAGAAGTGGTACCTACCCCACGGCCGGTTCGCCAACTCCATCATCATGAGCTTCCTGTTCGGCAAGCCCTCGGAGCTGAGCGACCCGCGCACGACTGAAGCTGCTGAAGACGAGCGAGGAGTTTGTCAAGTTCCTGGCTCCTGGCGCCACCATCGTTGACACCTTCCCCTTCCTGGCCAAGATTGACTTCCTCAAGTCGTGTCAGCCGTGGAGGTGGAAGGCGGATGCGCTGTACAACGAATGCATTCGGTAGGTCTGCCTTCTTTCGACAGATAATCAAACTTCCTCCTGCCTAGGTACCAAGACTTGGGCTCACGATCCTCCAGAATATACAGCGGCCAACTCGACGAGCTCGAGCAGCGACGGCGGGAGGGCACGCAAAAGCCCTGCTTCGCGTCCGAACTGCTCGACTCTGGCGCCCAGGTCGAGTTCACCCGCGACCAGCTCCTTTACATCCTGAGCACGTTGATGGAGGCCGGGTATGAATCAGGTGATTGCTTGCCGAATCCTGAACAGCTCTGGCTTCGACTTGTTTTCGGGACTGAATGCTTCCTGGAAGTCCGAGAGGGATGCTCCAAAGCTAGACTTCCGGAGTCTAGCGTGCTGATGAAGAGGAAGGATGAGGCCTTCATTGTGAGGGTTGCTGATATTGATGATGAGACTTTGAACGTCGTGTAAGTGAGAAGGGATCTTATTTGACCAGTTGTTGTGCTAAGGGACACTGCAAAAATTACCGGAGGCTCGTGTTGTCTTGAAGCTTATATAAAAAATGCCACGGATTATGAAACAGGAACTAAGTGGTGGTCTGGTATTGGGCTTGAACTCAGAACTGCTCGAGCCAGACCAAGGGGTCGCTGAGTCGTGCGATCAAGACACAGCCCTACTGAATTTCATGCGATGAATGCTGTTAGCACCTTTCATAGTTCGTCTGACATCATAAGACAGGCGGCAGTGGGTGAACTCTCGTTGAACCCAACCCATCCAATCAATGCGCAGACCTGCAACTAAGGAAAACGCCAGAATCAGATTACTAACATTGGAAGCTGGGTGAAAGATTGATTAAAGTAAGCACCATAGCTGATATTTCACTATTCCGTTCTAGTATATCTACGAGGCCCCACGGGAATGTGAAATCTATCCCAGTGGGCATTTGTTCAGCGATACTTCGCGAGGACAGTCACGGAGCCGGAAGATGGCACAGGCAGGGATGAATACTTTCCCAGCTTGCCGGGCTCACATCCAGACTTGGAACCCGAGGTTTCAGTCACGCCTGTCATTATCAAGTGAACATCTCGGATCCACCCGTTCGACGCAGATCCATAGATATTTACTTGGTAGTCTCAGGCTCTGATCCGATCCAGAACCAAAGCAGCCAGGCCATGTACCCCACGAGGTCGTCTACGCACTGCAAGATCAGTCTCCTTACAGTCGTCGACGACATGCCACCCACGCCTGCTCTTCCACATATCGCCCATCTTGTAAACCGAACGATGGTGACCGAGTCCGGGGCAACGAACATATGGCCGCAAAAGAGAAAAGTTTTGCGGGCGGCATTGACAGCACCCAAAAGAAATACATATCATTGTTTTTTTCTTGTTTTTTTTTCATATGTATGTAGGTACCTGGTAATATGTGGACCGCATGTGCTTTGTTCCAGGCTTCCGCCCTCGCAACCTGTTGAGTCGTGATGTCTAGAATGGTCCCACCACTACGAATAAATAACAATGGTTCTCGTGACCCCGTTGGCCACTTGCCGCCCGGTCCGACCTGGAATGACACGGGTGCCCTGTTCCGGTGCATGGAATTGAGTTCTATCTGCTAGGTGTTGTGACTGCTATTTCTACCTTTGGTGCGTACGTACACGCTTGCCACTGCTATCGTCTCTGGCCAAGGTCGGTCAAATGTTGTTTTGACGTGGAGGTGAGGTCAGCGGGTCAATCAGAGAATACGCGTACATCGCAGAGGTCGTTCCCTCCTCGAATCGACAATCTCTGCCCCGCAGAGGTGCATATGCGGCTTATTAGTACCTACACGTATGAACAAGGGGCCTTATCGATAGATGTTTCAATCGGGTGTGGTGGGAGATGATGACTCCAACCCTTGGGGAAGAGTTGACGCATTGAGATACGTACCAATACGAAAGTTATACGTTAAGGACCACCATGAACCACACGAGATTGTCATTTGATCTGGGCAGATGCAGCTCCCAGGGATGATTAAATGTCAGTCGAGAGCCAAGGAACACTGTTTAGGGAAGCGGGATTTATGAATTCTGTCTTTGCAATTAATTTGTACGATATTGTGTCTGCTTGTCTGTCGTATTTGAGAGACAGACCTGAAGTTGGAATTGTGATCAGTGGTGACCTATCAAGGATCACGCAGTACGACTCAATTTCTTGCGGTGCAACCCCGTGGTCACAATCGAGCGTGTCTCCCGAACGCTACGTAGCACACCCCGTGGGGAAAGCTGGTCCTGGCGGGGAAACAGGACCCCGAATGGGGCCCCAGCCCGGCAATCTTGACTCAACTTCGGCTCGTGGCAATAGTGTTGTCCCGCGTCCGGAATACCCGGGGCCCCATCATCAACTTTTATGGCCTCGGGATGAATGGTCTGGATCGCCTGGGCGGAGTTTTGCATGCCAAGTGACCGCATTAGCACCGGCACTTTCTCCCAATCCACGGAAAGCTTCCGGGAAAGCCCAATGAGATGCAGGGGTTCATCCCTTCCAGCGCACGCTCTCGGGCGGGAAGCATGTTTGGTGCCCCAGGCCCCAGATCCCAGATCGAATACTACCATATGAAGACGGCTCCTCGGTGTAATGTTGTGCAATGCAAGGACACCCATACGAGTGTCACCAGGCACCTCAGCTATGTGGAGCCATAATAAGTTCTTGGTTCCCTTTCGGATCCTATTGCAACGAGGAAGCCTCGCCTCCTCAGTGCTCCTCACTCCCTCACTGTGTGACGACAGCTCGCCGCTGTCGTGCTGGGGCTAATTACCACTTTCCCCACAATGCGGCATCCCGAGCGGACGCCAGCCTATGCCGGAAAGAGTGCCCAATCTTGCATGTGCATGGCAATGTAGTCCTACTATTATAAGGTGATGGGGTCGCGTTCGATCTTTGACCCATCTCCTTCAACAGGCTCCCTAGTCTGGTGTGCCTTCTCGAACTGCTTGACCAGTTCTTTAGAATCGACACAATGGTGCGATCCTGTCTGCTGGAGGGTCTCGTGGCTCTGGTCATCTCGACGGCCGTGACGGTGCCCCACGTCGCCGCTCAACAGGGCGACTTCACCAACCCTGGCAACTTATACCGACCGAGATTTCGTTACTGGTAAGTTCTCACTTCCATTTTCCTTTTGATCTACGGCGTTCAGTTACTGACCAGACCAAACAACACAGGCTCCCTGACGCGTCTGTGTCAGCGGACATCGTGGCCAAGGACATATCCTCCCTGGCTGACATCGGCGCTGGCGGCATAGAGTACCTCCCGTTCTACTTCTACGGGCTCGTGTATGCGCAGCTTATTCCTGTGCCAGACGGCCCGATTGAGCCGCCTACAGACTGGTCCATCTACGGCTTTGGAGATACTGCTTTTAATGAGCTGTTCAAAGAGACGCTGCAGGCGATCAAGGACCAGGGCAATGGATTCAACATAGATTTCGCCCTGGGCCCAAATCAAGGTGCTGGTGTGCCCAGTGAACCTGGGACGGAGGGCCTGTCGTACGAAATAGTAAGTTGTGGCTGCCATGTGACTACCAAATATATAAATGATGAGTAGGCATCTCACATCTTCTAGGCACCAGGCAACGCAACCGTGGTGGCAGGAGAGACATTTTCCGGCCCAGTACCACCGCCATATCTCCCAGATGTTCTTCAAGGCGGTCTTGGATTCCAGGGACAGCTCGAGCAATTCGGCCCGGTGAATCTGACCGCCGTCTTCGCACTCAAGGTCACTGGCCGTACGTATATGTCCAACAATCACCCAAGGCTCAAACCACTCACTGTATATAGAAACAAGTCGTTCAGTTTTCACGTACGGGGTTGGCGACATCGCAGTTCCAGTCTTCATTCTAGACGAAGACTCATACGTCGACCTGACACCAAATGTGTCAACGGACGGACAGCTGGAGTGGACCCCTCCAGCCGACGGCGGCAACTCCACGTGGAAAGTTTTCAGCTACTGGCAACGATACACAAACCAGCGGGCATGCCGTGGAGGTCTCAATGCGACGACAATTATTGGAAATGGCTCTTGGACAGTCGACCATTTCAGCTCTGCCGGAGCAGCCAAGGTCACTGACTTCTGGGATCAGCAAATATTGAGTGACGCGGAGACAGCAGAGTTGGTGGCAGATGTCGCCAAGTACTGTATGGTCTCCTTTTTTCTTTCTCCCTTTTTCTTTATTTCTTGATTTCTTCAACACTCAAAATATCGATGTATTGTGAAACTAACTCGGCGTACACAGCCTGGGAAGACAGCATGGAAATCCTCGCAGCTCTATATTGGACCCCAGACTTCCTTTCACGGTTCGAGCAAGAGATGGGATACAGCCTCGTCAAATACCTGCCACTGCTTTACAATCCCAAGAATACCTGGAATGGCGGCATCCTCGCTTACCCGGAGCTCTATCAATACGGCGAATACACCGCAGACAACACCAGCGTGCATGATCTAGACTATCGCACTGTCTTGACGTCTGCTTATCAAGACTACATTGATCACTTCGAGGAGTGGTCCCACACGCGCGGAGTCGAGTATTCCAACCAGCCAGCCTACAACCTTCCATTGGAAATGTTACGGAACATCCCGTCAGTCGATGCTCCGGAGGGCGAGTCGCTGGGATTCGAGGACAGTGTGACTTCCTACCGCCAACTCTCGGGCCCCGCCCATATTTCAGGGCGCAATGTTGTATCGAGCGAGATGGGCGCCGTCTCTGGACCAGCCTTCAACCTCACCATCCCGCAGTTCCTGTACCACGGCAAGGTAGGTTTTGCTGGCGGCATCACCCAGCAAGTTCTCCACGGCGCGCCCTACTCCGGAAACTATCCCAACACCACCTGGCCAGGGTACACGACATTCTACTACCTCTACAGCGAGATGTGGACGCCAAACTTGCCGACTTATGGATCCGGCCATTTGAAGGATACGCTGGACTTTTTCGGCCGAAATCAATGGGTGCTCCAACAGGGTGTACCTAAGATGGACCTCGCCGTCTACTACTATGCAGCTCCTTGGGCCCCTGATGGCGAAGATGCCCTTGGCGGTGCGGATGGGCTGGGCGCACTGGGATACACATACGACTACCTCAGCCCACAGAATTTGCTTCTCCCGCAAGCCACAGTCCAAGACGGAGTTTTGGCTGCGGATGGGCCTTCGTACAAAGCACTCGTTTTCTCTGGCCAGGAGATCATCACATTGGAAGCAGCTCGGGCAGTCCTTGGCTTCGCTCAGGCAGGGCTTCCTATCATCGTTGTTGGCGATGCCTCGGCTCTGCCCAGTCAGACCTATCCATCTACTGACGTGGACCAACTTGCCAACATTACAGCTCAAATATCGCAGAGTTCAGCTGTACATTTCGTCGCCTCTATCGAAGAGGTCTCCGGGGCTCTGTCTGAGTTGTCTATCACGCCTAAGGCAGGTCTGAATTGCACGTCTAACCCCGTCTATCCGCTCGTCCGAAGTGACGCGGATACTGGCATCGAGTACGTCTTCCTGTACAATGACCAATACGTCTCGGTCGACTGTAGCGTTTCTTTCACCTCTTCCGGAAGCAATGCTACCCCGTTCGTATACAACGCATTCGCTGGAACTCAAGAAGAACTGGTCGAATACACGGCCGATGGATCAGTGTACACTCTCCCGGTTAACCTGACAGCAAACGAGACCACCATACTCGTCTTCAAGTCGGGCTCGGGTACGAACGGCACCAGCAAGCCTTTCGTCACGTCATCGAGCCAGAACGTCGCATCCGTCAAGCGCAGCAACTCAAGCGACACCTCCGTCCTCGCAACAGTCAGCAGCTCCGGCTCCGCCAGCCTGACCTTCGACTCCGGCAAGACCGCCACGTTCGACGTGTCCCTCCCCGCGACCCTCGACCTGCCCACCTGGGACATCGAGATCGAAGACTGGCACGCGCCAGAGGACCGCTTCGACGTCGAGGCCGGCACGGCCATCACGCTGCACAACTTCACCGGCCAGGCCCTCGTGCCCTGGACGCAGCTCGGCGCCGGGTTCGAGAGCGTGAGCGGCGTGGGCCGCTACACCACCCGCTTCACGGTGCCCTCCCTCCCAAGCAGCAGCAACTCCTCCTCGGGCGGCCCCTCTTCCTCTCGCATCGGGGCCCTGCTCTCCCTGGGGCCCGTGGTCAATACCATCCGCGCGAGCATCGACGGCGTCCAGCTCGCCCCGATCGACCCGGCGCGGCCGGTCGTGGACGTCTCGGACTACGTGGACGAGGGCCAGGAGCATGAACTCGTGGTCGAGGTGACCACGACGCTGTTCAACCGGATCAAGAGCGAGGCGGACCAGGTCCAGGTCTGGGGCCAGGTTGCGTCGGCCCAGCAGTCCAAGTATGCCTCACAGGGGCCTTATGAGTACGGGCTCCTGGGCCCGGTCACTTTGGAGTGGGTTGCTGTTGCTGAAGTTGATGCTGGCGCTTTGTAATTATGGGGTTGGCCGTGGTTGTATATAATCTCGCTGGACGTAATTAGACTGATGTCCAATACCAGTGTTTTCTAACACACTCGCATTCCCCATGAACAGAGAGTACTGTGATAATTATCTTCAGCACCCCCGAGGCTCTGATGGGATAGACCTTTAAGGCAGCCTTCATTATATATCCAAGTTAGCATGATGGTCCAACAGAGACAGGTTTGATGTGTACCTGGTATTACAGGGAGAACTCAGTCCCTTACCACAACGCTTCCTTGAATCGTGAGTCCTAGCCATTGCTCTTCCTCTCACGGATCACATTCTCATCCACTCCTGTGGCGGCTACTCAAATCCAACTCTGACTTCTTGAAATACACATTCCTTCCTTCTTGGCCGGTTTCTTGACCGGGACTGGTGTCCGATGCTGCCTGCATGAGTCACTCATCGCGGCACCTGTAATTCGATGCGATTGTAGTGCATCATATTGCACGGCCTGCTGCAGAATGCTCACTCGAGGAGATCTCGTATGATGGGCGGCTCATTTGGCCAGAGTGGTGAGGCTGACCGTGACTATATGCCTGCGAACAGAACTCGGCCGGACCAGCAAAATAAGCTCGAGGTGCAGAATCTGCATTTAAAGCAGCGTGCGTTTCGGAGGACACGGAGTGTTTGGCATTATAGCTTTCGAGATATGTGCGCTTCAACTGCTCATGATACGTATCGTCGACAGAAGCTAGAGTCCTGTAAGTCGACAATTCGGTCATGACAGTAATCCCCTGTGGTGGGGGTGAACGATGAGATTTATGAATAAAGGTATGAAGGCCTGTCAACCTCCGGCGTTGGAACTGCGGAAGTGTTGGATCCTCGTCTGAGAGTCCGGAAAAAGGATCTTTGGGCTGGTAGGAGTTCGTGGCTGCGCTGTGCCTGCCTCGAGTCCTAAGATATCGCACAAAAGAACTCCAGGGATTCATCGTGGCAGAGCCCCTGAAAAGCACGAATACTATCGGCATGCAGCTGCAAATGATGCCCACATTGAGCTCAGCTGAGCTGGAATTTGACGAAACCATGTCAGCTGTTTGACGCCAGGGAGCATCTCTGCTGGCAACTAGTAGGGAGTTTACCCACGCCAAAGAACAAAGTAGGACCGAGTCCCATGTATAGTCATTTGTATCTGTTGAACCCCACCGATAGTATGCAGCGACAGCAGAGCAGACGCATGCCCTAAAATCCAACTCTATTAGCTGGAATATGGCAAAAGTCAGGTGAGGCAACAAGTTTTACTCACAGCAAGCCAGTCAAGAAGATGCCCAGAACACCGATCTTACGCTTCTTCTGGAGGCGAAGAGCAAGTACGGAGCTGATTGGAATTGCAAGAACGTACAGGTCCGTAACAGCACCGACTATTCCTTGTGCAGCGGAGACATCGATACTTCGTCGCCCGCAGCGGTTGTTGCGTGCTCGCTCCTCCCATTTTGTCGGGTCAAGACCGGGGAGCTCTTGGTCCACTGGGACGCATTGAACCAGGAGGTAGATGATACTGACGACGTAGAAAAGAACAATGGTAATTATACCCGCCCACGCCATGATTCTGGCCGTCCTATTGGGTTGGAACACCCGCAGGTAAAACGCAAGGAGCGTACATTTGGTAAACATTGAGCTGACGGCATACATGCACACCGCGACAAAAGAGTTCTGCCCTAATATCAGCGAACATTGAAACTACTAATTAAAGGCAGGAAAACTGCATAGGGTCACTTACCACCACATATTTGTGGGTAATGGCTGTTAATGGGACGTTCCATTGGTGAGGCCCAAGGGGATCGCCAAGAACTATTCGGTACGGTCAGGGGGTGTTGAAACTTGGAGGGAATCGAGGAGTGAACGTACTAGATAGTAAAAAAGCACTGGCCGTGGTGACACTAGCAGCCGATAAAAGGCAGAGATCTATGAGGGGGTATTAGAAAGCAAGTACGTATGTGCCTAGGGTAGCATCGAGGCTGCTCGTCGGTCTCTTTGAGTGTGTCTTTTGGCGTCACTTACTACAGTCGTCTATGCCGAATACACGTGTCACAAATACTCTAGTGTATGCTCGTAGCACCACAAACATGAGCATGATTGACAGTGTAACGCAGATGACAATCCGCCCTGCCGGAGTCCGTGTGGTTGGATCGTCGAAGTTTGGTACCACACCTGCCGGCGGCGTCAAAGCCGGAAACAGGCTTGGATCGTACGATGACAAATCTAACGTGGATTGGTCCATTTTCACTCAAGAAAAAAAGAAATAAGAAAAAGGACTGGAATGTACACGAGATTTTCCAATATCGGAAGAAGAGCGAAACAGATTCAAGAAGCTCAAGCGCGTTCGTGTCCTCGCAAGTTCTGGCTTGGAGTTGCTGAGTTCTGCTCTCTCTGCAGCTCTATGGCGTTTTCAAGCTGAGAATTGGTACTGTGTGAGTTCAACTTTCGAAGTGCCAAACGAACGGGAAGAGTGTCGTATCCTTTGAACTTGTGTATGCCTGATGGATCGCCAGGGTTTATGGCCCCAAATCCTCACCGTCTTGGCGTTCCCTACGACAACTACACAGCCTGCTCGGAGATGACCCAGTCGGTCTCACTACTGCAATATTACACGAGATCAGGCGCGCATGCGCGTCGGCAAACTGCCCGTGGCAGTCGTGTTCATACAAATCAACGAACCTCGTTCCCTCAGGGGAATTGAGAAATTTAACGCAGGCAAAGATGTAGGAATATTACCCAGGAACGGTCAGAAGATCAGAAAATCGCGGCAATCGAGAATATACACTCCTTTTCTCAATTTCCTGCAACAATTTTGCACTTGGGAATCATACCTAGCTTTCGCTGCCTGCCCAGAAACGAATAGAGAGGACGGTAACTCCTGTGACAAGCTGGAATACAAATGTAATTGAGGAACAGTGAATGACGGCTTGACCTGATTAGTGTTGGTTGAAGTTGGCGTCATCGCTAGTAGATCCGACTTATGATTATGTCAACCTCGTCTTGCCCTTGCGAGCCGCCAAAGTCGGACGACCCCATCCACAGGTGCAGACCCAGTCCGACGTGCACTACATTAGGAGTAATAGGAAATTCCTGTAAAACTCATTGGCCATGTGTGGCATCAGTGTCGTCATCGCCCTTCACGGCACATCTCTTGATGATGGCACACGAAGCATTTTGGCTCAGCTCCATGAGAGCCTGGACAGGATCTCTCATCGAGGGCCGGACTCCAGGGGTATCTGGGTCAATGATGACCAAAGCGCTGGTAATGAACCCACCATGGGCATCAAAAACCTGAAGAAAGACTAACAAAGTGATAGCGATGGGGCACTGCCGTCTAGCCATCAACGATCTTACCCTAGATGGACACCAGCCGCTTCACAGTTTCAAAGGCCACATTCATGCGGTTGTCAACGGTGAAATATATGACTACGAACGTCTTCGTGCAGAGTTGAGCCACCAGTTTGGCTATGAATTCAGGGGCAGATGCGATTCCGAAGTGGTCATTGCACTCTACGAAACGCATGGAATGTCCTTCCTCTCAAAGCTTCGCGGTGAGTTCGCGCTTTGTCTCTACGACTCTAGTAAACAGTACTTCATTGCCGCTCGGGACCGGTATGGCATCAAGCCTCTGTTCTGGACTGTGATAGGCAGCAGACTTTTGATATCTGCAGAGGCGAAAGGCTTCATCCCGCTGGGATGGAAACCAGAGTGGGATGTCAAGAGCATTCAGGAGTCCGGGTGGAATCATGATCAACGGACGCTCTTCAAGAGCGTCAACAAGGTTCGGCCAGGGCATTACCTGGCTTTGCACCTGCCATTTGGATATCCCGAGCCCCGGCAATACTGGGACATCAGCTACAGAGACAAACGCGAAGTGGATATGCGCGAGGAACACGAGATGATTTCGGGTGTCAGAGACAGGCTTCTCCAGTCCATTCGGCTTCGCCTGCGAGCTGACGTTCCAGTTGGGATCTACCTATCGGGTGGAATCGACTTTTCGGCGATCGCCGGGGTGGTCAGCCACCTGGTCAAAGAGCAGGGAGTGAAACTCGGTATTCAGGGCGCCACCGAGAGGATATCCTGCTTCAGTATATCTTTCGACAAAGACAGTGGGTTCGACGAGTCCGATATTGCAGGTCGGACTGCAGAGTGGCTCGGCGTCAAGCACGTCAAGAAACACATGGATGAACAAGGACTGGCCGAGAGATTCGAGGATGCTACCTATCACTGCGAGCACCATAATCATGATCTGAACTTCGTTGGCAAATACGCACTCTCTGAAGTACCACATGAGAATGACTGCAAGGTCGTTCTCACGGGCGAAGGCGCAGACGAACAATTTGCAGGCTATCCTTTATACATCCCTGACTTCCTCCGGGAGCCTGACCTGGCCTGGCCAGGGGACCAGTCACCTCCTGAAAATGAACGTGAACAGCTCTGTACTGACTTCGAAACACAAATCGCGGGCTCCTATTCATCGATAGGGGCAGATGTGTCGAGCCGCGGCCTTTCTCTTGCCCGTCGCCAGTTAAACAACACAACCACTCCAGCATCGATGGCGGCTTTCCAGCTTCGACCGAGGTTCTTCGCACACTGGACTCGCTGCCATGCCTTTTCCACTCCACTCGACACCATTGCTAACAACGTGGATGGCCGTGTACTCAACCTCATTAAAAACAGCTGGCATCCGCTTCATTCTGCGCTATACGTCTGGACCAAAGGCCACTTAGCAAATAACTTTCTGTCCTGTCTGGGTGACCGAACGGAAATGGCACATAGCATCGAGGCAAGACCCCCTTTCCTCGACCACGAGCTGGCCGAGTACGTGAACAACCTCCCGCCTAGTGTCAAGCTCCGCTGGGACCCCGGCTCTCAGACTATTACGGAGAAATGGATCCTGCGCGAGGCCGTCAGACCCTTTGTCACAGACGAGATTTACAAACGAAGCAAGCATCCCTACACAGCTCCCGCAACTTGGCCGGCCGGCGGACCGTTACACCGATTACTTGAGCGCTTTGTGACCAGGGCCAATATTGACCAAATAGGATTTCTAGACTGGGAAAGTGTGAAAGGTCTTGTTGGCGCGGCTTTCTTGGAGAAAGATTTGGCGTCTTTCCGACAAGCGTTGATCATTGCAGAGTGGGTCGTCATATCACAGAGATTCGGCGTTGAGAAGGCGGCCTGCGATTAGATCCAATAACAGAACATGTTTTGGTGGGCCAACCAGAGTCCGTAATCACATATGGGGCCTTTACCATTTTCATGTTGCAGAATTTGGCGTGTGTTGAGGTGATACTTATGATAAACTTCCCCCAAGCGCACTTCGGTTTCCCCGGATGACAGGGTTAGGCATCGAACCCGTAAAACGATCTCATTTGCCTGTACCAGCTGTCTCTATTGCCTTGGTGCTGTCCGCCTCATCGTTGAAGTAACCCGAGCTCTCTTCGATACTGATCCTAGAAAAGCCATGTCCCGACTTTCCCTGAAAACGACCCGAGTCCAGGAACTTGGAAGCAGGCCATCCGCTCTGCAGCTCGATGTCACCCCGCGACTTGGATGTCATGCGCCTGGACCTCGTGTCCAGAGACTCGGCATCGATGCCTTGGCCAGGACCCAGCCTCTGCTGACTCCAACAAGTGTAAAAGGTCTTCAGTGCGGGCATGTTGGCGGCGATGATGGCGACCTGCAACTCGGCATTCAGCATGACCAGCAGCTTCCCGAGTGTGAATGTAAAGTCTGGTGCTGTGGCGGCTTCGACCAGGACAATGCCCCGGAGTCCACAGACCACCACTGCCGATCCTCCAGTTGTCACGACAGCAAGAACAGTCATGCGGCGTCTTGGTGACATCTGCAAGGACAGAACGATCGGCAGAGGCAGAATGAGTATGAAAACATCCGTTGCCAGCGTGAGAGCGAATGGAACAAACAAAATAACACCGAGGTCGATTCTCGCAGCGTTTGGATAGTTTTGAGGTTCGTACACAGCTGCCAATGGCACGGCTTGCAGCGCGACCAAGGATGCGATCACGACGGTGGTGACGATGTGGAATCCCAGGATGGCCCAGAGCCAACGCCGAAAGCCGGTGCGGTCCGTCAGGCGATAGTAGAAGAGCAGGAAACACATCTTGATACTGAATTGCAACCACGTGTACCAGAACTGGTTGACGAGGTTCCACTGCGATGGTCAGGGAGATGCGCAGTAGTCACCCAGCAATCGGACGTACCTTGAACAGAACTGGCAACCACTCAGGGTGATTTCCCGTAACCTCAGCCATGTGTCTGTGTCACAACAGGAGTTAGACTTGAGAAAGCAAGTAAGTTGCCCATTCTTGTTTTCCGGCTTTCGACGTACAAGCCTGCTCCGTGGCGAAATAAACAGTAAGAGATTACTTGTTGGGCTGTGTTAAAGAACTGCACACATTTTAGAACCAAGTTCTGTTAGCGGAAATACAATTTCGTGTCCGCTTGGACTCACCAGCATTGCGGTCATCACCCAATCATCCCACCAGAAAGACCTCATTGTCAGGCCGCGGACGTATATACGCATCAGTATTGTGGTCGTACTGGTGGTGTAGAGGATGCTAATGAGGACACACGAGAAAACTCGTAGATCCTCCATCGTGGAACTGATCTGAAGGGCGTCCAACCAGTGTCGCCAACGGTAGTACACGACCGGCGGACGCGTTGGATCTTCAATGTGAGATGTGGCTACGAGAAATTGTAGACAGTGATGCACTAGCGCAAACATTAGTAGTATACATGGTCCGGGTTGATACCAAGTTCGTGCCCGGGTCAGAGTTCCGGGCGTTCGAGAATTGGACCACATATCCAGGTCCTCAATGCAGCCACCGAGTCACCGATCCGAGTACAAGCAAGGGCTCGAGGTTTTTACGTGGCCAGCACGCGGGCGGCACTTGATGCCTGTTACAGACCTGACAGACCAGACAGACCTGGCCCTACGTGAAGTGGGGATTAGACTTCCCGTTCGTTTTAGCGCCGGAATCTTTTACCAACTAAATCTGGGGTCAGGGGCTGCAAATATCAGACGACGTGAATCTTTCGTCCGTGGAAGGTCCTTGCGCAGGTCAACCATGGTGTTCTCTGGGTGTCCTCCTTGTTCAAATCTTGATTCGGTGCATTTTGCGATCTGCGGAGAACATAGGGCTGGAGTAGGCATGCTGGGTCCTGATTTATTCACCCATGGAACTATACTCATCATCAAATGTATAGGAATGGTCATCCATGCTAGAGATGGATGACCAGGGGATATGGCGAGGGTGGCGGCCCGAATCTCAGATTCTCAGCCGTTCATCACGGACAGCCGATGTTATTGTACCTCTCCTGGCAGAGATCTCAGGCCATGTAACCATCTAATGTCTCGAGTCAAGACAACATGGTGACGGCTCGAAAGCCTTATTCTTCGCTTATCTCCGAGAGTTGGCACCTGGTAGGTATTTGACCTGACTGACTTTTGAGATTCACTGTCTTTTGCAGGCGGCTTGGTGGTACCCAGGTCCAGTCTCACTGTCTTGTTTATTCTCTGCTCCTTAACATATATACTTAATTTATAAATTTATTTTATATCCCTAATTTATATACCTTGTTCTTATATAAGTATTAAGCATATAAATTATATATATATAGGTGTTAAGAGTATAGGTGTTTGAATGTAAGTATTTAGGTGTGGGTGTGGGTGTGAATTGGGTAATATGCTTGGATTAGCTGCAACTGTGGTATGAGTGATGTATTGGTGTACTATTTGTTTTCGCAGGTGCGAATATCCGTTCTCTAGTTAAAATGTACTGCTATATTAAACGCTGAACATGTGATGTAGAGGTCTTGCAGTGCCCGACCCGGATACTCAATCATCCAGGACCCCTTGGCCAAGACCACCCCGGCTGTCCCCCACGATCCGAAAACTTTATATCCTTTTGCCCATGCCTGCAGAAAAAGGAGAGGGTTTCGGGATCAGATCCTGGGACTGCGATGCCAACCTTTGATCCTTCGGTAAATTGAATGAGAGTTCGAGCCTTGTCTCACTTGAAAAAGGAGTCGCCCTGTTGTGATACGAAATCCGGCGCAGCGTCTTTTAAAAAGATAGAGGCCATCGTGCTGAAGACAGACAGGTCAAGGTGTCCCCAGAAAATTGAGCCCAACAGCCCCACAGCTGTCAACATCTTTGGCACTTCTGATAACTTCTGTCAATCCGAGCAGGATCACGGTAAGACTGCCGGCCCCCTGCGCTTTAGCAGTGGTGGCCAAGGCCAGTGAGAAGAACTGTCAGGGGTTTTCTGAGCTGCTGGCAAGTTCCTACGACCTGGTGTGTTGGGATCACTGATTGGCCAATGCTGACCGAGTAGAAACAACGCGCCACGCATTCAAGGATTGATCTGATTAGGGTTATTCCTAAATACCATGGTAACGTCGGGAGCGTCAGAGATATATCATCACGAAAGCTCTCCTGAGCCTATCATTGGAAGATGTCTTGAGAGGAAGATCGTCTCATTTCAAAAGCCTGCAAAATGTAAAACTGCAACATGGCCTCTCCATTGTAGGGAACCGATGGCAATTCAAAGTTTGTTTGGATGACTCGAGTGTGCCATCCTTGCTTTCGCCGTCTACACGCTGGGGGATTTGCGCAGGCGAAACAGCACTCAAAAACTCCGAGGAGGTATCACGATGAGGCTCATTTGCCACCAAACCTCCTCCCCCGTCTTGGCCTTGTCACATATGCAAAGCGTATGTTCTGGACTAGATCAAAGGTTGAATGTGTGGGCGCCGATGTTTATAGTTGTAACGGTGAAAACCTTGTTATCGGACGTCTTGAGACCGGTGGAAGTTGCCTCGTTCAGGGCTAACGTCTTAGCAAAAGTGGTATCCGCCGCATTCAGTGTGATTGTGGTGTCGGAGTACTCTACAGATGCGGGTCAGCTTACGAGACATAAATCACTCGACTCCAGTCAACACAAGACTTACTATGCGCTGCGACGGTACTGTCACATGCCTGTGCTTGACACTCGACGGCCGTTCCCCAGCCCTGCGCCTGGCCGGAAGAGGTTGACAAGTTTGAGACTTGCTTCCCGTTGATGGAGACAGTCTGGTCGTACTTGCCGGTACCATCATTGTACGCGTCTAAAAGAAAGCGTTTAGCGGAGGAACAGGGACTCTCATAGGGTCACGGAAGGTCTCTTCATACAGCTCATTGTGATCTGGTCATCAGCGTTTGCCGGAACCTGCGTTCCTCCAAGCTGAGTCCCATCCTGCAGCGTGCTTGCCCACACGCACCACTGACCCGCGACAGCTCCGCAGTTAGCTTTAGGATCGGAGAAGGACACCGCGAGCGCCTGGATGAGATCATTGCCACTAGTTCCCATGCCTGGCCAAAGGGCGAGACGGTCAGTCGCGGGACTGGGGACTTTGGGTAAGACCAGCGTCGTCTTGGCTGAGCGAATCCACGAGGCTGTAGGTCCAAGAGAAAAGTATGGCCCGAAACCGATTGTGTCATCATTGGCGGCCTTTACGCAGCCAAAGACGGCGAGGAAGGCGAGGGTTGAAATGGACTTCATGATGACCAAGGCTGAGAGTGGACCTAATCGTGCCTGCACGCCTGCAGGAGATAGTGCCAGTAAATTAACACAAGTTGCTCAGTGGGGATAGTTTCGAGTGTCAATGTCGTCGCGAATGCCTCCTTTGATTCTATTCTTTATAGGATTAATATGTAAGACAGCAGCGCATTCATTCACTATTATGGTCGGTTCCATCGCGAGAGCGCTCCATCAGTTTAAACTAGGCGGCCCTCGAATTGGTGGAATAGTTCTTGGCACGTTCCGTTGACCCGGTATTCATCTAATTTCTCCGCCAGTTTGGAAACTATGACCATGAGAAAATGATTCCACCGTAGTATTACCAACCCCACTTAGGAACACCCCTTTATTTCGTATTGATGGAACTGCCCGATTCTGCTATTGAGCAACCTGGTATTGCGACTTTGTGGTCCGGTACTGCGACACCCTGTCATGCGCTTGTTCGATTTTGGGTCCTCGGACCGCGGAACACTTTCAGGCATCAATTTACGTCTTTCCTCCGGCACTTATGGCTGCGAATGTAACCCTCCTGTCTGGATCGCAACTTTGGCTCATATGCTTGATCGAAGGAGAGATGGATAGCGTGGGAAAGTGTGGTAGGGCTCTAGGGGCGCTCTCAGGGACCGTGGCTTGCGGAACCTCAGTTTCAACAACAAATAAAGCTATCTCGGCAGGCTTGGAGAGCATTGCAAATTTAAGATTAAATAAAACTTGATCAGTCTCTAATGTCTTTGGAACATACATCAGCCAGTCTCGCGACTGCGGACATCATGCTAGACGCTGGACTTAAGGGTGAACGGCATGCGGTGCCGCAGCGGGTGGCATCACAAGCCATGTCACAGCAAAGGAAGTCTCAAGTATGCACGAAACACAATTGATCTTACTTGCTATAATTATCAGTCCATCCTAGCCCAAGCTAAGTGCTGGGTGTCGGGAAAATACTTATTCATTTACTTGCTTTGTTCACTGTTCATCTTCGATTCGATTCAGCCCGGACTGCACTTGGCGCGTCTGCAAACGGCAGATATGGATGCGCCTCGAATCTCTTTGTCAATGATGGATGAAGAAACGTGATCTTGATCCCACGAAAGACTTCTGCAACGCAACTACACGTCAGCAACATAACGAATAACACCTGCCAGGAAATAGACATGGCGACGGGTGCGCGCAACAGGCCCAGGCGCCGCGTGGTTCCGGCATGGGACAGTCGTGCCGAAGAGCTGGAGGGAACGAAGCAGTTATACACTGACTACTTCGGGGAGGTTCGAAGGGGATACGCCCAAGGCTATGACGCTAATCATAGGGCGAATATCATCAACAATATTGTGCATCCGAAGCACGGGAGATGGCGCGGATTGGAGGACCCCTATAGACCAGGCGCAAGAGCGCCCTCGATTTATAGGTCCAGAGCCATCTTCCCAGCAGCGATACCGCAGACCCCGGGGCGATTGGGACCCAAAGCCAAGGCAAGGCTGCAAGATGCGTACAGCGCAACATTCAGACTGAACCAGAACTTTACGCCAGCCCATGTGACCTTCCGAAAGATATTAGGCTACGGCGGCTTTGGCGTCGCCGCGCTGTTCGGCCTACACGATAGCACGGGGAGAGAGACCACAGTTGTCGTAAAGGCGGATCTGCGGCCGAGCACTCGAAATTTCATCAAAACCGAGAAGAATAACATGATATTGATGTCCGGGGCGAGACACGTGGTGCAGCGCACACTTCTGATCTCATTTCCTTGGCCCAAAGACATTCCCGTGCGCTACGACCAGCTTCGAGCTGCTGAAAGGTTCATCGTCAAACTTTTGGTCTTTCTCATCACGGTGGTCGGCCTCTTATTGCTCACTACAATTCAAGTCGTGGTCTTGTCGGTCGCGTGGTTTTTTGATCGTATATACGAATGTATATATGGAGAGTATGAGGTGGTAGGGGAGGACGACTCTGACGCATCGGACGACCAAGATCCCCAGCCGGCTGCTGCTCAACCAGGAGCCGCTGAACCAGCTGCCGGTCAACCACGCCCCTCTAGATCAGGATCTTCTCGGCCAGGATCTTCTCGACCACAACCTGCTCGACCTCAGCCAGGACCCTCTCGACCTAGTGTCTCGGGACCAGCTCCTGCTCAGCCAGCACGAGCTCAGCCAGCACCAGCGCAGTCAGCACCAGCTCAACAAGCAGGAGCTCAGCAAGCCAGAGTTCAGCCACCCAGAGTCCAGCCTGCTCCTGCTCAGCCAGCTGCTGCTCAGCCAGCTGCCGCTGAAGCAGATCCTGCCGAGCCGGATCAACAGCAATGGGCCATTCCCAGCATGAAATATTGGACCATGAAGAAACTGTGGCCTAACTGGCCAAAAACACCTCCAAGGGCACTGGGAATCGACGGAGCCATCCGCCAGAATAGGATAGAGCTCGACGCACGGGAAGACATCATCTCCATGGAGTTTCTCAAGTTCGGCGACCTAGGCAAGTGGATTGGGAAAATGACGGGTCAGAACAACATGGACCCGAATTCCATGTTCTCCGAAAGGGTGGCCTGGATAGTCTTTGAGTGCCTCTGGCGGGGCTGCGTTGCTCTGGCGTACCCTACAGGATTCTATCAGGGCAAGGACCCAATGACCACGCAGATCCCTCAGGTTAATGAGGCGCCTGAGACGTCTTCTGTAGGCGGAGGCGATCCATTAGTTCACTTCGACTTAGATCCTCGTAAGCCGCTTCCGGATACAGTTTTAACCCTCTCAAGAACAGACGTCTCTATACCTATATCCCGTCTCAAACCCTATATGCTCTATCTATACCTCAAAAGCGCTATAGGACTATAGGTTTTGAGGCTGTCTATAGGAGTACTGGACTGGTCCTCCTTACCTTTTGGATGAAAATTCCTTGCTTGGTGCTTCAATAGCTAACTCCTGATGCTGCAGAAAATAGT
Source organism: Diaporthe vaccinii (assembly GCA_039880775.1). Taxonomy (NCBI): domain Eukaryota; kingdom Fungi; phylum Ascomycota; class Sordariomycetes; order Diaporthales; family Diaporthaceae; genus Diaporthe; species Diaporthe vaccinii. Next base: position 2,208,585 of record JBCEDN010000004.1, read on the forward strand.
ATGAATACGTTCCAGACGTCCTGTGGTGTTTCTGTGTTTGGGGAACGCCTTGCTGACACGGTCCAGTCTTTGTTGGAGACTTTGCTGCAGACCATGGTCTGTGGCCGGTTACAAAGGTATGCAAGGTTCTTCCTGCCCCCTAACGGTTCAATAATAGTGGATGCGAAGTCTAAGAACGTCACAGATAGGTGATTTGGGCCTGAGTCTTCAGCCCCTATCTCAAGTATTCGAGGACGATATTGACGAAGAGTAAGTCCGAGGACTTTTGAACACTCGAAAGTGCTCCGCTAATGCAGACGGTCGTGGGTAGAGCGAAACGCTGGACGCAGAGGAGTAGAGGAAAACGCGACTCTTTTCTGCCAGTGAGTTGTCAACCTATTCGTTTTCCAGGAGCCGAGCTTCACCTACGGCTTTTATCCCAAGGCCGCGATATACTGACGACGCTGCAAAATCTACAGGAGCAAATGACAGAGGAGTGGGATTATATACCAAACCTGGATGCTCTTAAACGTCATGAAGTCGCTGGGAACTTCCACGCGCACTCAAACATCTACCACATCGGCCTGACCATGTTCCAGCTCATCACCTTGAACCTCCCGGATGATCCCCCCTTAGTACGCCCCTACAATTTCTACATCGATCGCGAGTCCTTGAGCGGATGGACGTACGGGCATAATCTACTGTCTGAGAACAACCCCTATCTGGTGGAGCATTTCTCCGCAGAACTGAGGAACACGGTGGCCTGGTGCATGGAAAACAACCCACTGGAAAGACCTAGCCTGAGCCGGCTGGGTCAGATTGTTGAAAGGAATGCCCTACGCGACTGGGCGGATCAGCCAGATCGTGCCACGAGGACGTTGGTGAGCGACCTCCTGGGAACCCCGATGCCTCCTCCCCCGTTGTGAGATGCCCGGTGGGCGTGTGGGACTTTTCGGGTTAGGGATATCGTAGACAAAGATAAAGGGGAAAAGAAACTCAACAGGCCTAGTGCTATGAAAGAGCCTTGGTTATTCAAGCAGTGCATCGAAGTACCTTTCCAGGTGCTAAGTAATTGCACACTAAAGTCTTGCCAATTTGGCAGCAGCCTTCTCCCTCCTCTGCCGTGCGTCCGAGTTTGCCTTCTCCCACATGTCAATCCTGCGCTGGTGCCCCTCAACGAAAATCCGAACCCAGTCCGGGTCGAATGGTGGTAGTCTCCGACCGGGTAGGCCTTGGCCCGGCTCCCCGGCGAGAGCACGCACAGTCTCAAAATACTCCTCAAAAGTCGGCCACAGCGCCGTGAAACCAACGCCATCACCCTTCTGCTTTATACATTCAACCTCCCATGCCTTTTGCTCCCCGATTTGGGGTAGCTTTGCACGTCCGGCCAGGACTCTTGCTGCGAGGACGGACTGCCACTCGTAGACCTTGAAGGTCAGACCAGGTGCTACCGCACCGATGAATACCAGCTTTGGGTCTGACTGGTGGAAAATGTGTAGATATAAGTCCGGAACGCGGTTGTTGCGAATCGGAATATTGGGGAGGAACGGTAGTGACCATGAGTACCCAGTTGCGAAGACAGGCGATTGCGCCACTCCGAGAACGTCCACCGCAGCGTCAGCGCCTGATACAGAAGCACCGACTATAATTACTCTCTGTTATTGTTAGCATGTGCGAGTGCATTATGGAGCACATTGAACCTCTTACCTTGCCTCTGTACTTTTCCCGGCCTCTATAAGCTTTGCTGTGCTCTACAGATCCAGGGTGGAGCTCCGCGAATTCCTTTAGGCCTCGGATCGAGGGCACGTATGGCACAGAAAAGTGCCCATTTGCTACAACGACAGCATCAAATCGCTCTTCCCACCAGTAGTCGAGCTTCTCTCCCCCTTTCCGGAGAACAAGCCTCCATTCCTCGACATCTTTCTCAACAAGCTCTACCGTAGTGTTGTACTCTAAGAAGTCCTGGTAGCCTTTTCTATTGACCAGATCCTCGACATACTGCCGGATCACCTGATGTGAGCGGAAAGGTGTATCGTTCCCGTGTAGAGATATAGAGTGGTAAGAGCGCCGCGCAGGAATCGGCTCCTGCGAAAACTCCATAACGGCAGCATCAATGTTGGTTTCGAGGACTAGTAAGTATTAATTCATCAGCCACTATTGAGCATAGAGTTATGGGTTCTGGAACATTCTGGAATACAACAGACGAGAAACCAGAAAAGAACCATAACTGCGCTTACGTGGATATACAGGCGTGTTATCGTATCTGGCAACTGTCTGCGGCCTGATTTGCGCTGGCAGGGCCCTCGGTATAGCCAAGGGCGCATCTGCGGTGCGCTTGGCGAGGTTCTCGAAGTCGGATAGCGCTGGCGGCGGCGTCTGATCGAACAGCCTGGGATGGTTCAATGTTTAGCACACATCGCTGTTTCTCATACTTGAGACCAATAAACTCACCAGCAGCCGCCGGGTCGCTCTCTTCTTTCAAAGACTCGGATAACATCGAAGGCTTGCTCCTGAGCAAAGGCATCTATGGAGATGGCCCCAGCCGGGCCAGCCCCGATGATGGCTATCCGCTTGACTTTGGACATTGGTATTCTATGAAGGTTCCTACCTGTCGCAAAGATTTTTAGAGACTCGCTGCAGGACAAGAACGAGACATGTTCCTGCAGTCAGACCCACGGAACGGTGTTTGGTGATATCACTGCCCCACCTGGCATACACCGAACGCTCGGCCCGATGGCACCATCGGCGCTTGTCCAGGTTGTCCAAAGCCCGCGACAATAGGCTTCTGCTGTTCCTCACACCCGAAATGCTGTGTGACGGTTCACACGCGGTCGATGTCAGCACGGGATTCCATATCGATATCTCAGGTAAGTTGTTACTGGCTATCGCCAAGTATCACGCCAGACTTGACAAGCACAGCGTCTTCCTCCTCCACGGTGGGACAAATTCTCCCCCATGGCTCTCGATTGGAGTATCACAGCGGTCAATTAGTGCGTAGCAGAAGTGTGATCTTGATCAGTCCAAAAATCCTCGGTTCATACATAGCGCTTTCTAAGACCTCATCATGAAATAGCACAACAAGTCTAATGCCCTCTCACAACGCGAATTATTCCAATTCTCGATCTTGTCATACCGGGATTCTTTTGACCTGTCACACTATATACGCCTTCCGTATGTGCCATTGAGAAAAGCATAGACGACGATGAACCTGAGAGCTCTTCCGACTTGGACTGGGAAGGAGGAGGACAGGGCGCGACGGAAGTAAGCACACCCTCGCAAATGACACGACTAGTCAAGCTAGCACGGTCCAGACTTGACACAACTGTCCTGCCACTGCTGTTCCTAGGCTTGCTCGTCTTTCAACTTGACAGGATGAACTTAGCTAGCGCCCTCACAGCTGGCTTCGCCACAGACATCGGAGTAACCCAGGCGACGATAAATCTTGGGAATCAGCTCATGTTCCTCTTTATCGTGGTATTCGAGATCCCGTGCAATATGTTGCTCCAGAGGGTATTCACACGCGCCCCTGATGTATTTACAGTGTTTCCAAACTTACGCCGAACCACAGATTGGGCCTCGAAAATGGATATCCGGACAAGTCATCTCCTTCGGCCTTGTCGCCACGCTACAGGTCTTTGTACGCAACCGAACAGGCTTCCTCGTCGTCAGAAGCTTCCTATGGCTTGCCGAGTCCGCCTACATCCCGGGAGCCGTGTACACGCTGTCTACATGGTATCGGCAGAAGGAACTGGCCAAGCGGGTGGCCATTTTCTTCTTCGGCATGTTCTCCGGAACTGCCCTGTCACCCATTCTCGCCTCTGGGATCATCCAGCTGGATGGACGGCGGGGACTCTCCGGGTGGCAATGGATCTTCCTGAGTATGACAGTTCCCAACGCTGGAAAATGAAGAGAGAATCACCACTAACACTCCACAGTCGAAGGCGTCTTCACAATCTCGGTGGGCCTGTCTCTCCTCTTCGTCCTCCCCGGCTCGCCAGACTCACCCACACCCCTCCTGTCCCGAGGCCTGATCCGCATCTCCCCGGCGGACCAGCACATCCTGCAACAGCGGCTGCTCACCGACGGCGACCAGCGTCGTCTTCTCGACCTGGTCCCCGCTGACGACCTACGCGCCGTCCGTCTACCTCTCCCTCGGCTTCAGCCGAGCCGCCGCCAACGCCCTCGCGACCGTCGGCGCGGCCGCCACCCTGCCCGTCGTGTTCCTCTTCGCGTGGCTGAGCGACCGCACCGGCGCGCGCGGCACCGCCGTCATCGCCGCGCAGGGGTGCTACCTCGTGGCGCTGGTCACGGCGCGGTCGGTGCAGGACGCTCCCGGCGTCGGGGTCCGGTGGGCGCTCTGGACCGTCGTCAACGCCCTCGCGGTCGGGTGCCACCCCGTGCACAACACGTGGGTGCAGCTCAACTGCGAGGGCCCGCGCGAGCGGAGCATAGCTATTGCGATGTGGGTCATGTTTGCCATCGGGGGGCTCATGTACGGCTCGCAGTACTTCCAGGGCGACGATCGACCCTTCCATCGGAACGGCCTGAGAACAATGATCATTCTTGTGTCTGTCGGAATCGTGCTTGCTTTGGTGCAGGAGCTTGTGTACTGGCTGCACAACAGCAAGGTCAAGAATGGCACGGCTACGGTTATAAATGGAGAGGAGAAGCCGAGGGTGTATGTTCTTTGAGCCTAAACTTGTAATCATGTGATGAATATATGTTTGGAATATGTGAAGGCTCTGCCTTCGACTTCGGACCTAGGACTTCTAACCAAACCTCCTAGAATTGTCCGACCAGGGATCAACTGAAAAGATGGATCAGGCAAGCACGCTGAACTTTTTACATTGTGTCCTCAGAGCTGCATATCACATCATTAGCAAGAGATCACACAACTCGCTAGCACCAGGATCAGCCACAGCAGACTCTTGAACAGATAGCTTGTTCAACCAAGGAAAGCGAGCTACTAACACATAATGATGCAACATTCAAAGCCACATGCCAACACCTCCGACGTCTTTTGTTCGTCTTCCTCCCTGCCCTGGAAACACTTTCTAGCTAAACTCCAACTGCTTGAAGTGAAACCCAATGTGACTCGGGAAACGGGCCCCGGAGTTCCGGACTCGAGGCATGAAAGAAGCTGAGCAAAACTGTCATCAGAACATAAAAATAAGTGCTCCATACCAAATTGGGACTGACGCCCACTGTCCAACCCCCTTAACCAGTTCTCCGGTTGCTCATGCAACGTCAACCATGAAAGTGCAGCAAGATGTTGAGAATGATCATAATAGTACTGGTGGTAGAAATCTAAGCAATAGACATTAACGTTTCCCTTGATGATATAGCGCTGTTTGTAAGATGGACACCATCCGTTGAGACTTCGTAGAAATGCTCGTCTATTGGATTCATTCGCCGACACGGCCACCTCTCGTCTAGTACTTTTGGTGCTCTGTCTTGTATGGCTTCTCGGCGATGATCCGGTAGCTGGTCGTGATAAGCCTCATCTCGTCCATTTTGACGAACGCCTCCCCATCGAGGCAAAATCGGTTGATAAGCGTCTTGAAGTGTGGCGGTAGCGCGTGCACCTTCACCAACGCGAGGATCAGCTGGCGCATTGTGCGGAAGTAGAGGTCCACCTTGCCGATGAGCGGACTTTGCAAGCCGTCCGTAGCGACGCTAGCGTTGTCAGAGACTGTGACGACCAGCCCGGCGTCACTGAATGCCTTCTCCATTGATATCGGGGTCGGCGTCCCCACGGCACCGATGAGAGGCTTCACACGGCGCATGAGCTGAGTGTGCTCTGGGTCCTTCTCGTCATAGGCAGGGTACTTGACCCAGTCCAGGGACGAAAAGCGTCCACCAGGTTTGAGTACACGGACGATCTCCTTGGCGAGTGCAGGGTGGTCTTTGGCGAGACTGAATGCCTGGATGTTGTAGAAAGCATCAAACGTCTCATCCTCAAAGGGAAGCGGCAGGTCATTGAAATCCTTGATGATGAACTCGTTGTCGAAGCCTAGCTCGTCATTGAAGACTTGAGCCTGAGCAATTGAGTTTGGCTCGATGTTGAGGCCTGTCACACGAGCACCAGAGTACTTGGTCATATGGGCGGCAACGCGACCTCGTCCGCAGCCGAGATCCAGCACTCTCATGCCAGGCTTCAGGCCGAGGTCCCGGGCAATAGACTCCTCGTATAGCAGCTGGTTATCCCTCACAGAGACCTTCATGTTCATGGCCGGTGGGATGTACATCTTCTCGACATCGCCGAGAGCGCAGAGGTGGTTGAGCACACCGTAGTATGACTTGAGGCAGTCACCGACCTTTTGCTGGTAATCGGGGCCCAAGGTGTCGATTATCTCAGCCTCATTCTCCCAATCCAAGTTGTAGATGATGTAGGATGCCATGAAGTCATCCACCTCCTTGGGAGTCAGTTTATACAGGTACTTGAAGGACCTGACGAAGGTCTTGAAGCGGCTTGTCGACACAGACCGGTCAGGGTCGACGACGTCAGCCTGCTCCTCAGGGACATTGGCCAGCTTGCTACTGCGCTTGGAAGTCAAGGACTGGCGCAACCTCTTCGACCTGGTCTTCTTAAGACCGCCGGAGTTGGCGCTGGGGTCTGCCCCAGTAACCTTGCCATTAGCATCCTGGTGTGGGACCTGCTGAGCGTCCTTCTCATTCAAAGTCTCGCTGGTGCGAGTGCTGTCGGCCAGGCTGGGGTTTTGTATAGCTGTGGAGGATGTAGACCCTGAGGGCGTGGACTGGGGCGAGATCTCCTTGTTGGTGGGCATGGCGCTAGGAGGGGCAGGGGAGGATAGCACGGCAGCGGCAGCCATGTCGAGGGTGTTGTGATGAAGTGAGGCGAGAAAATGCCTGCTATGCTTGGTGGCTGTGGCTGAGATGGAGTGTGAGACGACCCCAAGGTACCCAGGCGCAGTGTAACGATGCTGTCTCACGGGACGGATCAGGCTTAGGCCGTGTTGAAGGGAAGATCTCAGCCGGGCGAGGACCGAGTGTGGTGTGGTATGTTGTGTTTACGTAGACAGTCGACCAAGTTGAGTGTAGAGCGACTGTTCTGGCCGTATGGTGCGAGACAGCTTGATAGGCAGGCAGCAGGGAGTAGAGAGTAGTAAACGGCCAGCTGTGGGACAAAGAAATGGACCAGGAGGACGAAAGGGCGTTTCCAGAGCACCCAGCAGGGGGTTCCAAGTGTCTGAGACTCTGAGTCGAGTGAGTTGAGTTGTCAGGGTGTGGGACGCGTTTTCTGGGGCAGCAGGACGAGGGACCGTCAAAGACCAGAGAGACGGAGTGTTTTCGTAAGAGGATGTGTCTGTCCGTGATGTGAGGGCACGGCGCAAGACCTGGTGACTGGCGACTACTACTAGGTAGACTGTAACTGAGTGACCGAGTGACTGACTGGTCGAGTGCCTGCCAGTGAATAAGGAGAAATCGAGGAGGAGAGTGTGGCCCGATTGTTTAGATTATTGGAGGAGACAGATGGTGCGGTGTGACAAGAAGTTGAGCAGGCAGAGTGACTGGTGGGGATCCGCCCGAGATTATCTATCTAATTTGCCTGCGTCCTGGCGGGGTCCGATGTCGAACTTCGAGGGGCACACAGGCAGATTGGCAGAGAGGACAACCTTGAAGAGAGTAGGAGCAGTAGCAGCAGGTGTAGGGAAGTGGGCTGGACAGGACCGGGCACCGATGCGACGCGATGCAAGGGAAGAAGAGACAAGAGGGGGACATGGGAGGTACTTGACCAAAAGTACAGGCTGACGTGCGAGTATGTATTTATTCAGGGCAGGTGAGGGCCATGCGAACGCGTGGGCTTGTCTTTCTGTCTCCTGTCTGGCTAGGGAAGGAAAGTGCAAGGCCAGGTCAGGTCGGGTCCGATTCGGTCATAGGAAAGGGCGGAGCGGAGTCGCGGGAGGCGAGTGCAGAGGCGAGGTTGGCCAGGAAGAGGGCGATGATGAAACAGGGAAACTGGCGGCAGTGGGATGTGCATATGCATGTGCATGTGCATTGTACGTACATGGACGTACAAGTGCGTGCGTGCGAGCAAGCCTGCGAAAACGCGCGAGAAAGAGGGAGGGTTGGCCATGGATGGGCGGGCGGACGAGGTGGATGGGATGGTTTGCAGGGGACGGACGGAGATTCTCAACGTAGCGAGCGAGAGACTGGCCGTCGCAGTTGCTCTTTGGTCACTCGATCCATCACTCACCGACCAGTAGCCGCCACCTACCTGGGCACCCTCAGGCTTTGCTGGTGATCTGATGAGTGCATTGGAAGCTGCACAGACAGGAAACAATAAGCACAATTGTGGGAAGACAGCGGCTTGAGACAAGGACGACAACTACCTACCTAAGTCGGGACTTGAGAGACGGCAACGAAGAAGCATCGATGACCGAGTACCAAAGCTGGGAACGGAACGGATCTCCAGTATAAACGGCGAGTGATGGTGATGGGCGGACGTGCTTTCCGCGTCTGGTCTCCCTTCTTCCCCCTACGCGGTACATGTCGTTGCCAAAATTGCAGCGTGATTCCCAACGTACCGTGTGGGCGAGCAGGGACTTTGGCACCTGCCCCTGCGTCGCATGTTGAGCGCGCACCAACAACCACGGGTGCTAACCAGCATACCTACGGTACCAGCATGGCAGGGCAGCCACCTGTCCGCCTGCCTGTCTAGCCTTCTATTCGTCTCGGAATCCGGGACCTTCGGCGGATGGTTGATGGGGTCAATCAAATTCAACAGGTGAGGTCAGACGGCGTATGGGTCCAGCAGGGAAGGCACGACATGTACCACAGTACACACCTTCGTACTTGACTGATTGATAAGTCACAGCTTGGGTGGGTGGGGCGAGGCGTTGTGGCTGGTGCCTTAGTTGATCGATTGGATCGATTGATGGGATCGCGCCTGCTTGCGTCTGGGCGCCCTCACACACCACCAGCCAGGGCAGCACACCCATTCCTGGCAGTCGCAAGGGCGCCGGTCCCCACTTTCCCGACCCGGGGCCCTGTAAAACGGGCCCAGACGGGCTACAGGCTGACGGGCTGACGGGCACGAAAAACAAACCAACTCATGCATGACTGACTGTCGACCATCGTGGATTCATCATCTCGCAATTTCTTGTTATTTGGCGGGGACTCGCACCTCTCACGCCCGCTCATCGCCTGATGGCTCTCTGGCCACCGCCAGAGATCGTCACATATCATCTGGATAAGCTTTGTGCGCCCACCGGGTCCACGGAGTATTGTTGTCTTGTGCAAACTGCCAGACCAGCGACAGGCTGCAATGTCACCGAAGCATCCGGACGTCACTCACCACCCTGCCTCTCGATAATATGCACCATCCCATCTTGACGCTGTCACTGTCACTGTCTGTCCTGTCCTGTTCTGGCTCGCCGTGCATTGTTTTTCTCCCACTCCTGTCGTCTGCTGGCCGCGCCGTCAGCACTACCAGATTCCCCCAGTCAAGCTTTTTGAGTCACAGATTGCTGCTTGGTAATTCATCCGGACCCCTGGACCGACCTCCCGAGTCTTCCTCTCTACGATACCTGTGCTACGGTACGCCTTCTACCAGGTGACTCCGTCCTCGCTCTCCACGTCCACGCGCCTTATTGCCGACCCGCGACCCTTGTTTGCCTTTCGGGTCCGCCTCGAGGATCCACCCCCGAAACCAGGATCGACGTCGCCCCCGATATCTGCCGGGCGTGGGCTGGCGTGCCAACAAACCAATCTGCCGACGACAGGTCGCTCACTGCAACTGTGACGCTCGTCTGAACCCTGCCTCCCCAACTGTCTCTGCCTTCCCGGTCTTAGCAACCGAAACCATCTCAGTAGCATTCACTCATTCGAGCGTTCGAGCCAACAACCCCCCTTTTCGGCCTGCTGCTTGCCTCATTATTTCCTCCGGATCGGCACTGCTCACAATGCAGCTCGGCTCTGGGCCTGTGGCTGGCACCGGCTCCTCTGTGTGTTCCAGGTTTCGCCCTGTCGAACATGCTTTCCTACACGGTCGCAGCGGCATGCCAGTCATGACAGTCCGATGACGGCATAACCCACTTGAGACTGTGCCAGGTATGCGCTTCTAGACGGGACGATCGCCACTCATCCTGGCCCCCGTCCAGCTCGGGGGCCTTTGTCCGGATGGGGAAATCCTGTTGTTGCTCGTTCTCGCCGCTTTCGATGACCGGACCAAAAATCCCAATGAGACCCTTGGTGCTCAGATCTTCGTTTTCGCCGTCAAACAACGGCCCGGAGGTTAAATCAGCCCGGAGCGCACAAGACCTGACCACTGGTGGACGAGGCGTCGTATCATAAGTCGACCGCAAGAAAGTCAATGCGCGTTGACATCACAAAGAGGCACGCGCGCTTCAATGTCACGGTCCGCGGTCGCGTCAGGTATGGTATTATGGCCGTTGACGTTGCCATGAGAAGGCCAAGACCTTCTTTAAAAGGCGCCAACTGAAGCATCTCGCGCCCCAAAACACAGTCGACGTTGTCCAACAGCCATCTTGCTTACTCGCACACACGCATGCGGCTCAACCAAGACATCCTTCTATTTTGGGATTTAAGCTTTCCCACCAGCCAATCCCCCCCGAACGAGGGCCTGCGACCCTTGGTGATATAATACTGTGAGTGTGTGCCTAGCCCCAGCCCCAGCCCCAGTCCCGGGTCAGGGACCACCTCCACTGGATTCGTGGCTAGGGTCTGTTTGGCAGCCGACAGCGTTTGTTACTGGCACATGTGCACTCTGTTCCTGGGAAACCGTCTTGCGTAAGGTACTTGTCCAACGCACAGCTCGGGCGAAACCACGCACTTCGTCACACAAGCCGGTAGTTCATCCTGTGACACGGGTCACGCTCCGCCAGGCATCGTAAATGAAAGAGACTGAGCACTCCCGGAGCAGTGCGCGTTAGGATGGTTTTTGAATTTGCAAAATTGTCCTCTCTGCCGATTTGGCTACTAACGCACACGATTTATTACACTTGAGGTTTGAAGCGGAAACCATCCATGAGCTCATGCTGGCTCAGCTCACAGTTTTGAAAGACCTGTTGTATTGTCTAGGGAAGACTCACCACGTGGTCCATGTATACCAATTATTGTGACACAGCATCTACCATAGTCTCCTCTCCTCTTCACAACAGAGCCAGCGCCTCTAGAGACGCAAAGGCAGACGGATACTCCTCGAACTTACACACACCCATACCTATGCGTTTTGTATATGCCCTACACCGCTCCAGCAGCTGCACATGTTACACGTAGCATATCATCTCTTTTTTCAGAACAGAGCGGTAGGCTCCGTCAATATTTATGCCGTCGATGACTTCAAACTCAATTCGGCCGACGGCATAGACGGCATGGGAAAAACCAATACCCCTTCTACCCCTTCTACCCCTTCCCTCACACTTGACATAGAGTTCTCCATTTTTTCACGGCAAGCATGCAGTAGCTGCCGTTGCACGTTTTGGGAGGGATGGGTTGACAGATGGGGTAACGGACATCTTGCGCGCGTGTGTGTCAGTGGGTAGGGGTTTATGGTTGACTGGGCCGGCACTCCAGTCACCACCCTGAGCACTTGGTGAGGGAGAGGTACTTCCTGGTGACCCTGACCTCATGTACCTGTATCTCACCACCGCCACTCGCTCGACCGAGCCCGCCGGTTCCCCGGCATTTGGCTGCCGAAGTAATTCCCGGAGGGTCCCTGAAGGGTCCCTGGCATCAAACCTGACTGGGCAGACTGTCCAACATTTGGTCCTGTCTATCAGGTACGTATCCACAATCCTCATTCCTCGTATACCTAGCCAAGTCTGCACGAATGATCTTTGTGCGAGGTTGGTTCCAAAGTTTGTAGGACATGACCCCCTCCCACATGTCACACAGAGGATCATTAGACTGTTCAGCTAGACCCTCTTCAGGTGTGCTTTACCTATATATTATAAGACGTTGACTAATTCAATCTGAGCCGTCGTGCCATCTGACTACATTCATAGTGTCACGAAATACACCAAATCTTATTTCACCTGAAGTTACAAGACTAGTCATAGTCCCTGGGCCGTTGGGATTGCATACGTATGACTTCTCTATTCACCGAGCACTGCCTCTGCTGTCCATTACTACTGCGACGTACGAGATACGAGTTACATGACGGAAGTGCCGCCCGGAACAGAAACCGTGTTCGTGACACTGATACACGAACAACCAGGCGCTTTAATGCTACCCCCAAAGTTTGGCAACAACCCCCACTCTCGGTAGTTAGATGTGAATTCTTCTTATCTCTCATGGCTACGTAGAGGCAGTGAGTCGCTTGGAGAGTGTGCCCGGCTGTCTGAGCAAGCAGACTCGAGGGAGCCGAGGTATGACACATCGACGAAAGGACGTGTGTCAACTGGCAGGGCACAATCGGAGGTCGCGGCGGCATGCACGGGATTGTCTGGTTTGACAATGCTGCGCTACGCTCTCCGGATCCCACACTGGCAACTGCAAAACACCGAGGAGAGAAGCGACGACCTGCCGGAAAGAAAGACATCGGGAGTGGTGTCCGCAGGTACGCGGGTGTGGAGAGCAAGAACAATGCTTCCGATGCAGGGACATTCACAATGGACAGATGCAATGTCGTTCACCGTCCCTATCTAGCAGTGCCGGTTGATTCCGCCGTTCTGGGCCTGAAATGTCTCGATGAGCTCTACCCCTTCCTTTCTTCACCTATGAGACTCCGTTAACTCGTAACTTGCATCTGCTGCTGAACGCGTCTTACAACAACATTCGAAAGCAGAAAGCCAGGTTGGTGCAGAGTGGGCTCGTTGTCGGTATTCCAAGGTATGTCAAGTGGACATACACACACACGCACACAGAGCCGGGCCTTCAATGCACTCATGCTGAAAGACACACAGGCAGGCATGAGATCACCGCTGAGGCATAGCGATCATTACTGACCAAAATTATCGCATGAAAGAGGATGGAAATATAATCTAAAACGCCGGGGCTATGCTAGTCTGTCATTAAGGAAGTATGACACATTATGATGGGCTGTCTCCTTTGTCTTCCTCGGTTGGTCCTTTCCTCATGCTCTTTTCATCCACCGGAGCCCACAAAGTTAAAATCACGCACGGCGTATGCTAGAAGCAAAGATAAGACCCTCGGGCTGCGGGGAAGGCTTTATCGCGCGTCGCCACCCGCCGCTTCTGCGACTGCAGCCATACGTGCAATGAGACAACGACAACGCGACCGGAGATGGTGGTGGTGAGAGCCTTGTCTACGAGGTACGCCTGCCATGGCGCGGCGTGTTTTGGTGGCGCGCATGGGGCTTCCGTCCTCAGAGTCTGGCCCGGCCCTTGGATAAGCCCTCCCAGTCCGCGCAGGTGAAGGGCACGTAGGTGTCGTCGCGGACCCAGTAGATGACGTCGCCGCTGGACACCTTGTCCGGGTCGACACCCTCGGATTTGAGCGGCACCTTGTTCTGCTTGTGGTTGCCTGTGCTGAGGGGCTTGGAGACGAGGCGGACGAATATTGGCACGGCGTATTTGGGGAGGTTGGCGCGGGAGTGTCTGATTATCTGTGGTTAGAAACTACTCACCGCAAGACACCGGGTTGAGAGATACTGGACAGGCCCGTCGAGGGGGGAATTGTCAAGTCAAGGAAAGCTTACCTCAAAAAGTCCGCAAAGTCAAAGCTCTCCCGCTTCGACTCCTCGATCAACAGCGCCACGGCACCAGCCCGCCCCTCGTGCCCGGGGAGCTGCACGCCGTAGACGACCGCCTCGATGACCCCGCGGCCGTACGAGCCGAGGACATCGCTCACCTCAGCGGTGCTGACGTTCTCGCCCTTCCAGCGGAAGGTGTCACCAAGGCGGTCGCAGAAGAACCAGCGGCCGTCGCTGTCGCGGCGCAGCGCGTCGCCGGTGCGGAAGTACACGTCGCCCTTCTCGAAGACGTCGCGGGCGATCTTGGCGCTGGTGGCTCCCTCGTCGTCCCAGTAGCCGCGGAAGGTGCGGCCGGGCAGCTTGCTCTGGTAGTCCAGGCGGACGAGGATCTCGCCGCCCTGGTCGAAGGGGACGCGGGTGGCGAAGCCCGTCTTCGGGTCGCGCAGCAGCTCGCCAGTCTCGGCGTCGGTGGCGGCCGGCACGTACATGCGCGAGAAGACCGTCCGCAGGAGCAGCCCGTACAAGCCGAGCGACTTGGCCGTGAAGTCGCCCCTGCTCGAGTTGTCAAGACCGAACATGAGCTCTGTTGAGTTGTAGAACTCGTGGATCGTGCTGATGCCGAAGCGCTCCCGGAATGGGATCCATACGTCGCCGCGCAGCCCGTTGCCGATGATTGTGTGCACGTTGTGGGCGCGGTCAAGCGGCGACGGCGGCTGCGCGAGTAGGTATCGCAGTGCTTCGCCAACGTAGATGAAGAAGGTCGCACGCGAAGCGCGGATGTCATCCCAGAAGGTGCGCGCGTGGAATTTGGGGGCTATGCAGAGAGTATCGCGGGTCTGGGGAGGTGGGCAGGGACGGTTAGTTGAAGGAGGGGGCCAAGCAAGTGAGGAGGGGGTATTTTTGCCTTGAACACTCACCAGAAGTTGCAGGATGGCGTGGAAGCCACCCGTCATGTGGTAGAACGGCATGCAGTTGTAGCATCTCTGGTTTGCGACGCTGATCGCACCGAACCCGCGACGCTTCACCGTCGCCGACAGGAAGGAAACGGCCATGGGGAACAAGATGGCTTTTGGCAGTCCCGTGGTACCGCTCGTGTACGCCAGTGCCAGCGGCGCATCCACGCCCACGCCCTTGCGCAGCTCATCACTAGGCCGGACGGGGTCCATGCTGAGAACCTGCCCGCGCACCTGCCCCAGCGTGCAGATACGGTGGCCGTTGGCCTCCAGGTCGCCCCGCACGGCGTCCAAGCGACCCAGCAGATCAGCGTCACCGTCGGCCAGGATGAGCTTGACCTTTGCGATCTCGATGGAGTGGACCAGGGCCTTGGCGGCGAGGTTGGTGTTGACCAGGGCGGGTGCGGCGCCGATAGCCAGGAGCCCGAACCAGGCGCAGACCATATCCGCCGAGTTGCCCATTAAGAGGGCGACGAAGCCGCCGGGCTGGACGCCCTGGGCGAGGAACCATTGTGCGTATTGGTTAACGCGGGCATAAGTCTGGTTGTACGTGAGGCACTCGCTGTGAGACCATAGTGCTTCCGAGTCACCCTTCTCCTTGACTGCGTCTTCGAAGTAGTAGTATATGGATAGGCGACCCTTGGCGGCTGAGACATCAAATTAGCTAAAGATTGAGATGAGAGGCGTGAGGCCAAGGCCTCCAAGGCCTCAGCGGTATGGCTTTCGAGGGGAGGGGAAGGGTTTGTTGCGGCCACGATATTTTGATCTGATGCCACAAGGCCTTTTTAAGATTCTCACCTGTCTTCGTCAATGCTGAAAAGGCCGCCCTACGGCCGAGCAGAAAGTTGAGGTCCTGGCCAATGGAGAAGCGCGCATTGAGGTAGGCGATGCCTGCCACAGCAGCAGCAGCTTGGCCCACGAGGGCGGCGGGCACTGTAGATGGTAACATCAGTGATGCTGTTCAGAATGCACGCGTTGTAGTGTCCTCGAGGAAATCAGGATGAGAAATTTGATATGGAAACTCACCTAGAGACATGCTGTGCTGCTGCACAAAGCGAGCTCTTCGTCTTGGGTCTTATCTGGCCAGAGGGGGGATGGGTGTCTAATTCGATGTCGACTTGGCGTGTAGCGACAACGCAGCTTGGCCTGTGTAGCAGTCACCGCGGAACTCTAAAAGGCCGTCCGGTCCGGGTGTGGGAGAAGATGCCGTTAAGTTGTTGAGTGAGTAGGTGATTTCCAATGGCTTCACCAAATGGGCTCAGGCAAGCTGGCCTCAACAGGAACACCAGCAAGCAAGTGATAGAGCACGTCTTGCTCAAATTCTGGGCCCGTCTTCACTGTCTGTTGAGCATGACTGTTCCAGCACAGTCCGTTCACCTCGTCTGGTCACCTTGACCCATTTCACGCCAAGTTGAGTCGGACCACTTGCAACGGCCTTTCTTGAGGGTGAAGCAAGGCAAGTTGGCAATATCGAGAGGCAGCACACGGAATTTACTGAGGATACCATGTTTCCTATCAATTCCGCCGTCTGTTTCATTCATCCACCGAACCCCGTGGGCTCTTCCGCTCAACAGGCCGGCCTGCAGCTGGCGGCAGCTAGGATGGATTGAGAAGAGAGCCGAGGCTCGCAGGAACCAGCAGATTCCAAGACGGGCCAAGTGGAGAACAGGAATGGCCTCCGCTTGGTGGATGGGCTGGGGTGATGTGAAGCCATGTGGTTTCATTGAATGCACCCTGGAGCATGCATGCACTGAGGCAGTGGATCATGATGCGAGCAAGGGGACAGGGATGTTTCCGTGCGTGTGTGCGCGCGTATCTGTCAAGGGCTGACAGACATCATCCGCACAAACAAGATACCGGAACACCAGCAGCATGATAACTTGGCCTGGTAATCGACGATATAGCTGGAAATGAGATCTGACAGGAGGTGGAAGGAACACTGCAGGCTGTCGACTGTCGACTGTCGACTGTCGACCATATACGACAGCATCTGCCATCTGCATGTTTCACAGGAAACGATCAAAGAAACAGTCAAGCCGTGCCGTCCACAGGGATGGGGCTGATGCAGAGGCAAGGCAGAAAAAATCCGCATCCGCATCCGCATCGACGTCTGCATCTTGCAGAACCTCGAAATGGGCTGGGAGTGGAACTGAACATGACAAAAGGGACTGGCTGATGATTTACTGACCGACTGTCTGACTGCTCAACACAGCATCCCGCCCTTCCCAGCATCTGCTGTCTGTGCGAAGGGCGAGTCCATCAGAGCGAGAGACGAACAGGTTGACAGGCGGCTGCAGGACGAACTCGCCCAAAGGAAGATGGGGAACACATCCCAACGTCCTGCAGGTACTTTTAGAGGTACTTTTACGGGTTCTGTGCCGCATTTCTGCAAAGGTGGTGAGCGGGAGAGGAGACCGCGACCAACGCCCAATGGGTCTTTGCTTGCGAATCTGGCCAAGTCCAATTGATTGGCGTTGCATGCCGAGGCCCCAGGATCCAACGGCCACTTTTGTGCCGACCAGGAACCTCACTTCTCAGCTGGCGGCCAGCTGGTGACTTTATCATTTTAAAAATCTTAGCTTCGAGTCCGTGCACCCAGCCCACCAAGGTCGATTTTCGAAATTCGGCTTGCCGCTAACGAGAGTGGAGCTGCCGTGTCGATTTTGATCTCGACGTCTGACCTTGCCAATCTTTTACCCTCAACCTGAATCTCATCCTCGACACTCCAAACCCACGCCTCGCCAGCAACCGACGACCACCTCCTTTCCTCACGTCAACTTCTCCCCAGGAAATCCATCAAATCATTCAAAATGGGTGGCGGTATCTCTGTTCGCGATGTTGATGTAGGTGTCCCAACTTTTCCAGTCTGACCATCCCACACGACCTGCAAAGTGGAACAATTCGACCACACGCCCACGCACACATGCGCACGACAATAGTCATCACCACGACGATACGACAGCCGATCGCACCCCATAGCCATTGCTTCGAGAGGGAAATGAACCGCTCAATCGACTTTGCGCATACAAATATGGAAGGGCATCCGGTCGACGTTACACACAAAAGGAAAAAACACCATGGAGCAGGCGCGAGGGGGTCGAAAGACCTCTGAAGACGGAATATTTGCTGATGGTGTTTTCTCTTGATCTGCAGTCGCACAAGTTCATCAACGCATACGCTGCGTTCCTGAAGCGTCAGGGCAAAATGCCCATTCCTGGTATGTAATTCACCAACTGACCTTTTTTCGACTCTCACGGTCCCCAGACCCCTCGGCTAACCACATATCCATCCAGGTTGGGTTGACACGGTCAAGACCGGCCCCGCCAAGGAGATGCCTCCCCAGGACATCGACTGGTTCTACGTCCGTGCCGCCGCTGTCGCCCGCGCCGTCTACCTGCGCAAGACCATCGGTGTCGGCCGTCTCCGCAAGATCCACGGAACCGCCAAGAACCGTGGTGCCCGCCCCTCCAAGCACGTCAACGCCTCTGGCTCCGTCGACCGCAAGGTCCTGCAGTCCCTCGAGAAGATCAACATCGTCGAGATCGATGAGGAGAAGGGAGGCCGCCGCATCACCCAGGCCGGCCAGCGTGATCTGGACCGTACGTTCTTCTACCCTTGCCCAGGCCTCTCAGAGTCCAACCCCGTGAACTTGGATGCTGACTTGTATCCTTTAGGCATTGCTGCCCAGACCGTTGCCGCTGAGGACGAGGAGGAGGATGACGAGTAAACTGTCTTGTCTCGAAGCATGACGGTGGCGTCGGGTTTGGACTTTTTAACTATGGATTGCTTGGTCATCGGCGTCAAAAATGGATCAAAATGGAATTGATTCAACGGATTTCGTCTCGGATTTGGGGAAATGATACCACGTCAGCATGACCGACCCGCCCGCCGCTTTCTTTCTTAGTTGCCGGTGAAATGCTATTGCAGAGACCAAATCCTAGTTCGCCAGTTCAACCCAACACGACGAAGTTTACGAGCAGTGGCTATGTGACCGGCCGGTGGTCTACCTGCGGTGACCACAGGATCTGTATTCGTGAGCTGATGATCCGCGTGATCGTACATTGTTATGTGGTATGCTATGAATGAGCCAATAGCGGGTGGTTTTCGACGCTTGGCCCCAGCCCAACAGACTTATGGAAGCGCAGTAGTCGTCCGCCCGAAGGCACATAGGTTACTGGTATCTTACAGTTTCATTCCTATTTCGTCTACTTGGTATCTCAATGTCTGCCCCTGTCCACAGCCACCAGACAAGGAGACGCTTTCTTTCCAGCTACAGTGGAATTTATATATGACGAGCCTCTCTGGCGTATTCCCCCCATTTCAACCCGCATACACATAGGACCACTCCCATCACCCCCTTCCATGCCTGAGCATCTCATGAAGAGAACTGTACCGCCAGCCCGACCCCCTGGAATGGCGCGTCCAGTCTCCGGAGGTCGACGTCCGTGCCCAGGCTGAACAGGAGGGACTTGTAGCGGCCCTCGTACATGAGCCCGACCCGCATGTGCTGGTCGCAGCGGCACTTGACCACGCCGGCGGGCGAGTCCTCGTCGCCGTCGCCGTGCCAGCCGCTCTCCCCATATGGCGACGACGAGGACCCTCCCAGCCCCGCCGTGGTGGTGAGCTTGGCTCCCGTGGAGGGGTCGTAGGCCTCTGGCTGTGTGTGGTTGACATCGTCGTCGTCGAGCCGCCATTCCAGTCTCGCCTGGAAGCTTCGATGTTTTGCGCTCTGTTTTGCCGCTGGTATCGTGGTTGACGTCGGCGCCGCCGCCGCCGCAGCAGCAGCAGCAGCAGCGATCTTTATGGAGTTGTTACTTGCTTCCCTCGTGTGCATCGCCTCCTCGAGGCTCGGGTCGATCTCGTGGTCCAGCCCCGCCCTGGCAGCGAGGACCGCCTCGGCCTCCTGCGGCGGGACGTCAGCCGGGTCCACGGCCCGCTCAGCGTCCCTGACGCCCGTAACGTCGCCACCCCTGCGCCCGGAGGCAGCAGCAGCATCAGCCAGCCCCGTCGGCGCGTCCCTCCCCTTGCCCGCCCCGCCACCCCGCCACAGCTCCACGCCGACCGCCCACTCGCTCTCGTAGCTGTAGACGTTGAAGCCGAATTGGCTGGCCAGCGTGCACCCGCGGCCGGCCATGACGGCGTAGGTGGCGCTGAAGTGGCCCAGCAGGTTGAAGGTCAGCGCCGCCGTCAGCGGGGTGCCCGCGTGCGTCGGCAGCGTCTGGAACCGCCCGCCCAGGCTGAGCCCGCCCGACTTGTTGAGCAGCCCGTAGTAGATCTCGCCGCCGACGCTGAAGCGCCCGTTGATGCGCTCCTTGTCGGCGTTGTGGTTGTTGCCGGCGGCCGTTGGGTCTGAGGGAGACGGCGGTGCTGCCGTGATGGGTATGGCCGTGCTCAGCTGTGATGCTGTCGTCCCTGTGAATATGTCCGTACCGACGGAGTGCGCCGGCGGGTTGGTCGCGTTCCACAGGCCCCGCAGGCCCAGCACGCCGCCGTCCGACGACGCGAGCGTCTCGATGCCGAAGCGGCCGGCGGGGTCGTCCCATGACGCCAGGGCCAGGGCGGTGCCGCCGTGGCGCAGGGTCTCCTGGCTGACGGCGCGGATGGTCAGGTTGACCTCGCGGGTGACGCGGGTGGCGAGCAGGGCCTCGAGCCTGCTCTGGGGCAGGTACAGGCGGCCGTAGACGAGGCCATGGCCGACGGCGTGGCGGGCCGCGTTGGTGGACAGCGAGCGGTAGCTGCGCAGGAGGTCGGGCAGGGGGATGCGGTCCGAGCTGGTGGTGGCGTCGGTGGGCAGGGTCGAGTAGAGGTACGAGACCCAGCCGTCCTTTATGCCGATGCTGTACGAGGTGCCGAACTTGGGCCGCACGAAGGAAGAGAGGGTTATCCTGCTGCCTGTTGGGGTGGGAAAGTGCAGCAGGGATCGGGATGTGAGGTCGAGGTTGGAGTACTGCGGCACGCGTCAGCAAGATGTTTGAGTGTGAGGTTTGGGACGGGAGTGGGGTTGGTATGTGTTTTACGCTGTTGTCATATGTGTTGCCCCCGCTGGCTGTTATAAAGGCCTCTTGGAGATAGTCTATAAAGTCGCGCATCTTGGGTGATGATCAGGGGCATGCGACCCAAGCACCGGCTGGGCTGGATGAGACAAGACGTTGTCCTCAGAGGAGCGAGGGCTCAGCGGCCCTCGCAGCAGCAAGACCTGCGGCCTCGTGGTGACGCCTGGATGGGGTGATACCAGTAAGCATTGGTAGTCTAGTTATTTTATTGGAAGCCCCTCATTCCTGCTGATCGCTAGGTGCTCGAACTGAGAGAAGGCGAGAGAGACGTATCGTGCCTTGCTGATGCCGTCAACTGCTGCTGTTCGTCACTGGGTGAACTCCTGAGGGTCCGTGCACCTCACTCAGCTCCCAACCTTGGAACCCTTACCCGAAGCTATTGGCTCTCCAGAGCACTGTGCACATTCAGGACTTCGACCGTCTGTTTGACTCTGATAGGTGCATATGTCCAACATGCAAGATGTCATGATTGAGAGTCCCATTCGATGAGAGAATTTCTTGTTAATTTGTGACTGTACTAATGAGTAAGAACATTGGTTGGTGTCAGGCTCACATCCAAGCTGCCGACCTATCTAGGTAGGCAATCCCATTCAATCTGATTTAACCTGAATTTGAGTCCGCAGCAAAACCCCAGAAAACACACTTTTGAAGATCAATGGGGGGAAAAAGATTGCTGGACTTTGCCTCTTCCTCGATCAGGTTCAGAACATACTCAACTCTGGATAGACCGCCGTTCCTGCATCTCACAGACGAAGCGACTGCAAACAAACACTTTTCCTGCTGTGAAACAATTCGTCCAACCGTGTAGCTGGAAATAGAGAAAACAAAACTTTTGCAGCGAAATCAGTAAAAGTCCTTCAACTGAAGGCATGTACAGAGGGAGATATCCATCAATTTCGCCTTTTTGTCCCCATCTCAGGCTCCATACGAGTTGTAGTCCGGAGCCGTGAAGCTAGAAAGTGAAGCCTCATACGGTTTTTAGCCATCATTGGATTCGGCTGCGCGCAGCTCCTCCCAGAACTTATTGATGGCATCTGACGCGTTGATCAGATTCCTTTCCGGCTCCCAGGTATTGTTATCAGGTGGATAGCCCTTCCACTTGACGAGAAACAGACGCACACCATCTTCTTCCCTGGACTGTAGAATGTCCTCTACTTCATATTCTTGTGACATGGACGGCGACATGCTGTCTGTCTGTGGACCGAAGTTCGAGGACATACCTAGCTGAGGGCTGGGAGATATGGTGATACGAGGAATCTCAGTCGATCGGGTATGAGACTGGGGAGTTGGCAACGCCTGGGCCTTCTTCGAAGGCGGCGTTACGCCGGGAACGGAGTATCTAACGGTATCGTATTTGGGCTCCTCAAAGACGGGCGAACCTCTCTTCTCATAGTCCGTCGGCGATCTCAGGACCAGCTGCCGCGCGAGACCGGTCCGACGGTTTGATGCCGTTGATGGAGTGACTGAGTCGATAGGTACCATTAAGCCGTCGCCCTCCTGAACCACAGAATCACTCTGGAGGGCGTCCTCCATGATGCCGTCAGTGTCGAAAATACCTAATTCATCCTCGATGATAGCCATATTGTCATCGGGGTCGGAATAACTGGCTGATCCTGGGATTTGCTGATAGCTTCCGTCTGGCAGATGACGAAGCTGCGGTCTCTTCCCGTACGTGTACCACTCATGCGATTTGCATCGGAAAACAAGGCCGGTCTTCTGAGTCAGAAGCTTAAGGAACTATAATCAAGATCAGCTGCACTCCATCCTAGAAGAATCGCTGTCCAATGTTGCTTACCTGAATGCAGCTTCCGCACACGAGCTTGTGGTCAAGGTGAATCACAGTTTCGCGCAGCCCAGGCGGCAACTTGTCCAGCTGATCCCTCAGCAGGGTGATGTTGTTGGCTGTGAGCGTTTTTGTGCCAAACACGCGGGAAATGGCCTTGATGAGGACAAAGACTGCCAATTGCTTCTGTTGAAACAGTCAGTTACCACAGTATTTCGGGGAACCAGGACATCTATGCGACAAGACAATACCTCAGAATGGCAAGCAAGAAATGTGCCTTTCTTCTCAGAAGGGTTACCCAGGAAGCGCTGGACCATGGTCAGTATATTTATCATCAATCCCTCGGCGGATACTAACCTGATCAAAGTGGTTGCTCTTGAGCTCGAAGCCGATAAGTTTCGCCACACGCTTGACAAGCTCCGTGTATTCCTTGTTGTCGAGGATGTTTCTGAACACAGCATTCTTGTCTTGGATGGCACGACCCCAGCCTGAGATGGCAAACTTGTAGGAGTCCTTTTCGTCCCCAGCGTAGATAAAGCCTGTGCATTTCCGACCGATGGTTCCATGTTCAGCTGTAGCGACTTGTCTACCCTCCATGACTACTTGCTGCTTTCCATCTAGAGATCGAAGAAACACAAGATGTAGGGCTGAATCCTTGCAAGGCTGCTGAGCGTTGAAATGATCCATGTTTGCAGACGCCTGAAGCTGGAATTGTGTCTGATCTCGGGATTTTGCTTGAGCCTGGGCTTTGGCATGACCGCGTGCAAATCCCAGGTCATAAGCCTCCTTTCTTTCGTGCCTGCGTGCCTTGAGCTCACGAGAGATATGACGTCGGCCGGCTCTGTCCGGCTCGCTAGAGGCAATGGTGTTATATTTTCGGATGAGATCTTTGAGAAAAGGCGACTGCGGGTCCACGTAGTGTCGAGCGCTGTACTGATAGCTGTCCTTTATGGTCGACGAGGCGTTGTAGCCGGCGAGGAAGAAGAAAATGTTGCTTCGTCCGTATAGTGCCGCAAGCATCAGTGCAGTCGTGCCATTTGCAGTGGGTACGTCTATGACAATCTCCCCGTCACCGACAATCTTGCGCACCTGGCGGTAATCGTTGGCCAGGACGGCGAGATGGAGGGCCGTCAAGCCATGGGAGAGTGGCATGGAGCTATTCGTGCTTGCATCAACCTGGGTCATGTTTCCGTCGGACTGGGAGCGAGTCCCTTTGTCGGGAGGTCAGTTGCATTCCGAGGCGAGCAAGGTATGTGTGTATGCTGAAAGGCGACAACGCAGAACCAACGCAACATGGTGGGCGACAAAACATGATTCCAGACAGAGCAGTACATGAATGGGTAAGTACCAGTCTAAGCATGACAAAATAGCAGAAGCGTTTTATTTGGAAGGAGCTCACCAGTGCTCGCCCTTTCTGTGACGAGGTTGAAGGTAACGGAGATTTAAAGCTCACGCGGTGAAAGTCATAAGCCTGGGTTGGCTTTGAGGCAAGACGGTGCGGTGGAACGGGTTGCGATGCTGCTTAATTGCTGAATTTTGACGGACTTGCGATGATCTGAAAACTCTTTTCCTCTGCGAGGTTGATTACTGCTCGAGATGACTGGGGATGGGGATGCGGCGGCCGCGTGGGCTTGGGTAGCGTGGTTGATGATGGCGAGGATGCTAGTCCAGGGGCAATGTAGAGCTGAGAAACGACTTGTGACGATGGGAAGGAATGATGTAAAAGAATGGCAGTGGTGATCTCTGGAGAGAATTTGCAGATGGGCGAGGTGCTGGGTGTTGAAGTAAGGATGAGCGTTGTAGATTTCAACCTTAAGAGCTTGTGGCGACCAGGAAAGGCAGCTTGGAGGAAAGTTCAGACGAAGAAATCCGATTTCAGCTTAGAAGGGGTAAGAAGGTATGGTACAGGGTGTAAGAAAGTGGAAGATATACATGTCCTGCATAAGAGCTTTGGCATCGTCCTAGGACAGTTTTGGTTTTGTTTTGCATACGTTTGTCCAATTATATCACTACCTAAACATCTAAAAAGCTCTGACTATAACCAACTGTACAATTTTACTGCGTTCTTTACGTTATTTACTGTGAGTTTCATCTGGGACGAGGCCTCTGGCAATGACTTCCTCAAACGGTCTCTGCAGGGCCTTACTTTCAGCGGACTTACATGCCTGAGCTGGAGTCCTCCCTTATAATTGGTCCTCCCTTATAATTGGGTGTGGAGGTCGTACATTCCCCCATGAGCGTGGAAAGATCACATTGCGCTCTCAGACGCGCGATTAACTTGAAGATACTGTCGCCCATTCCACTTTGCAGGGCAACATCTACTTCCAGCCCCAAGACTCACCTCGAATGTACACTCTCTAGGTATGCAACTCACAGAAATCACGCAGTTAATTGGCGGATTGGACCGTCGAAAATTGAAGATATGATGCGATGACAATATGATATTGTCAAATCACGGTATTCAAACCCCGATGCCAAGTTGAGTCTTAGGGTCCAGTCCGAACTTTCGATCAGACAACGACCCAGACGGATAGCATCCAAATGCCTATCCTAAGGCAGATGAACAACACTACTCGATAACCCATATATACTTACCGACCAATGTATTTCAGCTCTAGCCACCTCAGAGGAATGAAGAAGACCAAGGTCAACACGAAGGTCAGCTCGTTCGCCAGATCCCCGCCAGCGCTCCCCAGCAGCTGGCCAATCGGACCCGTGAACCAGGTCTGAACCATACCGAGGACCCAGCCGACAACGCCGATTAGGAAAGCGACCAGTGCAGCGAGGCCCAGAGGAAGCTTCGAAGGGTCGTTCCAGGCCTCAAGGTTGTAGTTGTCGCAACTGCCCTTGCGGAATATGTAATGCTCGCACCAGAGGATGACAAAGAACGACGTAGCCCAGTAGCCAAGCAGGGAGAGGAAGTTCTGCAGGTACGCGTTGAGGCTCTCCCTGCCGCCGGCGGCAATGCCCAGGGTGATGCCGAAGAGCACGACGGTCCAGACGAAGCGGGGGATGCGGGCGAGCGGGCGCGCAAACTGCTGGACCGACAGGGCCGACGAGTACAGGTTGATGCAGTTCATGCCGATGCCCGCGAGGACCAGCACGACGAGCACGAACTTGGCGAAGCCGCGGGGGAACAGCATCGTCTGGATCAGAAAGCCAACGCCCTGCCCCTCGTAGACGTCCGCCAGCTCCTGGTCGGCGCCCATGGCGGAGCCCACGCAGCAGCCGAGCACCATGCCGATGCAGGTGGAGATGCCGATGCCCATGGTGGTGAGCGTGAAGACCTTAGCCTTGGAGCTGCAGAGCGAAAAAGTCAGAAATAGGCCAGTCATTTGTGCACAGGCGCTCGCGGCGCCGGGGGGGGGGGCAATGATCTCTTTCTGCCAACAACTACAAAGGACCGGGTCTACCTACGTGTTGATCGGGTGCTGGACGTAGTAGTCTGCAGCGATAGTGGCCCACGAGACGGACGAGCCATAGACAATGGCCAGCAGCGACAGCACGGCGCCGGCCTTGTCGTTGCCGGTCAGGGTGCTCTTGGTGGCGATGTCGGAGCGGGGGGCCATCTCGCCGTACATGATCATAAACAGCACAAAGAAGACGGCCCAGGCGTATTTTTGGTACTCCAGGATGGCACGCAGGCCGCAGAAGTTGAGGGCGGAGCTGCAGACGGCAATAATGACAATTCCGACAATAGAGCTCAGCTTGCCGTCCGACACGGCCGACAGGGCGGAGCCGGCCGTGATGGAGCCGACGGCGCTCCACCCGATCTGCGAGATGACATTCAGGGCCGCCAAGATCTTGGACGGGTACCAGCCGAAGCTGTACCGGGCGATAGACATCTGCCGCAGGCCCGTGCCGGGCCCGAGGGTGGCGCACCAGCCGGCGACCGAGGCGCCCAGCAGGGTGCCGAAGATGGTGATGGAGACGGTCTGGCTCAGGTCGAGGCCAAACTCCCACCCCAGGAAACCCGTGGACAGGCACGAGACGTTCATGGTCGCGCCGGCCCACAGCAGGGCCATGGTCGCCTGCTCGTGCCATGACTGCGGCCGCTTGTCCTCGGGCCGCATCCGCTGGATGGCCTGCGACTCGATACCCAGCTTGGAGTCCATAGTCGCCTCAAGCGACAGCAGCCTGTCCAGCATGCCGGAGCCGCCGCTGCCCACGGACTCGGAGCCCGAGTCGGCGGGCCGCGACGCCACGCAGTCGAGCTTCTTCTCCTCGTCGTAAGCTAGAGGCATCTTGACAGGAGGGGGGTTGTCCGGTGTCGTCGGGGGGTTGGGTTCAACGGGTCTGACTGCTCAGGCGGGTGTTCTCGTCTCCCCCATCTTGGGAGGGAGAGAGAGAGAGAGAAGGAAGAGAGAAGGAGGAGAAAGAGGAAGCCGGACACGCGACAGTTGAACCCTATGTGCGTTGTGAATTTTTTCCCTGTGGGCGATGTGGAGTCGGCCCTTTGCCTGTTGCATTATCCCCCGTACGTAAAAGAGCTTGTTTCCCTGGCTCTTCTGCGGTTGATTCTTATCTGCAGGCCCACATTTGCGAGGGTCCGGAAGGGCCCTGGACGTTCGATAGCGTCTCGCCATGTTGCCACAACGGTTCGACCGATGCGGCGCCGGTCCATACCGTATGGGAGACTATGACAACGCGGTCGCGCGTCAGGAGTGCCCGGGCTTTGACATGACCATGACAGATGAAATTTAGTTTTGTTTTTTTGGAGGGGGTCTTGACAGACGCGAAGACTTCCTCAGGGTTGGACCCTGACACTCAATGTAAGTCATTCCACCCACACCACAGCCATTTGGTGACCAGCAAGCACCATCTAAGAAGACTCACCATGACAGGTGACATCCCCTCAGCAGGCACGAATGGGGCGCGGAAATTCGTGCATCTATATAATATGATGGCTTTGGACGTTTTATTGCTCATTCTCTGGACAAGATGGGGTCAGCTTGTGTGCTGTCGAGGTTGAGATTCGGAGTCCTCTCACATGGCTCAAGGCAGCCAGGTCACAAGGCCCGCATCCTGGCCAGGTGATCAGGCTCAGCAGTCACATCTCCAACCAACCTTATCGGTGTCGAAGGTCAAGACAAGAAAATGTCCAACCAGATCGTTCTCAACCCATTTACATCCTCTTTTCAACTTAGCATCGTTTCCTGTCTGGACCCTGGAAGGAGACTCAGACACGTCTCACCAGTCAATACTACCCGCCTAGCCTTCTTGACTATTTGTATCGACACCAAATAACAGGCCAGCCTTTTTCAGTATTCCGAGACAAGTCATGGCTCCGCAATATCCAAATATATCTTCCCGTCGCCCGAGGCCACGCCAAGCAAGGCCCGCCTTGCGACCAACTCGCGAAAGGAGCGACGTCACCCGGCGTCTCGGGCAGCAAGCGCTGAGGAACGCAGCAAGCAGATATCCACAGCACCGGGAGCCGCAGGGCGGCAGGAGCAACAGCAGGAACGGCCACAATGAACAGCGGGGAAGCCGCCCAAGCCAACACAGCGACGAGGGCTCGGGGCTCGGCCAGGCCGCGATGAGCATGCTGGTCGGGCAGCTTCTGGAAGAGGTCGTGGACTACGTCGTCCGCCATAACTTCTTCCGCCGCCAGAGGAACTCCCCGTCCGAAAATGACCCAGCGACGGCGGCGACGACGACAACAGCGACGGCGGCCGAACAACAGCCGCACGAGCAGCCCCACCTACAACAGTCACACTCGCAGTCCTCCCTCGAGGAAAGACAGCGCCGCCGGCGACATAGGCGCAGCGAGGTGCTCATGACCTCGCTGGACCGGCTCTCGGCCGAGCTGGAGACGACATATGACGCCCTGATGCGCGTTAGCCACACTCCTCGTGAGGTTGAGGGTGCCCCTTCCGACGAGCCGCTTATTGCGAATGCGGATGACCTGCGCCGGGCCATCACGCGGAGTCTAGCCCGGATAGAGTCGATTAGGCACCATCATCGGGCTACTAGGCGAGGGTCAAGGAGTGCAAGGGCAACGAGGCTGGGTTTGACGATGTCTAGGGCTGCGTCTGATGCTCGGTAGCTGTTATTGTTGTTGGGGAGTTATGGCGTTTGGTCTCTTTATGCTCGTCTACTTGGTCGAGAATTGTTTTGGGCTAATTTTTACGCACGGATTAGATATGTTTCGCGTTGTATTACTGCATATTTAACCATAGGGAAATACTGTGGGTGTTAATCTCCTGTGGGATAGCCTGAAATAGAATACCCCCTTACCGGACAACCTACTGTGAGACAACCTGCTGTAGGATAACCTGTAATCAAATCCACCCTGAGTGACCTTATACTGCCAATGCAGCAGCCTACCTGCAAATTCTACCTCGGTAGCTGTCGTGACTTTAAGTGCTGCTGTGGGTGCCTTGCATTAACGTAGTCATGGTACAACATGCACAACAAGTGATCAGTATTTAATACCTAGGTACATTTCGTAATAAGACGACACAAGCTACATTTAATAGCATAGGGAGCTCACCACAGCTATTTGCTGATATCGTATTGGCGAGCAGGCCGTGCTCAGAGATCTTAGGCCACCCACAAGGATTCTGCCCTCTCAGGCTGTATGCGCTGAGCACTGCAGAACTGCACGCCACGGATGAGCTGGCAGCACACAAAGTATCATTCAAGCTTTACTTACGTGTGATTCCTGCTCAGTCTGACTTTCCCAACGGTTTATGTCTATCTGGAATATTGTCACGATTCCGGCCATCCGGCCTCCGCACACTTAGCCGGCTTTATCTTTGGCTCTGATATAACCCTAAGGTTTACAAATGCTAAGAAGGCCGCGCTGTATAGTTCGAATAGTACAGTAAAATCTAGCATTGTGATATTAGGTGTTAACGGAGCACTGCTTCTAAGTTTGTTCGCGTTTCGGTCTTGGACCAGAAAACTGTATACATGTTTAGTGCTTACTCTATAGGGGTGATCTGGACGACTGCTGACCCATACCAACCCCTCCCCCCCCCCCAAGCAAGTTTTACCGTAGTGGCCACGCATATAAGTGTGTGAATGCACTGTATGAGTCTGGCAGGATTCCAGAACTATGTAGCTAAGATCCTAGCGCCAACTGCCTATGCTGGCTTATTGGCTTGCACTTCTGTAGGAGTTAGCCTATCGACGACTTTTCACCAACATGACCATTTAGACACTCACATTGGGGTTTCAAAGTAGTTTTTCCTACAAACATTGTCCCAGTTATCTTCCAGACCGTACTGAGGCCGGTGTTTTTATACTACAATGCTGTTCATTAATAAAGATAATCTAGCCTTGCATGTGCCCCGACTCGCAGCTACTGTCTTGTTGGCCTTCCTTTCTGTGAGACAACCAACCTATCCTTGGTGATGTAGATCTGAGAATCGCTTTAAGACCCAGAAGGACTGACATATATTTATTAAAATTACAGTATTCCTTCATTCAGGCTATCTATAAGGCGTACTTTCATCCCTTATCTAAGATTCCCAGGCCACGAACTTGGTCTGTAATGCGACTTCTATTCATATGGGCACTTTTTTAAGGAATGATTGTGCATAACTTTTAAAGACTCCATACGAAGTACGGTCCCGTTGTGTGAATTGCGCCGGACGAGGTTACTTTTGCGCAAGAGGAAGCTTGGGCGGACATTTTTTAGCTACGACCGGATACTGAGCTCCAGTTCCTTAAAGACCCAACCTGATGGATCCGATAGCCAGGCTTGCTAAATTCCCTTCTCAGTGTTATTGACCCTGAAGAGCATGCCCAGATTCGCCGAGCTCTGGCCCCGGCTTTCACCCCGTGAGCTTTAAGGGCTTAGGAGCCCGTGCTGTATCGCTATGTCAGCCTTCTCGTAGAGCGATTGCGCGAGATTATCACCAGAAACGGCGCTGAGGCCCAAGCAGATATTGACATGACTCTATGATTCAATTTCACCACATTTAACGTCTTCGGCGATCTTAGCTTTAGTGAATCATTCGAATGTTTTGAGAATTCACAATACCACCTGTAGGTTGCCCTTCTCTTCAACAGTGTTAAAGCCGCTTCTTATGTTGCTACAATCCGCTTCTACCCGCTACTGAAATGAATTCTTATAAAGTATATACCGCCGTCTTGACGTCTAACGATGACAACAAGCGCGGCAGGCTGAATGATTGCTTTCGAGTGGTCTTCCGCAACAAGGTCGTGGTGGTCGCTCGGTTTCGCCAGATGGGTGTGTGTTTGAGCAGAGCCAGAACCTGTGCGTGTCCCACGAGACAGTCGGGGCAAAGGCGGCTTTTATCATTGCCCATTTCGGCCAACTTGTGTTCGCCTGAGTCACACGGCGATGGCATTTTCACATAGTGCTTGACGGCGCCAGACTAGCTCGCGGCCCGCGATGGCTTCAACCTCGACGCTTGTCAACAGCACCGGCGCGAACAGACTAGGCACGGCCCAACGCTACGGCTTTTAGCGCAGAATGGCGGCTTCTGACTACAGACAGGTTTGCAGAAGATTGCAAAGTCACTGTGAAAAGCCCTGCATGGCAAAAATTACTGTGTTTTTTTTAAATTGTGTCTTGTCCTTCTAGGATACTAACTGTGGTTTCCAGCTAAGTAGAGGAACTCAAACAAATACAAATAGTCGATAGTCGATATACCGCCGTCTTTCAAAAAGATGCAACGTAAACACTTTGACCAGATCGTGAATAAAGTACATCGATATCTCAACTGGAAGCTCAAACGGCCCGATATTATATCTCACATCATAGGGGGAAAACAAGTCCTTGACATTGGGGTCATCAATGCGACATTCATAGTATTGACAACTGCTGGAAGCGAGACTACGGCCACGGTCCTGAGCGGAACTTTAAACTACCTTGTGAACAACCCGGACAAACTTAAACTCCTTAATCGAGAAATACGCCAGTGCTTTCAGAGCGAAAATGAAATTACCCTTAACGTTCTGCAAGAGCTCGAATACCTAACCGCATATTTAAATAAAGGCCTTAGGCTGTGTGTATCAGTCCCATGAATGCTTCCAAAGCTCATGCCTCAGGGGAGTACCACAGTTTGCGGAGAATGGCTTCCTGGTGGGGTGAGTTTTGCCATATATCTTGATTGCTCTGCCAGAATCAAGTTAAAACTGGTATACTGACTTTAAGACCAGACTCGTATCTCGATCCAGGCATACACCTTGAACCGCAGACTAGACTATTTCTTTTCTCCCTCTTCCTTTTTACCTGAGCTCTGGCTGCCTACAGTGACTTCTGATTTAAATTCACCATTCGCTAGGGACCGCCGTCAAGAAATCCAGCCATTCAGTACCGGACCACAAAATTACCTGGGCCAACACCTCGCTTAAACAGAGATACGCCTCATCTTGGCCAAGCTCATCTGGAACTTTGATATGAGCGTTATGCCAGACAAGAGACTGCGCTGAGAGGATCTGTGTACATTTTTGTTAGTCGAAAAGAAGCCGGTAGTTGTCAAAATGTCTCTCAGGCAACAAGAAAGAATATAAGGATTGTCAGACATAGTCTCCCGCAGCCCTGTTAACCACTTTCCGCCTTGCAAGGGCCCCAAGAGGACACGAATTCTCCTGTACACCCTGGATTGTCCCTCCGAAGCATCCCCAGGACTGTATCATCTTGTTAAGTAGTCTCGTTTTTAATCTATACACAGCAGTATACATCCAGTCCCTTCATACAGTAACAAACGCTTAAACACCCAGTGTTAAAAAATACAATGCCGATAACAGTACGTTACAAACACAATTGTCTGTAACTTGTGGCTATTATCAATGGTAAGCCCCTGAAGCCCCGTCACAAAGAGCACGAAATGTTAATGCATACTCTTGTCCGCGGGGGAATCCACTGGGACTTACAAGTATACCCCGACCCTGCGTCCTTCCGGCAGGAGCTCTGGCTCAAGCTCTTAAGCACGCATACAGGTATTACTAGTGTCTCAACGTAGATCACATGGCTTTCTTGAAAGATTTAGATCTTCAACTTTTGGATATCGTCAATACTTGCGTTATGGTACTCGGAGTGAGTGAACCGAACATGTTTCTCTCCAGGACAGGCTGAAAAGGAACCCCAAAATTTGATAAACAGTTTGAAATAACAAGTCTGTACATAGTGCTGAAGTCCAAATGTCTTCATGCCCTGTGAATCTTCAAATGATGGTGCCAACTTAGCCTCCCCGTCACCATTCTCTACTTCGATTTTCTCAGAGCAAGAGCCCAAACACTAATTTCACAAAACCATTTGAATATGCAGACCAAACACCATTAGCGCCATCTGTGATAACTCCTCTCGTCATACAAATCATAAGCATGTCATCAAGTTCAACAGAACACTGCTTGAACCAGTCGCCCATGCTCATCATGCCCAATGGCCGGGGCCCCTCTCAACAGCCCCCACGTTCTATGCCGGCGGGTCGGCAGCCGGAGGCGGCGGAGGCGGTGGAGGAGCACCTGCGCCCTCGGAAGATGTCTTGGAGCCCTTTGAGCTATGATGCCGGTGGTGCCGCCGCCGCTTGCTGTGGAAGCGCACCGTGTAGCGGTAGCGGTACAGGAACACGATGCTCGCGATGATGAAGACCCCGAGGAGGACCCCCACTACGATCCCGATAGTGGTGTTCGTGCTCGAGGCGGTATCCCGCCTACGCAGCTCCGCCCATGCTGCGGTCTGTAACGGGCCTGATGGGCTATGTGGGATCGCGTCCGGGGGCGCCGGGGCGGCCCGCGCGGAGGGCGGTGGGGTGGAGGAAGTGGGCGGGCGGAAGGGAAGCGGAATATACATCCAATGCTTGGTCTTTGGGGTCTAATCTTATAAAATCAGGCAGTTTGCCGAGGGGATGAGATGCCAGCGAAGTGATGTCGAGTGGAGACATAAACGACATGTCTAATAAATTGTATCAAGCGAGCCAATGCACATGTGGAAGAATGTAAAAAGAAGACAGGAAAACGGTCAAGACACGCCCGTTGGGTTCGGGGAACAACCGCCGGTTCTGAGCTCATTTTTTAACTTTTCCCCCCTGGCGACCTGCCATCATTTTCCTTGCGGCCCGGCGGCCAGTGTGTAGGAAACCGTCAGGCGGTGCTACCCACCTGGGCACCGTTCGCCGTGCTTGGCGGCAGACCAGTTGCTATGTGACACCTCACACAAGGCGAACCGAGATCCTTCCACGCCGGTTCCACGCCAGTCGCCTGGCACCCCAGATGCAACATTTGAACG
The DNA here is from genome assembly GCA_039880775.1 of Diaporthe vaccinii. Classification (NCBI taxonomy): domain Eukaryota; kingdom Fungi; phylum Ascomycota; class Sordariomycetes; order Diaporthales; family Diaporthaceae; genus Diaporthe; species Diaporthe vaccinii. The sequence continues at coordinate 2,242,201 of JBCEDN010000004.1, forward strand.
CTGTCTTTGTTGCCAAAGCTCTCTAGTTCAGGGTCGCGAGTCTCACGGCGGCTCCCAAGTCTCGCAGACTGGAAAGAATGCGGAGAGGGCCTGCCTGGCCCCGTGTCTTGAGAGCGAATCGAGTGAGTGAAGCGGGGCGACATGCACACATGCTTGCAGGTGGGCACCGCAATTCCAGGGCGTTCCCCACTGATTCGACAATGCTGCAGGTCTCGAGCCTCCTATTTGACTGGCTTGACTGTATTCGTCAATTAGTGACGACTTGCAGCGCGGGACTACTGCAGGCTGTCCCAAGGCCGGGATTGGCTTCCGGACATCACGGACTAGCGCTGCGATATGTGGAAACTTGTAGCGGTGCAACGGTGCGTTGGCTCGGCTGTCCTGCTGTATCAAAGGGGACTTTATTGGCCGAGAATATGCTCTTGATAAAGTTCAATATTATCTGCGTCTTTTTGCCAGCAAGCCGCTCGGCGTGGGAATTTCTCTCCAGGCACTGGTAATCCCGCATCAGCAAATGCAGCTTCCCGTCGGCCTGGGCCAATTGGCGCAGAGGACACATTAGCCGCTGAGCATTTTGCTCCACGGATTGCTTGACAGCAAGTTACGCACATCATGTGGCCAGCTCTATCTGCTGTGCCACCTGCGTGCGCCAAATCTTTCCCCTGTGGCTCCCGTGGGAGGGAACATCTTATTCGTTGTGCCTCCCAGCATCATCTGCGAACTGTCATGACTGGCTAGCAAACTGACCTTCAAGACCAACGGTTACCTTGCAGCGCCGGAGTAGGCCGAATGTTTTTCGGGTTTGGGGATGAGCATGCCTGTGATCATCACCTCTCCGATACACAACATTCGAGACAGCATAACGCAAGCCACCGGCATCTTACGTGTGAGCATGCATCAGCAGCAGCAGCAGCAATGTGGGGTTGGGTAAAGGTGGTGTTGCGGCCCAACCATCCCAATGTCGTCCAACGGGTATGATTGGAGCCATATACATGTTAATCCGGACCCCTCCGCTTCTCCTTTACCAGGTTTGTTGTCACCATCACCAGAGCCCTCCCTGTACAACACCTTTATGTGCAAGACAGGACCATCTTCTCTTCACCATATTTTTTTTTCGTTCCGGCACTGATCATGAAATGAAAAGACGTGTTGAATCTGTTCTCCATCTGGGTTTTGTTATTAGTTCTCCTATATCCATCTTGGGTGACTTGAGCTGCCTTGTTTGCCGAACCACGGGTCAGACTCTTCAAGTTTTGAGAACGGATATTCGCACCTGCGAAAACAGATGGTACACCGGTACATCACTCTTACCACAGCTGTAGCTAATTGAAGCATACCACTCAGGCCTATTCGCACACCCGTACACCAAACACCCACTTACCCACTCACTCAACACCCACACACCCATACACCTAGCACCTGTACACCTAATACTCACACACCCAACACTCACATACTTAACACCTATATATATAACACCTATATACCTAATATTTATATAAGGATTAGGTATGTAAATTAAGTTTGTAAATTAAGTATATAAGTGTGAGTATGTAGGTACTAGGTGTGGGTATTAGGTGTGTGAATTGGGTGTATAAATTGGACGTGAGTATTGGTTTAGTGTTTGATGTATCGGTATATCATCCGTTTTTACAGGTACTAATATCAATTCTCCAAGTTTTTACCTCAGTCTGCGATGATCAGACAAAGCTTTGAATCAGGCCACAAGAGCACCATTGAAAATCTAACCTGAGTGATACAAAGATAAGGTGATAAAGAAATTGAAAGGAGAGCAAGGTTAGATAGACATAACTTGGGATGAATCCATATACATATATATAGATATATAAATTGCTAATTTATAAAGGCAAGATATATATATCTGACCCCATTCCAGTAGTGAACATAGTGCGGATGAAAGACATATCACTCAGCCTGGGCATCTGCATTACAGGCGGCTCACTTCAAGTATCAGCTTGCCCCCTCTCGGTGCAATTGTAAAGCGGTCGTCCATCTCCAGGTCGGCTTCGCTCATCTCGCTGGACAAAGACAACCGAGTCACCCGGAGAATCTCGCTGACCCCGATATATAGCTCACACCATGCCAGGTTCTGCCCAATGCAATTTCGCCGTCCCAAACTAAAAGGAGCTTATAAAGAATTAGCATCATAGTGGAATAGATAGAGTAGATAGCGAGCGACTTACTCAAGGCGGCCTCCATACCTTCAAGATCTGAGGACTTTAACCACCTTTCTAGCCTAAAAGCCTCCGGGTCTGGGAATATGATAGGGTCCCTGTGGTGGACGTAGTTCTGCATTCCCACAACAACTCCAGAAGGAAGCTCCATGCCATTGATATAGATGGGCTGATCGAGTATCCGTGGCAGCGTCGAGATGATGGTCGGATAGAGGCGCAGGGTCTCTTTAATGACGGCGTTCATGTACGGTGCCCCGCGCAGTTCAGCCAGGTCATCTATACCAGAAAATGCCATTACTTCTTCCCGCAGGCGGTCCTGCACGTGTTGGTTCTGAGGCTGGGTGATTGCATAGAGGAGATAGGTAAGGGTCGACGACGTGGTGCCGCTTCCAGCCAGCATGATACCCATTGCCTCCTTGACAAACTCCGCCTCGCTGAGCTGACGTCCCAGCCAGCCGTCGACTCCATGCCTAAAGGGAGCCAAAAGGTAGTCCTGAATATCCTCCGAGTCCTTCCGGTCCAGATACTCCCGCACCATCTGACGGCTGCACTCATGCCAGTAGTTATACGCCCTGTATGTCGCCCCTACACGTCCTGGAATCTTGTGGCGCCAGCTAGCATCCTTCAGGGGAGGGAAGATGGTATTGAAAATGAATGTGGGGCCGCTTATCTCCATGGCCCTCAGGATTGACAGCGCACTGCTACGGCTGTTGAAGTCCTTGGCAAACCCAGCTGCGCAGACCAGATCGAAGCTGAACAGAGCGCAGAGCTCATACGCATCCACCGTCCCGCGCGGCGAGGCAGTGGCGTCCGATAGAAAGCGGTCCGCTAGAAGCCGGGACTTGCTCCGTATGATATGTTCCAGCTTGTGCATCGACTGCAGAGAGTACGGCGCCGCCACGAGCTTCCTGCGCGCCGCGTGCTGTTCCCGGTTGACCATCTGGAAGATGTTGTCCAGGCCCGTGAACGAGGCGGCACCGTAGAAGCTCGGGTCCTTGTGGCTGGCCTTTGGGTTCGAGTAGATGGTTCGGTAATGCGTCGGATCTGCCACGGAGACCTCCCCGGGGGCGACTCGCACCACGGGACCGTACTGTTTGTGCAGCTCATACAGCCATTGTGCCCGTCGGCCCTTGCAGCGGCAATGCTGAGTGGTAGCCCCGTTAGCCGTGAGGAAAATGGTCCGGGGAGGCGTCGCAGATTTCTAAATGCGAGAATTGTTATGATGCGTATAAACAGAGCGAAGAGAAGGGCTACAACGAGGACTGTTGCTTGCTCGCTGGCTGTTTTCTGCCGCAGCTCCAAAAGGATTGAAGATACAGGAGCCATCGGGATAATTCTAGGTCTTCTCGAGGTTATTGGGATGAGATTTGATAATTTCGCCGGTGTTCAATATACTGTTGTTATGCGAACCGAAAGAGAAAGAAAGGAGGAAACAATACCGTATGTTCTGCATTTCACGCACAGGCTCACTCCTCGGTACACAAGGAGACTTGTCCGGCCCCACCCCCTCCCGTTCCTGATGGTCTGTCTCCACGGATTTACAAAGCGGGCGTCAACTTCCCCAGAAACACCTACTCGCACCCCAGACACGGCGACAGGTCAGTGGGCGCCGGTCGAGAGTCTTACAAGCATGTGCTGCAAATTAGCAAAACTGTTCACACAATGCTTTTTCCAAACAGCTCTTGAGACAGCATAGGACTTCGAAATCGCCGTAGGTATCAACTTCTCGCGGAATCGAAGCTACAGCCATTTCATAAACACAACAATAGAAAAGGCAGAATGAATGTCAACTGGTATACTCGGGTTGTCTTCCCGTCCACACTGCTTGGGTGCATGTGGGGCCGAGCTGCCACGAGAATGGGTCGAATATGCCTAAATCCGCCTCGGACACACGGATTGTAAGATGTTACCGTTCGGCTCATTGCTTACCCGCTGAGCATTAATGAGGACGATTGGAGTTGATGCATTTGTGCGGCAAGAAGGAGAAGGAAGACCTGCTCTTGGAGCAGACATTTAGATGCACCATCAGCCTTTCGCTTCACAACATGAAACTGGTGATGGTCCGCAAAATTGTATTGATGCCAAAACGAAGTTTATTTTCCTTAGTCCATCTTTCTCACGTATTCCACCGGGCCGTCGTAGTGTTTCTTCCCCCAGAACATATAGTAGACGGTAGAAAGCAGGATGACCGCGCCATATATCAAAATGTTCCAGTTCATACTGGCTGCATCGGGGTGGGGCGAGGAAGGGAAGAATGCCAGTATGAAGAAGAAGACCAGGAACGCCATCGAGATGATATTGACAAGCAGGCCCCACCTGCCCAGGCTGAACTTTGATTCCAGCAGAGGCTGGTTCGTACAGCGGCGCCATATCGTACAGCCGATCGAAACGATGTAGCTGGACAGCATAGCGTTGATTTGCAGGCCGGTGATGGAGTTGAGGGCAGTTGCTGACCCAAGATTGATCAGGGACAAGGCGCTTGTGAACACAAAAGTGAAGATGAGCGCATTAAAAGGGATATCCCAACCCGGCCGCACAGTTGCGAACCATGTGCTGAAGGGGAGACCCTTGTCTCGGGCAAACGCATACAGCTGGCGGGAGCTTGTGGCGACAAAAGTCAATAGCCCAAAGAAGAACATTATCGTGATGAAGACGGACATGGCGGTCGCTCCTCTTGTTGACCGGACAGCGTTGTAGAATACCTGCATAAATGGATATCCTATTCAACAAGAGTCAGTACCTGTGGTAGCTCTGTGCTACGTATAGTATGTGAAAGCAGAGGTAGGGATATCGCACCTGTCGGGCTGTTGAGAACTTCCTCAAGGTCCCCAACACAGAAGCAGAATGTGATGGCCATGATCCAAGCTAGACCGCCATTGACAACGGTTGTCCATATCATACACTTTGGCAGCGTCTTGCCGGCGTCTCGGAGTTCTTCAGACATATGCACGGCGGCATCCCCTCCGATGAGAGGGTATATGCCACTGGTGATGCCAATAAGCGCGGAACCGCCGAGGCTCCTCCAGTCGCCACCGTCGTTGAACTGTGTGAAAACTTGCTTGGCTGAAGTGTTTACGGGTGCGAGTACCCAAAGGGTGACCAGGATACCGAAAAAGGCGAAGATGTGTATGACGAGAATAATGGCCTCGATCAAGGGCAACTTCCTGGCCAGGACCTGGGACCAAAGTCAGCAACTCGCCCAACGTCAAAAAACGTGGAAATTGCATCCGTCACCATACCGTGTTAAAAAGGATTGCGAATGCAGAGACGGCGATAGTAAGCAGAGTCCCATGCCAGCGCTCGTATGAGTATCCCGGGTTATTCAATGCGATAAGCCCCTGGATCTGCGTGCCCACGAGATACGCGCCAGAAGTGCAGCCGACTTGCCAGCCCAAGACACAAAGCCACCCCATGAGGTAACTAATGAACTTCTGGTAGTCTCTGGGAGCAAATTCGGACACCCAATGATATCTGCATGTTGATTAGCAGTTTGAAGCTGGACGTTTGTACGCAAATGTGGACATACTGGCCTCCCACAGTGGGCATCATTGACCCCATCTCCGCCCTAGAGAAGTCCAAGTCAGTAAGACAGAAGTTGAGGATGCTTCAGAGATTTCGAGATGTTAGAAACGTACATTGACGTGTTGATGAAGATGAATGCAACCCAGCAGATGAAGAATATCCAGATCAAACCCGCAGTACCGCCATTGACAAGTCCGATGTTGGAGACACTATACATATAGTCTCAGTCGTATTATTCTCTGTTTATTCAGACAGTATGATTCACAAACCTAATGATGCTCTCCCATGATGCCATGAGGATCATAGTAAAGCCAAACATGGAAATAAAGCGGAAGTTTCTCTATACATCGTCAACATCTTCAGTGACATTACGCATGGACAATACAAGAGGCACAAACCCTCAACTCCTGCTTCTTTCCCATCCGAAACATGTTGGCCCGGTCGTCAGAGGTGCCAGTCTTCTCGTCCATGGCACTGCCGCTGGCGAGCGCCTGGCGGAGGCTCAACTCGGCCGACTCATTATCGACCTGCGGGCTGGTCTTCGCATTCGAGGCCATCTTGGTAGCGTCCTGGTTGCTCTGGTTGATCTCTGGTAATAGTTCGCCACGACTCAGGCCGGAGGACGGTGCTGAGGTAGGCACCGCGCCAGAGGAAAAGGTGAGGGATTTTCAGGGGGCATATGATATATCAATATCTTGAATGCGGAACGGACACACACACAGGCAGGTGGCACTCCAATTGGGTTGGCTTGACTATCTGTGCAGGGTTCGGAGACAGAAGCGAGCCTGCTGGACAAAGACCCACCTAATAGTGCTGCGCAGAACCCATTTCAAGGGGCTTCAACTCTGGTACGGGGAAATCCACAGGCATCAAATGCAAGATTGCGCCAGACATGTCGTCACGCGGGATTAGGGGTCAATAGGAAATCGCTTATTTCCGAAGATATCAGAGTGCATTATCACCCCTCAAGTGCTCTTCGTGACTCGATCACATCACTCACGATGGAGAAGCCCATTTACACTAGCCCGCACAGTCCTGATGGATGCTAACCCCTCAGAATTTTCATCGCAGCTGCAAAGCCATCTTGCAAGACAGGATATGAAAATTGAAGTGATCACAAAAACCCAACATGATCGCCAGGCTGACGCACTCTGAGCGATTTCATACCTGGGTAGGGAAGCAAGTGTGGAAAGTTTCCGCCACTGTCTCCACTCTTTAGAGACCAGTAAAGTATGGATATGGGGCCCCTCTTGGATTCAACCCACGAGGAGTCAAATCGGGGGACACATCCGGAAACACCTGCGGCATTCCGTTCTTTGACATGTCGTCTCGCAACAGACTGCTGCATGGTGCCGTGGTCCCGAGCTGGGGTAATGATCCTCTTGAAACTCACACAACATAGCGACGTCCGAGTCCTTGCGCCCTCTGCGACAAGAAGAGACAAAGAAAAGTCTTGGGCTCGGATGTTGCGAGCCTCTCGAGCCTGATCTGCGATGTAGACCCATCCGTATCCTCCCAGCTGGAAAACCGCAACCATTTAAGTTTGAGTGACTGGGGAATCGAGCACACGTGGGACGACCAGATTCAAGCCGATCGACAGCAGAGACCCCCACACCGTCAAAATTTGGCCGGTGGGTTCCAAGTACAGGTCCGGCTAGCCTCCCGGAGATCCTATTCGCAAGCTGAAAGTTTTACCCTTTGATGCGCTCGACGCTCCCGGGTTGCGACCACTTTCGAAATGTTCCGGTGACCTATCACAATATAAACGCCTCCGCATAAGAGCATGGGGATCAGCGTTATGCCTGCATCGGTGAGCATAAATTCTCCAAGGTCGGAAAGGTGCCGGGCAGAGATGTACGGACCGCCTGGCCTCAGTACCACGGACCGCCTGTCACGCTGCCTGGCAAAAGCCCAGGATCAGTAATGGCCCGCCGCAGAAACACAGCTGTCTGAAGATTTCGTTGGATCACGGACCCGGCACTGTTTTCTTCCTTCCATGTACGCAATGATCGCACTTGTTAGCTTTCAATCTAACACAGACATGCATCGTGGCGCCCTTTTGACCAGCTTAAAGTTGAGGGCATGTCTGCCTGCCCCCAGGAATACCAGAGACGGGACCCGCAGTTGACTGGTGTGCTGCGATAAACGCTCGTCATCTCGCACGGTTGACCGCTACTGCCCCTACCAGTCTCCATCGTTCATATACGGTTGGGGGGGCCTCCACCGCCGGGCAGGGAAGGGAAACATGCTCTCTTGACAACTTCTCGGTCGAGAATCATGAACCCACGCGACTCCGACGGCGGTACTGTTGCATTTTCTCCGATTGAATACAACGACCATGCCGGCTATCTCTGGATCGTGACTATCTTGGGCATAATATACAGCAGCTTTTCGGGACTGGCTAGAGCTCGCATAAAGAAGGGTATTTATGGTGCTGACGATTACTTGATTGGACTCGCCACGGTAAGCTTTACCATGAGTTTGGTTCGACCTGCATCACCATGTTAATCTGACGACTTTGAAGCTATTGCTCTATGCCCAGTCGGCGGTAATCTTTCACGGGCTGAAGAATGGTCTCGCTAAGTCAGAGGAAATCACGTCGGAGGATCGATGGCCCGTTGCCGGAAAGGTACGTTGTTTAACATACCACATGCTTATACGCACACGGTCGATTAGACCTCAAATTCCAATGCTGAAACTCGGTCCCTCACAGACATTCTTGGCCTCCGAAATACTCTCAATAACAATACTCTGTCTGGCCAAATGTTCGGTTGCTTCCCTGGTCCGTCGAGTGTTCTCGTTCGATATCGACAAAACATGGATGATTTGCATGGGAGTTTTGACCTTCAGTGCTGTCTGGGGTCTTGCATCTGTGGTCGGACTCGCGGTTGATTGTGACCCTGGAAAGACACTGACGACCGCGCATTCTCGCCTTTGTTCGGAACAGGTAGGTCGCCTAAATTGTATGACATTGCTTGGATAGTCTTGATCTAACCCTGGAGCGGAACAGTTCTTCCGTTGGCAGATTATAACAGCGTTCGACATCATCACGGAAATACTCATCTGCTTCTTGCCAGTCCTCTTCGTATGGTCTAACACAATGTCGCTCTGCCTGAAGTTTCAAGTCTTCCTTGCTTTTGCGTTCCGACTGCCATTGATCGCCTTTTCCATCGCCCACCTGAGCCTGTTCGAACAATACATCAAATCAACTTCACCGCTGTTTGAGATTTCCGGCAGTCTCCTCTTGCAGCAAGTCATGCTTACCTACTCACTCATCTCCGCGACAATACCGAACCTCAAAAGCTTTATGAAGTCATTTTCAACCGGCCTCGGCGTCTCATTCGGCTTCATGGATAAGGACCTGGACACGTCTTCCGGGGCTTATGCACTGCAACCATTGACCACTTACTCCGGCAGGCGAAGAAATAAATCTCCCGAGGGCTTCCCTTCTGGCAACAACTATGACAGGACTAATGATCCCATGGGCGGACAACGGCCTAGACTACGACCCGGGTCGATTCAGCATGAAGTTGTTATCCATCATAGCCCTGACGGCACGTCGGATCATGGTAGCAGCGCGACGGAGGATGGACGTGATGTTAGCAGATGTGGTAGTAGGGACATGATCATCAAGAAAGAGGTACAATGGAATGTTTATCACGAGCCAGCTTAGCACCGCATCAATCATTGTATCTGTTCACATCATGTGAACCCTGACTTGTAACTTTGATAGGCTTGCCCTGCTGTCAATGTGAGTCCGCCCGTCCCAATTAATCTTCCACTGTTGCGTCTGCTCCAGCAACAAGGACGGTCTCAGGGTAAAACATATCAGGCTTGTTAAACAGTTCACTCTCGTCATTGCCCCACAGCGTCCAGTTAAAGAACCCAGCAACAAGGGACGTCTCAACCTCAACCATCCTCTCGCCACTAATATTCCCAGTTCTAGTGGGCACCGGGGGGTCCAGCTCCTTCCAGAACGTGATGTCACTCCAGTCCGAGTGCAGAGTCTCATTCACCTCTATGATCCTCCACCAGCCCGACTGCGCCTCGGTATACGTGTCCCAGCTGATGTCGTAGTGTGCGCTCGCGTGCCCCTCGAAACCAAGCAGCAAAGAAGGGCGCGCCACGTCCGCGGCCGAGCTATTCAGCCTCCCCCAGAACGAACCGTCCAGGTTGATACCCGCCGGGACCAGGCTCCGGTCCACCAGCTGCGCGAACGCGAGGGCGGCCGCGCCGCCGATGGAGTGGCCAAACGCCCCGAAGGTGTCCGTCGTGGAGGCGAAGCCGAGCTTCTTGGCCAGCTTGGGCCACGCGTCGATGAAGGCGAAGGTGTCGTTTATGCGGTGCTCGATTGCGGTCAGCGCTTCCTCGCTGCTCCAGGAGTACTCGAGCGGTGGTCCGTAGTACTCGCTGCCGTTGGGGTACAGGACGTATGGCTGCTCGTACGTGTGGTCCAAGGCTGCGACGGTGAATCCCTTGGATGCCAGCTCAGAGAGAAGGAGGGTGTAGCACTCGCAGGGCGGGCCTCCCAGGCCCGGTCCGAAAAGCAGGGTGGGTGAGTCGGAGCCCTCGTCCTGCAGCAAAGTTTCGGCAAAGGGTGCAGCCCATTGCACCCGCGTTGTGTAATTCCCGAGTATGCCATTTGGAAATTGGAGGTACGTCTCAAACTGATTCGCGGTGACCTTTGTCAAGTAGGGTGTTGTCCCCGGAACGTCTGGTTCTTGCAATGTTGGGTAGAATAGCGTCACCAGAAAGGAGGTACTGACGTTCCCGGGAGCAAATACGTCTGGCTCGTTGATGGCAATGACCTGCTTAGTTGCTCCGACATTGTATTTGCCTGAATATGGCGGGATCTCCTTGGCTACAGCCGGTAAACAAATGCCCGACAGGACGGCGAGTAACGGCAAGGCCTTGAACCAGAGGCTTTTTTGCAAAGAGGGATATGCCATGATGAGCTTGAACATGGCAGGTACTCGTATGAAGCTCAACATGGACGGAGAGGAAGTCATTGGCATCTAAGAGTAATTAAATACTAGTGCGATCAATACCATGAGTCTAGTGAGGGCATAAGCAGCCCAGCAGGATCCAAATCCCAGGCGCCATTTCCATACAGGACCTTCCTCTTCCGGCGGTAATAATCGAACAGCTTCACCTATGCAGTCAGCATATGGAGTAACCAGCCTGCCGGCGAGGAAATCAGGCGTTATGTAGTGGAACAATCACCCTAACGATTGCATCATTGGCCGTTATGAATTCAGTATTTGCCTGTGGTCCGAGGTGTTCGAGAGCTCAAGAGACAGAGCCTTGCCGGTCTCCTGCACAACCGATTATTTATGGCCGCATACAATCAAGTGCTTACTATTAATTCTTAAATCACCATTGGGAAGTTACATCAAGAGTAGTTGCACGTCATCCGTCTTCATTTAGGTACCCTTCAGCGAGTCGGGTGAGGTACTTAAGCTTGAATTTGCATTATCTCTGAACCACCAAGGAAAGGCACTAATCTTCCTGGTGAACCTGGATGGCAGTTAAATGCCTCTCGATAGTTGGGTGGTTGAATCTCGTCTAAAGACTTGCAGACCAGGTTAGAGCTGGGGAAAATTGTTCAAAAGGCTGAACGGTTGAAGAATAGGATAGGATATGGAGTTGAGATCCACATAGGTGCCCATATCGTGGCTTTTTAGAGCTAAAATAAGATATATAGGGGATGCAAAGGTAGTAAAATCTAAGTAAATTTATTGAAGCTGAATCTTATATGGTAAAACGATATCTTATATCCTTTTATGCCTCTTCGTCCTGCCCTCTCCTAGCGTCCACGTCTCTAAGCATCGGGTCCATGGCCCTCTCTTCTGCCAGGATAGAGTTAAATAACTCATCGTCGCTCATATCATCGTAATTCGGCGCTTTTGTTGCTCTAGCTACCGCTGGCCGATGCTCGCTGAGGCTGCGGTGACGAGGAGGCGAGTAATAACGGTCGTTTCGATATTGGCGGGAGCGACTGTGACCATAGCTACTGTGCCTCCTCCTACGCCGCCGCGGTTGGTGACGAGATCGAGATCGATGTCGATGCCGATACCGAGGTCGAGGTCTTGGGTACTCGTGGTATGTATATAGCGGGACGGGGCTTGGAGGGGAACGTATCCCGAAGCATTGACGCAAGAGACGACTTAAGCCACCTCCACGCGCATGTAGACTCGAGGATTCCCTCTCGCCTTCATCGCGCGGAACAGTCTCGTTTGTGCTATCTATGGCGGTCGGCGCATACCTAAAATCCCCATAATTCCTGGCAGTTTCTTCCTCGTTGGCAAGATCGTTTTCACTCTCTGGCTCGAATCTTATACCTGTGTTCGACGTAGTGACTGTATTGGATCTATCAGGGCCCCTCGTCTCAGATAAAGAACGGTTTCTTTCACCAGTCGGGCATCGCGAATGACGCCCGCGGACTCTGCCCGGTCCCTGCACGTGAACCTCGGTTCGGGGGTGGCGGCGACGTCGGCCATCTGGATGGAACCATCGGCACCTGCCAGTAAATTAGTAGTATCAGTGAAGGTAATACCATACCAAGATCACCGCAGAGGTATGCTTACCTTGGACCACATGGTTCATCATGTTTGGACCCGGTGGTTGCACGCACCAGCGCCCACTCTCGCATTCTTGGAGTTGGACTCATTCTGATTTCAAAGTTGGATGAAAGTCTCGAAGTTTAAATGACCACTTGAAAGAGAGTCTAGTATGAGCCTTGATATAAGGCGAAAACAGCCAAAGTCACCCACCGCCCCCAACGAGTCACTCGGAGTAAGTGGACAGAGACATGGACTTAGTCAACGTTTCAGCCGCCACAGGCAAGCCAGGCAGGCACGGATAGGCTCGATTAGAATTATCAGCAAGAGGTATCTACTAGATTTGATTCAGACTTGCCCAAATCGTTTGATTCTGTTTTATCTTTTTGCACAGGAGTAGCCACACCCCATCGATGCATGCCGAACAGGCTCTTGAGCACGGAACAGCCTGTAAGAAGGCTTGCCGGTCGAAAGTCAAGAGAAGGAAGCCCATCTACGACTAGCAATGCTGTTTTTAAAGTGACAATCTCCTGGGCATTATTGAGTGGCTTTGGAGGGGAATGTAAATGAGCACTTTGAGCCTAATGTGACCAGGCCGCGTTTGTTGGAATACCGGGCGCACTTGGATATAACTTTGATCGAAGCATGTCCATGGTCGGGGCCCTTGGTATTTTGAAGTACTACTAATACGTCTGCCTCGCTTGCATTCCAATCCGTTTTTTGTCACCCGGGTGTGCTGGGTATAAGTGCAATAGGCTTGTAATGTATCTCTGTATCATCCGTTTCTTTCTGTGCGATCATCCTTTGTCCTTTTAAGCAGGATTGGTAGATGCGGTTGTGCCTATATAGGTACACTCCTCCTTGTGGTTCCTGTCCGAGCCTCTATCGAAACTGGCCTTGACCTACGATATAATTTGAGAGCTACGTACTTAGCACTTGTTTTATAAATATTCTCTGAGGTCTTTCTTGTTCATTTCTAAAACCAACTGGACTGGACAGCTAACAATCAAACCCGTATTTGATACCCTTACATTCTTACAATCAAGGCGGTATCCATATTGATACTGCCGTGGCAGAGTATGTCTTGTTCGTCATCTTCTTACGCAGTAAAAAGTGTCGACAAAATTTCGCAGATTGGAGTGTAATCACAGTCCCTCACGCTTGTGAATCTACCATGCCGGCAGACTCGTGTAAATTTGAAGGACCTAGTTCTACTTTTTGGTTTCACCTGAATTGTATCATTTCGTTTTGAAGGACCTTCTACACGAGTGATGAATGCGTGGCAGTGTATATGCGGATTTTGGTAATGAGAACGGATATTCGCACCCGCCAAAACGGATAGTATACCTATATATCACTCACGCCATAGCTGCAGCCCATTAAAGCATATCACCCAGGCCTGTTCATATACCTACCCAATACACCCAATATCTAATTTATATAAGTATTAGGTATATATATGCTAAGTGTATGGGTATTAAGTATGTAGGTGTTGATATGTGAGTGTTGGGTATATGGGTGTATGGGTGTATGGGTGTATGGGTGTATGGGTGTATAGGTGTATGGGTTTATGTTTGTATGGGTGCTGGGTATGTAGGTCTTGGGTATTGGGTATATCGGTATTGGGTGTGTGGGTGTTGGGTGTGATACTATGTGGTGTGTAAATAAGGCTGATGATATATGTACGAGTGTATCCTCCGTTCTGTACGGATGCGAGTGTCTCCGTTCTCTTGGAAAGTGGATGTCTTCAGATATAGGGCAAAATATTGCAAGGACGTCTTTCGACGATTCATTAATAATAAAGCCAACACAATCATGTTCTGGAGTAGTATCCGAAGAGTCCAAAGACTCCGGATCTCCCAGATTGAGCAACGGGGCCAAGGACCATCGATGCACGTCAGGGGCTGTCGCGGCCGAATATAGAAATACAGGGTCGTACTGATCGACAGCGACCCACTCGAGCCGACGCCCGCCACTTCGGATGCACCCACATCTCAGATAAATCCCTGTGGGGCTCCCGAACAAGATCAAGGTGAAGTCAAGATCCATTGTAGCCAAGCTTTTATGTTTCGAAACATTCCACCAACCCATTAAGCTATGACAGAGGCTTGGATTTGAAAGCTTAGTATTTGTATTGCTGGGATAAGAACAGGAGGAACAGCGGTGCTATCCAGTCAGTGTTGCTCCAGGAAAGGGGTGCATCAGCATTGCAGCATTGCAGCCCTGCGGCCCGGCCCCATGATGGTTGCCGGCAAGAACTTACTGTAGGTGGCATGGGTGCGTGTCGTGGAAACTGATAACTCACAGAAGCGGATCTGAACCCACGGCAATGACAGGAATTGAGGCGTGGGCTTCGTCAGGCATTCATCTGTCTGAAGCGGTAGGTGGGCGGCAATCCCGAGACCGGATTACCGAACACCAAGGACACTGAAGTAGTATCCTTGATAGGCCAACCAGGGCCATGGCCTCCCAATAAAGGGGAAAGAAAATTTAAAAGCTTTTCAGAATTGCTCCGCCGGTGGTCCGGAATGGAACTCGACACGTAGTATTGGGTACCCTGTCATTTCGTGTAGGAGGGAGACCCACGAGGCTGAGGCCAATTTCTCGGGAAGGACGCCCAGGTCGACCCGCAGAAGTGACAGCCACACATGCCCTTCCCTTGTATATATGCGCATGCAAACGGCCTCGATCTCACAGTGGAGCCAGTCAGGTCCGAGATGGGAAGGTACTACATAGATTGATTTTGTAGCAGGCACAGAGTCAGATTTGCCGCCCATTTCTCAATTACTTATTTCAAAGTTGCGCCGAACTCTTTTTACGGTTTTGTTTGATCTGCTTAACCAAAAGACTCTCTTTGTTCATTTCTACTGGCTGTGACTTGTAGTTTTATCAGTCTTTACAGATATTATTCAGGAAGAATGAGTCCCTCCTTGGCTACATCGGCAGTTCTTGGCCTCCTGTCACTCGCTTCCCTGACCAATGCTTCGGCTCTGGCCCGCCGAAATGCCACAACCACATGTACATCATTGAATCAAAGAAAGGCTTGGTAGGAAAATTCAAGCCCCCAGCATATTATGTTCATACTAGAAGACTGACCGGTTGACATCAAAGGCACACCCTGACCGACGATGAGAAGGCGGAGTACATCCGTGCCGAAAAATGCCTGATGTCCCAACCAGCCCAGCTGGGCATCAACGGCACCAAGAACCGGTGGGACGAGCTGCAAATGTCGCACATCATCCAATCCAACGACATCCACGACGTCGGGCAGTTCTGGCCTTGGCACCGCTACTACATGCGCGTGCACGAGGTGTTGTTGCAGCAAGAATGCAACTACACAGGCGCCCAACCCTACTGGGACGAGCAGCGAGATGCCGATGCCGGGCCCCTCGAGGACGCCAGTGTGTTCGGCTCGGATGACCTCAGCTTTGGCTCCAATGGCCGCGAGGGCGACAGGTGTGTCGTCGATGGGCCGTTCGCCAACTCGACGCTCCGCCTCGACCAGGCCTGGGGTGTGATAAACTATGACGAGTACTGCCTGGGCCGCAACTTCACCGAGTCTTATTGGGCATGGGCAAACAGTACTTACGCTGATACGTGCTTCGCGGCAACGACGTATGACGATGCATGGAGTTGTTACTCCGTGAAGCCTCACAGCTCTGCCCACCTGGCTGTTTCCGGAACGGTCAGTGTTCTATTCTACCTACTATGGCACTCTCACCATCAGATGGAACACATTACTGACCCATATGAGTAGCTCGAGCTCCAAAGCGCCAGCCCTGGAGATCCTCTATTCTACCTGCATCACACTAACATCGACCGTCTCTGGTGGGAGTGGCAGCAAGTAAATCTGACGTATCGTCTTACGGACATGGGAGGTCGCAATGTTCCAAGGGACGACCACTTGCTGAAGAATGAATGGATAGCCCCCACTGCCGCTGTCCTCGATTATGATGGAGATGATGGAAACGTAACGACTCTGAACCATGTGCTTTGGATGCTGGATATTCTTGGAAACGTCACTGTTGGCGATGTCATGGATATCAGGGGCGATACCATTTGCGCCGAGTACATACATGAGGATGAATGAGCCTGTCTCGCAATAAATAAATAAAAAGAAATTACTAGAAAAAATATAGACCATAAATTAGCAAGTTTGAACCATTATGCCTCCAATTCCCAAAGAATCTGCAGAATTCTTTCTTGCAGCCTGATTCCAGCATCGTTGTTGGTCTCTACACAGCGTTATGGTGCACAAGTACTCCCCGATGAAAACACAATATCATTTTTCTTGCACGGCCAACTTCTGGTGGTTGAGAAACAATATCAAGGCTAACCTTGGAGCGCAGAGAGTGTGGCGTCAAAGGCCCGTTGAAAGCCAATGGGCAGCCGTCGGCGGGAGTTGAGGGTGTGAGCTAGGAACGACGCCAGATCCGAATGACATCACTTTTCACACATGGGGAGAAGAAAGACAGTGGCTCACCCCAGAACGTTTCCCATATAAATGCTGGACAGTTCCCAAGCAGGGAAGCCACATCTCAGCCACATCAAAATCCCTCCAGATTACCTGTCTGTGACTTACACCATCACAATGCCCAAACTCACTTACCAGGTTGAGAACGCCCCGGGCCGTATATACGGCAAGAACTCCAACGAGCTGGTATTCAAGGAGCCCAGCGCAAACGCCGTCATCTACAGCACATCCACCGAGACCGGGTGGGTAAAGAGCACAAAGAAGCACCTCTGGCGCGGGAAGCCGAGCGACAAGGACGGCGGCATCTGCATCGCCACCATCGACGAGCCAAGCCACGCGACGCTGGCCGTGCACCCGTCCCGGACGGCCGAGCAGCCGGCGGCCGAGGAGGCAGAGCCGGCGGACGAGAAGGCGAAGCTGAAGCTCAGGAGCACCTGGTTCGGGAGCAACAACCGCACCGTGACGTTCAGGGGCGTCACGTACACGTGGACGGGGACGTCCAAGATCACGGACAAGGACGGCAAGGTGGTCGCCAAGATGGCGAAGCCGTGGTTCTACCAGGGGAAGCTCGGCGACCTGGAGGTCGACGTTGACGAGGGTGACGAGGGCCGCGAGGTGCTGGAGATGGTCCTGGCCACATACGTGCAGCGCTGGTGGGAGGACAAGGTCAGGGCCGAGAAGGCTGCCGAGGAAGCAAAGGAGCAGAAGGCCAAAGAGAAGAAGGCCGCGCAGGCAGCGCAAGGAGCGGCAAAGTCGCAGAAGCAGAATGAAAAGAAGGAAGGGGATAAGAAGGAAGAGGGGCAAACGCAGGAAGCAAGCCTGTGATCGGAGTGCCTCAAGGGTCAAGTAATCAAAGTGCAGGTGCTTGATTATGGCACCAGAACAAAGAGTCTGACAACATCATCTCCTATTATTGCCCTAGGGAATTAATATCCAGCATAACACCTTTTTGATAATACAACTTAAATCATTATCTGTCTTTGCATAGGTCAACAAATAACTGCCGGTGAAGGTAGCAAATTATGCAATCGAACCTACATCTAGGTTTATACCATCTTTCCAAGCTGTTTCATGGTCTCTGAAGCTGGTAGCCTGCACATGTTGATTACGATGAGTTAAATTTTGTAATATTGACCACTCTTTCCCTCTCCTAATATTCTCTGCTGGACACTGCGCCATGGTTAGGCAACGAGCAGGAAGGCTCGGGTCTTGCTCCTCTCACCATAGTGTCTTGGGCGGCTCGCGGAGTATTTTGCATAGACGACTTTCAATAATGGACGATAAGTATGAAAGAGGTGGTATGAAAAAAAAACGAAAGGGTTATCACATAAGTATGAAGCAGCTAGAAGAAAACAGTATGCACAAGTAAAACGCTTTTCTCAAGCAGAAGCCAGCCCGAGAAACCGCCATTAACGCCAATCAACCCGTATTGCAGCAATGCGTGAAGCCAAACCCATCAACATACAGTTCTTATGTGCGCCCAATTCGCGTGCAAAAGATGCAAGATCAACGAACGCCCCAGGACCCACAAACAGGCCAGTTGCGTGACTCGGCCTGGTCACCAGTATCTGCAGCCGTCCACGTCACCTAATGAAGATGAAAGGCATTTACCCTGCCACCTTGACATCCTGACCATGTTCCGTGGCTCCCGATCCCGAGGCCGCAGGCGGTTGTGCGGTCTTGCCGTTCCCGTTGTCCTGCCCGCTACCCTCGTTCTTGGGGAAATAGCTGCGGTCGTAGCCCACGGCCTTGACGATTCCCAGTCCTTTTGTCCTTCCCTCACGGAATAGAAGACGGTCACCGGGAGCGAGGTACTCGGGCCTCTGCACGAATTTGAACGCCACTGTTGCTCGGTCACCTGTGCGGATGAATGGCCTATCCACGTCGATGATGGAGCATGTTTGGCTGACAGGGCCGACGTGAAGCATCGCCTGATACTTCTTCTTAATGGTTGTGGCGTGGCTGAGAATCAGCACCTCGGCGACAAATTCGTTATATACCCTCGGCGTCGGGGCCCCGTCGGCTGGTTTCGGCAGCACGACCATGCCCTTCCGGACGTCTTTCCGCTTGACCTTCTTCAGTGCGAAGGAGGCACTCTGGCCGGCGCTCGCGGCTGGTACAGGAATCCTTTTCCGCTCGATGGAGCGGATGGAGCTTTGGGTGAACTGGCCAAGGCTGTCGGGCCCGATGACGACGCTGTCGCCAGCATGGACAACGCCAGACTTGATGATGCCCGATACTACAGTTCCGACAAAAGGTACGGAGAAAGTGTCATTGACGTGGAATTCGAAAGGCGCATCAGCGTCGTATCTGTAGCGAGCGTTAGCATACTGGAGTCTAGATCGGAATTCGAGCTAGACTCACCTTCCGTGGTGCGGCAGGATGTTCAAGAATGTTCGTACGAGGTCCAGATTCTGGCCAGTAACATTCGACACCTGGAAGATTGGAGTGATGCGTTGAGACACAAACTGGGTTGCGGTATTGATGCATTCGTCGCGGTCGTTGATGAAGATCGGAATTTTCCTTGCACCTGGAGACTTCAGAATCTTGGTGATCTGGGTTAAGGTCTGCTCGAGGATTTGAGGCGGGCAAATATCGATCTTGGTGACGACGACCATGACGGGCACGTTAAGCGCCAGTGCGATGCCAAGGTGCTCTTTGCTCATGCCTATCAGACCATTATTGGCTGCGACCATCAGCAAGCAATAGTTGGGGCTGCTGGATAGCAAGCCGAAGACGGTGGTCCTCAGATATCGCTCATGACCGGCAAGATCAGTAAAGGTGATGACCTTTGCGCTGCGCTTCCCAATCTCCTCCCATGACAGCTTCCGACCTGGCGTGTCGCTGGTAATGACATTGCCGTGAGTATCGAAGCCCATGATCTCCATGCCCACGGAACTGGTCCGGCCGGTCTCGATCTCGTGCTTGTGTCGGAACAGGTTAACTCGAGCTTTTCCTCGTCCGTCGTCAAGGTCGCCCTTCACCAGTACTCCCAGCATGGAACTTTTTCCGGCGTCGACATTTCCTACTACTGCTATTCTCGTCTCTATGACGTTCTCGACAGTAGCAGGAGTTTGTCGGATGAGTACTTTCGCACTGCAGTCCTTGCCCTTGTCGGAGGCGGCGGCCTGGCTCTCGGCATCACCGCCGACATTCTTGGTCAGGAGTAATTGGCAGTCGGCATTGAGTTTTCTGGCGGCTTCCCGCAGCCGACCCCATGCCTTGTCCCAGCCCTCCTTGTCGAGGTGCATCGACTCGCCATTGTGCTCGAAGCCGATATCGAATAATGTCTCTCCATGCCCCTCCTCTATCCGCGATGTTAACAGTTCGACAAGCTTTTGTAATGACTCGTCGTCGGTTCCAAGGAGGAGCTTGTGGAGAGGGGCTAGAGGAGCCTTGTCGGAAAGGTCGAGGGCGTCAAGGATGTCGTCGAGCTCCGCTTCGTGGTCGTCTTGGGCGGGAGCAGCAGCCGCCCCTGTTGCTGTTGGTTTGGCACTGGGGAATCTGATTGCCTGTTGCTTCTCGACGTAATCAGCGAAGTCGCTCAAGGCAGCCTCGCCTTTCCGCCGCTCTTGCGGTAGTGTTGTGGATTTTGTAGTCGCCATCGTGTCTCGAGGCACTGGTGGGCAGCTGGTCAGTCTATCTGTCCCAAAGTTGCTCGGGACTAGATGGAGCATTCGGCCGGCGTAAAGAGAGAAGAAAATGGCTCAAACTCCAGCTCCACGGCTGCCTCTTAGCAATGCTCTAGAGTTGCTTGCACTTTAAGGGGTGCCATCGCAATTGCGCGTGCCAGTGGGGCGTGGACGTGGACGTGGGCATGAGCGCAGGCGTACCTCTGGATTAGATGTGGCGATGTATTCGGGTGATCATTGATGCTGTGCTGATACTGCTAGGAATGGGGATGCGAGGACAATCCCAGTGATCAAGATTTCGCTGAAGACCAGTATTTATGTGGTAGTGATGACTGTTCTCTCATGCCGGATGATTTGGTGTGCTCGTCAGTTGGACTGCTCGCCGAATGAGCAATACAATTGACAGGTGAGGTGTCGGCGTTGGAGTGGGCTTAGACAGGACCCTGGCGTGTGACGACGTCGAGTCATAGATGGGCGAGACAGGCGGTGCCGCGCATTTGAGAACCGAGCTATCTCGCTAAACCCCCCGCATGCACTTATCGATAAGCACCCACCGGAATGAGCCCCACCACAGCTATGGATGCGCCAGAGCTCCAAATTGAGTAGGGTGAAGGCACATGCAATTGAAAGATTGGTGACGAGATCTACTGCCACGGAACAGTCCTCTATATGCTGTGAGACACCCTCCTGTAAATACAATGAAGTGAATGTGACAGAGTGCTTCACCTCTCGCTTGTTGCTGCAAGCATAACATGATAGGGCGCTGATGCAATCCTGCAGACGCCACGTCCAACTAGATCGCGTCCAAATCAACTCGTCCGCCAACAATAGCTTGTTGCCCACACTTATATGCTACTGTCGGCTAGACCTCATGGATTTACCATAAAGCCTCGCAAAATGGCCGGATCCTTCCCTTAGCAAATCTGCAGGGTTTCCAAACTCCACCAGCTTGCCTCCGTCGAGGACAGCCACCCGGTCAAAGTCAACCAGACTCGATAGCCTGTGCGCGATCATGATTATGGTGTAGTCTTGGAACTCGGAGCGGATGAGCTGTTGTATCTTGGCGTTCGTTTCGGTGTCAACACTAAACATCGTCATCAGCCAACCGTCTACTTCTTCTCCCTGCTTCGACAAGATCTGCGCCGTCTGACCTACCTGCTTGTGGGCTCGTCTAGGATTAATAACTTCCCTGGCTTTAGCACAGCCCTTGCAAGACAGAACAATTGTCTCTGGCCATGCGAGAAAGTGTCCGTCTCCACGATCATGTCGAGGATAGCTGACACGTCCGTAGAGGCCCGGCTTGCCTTGTTGAACAACACGTCCCATAAACCAACTCTCCGCAGTGCAGAGGCGATACTTTCATCAGAGGACGCTCCAAGTGGATCAAGGTTGTTTCTTAGCGACCCAGAAAATAGAAAAGGGTCCTGGGTCAGACAGACGAGCCGTTCCCGGATGGTCGGTCCTGGGACGGTAGCCAAGTCAATGCCGTCGAGCATGATTCGGCCGGACACAATGTCAATGAGCCCAAGAATCGCGAGAGCCGTTGAGCTCTTTCCGCTGTTGGCAGTACAACAGTCAGACCCATGCAGTCAACTTAGGAAATGCAGGAAGAGAAACATACCTTCCCGTCCTGCCAACAACGCCAATCTTGTGACCTCCCTGAATAGAGAAAGTGATATCATCAAGGACCGCGGACATGTTCTTGCTAAAGGAAAATAATCGTTAGTAATTATGATGTCAAACAAAAGATGCAATAACAGAATGGATTGCAACAAACCCATAGCTGGCAGACACTCCTTCGAAACTCAGAGCACCACTCTTCGGCCACGCGGGATCCAAATCGCCAGATAACTCGCCCAGTGTCCCTTCGACGGGCGTTTTCTCGGCAAAGTCCTTGATCCGAGCAATTGCCCCTAATGAAGTCTCCAGGTTCGTCCAGTACTGCACCAGGTCCGTCAGTGCATGCGACAGGCTCATCATGTTGACCAACGCCAGACCCAGGAACCCGGGGTTGATGCGCGAGCGCAAGCCGACAGCCATGCCGACGATGATCACCGCCAGCGCGGCGACCACGAGGTCAAGGACTAGCACCAACCACCGCTGGACGCAGAGGAGGAGGTAATAGGGCTTCTGGCTTGCGTCCAGCAGGCGGATGCACTTGGATGTGTACGTGCCGGTCCAGGAGTAGGAGCGGATGGTGATCAGCCCAGAGAGAGACTCGATGAAATGTGAAAACACAGGGGCATTTGCTTCAAGCCTGTGCACAGAGTAAGCTTTAGTATCGTATCGCTGCAAGTGGATGGCAGGAGAAAGATGCGTACTCTAGGAGCCTCAGCTGTCGGGAGGTGCGAAGGTAGAAGTTCTGGATAAAGTAGAGCGCTGCTACAACAATTGGTAATATGGCGGCAAAATAGCCCACTGCTGTAGCCGACAACGCTACTGTCACCAGGCAGGATCCGAGTTCTGTAGGAGAATAGTCAGAAGTAGTCGTTCAGAGTCGTAGCCAGAGAAGGACATACGGAATGCTATGTTGATAAGTGACCCTGGAAGAGACATGTCGGCGTATCGAAGGTCCTGGCTGAATCTATATGAAGTCGTTAATGCGGATGTGGACTCTGATCTGTGACGTGAGAGCGCATTTACCTGTTGACCAAAACTCCTGTCTCTGTTTCCGAAAAGAAGGACAGAGGTGCGCTATCAATTCTGTCAGCTCGTACCGAAGTCTCCGTGGACATGGAGCACCAACCGCATAACAGCGTCCAGAATCGATTGGTGTAGATTCTTCCCGGACCGTGGAATCATGACGATCCAAAGGAACCTAGAGATACTCAGAATCCACGCAAGACCACTTAGAGGCATCGTCGGTATCAACACTCACGCCACTGCTCCGACCATCAAGAGCCCGGTCATGAAGTTCATAAAGCCAAACATGCCGAGCCAGTACCCGAGATTCGTCGCGCCGCCGTTCTCGTTGTTGTTCGCCCACCAGTTCAGCCACACATCTGCAACAATAATCAGAATGCGATTCTCTTTCATGAACTGAAGTTACTCACTGCTCATTGCTCTGAAAACTGAATCTCCGGCGACGAGGCTGGAGAATAAGACCAGCCCCAGCGGCCCTAAGGCTCGCGCGTAGTACTTGTAGATCATCCAGTCACCCGTCTTTCGGCTCTCATCGGCGGCGGCCACAGTGGGTGGCATATTGGTTGGATGACTTTCACGAGCTTCTTGAATTTCTGCGTCGTCCCCGTCGTGGTTATAGTTGTCCTCGCCCAGCCTGAGCTTCATATCCTGGACGTAGCGCCCAGTCGCATTGAGCTCGGAAAAGCTACCATGTTGGGTGAGTGTGCCGTCCTGTTCAAGAACAAGTATGAGGTCGGCCTGGGGCAAGTGTTTTACTGAATGCGTGGCAAGAACAACTGTGGCGCCGAGCCCACGCAAGAGACCACCACGGCCGAAAACGCGCTTGAACACCAGCTCTTCGGTCACAGAGTCGAGGCCGGCCAGCACGTCGTCGAGAATGACCAGCTTGGCTCGCGAGTACAACGCTCGTGCCAGTGAGATACGCTGCCTTTGGCCGCCGCTCATCTTCACCCCCTTGCTTCCCACTACGGTAGAGTCGCCGTCCGGCATCTGGCTGAAGTCAATGTCTAGTGCGCATGCGTGGCACACTGTCTTGTACCACTCAACGTCGAATTCAGACTCCATTCCCGCCGTGATGTTATCCAGGATGGAACCGTTTATGATCCAGGCGGACTGGTCACCATAGGCGATTTCTGAGGACGGCATGCTGACCCGGCATGAGGTTTGTGGTGTCTCGCCAAGCATTCCCTTCAACAACGTCGACTTGCCGCACCCGACTGGGCCGACAAGAATGGTGAGTCCAGGGCGGATGTGCAGGGGTACTTTCACCTTGACGACTTGCGAGCCTGAATCCGACCATCCAAAGCAGCCCGGGCCGATGGTGATTTCATTCAGAGCAGGTGCTTTGATAGATTGAAGCTCGGTCCAGCCTTGCTCCGTGGTCCCATCCGCATCGATGTCACTAGAAGAGGGCAGGGCGCGTTGCTCAGCACGTGACGGGAGAAGCAAAAACTCCTGGATCCTCGTAAAACAACCAAGAGCAGCCCAGCCTTGCGGTATCGAGTATAGTAGGGTGCCGAGCGGTGCCGATAGAAGGTTGAGGGCCGCCAGAGATGTGATTGCTTGAGACACTGACAGCCCACTTCCTCCTTGCAGCTGTGCTATGATCGCATAAGCTGCGAAAATGACGAACGAATTGAAGGTCACTGGGAGATTGACTGTGCGGTGGTTAGTTGCAACAGTGAGAAAGGGTCTGGATGTATACACACCTAATGATATGTTCAAACTTTGAACCTTCCTGTACTTCTTCGAGGCAGCGATCTCAGTTTTGCGAAACTGCTGGATATTGGCAGTCTGCTGGCCAGTGAGACCGAGAACCTTAACACTCTTCATAGACCCTAGGATCTCTGATGTATAATTGATTCGCTTCTGCACAGCCTCCAGCCATGTCTTTTGTCTTGAGGTGATGGCTTTAGCAGAGAGTACTGATAAACCCGTGCAGATGAGAGTGATTAGCACAGGTGCCACGCAAACCACGCCCAGTTGGTCGTAAAGCAGGTAGACGGCGACTGCCAGCTGCAGTACGCTAGGCACGACTTCTATGAGAAGCTGCCAAAATGTCTCCGCGATCCTTTGTACGTCAGTTCCCACCAGACTCATTGCCGCCGACTCGTCGGCGTTGCTTGTTGGGAGCGTCAACATCTTTGTGTAGATGATGACTGTAAGCTGGCCGCGGATCATTGCCATAAGGCGATAGGATAGGTGAGATGCCCATCCCATCATGATCTGCCTGTCATTAGCAACAACACCCAGATACTCCTAGAACAGGTCAAAAGAGGTTATATCCCTCCACTTCTTACCGCAAACCCGGTGTAAACTATGGCAAAGGCCCCGATTAAGCCATACCCATTGTTGATGGGCTCGGCTCCTTGGACGTATGTGACAGCATTCTGGATGAGATACACCTGGCTGATACTGAGAGCAGCATAGCAGAGCTTCGGGACGTATATCACAAGTATCTCCCACCGCAAGCTCCACACGCAAGCGCGTGCTAAAGCGTGCTTTCTGCTTTTATTGCCTGTGATGGCGTAAGTAAGGTGGTTTTCTTAAAGTTTGAGAGTTACGCACTTGGTTCACATCTGTCCCATGTGGATTGCAGCTGATCACCCAAGCTTTCCGAATCTAGTTTCTCGTGGATGGCTGGCAGGTCAGCCACAGAGAGCACTGTCCTGTGACCCGAGATCAAGAGTGAGTTCAGCCACCAAAATGAGCTTCGACTGATCAAGCCACTTGTACTCTCTACCGAGAAACGACTGTAGAGACCGAGGAGTAGAGATCGCTTTTCCCTAGCCTCAAGCAGCAAGACCACAATCTTGACGGCTAGGGAAGCAGTCATGGCGGCTGCAAGCGCATAACCATCGCCCCCACTCTTGAGCCAGTGTGTCCTGACTCGGGCTGCATCGAACAATGCTGTTGCGATAAGGTAAAGATTGATGATGAAAGATGGCCGGACGGATCGGGCGTGTTCGAAGTGGGACAAGGCGGCGAGAATCAACGCTGCGAGTACCGAGAGCACGGCCGATGCCAGTGAGACATGGTTTCGGGACTCAGGATTGGCTGTCGTCAATACCAAGATGGCAACTTGCAAGGCAATGAAGGTGATGATGGCGCCCTAGTAATGTTTAGATTGTCACTTCGTCAGGTTGGATATATCATCCGGGCTACGTACCACTTTGAAAAGGTGAAGGGCATTCTTTCTAACCCGGAGCCTGCCTCGAAACAAATGCAGTGTCCGGAACGGGGTTATGAGGATGAAGCAGGCGGAGGGCAAGATGGCCAAGATGGCTTCTTCGAAGGTAACTAGAAGATAGAATTAATCGTTGAATTCTCATGCCCGGAATTCATACATACCCGTGAAGTCGAAGCCGCCGCGACAGTCAGCAGATTTGACTCCTGGCCCGAACGAGTTGTCACCGCACAATGACGAGGGATCCATCGTGTCGGTTTCCAGACCTTCTCCAAACGGCCGTGTTTGAGCTGGAAGTGGTGCTCTGTGATTTCTTTGTGCTCGGAGCCACTAGATCTGCCTCCAAGAACAGTCGGAAAATCGTTGTCTTGATGCCTCGAGCACTAGATCACAAACCTTGACAGCACCTTAGATATGACTGTCACCTGTGACTGTGAAACGTCAGAACGATACTCGACTAATCTTATCATGACCTGTGTTGGGTGCACAAACTCTTTCGCCCCCATTCCGTTATCTGGATCTCCGACTGCCTGTGTAGTGGCGAATTACGTTCTCAAGTGGAGTGGAATTTCAAGGTCTTCTGAGGAATTGGAGATAAAGCATGAAGGTCAGAATTGACCCGTCTGCAAAATTTCAACGGGTAACTTGTTTCTTCCTTCGTCAAATTGCGCCGCTGGATTGATCGAAAGTGGTTAGCCACTACGGAGCATAGATGTGCCGTCTTACAATCGAACCCGACAGCCACGCATTGCGTTAGGCATCCACTGTTGGCTTGATAAGAACAACCAATTTGGAAGGAGGGGACATTGGCAGGTGGAGAACATCATTACTTCCAAATCACGTCAGTGTCGGCACGCGTTTCCGCCTTTGCATGCCGTGGAGGTGTGTTACCATCATACTTGCAACTAGCCAAGAACACGAGATTATGAGTCCTATACGTGACGTTTGAAAAGAACAGCAGAGTAGACTTAGAAGCCAACGATCGCACCAGCTCTTTGTCATTTCCACTGTCTAGACCACTTTCGGACGAGGGGAATTCATCTTAACCCGCCGCAACCCATCCCCAATCGTTACGATACGGGGAATGTTTAATAGCACGGAGTTGCTCCCTTCATAATGACACCGAAGAGTGCTCGGTTGTCCATAGCTGTTAAAAAATTTAACTGTCGTAAATACAATGTAATCAGCACTGCTGATATCGTCTAGTCATTTCTAAAAATTTGCGGGCTCAGCCCTCTTCCCCAACAAGAGGCCCCCGACACTCTATGAACAATAAGTGTACCAGACGGCCGAGGCGCAACAGACAATATAGGAGGTGTATGGTCACCAACTGAGGGCCGAAGTCTCGCGGCCATTTACGAGTTCTGTAACTGTCCGCAGGCACTCCAATCCAACACGTGTGCCAACCGCGGGGCGACCTAGAATGCCGACCAAGAGGCTTTTGAAGTAGACAGTGTCTCAGAAAAGTTGGTTGGATCAAATGCAACTATCGTATAGCAAGTAAATTCCCATGCCATCGAACGAATGTCATTAATAGTAATACATATGGGCGTTTCATGACAGATGATTCCATGTTGGAATATCACATAGGACATCTGGAGGCTTTTCCGTGGGAGAGGACCCAACAGCGGGTTGTCCCACAGGAGATTATCGATTATCCCACAGGAGATTATCCTATAGGGTATTATCCTATAGGGTATTATCCCATAGGATATTATCCTATAGATTATCCTATACGAAAGAGGAGACTGTCTCGCGAGAGGTTTCTAGTGAGAGCGCATTATAGCCGTTGGCTTGATGATTTTCTTAAACTTCCTTAAGCCATTGATAACGCCGGCAAGCCAGTCGCCTGCCTCGAACAAAAGCTCGTTTCGACGCGACTCTGCCCTCAGTGCCTCGGCCTCCTGCTTGGAATTGATCGCGGTCTTGATTGCGTTGATGCTCAGCTTCAGGAGAAATGGGTCACCGTCTTCGAGGTGGGGGCGCGTTCGAAGAGTTCCGTGGCCGGACGCTTGATATCATCATTTTGATCCTGCTGCCACATCTGCTTCCTTGATTATGCGGTCGTGCTCTCCGCCACTGTCACCGTGCTTCCTCTTGGGGCCCTCAGCCTCGTTGTCCTCTCGAGGCAACATCTTCGGACTGTCTTCAGCTTGTCAATAGGTCGGTCCCTCTCACCTCGTCAAATTAGCGTGTTTGTGTGGCTTTTCACAGCTTCATATTATGGAAATATCTGGGGAAGATCTTGAGTTTCGCGTTGATCCAGATGTGTTCAAACCAGGTCTGCTGGAAGGGAGAAGGAGGGAGAAGGCAGGAGTCGAGTCTCGGGACGGAAATATTGCCCTGGTGAATCGGCCGCGCACAGGCTCCCAATCAGCGGTCCAGGCTAAGAAGCTAAGGGGCTTAGTTTTGAATAGATGTTTAAGCGTTTATCACTGTATGAAGGGACTGGATGCATACTGCTTAAGAGGCATATGTGTACAGATTAAAAACGAGACCACCTTAGTTTTGAATGGACAGGACAGCTTCTGGGCTCCAGGCCACAGCAACAGCCTGACCCGATGAGTTCGACCGCCTGGGAAGCTGCGCAGCAGCCAGAGCCCCAGGCGCCTGACGGACTTTCACAGGCACATGGTACATGCCATATGCACTAAGGCTGGCGCTACAGGCTAGGAAGGTGCCCGAGCCGATTTCTATCAACCATCAGCAGGCCAAGACAAGATGGCACATTGAAAAGCGAACAATTCTCGAACGAGGGGCAACTTGGTGAACCTGTGAAGTGTATATATACGACAATAAGAATCCTCCTTAACGACGGCTGAAACATTCCGCCCAGAAGCCCTCTACATCCGCATCCTCAACCGACCACCCTTGCGTACCTAGGTAGTGTAATCACCTTATTCACATCGCACGCACAGCACACTCAAGACTACGAGCCACGATGGCCAAGCTTCATCCTTTTGCCGACCTTTCAAAAGAACTGCGAGATGAAATTTGGGATATGACAATCCGCGACGATAACCTAGCTGTCCACTTCTTCAGCATCTACGATGCCCAAAATGATCCCGACTCTGTCGTCAACCCGGCCAAGAAGGTCCATGCCCCACAAGCCCCTTGCGTCCCAGGGTTCTCTGTCGGCTTCGCAGCTCCACGGCGCGTCCAGGGAGTGACCAGCTTTCGTGGACAGATGGCAATCTCTCTGGCTATCTGACAGATCCAGGCCTGTGGACAGCCTGCTTCAAATCCCGTGAGAGGATGTTGCGGCACTTCCGGCCATTCGAGACCAATCCACTGGTTTCTAAACGTATGCCACTGGACTGGGCGACAGTATAAAAAATATACGATAAATCTACAGTCTCGGTAAATATGGAGTTTATCTGCGATAACGGCGAGCGCCAATACTTTACTGTCCGCCCTTCAACAGACCTGCTATGCCTTCAACTGCCTGATAACTCCAGCATCTCCTGGGATAGCAGACGTCACTGGCAACTCATTCAGGACTTCCCCTTCAAGTTGTTCAGAGGGTATGAAAACAAGTGGCCCTGGTATTCATCGCCCATTATGAATGTTGCGGTGGAGTTTAACCCAGCATGGGAGACGTTTGACCCTAAAAAAGACTGCCGTCCTTTCGAAGGCATTACTCACGGCTTCAGCGAAAGCGATGAGATATATGGGCTCAAAACCCTCTGGTTCATTGACTACAGCCTATCTAAATACAAATCAGAAGATCGCGAAAGCCAGACGTTCCGCGCTGGCAAATTGACATTCATAGAAGTCGATTCAGGCGATTATGAATGGTGCTGCTGCCCAAAGAAAGACCGGCGCTGTTTGGGCGGATGTATCTTTGTATGCATGCAAATCTTGGAAATGGCGAAACTCTGACATTTGTGATAAATAGAACGAGGATCGAACCAAGAAACGCGGCCGGGTATGTCAATCCTGAGGTGCTTCATGAATTCAGCAACACACTCCAATCCTCTACTTCAACTACTGCTGACACAAAATTACCTCGCAGACCGAACCAACCAACACTGACGTATGTTATCATAAAGTCACCTCATAGTACACTATATACTGACGGTGCTTGCAGGACGTTGGCCATGCTCAGAAGAGAGCACCTGACAGCACGCATGTGGCATTTCGGGGCGGGATAAAAGACATCAAATTCTTTAGCCTGCCTGCATACTTGCTTCAGTATTGGGAACGCTCGAGGGGTCACAAAAGAGTACCTATGCAGCTCCAGCAATCGCACCGAGATCCCAGAGTATACTCGTCCACTACTTACTTGCGCTGACTTGGCATTCCCCACCAACAGTATCTCGAGCAGCAGATCGCCATAAGTACTACCACCTGATCTTCCGACATTTACACGGACTAACTTCCTTTTAGGCCGAGAAGAACAGGCTGGCCGTATGTTCACTGCCGCTCGACCGTTTGGTCACGACTATTATCTACTGCTGACTTCGCCCAGAATCTCGTCCAGAAGCGCCGCGTAAGTACCCTGAGATCGCGTGACAGTATATAAAATCTGGCCGACTAACCTCGTTTCGAACAGAATCTCGGGGCGTAGCTCCGCGTAAGTGGTCCCAGGTGATTTCGCAATGTTTTGATTTGTCAAATTCCCCGGCTGAGACAAGCTCTATTTGCCAGAACAATCAAAAAGACACCGACGTGAGTATCTGAGCGCCCAGGAAACACCGTTTACAGTATATCATTTGCTAATCATCAGTTCTCAGGACATCTTCAAGAAGATCAAGGTAAATATCAGCGTGCAGCCTACACCTAAAACTCGAAGCTCAAATTGGATGTAGACCATGAAGATAGACATGGCGGCCCTGCCGTAGGGCACAGTAAGTTTCATTGTTGACTGAGCAGAGTCTTGAGGAGTGAGGACATTTTGCTGATATTGCTCTGGTCTAGACTGTGGACGAAGAGGTGGAAGTCAGTACTCGGCCCTTCATCATTGAACAATGATAAGAAGTGTCATGCTGAAAGTCCATCTAGGCCCTCATCGCCGAAGAGGAGGAGGTGGTGGTGGTGAAGAAGGAGGAGGAGAACGACGACGTAAGTACATGAAGGCCCTTGAAATTGACTGTCGGAACGAGCTGAGCACTCGAGCGGATCCTCTGACTATACTATAGAAGAAATTTTAAGTTCCGGACTCGGTCCCTTGAAGGTGTGTACAACTCTCAGTCGTTCATTTGTATTGCTTGATACATACTAACGACCGTCACAACCCTCTGTGTGCAGTGGTAAGTCGCCCTTATTGAGCATTTACATTCCTCTTTTTCGCTGATCTGAAATACAAGAGTTATAGATTTATTAGCTGAGGGAGAAATGTGAGTCCCGTTCCTATGAACAAAACCGTCCAGTTTTATTTCTGACAGGCTTTCCGTAGGCAACGACGAGATCCGCCACCCTGCATAATTTTCGTGCTCTTGCCCTGCTTCATCGTGACTCATTATGAATCGTGTATAAGCCACTTTTTCTTGCTGCCCATGTAAGATGTTCTGATGGTGGTTACGCAGACAACCTCCACCGCACACCGCATGAAGAATGTCATTCAGCTGTCTATAGATCAACAGGTGGGTTGGTTAGGGTTTGCTTATTTACCAGAAACCGAGTGTATCTCTTATTTAACTCCTTTCTCCATCCAACTTCTTTTATGTCTCCAAGCGAGGAGCGGTCCTGGGCCGGGTCTTTTTGCTTTTTCCTTACTTTCTCTCGGAACACATCACATTGGATGTATAGCAGTCGAGGGAAGATGAGACCCCTTTGCCCTGCCAATGTATCGGTTTGTGCACTCACATGGGGCCGGAATCGGGGCCACAGGGTTTCACTACCTTAGCGAGTTAATAGTATCTACTACTACTATACTCAGTTATTTCCTCTCCAGGAAACCCAACCACGCCAAGGTCATCTTTCCGTTCGGCATCACAAACTTCTGCGAGCTGACGTGTCCGTAAGCTCAGAGTTCCACTGCCACAATCGGAGAACGTATTCGCCGCTCTTGTGTAAAATGTAAGACGGCAGTTCCCCGGCCTCTGCTTTGAAGACGGGCAACCTTTATTTCGAAAAGGTCGAATTAGACGACGCACTCATGGCCCGATAAGTAAAAACATAAAAGCTCACTATATTGCCCACCCAATGTGGCTACTGTACCTCTTGTTTGAGAACTGATACATTCAAGACTGCACCAACTTCAACACGACAGTCATCATGGAGGACCAAGCGCAGACGAATGTCATATCTCAGGGCGAGGACGAAACTATCGGCTACGCAGATCCTTGGATCGCATCGCCTGGCTAGAGGGTTTTAGTCAAAGTTAGTTGTTGCTTTGAGGCGTGTCGTCTAGACTTTGGATGGGACGGGAGGCAAGTGAATGCTAAATTTAGTAGGTCTCTAGTACGGTGCCGAGATTCACGTGGTCGCTCGCAAGAGTGATTCAGGGTTTTGAGCATCCCAAAGCTCCAGACGTCAAGTATGAGACAGTGATCAGCCCGCCTCCTGATTCTGCAGCTATCTCAGGATCTTACAAGAAGGCTGTCTGTGGGTCTTCCGCTGTGGTCAGATCTTGGGAACGATGCTTGCGTAAGAGCATCATCGGTCTGCGCTTCAGCTGCTACGTTCAGCTATGGTTGCCGGAAGCGGGCCACCAACAGGTATTGATGTCGACCCTGGATGTTGAAAACTCCTCAGGTATTGCCATCTACCTCAGCACCTCTGGTACTGTCGGGTTTTATTTCGGAACTGGAACCTCGGTCGAGCAATGTGACACCGAAATCCGCTTAAGACGCTGGAAATGGGCTGAGCTGCATGTTTCTGTTTTGCGTGAGGACTTGAATATTGACATTATGCACTTGGAAAGACTCACAGAGACAGCCCCCGGTCCCTCTCACTACTCTCACAGGATGAGTTCGCCCGTCCAATTTGACGGGAAACAGCCTTTGACGATGGCTGCTGGCTTCTTTTTCGACGCGACAACACTGGCACACCATGCGACCAACATGTTCAATGGTCGCCTAGACTATCCTAAAATAGAGACCACCCGCGATGGACTTGCGTACACGACTTGGGCCAAGTTTGACTTTGCATTGGACATGTATAGCGACCGGATCGTAGACACCACAGGCAATGCGAATCACGGTGACTTGGTCAACGCCCCTACGAGAGCAGTCAAGGGTTACAACTGGGACGGCTCGGAGTCAGACTGGACAAAAGCTCCATACGGCTACGGCGCGATCCACTTCCACGACGACGATCTGGACGATGCTGCTTGGGTTACCGATATCAGCTTCGAAGTCCCCAGGGAAGCTATTTCGGGAGCATACATATGTATGTAGTGATTGTGCAGTCAATCGACCATTTCGAGCAGATATCAGACCACATCATATTTTTTGTCCGTCCCGCAGCACTCGACATCCCCACGGACAGCTGTGGTCCAAGAGCAGCAATCGTACTGTCCACGTTTACGTACCTCGCCTACGCAAATGAGCGCATGTACGACCAGAACCGAGCATCCCGTATCAGTATTTCTGGTGGGATACAAGCCGAGAAGGACGCCTTATGGCGCTGTATGGTCCAGCGTCCGGATCTGGGCTGCTCCGTCTATAATGACCACAACGACGGATCTGGCTGCGTATTCAGCACTGCGAAGCGACCCATCCTAAATATCCGCCCAGGCTATATCAACTGGGCATTCAACTGCCCCCGTGAATTCAGTGCCGACCAGCTGATGATTGTTTTCTTGGAAGAGAAGCTTGGCCGCGGTGGATATGATGTTCTCACGGATCATGACCTTCACAAGTATGGTATCAAAGCTCTCGAAAGGTACAGGGTCGTGGTGACGGGATCTCATCCTGAGTATCCGACTCTGGAAGTCCTCAACGCTTATACCGCCTTTGCAAGAAATGGCGGGCATCTCATGTTTCTAGGTGGAAATGGCTTTTACTGGTGTTCGGCCGTGGATTCTCACCGGCCACATCGCCTCGAGGTTCGCAAAGGAGATCAGGGATGTCGCACTACCGAGCTGCCAGCCGGCGAGCGAGTCCACTCGTTGAACGGAGCCCAGGGCGGACTGTGGAGGAGTAGGGCCCGGACTCCGCAGTCCTTTTTCGGAATTGGTAGCTGTGCCTGCGGTATCGGGCCCGGCGTGCCTTATCAATTCGTGGATCATATCACAAGCTCCTCCAGCTCGGCCTGGATGTGGCTCCTTGATAGTTTGAAACCGGAGACCAGGGAAGAACGCGGCAACGCCGTTGACGGTTTTCTCATTGGCACCGAGGGCTTCGGTGGAGGAGCATCGGGAGACGAGATTGACAGGATGGATCTTCGTCTTGGGACACCAGTCAACACGGTCCTCTTGGCAAGCAGCACTGGACACGATAACTCCTTTGGCGTCTTTAACGAGGAGATCATGTTTCCGATGGTCAACACGGTTGGCACAAAGTGCGATAAGGTGCGTAGCGACATGGTCGTGTATGAGACCTGCGGTGGCGGCAGCGTCTTCAGTGTCGGAAGCATCAACTGGTATTGTTCCCTGGGCTGGGACAAGTACGAGAATAACGTGGCAAGGATCACCTGGAATGTCCTCAAAGAGTTTATTCGCAAAGGAGATGAAAGGTCTACATCGTAAGGATATCAATGATCAGTCCACATAGACATGCTAAGCAGTCCAGGGAGCTACAGGTAGTATTATGGAGGCAAATTGGTCATATCTACATGGTCTCGTCGATGCTTGATCTTCAGAACGATGTTGCAGAAATCAAAGTGTACATTCGATAGACTTATAACTTGAGATATGAGAAAGGATGTTCGCAGCGAAATAAACGAATGGTATACAGATACATTACACGCCTAGTGCACCCACACCCAGCACACCCACCGCCAACACACCCACGCGTCACATACCCCCCATACCCAATACACCCATACCCAATATACCCACAACTAACACACCCACACCCAATTCGTATACCCAAACCCAATTCATGCCCACTATAATTCACATACGAGATTTACACACCCAATTTAGACACAATCGACATTAGTATACACCTATATAATGTGCACCTTAAGTATCAATATATAAATTGGGCGTAGGTGTGTAAATTAGATGCGGGTTTGGAAACTGGGTGTAGGTGTTATGGTCTGATTAGCTGCGAGAACATTATTCAAAGCATCGGTGTATCAACCTTTTTCTTCTGTGCAAGTATGCGTTCCCTAAGCTATGGTTGACACTCTGATTATGAGTTGACATCTGTCTAACACCGTTTACTTTATGCTGGGAAAACTCGTGCAGCAATACATGGAAGCCTAGTCACGCAGTAACCCTTCGTACTGAGGAAGCTCCCATCCCTTCACGGTCTCCTGCATACCGAATATCCAAACCCCCAACTTGAAGTACGAGGCCACACTGAAAACCCAGTTTATGATGGCAATGCTGAAGGCTGACCCTAGCA
The DNA here is from genome assembly GCA_039880775.1 of Diaporthe vaccinii. Taxonomy (NCBI): domain Eukaryota; kingdom Fungi; phylum Ascomycota; class Sordariomycetes; order Diaporthales; family Diaporthaceae; genus Diaporthe; species Diaporthe vaccinii. The sequence continues at coordinate 2,277,875 of JBCEDN010000004.1, forward strand.
TTTCCCATTGGCGTGACGAGTTCTCTAGTATACCCTTTTGCAATCCCTCCATGAAAGGCCGGAACTTCGTCTCGTAGGATTTGAGAGCCGTCGAAAGGGATGGTGCCTCGGATGGTCCACAAGATTTGCCAATCTCTCCAGCCAGAATATAAGCACCGACCACGGCACTTGTAGTCCCCATGCCAGTGAGAACTGTTGGGCAGTAAGCGGCATCTCCAACGAGTGTGACACGGCCTCGGGACCATGGATCCAACTTGACAAGGCCCAGCCGCTCGCAATAGAAGTCATCGGCATCCCTCATAGACTTCACCAGGTCCTCGGACTGCCACCCGGCTCCCTGAAAAATATCTGCGAATTCCCTTTTCTCTTCCTCCACGTCTCCCCGACGAGAATTCTTCAGACGGCTGGAATCGGTCTTGCACGAGAGCATCACCTGCATCTCATGCGGGCTGTGCCTCCGCGTCATGATGCCCCGTTTTCCGGGGGCAAGGTACGAAGTCGCAATGTAATCTTCTCCCTCCTGGATAGGTCGACGCAGGGTGAAATATGCAAAGTACAGACCCTCGACCGGGTGTAGTCCGTCGGCGCGCGGGATCCCATCACTGCCACCCTCCAGGCCGAGCATCATCCTCCGCGTGCGTGACCACTGACCATCAGCACCGACTAGGAGGTCATATGGGTCGGTTTCGCCGTTCTCGAAACGAACCTCGACCGACTTATCGTTCTGCTCAAGGCTCTCGATTGCCGTGCCGAACTTATACTTGGCCCCATTGCTGTTGCGGGCTGGCTTCGTAGCCGCTTCATAGAAGAGACGACACAGGTCACCCCTCATGATCTCGAACTCACTCGTAAGGCCCTGCTTCTCTTTCCCACCAGACTCTGACGCCGGGAAGTAGGCGCGTCGTCTGCCCCTGGAGTCGACAATCTGCATCCCTTTCTCAGGCGCGGACTTGGCGCGGAAGGCCTGCTCAAGACCCATCCGTCTCAAAACCTCGATGCCGGGGCCGCGTAGGTCGAGCTGTAGCCCCGAGGTGCGTAGAACAGGGTAGCGCTCAACGACAGTGACATCGTGACCTAGTCTGGTCAGCCAGAACGCGAGCGCGTTGCCGGCAATACCTGCACCGCTGATGAGAACCTTCAAGCCTGGTTGTGCCATGTCGGAATGTTGACTTTTGTTTGTGTCTTGGTGGGAGTTGTGGATACGAGTTCGGTTGAACTGTGATCTACTAGCAAAGAAAGCAGATAGTGGTAGAAGAAATATCAAGGGCGAACGAAGCTTCATGATGATAGGAGCAGGTCTCGAAATAATTCCAGCGTGCCTCGTTTTCCAAGACGCTCAAGATTGATATACTTAACGACATCGCAGTACACCTATGCATGTTTCGGCCGAAAGAGAATGCTGATTCACTTACACGTTCAGTGGCCCGGGTGTACCTTGAGTGATAATTTTCTTGTGAACCTCACGCAAATGTCCTCTGACTGGTGACCCTCGGGCGTAAGCACTCCGAAAGCAAACTCCTTCGGCCGAGAGATCAGTCGGGGCGGGCGTTGATCAGCACTAGAGCGGCTTTGGGCAAGCCGCGGGTCGGAAAATTGGTGAGAAGACCGATATCTGCGCTTCTTGTAACACCAACAGTCAAGACGTACACAATGCCCTTTTTCCTCCCAAGAGCCCGTTTTCTGTTCGCCTTGGCTTGCTGTCTCATACACTCCAGTCCTGTCTGCTCTGCCTGGCGTGATCCTACGAGCGAATCATACCCGGCAATACGGCCGAGAGGAAATCTTTCCCCGGCGTTGTTTCCCCCAGGCTTCGCATAGTCCCTGCCAATGGAGACGCGTCCCCGTCGGCGTCGAAGGCCGGCGCTTTCGTGCCAGGTCTGCCGGCGCCGCAAGATCAAGTGTGATCACAACGAGCCTTGTTCAAATTGTCTGCGGCACAAGGCACAATGTGTGTACACCTTGTACGGCAATGAGCCCCGAGCTGTCATCACCTCCGAGAGGCCAAGGCGGGAGTTTCTGGAAGCCAGGCAATTTAATGCCGTCCCGAACAGCTCGAGGGAGCAGACAACGACAGCTGTGGCCGGAGAAAACCCGTCACCAGCAGGAGAATCGGCTCAACAACCCACCCCAGCCGGCACAGGCAGCACCCATAGCCCGAACAGGTCGGCCATAGAGCAAAGTCAGATTGACGGTAGTCATGTGAACCCACAGGGTGCCCGGACCACAGCGGGAATACCGGTGGTTCACAACTCCCCTGACTCTCAACCACCGGTCGGCCGTGTTGATAACCAGGCGGTTGTGTTTTCACTGGAAAATGTTCAGGCTACAGGCAACCAAGGAGATCCTGGCGTAGCGGAACTACCGGAGCGCGTACGGAAGCTCGAAGAGTCCTCAGCATCCCGCGCCGAGGCCAGGTCATCAGACTGGCTAGTACAGCTCGCGCTCAATAAATCGAGAGACCTGGGCAAAAGTCAATGGATGAGGATGCCTCAAGAGTTTTTCGTCATAATCGACTGCTATAGTGAGATGATTGGCAAAGACTCCGGCAACCCTTCATACAAAACCCCTGAGACTGTATCACTCGTGGCACAGTCTCGCGACTTCATCCAGAAATGCAAGGATACAGCAAAGACTAGAAAAGTCAGTCGACCCAGCAGGACCCAAGCCTCGCCTCCGGAAATCAAACCCCCGCCCCGCGATGTGTCTGACGCGATGATCAATCTCTACTTCTCTTCATTTGAGTCAACTCACCGCATATTACATGCCCCAACGTTTCAAGCGGAGTACCAGCGGTATTGGGACCGCCCTGCCACTGCCCCAACCGAGCTGCGCCTCAAGATCCTACTTGTCATCGGATTGGGCTCAAGTTTGCATGACCATCAAAACACGGACGCTACACTCAATAACGCCGAAATCGTTCATCGATAGATATATGCTGCCCAGAACTGGCTATCCGGGCCATTGGAAAAGGACCGTCTGAGCATCAGCGGTTTGCAGATATACTGCTTAACCATCTTGGCGCGCCAGATATTTTCAGTCGGCGGGGACCTTACGTGGATATCAACAGGCTCACTTATCCAATTAGCGATGCAAATGGGACTTCACCGTGACCCCAAGAATCTCCCAGCCATCACACCACTGCAGGCCGAACTTCGCCGAAGGCTTTGGGCCACTATCATCGAGCTCGCTGTGCAGTCGTCTTTAAACTCGTGGATGCCGCCCAGGCTATACCTCGATGAGTTCGACACAGAACCTCCCTCGAACCTGAACGACGAGGACCTGGACGAGGCAGCGACCGTTATACAGCCACACCCCAAGAGCACCTTCACAGCGACCTCGATCCAGCTCACGTTGCTCGAATCGCTCCCCGTCCGACTCCGCATCGCCCAGCTCCTGAACAGCCTCCACTCCGAGCCCACCTACCCGCGCACCCTCGAGCTGAGTCTCGCCCTGACCGGAGCCATCCAGACATGCGCCAGCAAGACCAAGCGCAACAACAACAGCGAGCACTGCACGCCCTTCCGGCGAAACTTCCTCGACTACCTCGTCCGCCGCTTCATGCTGCCCCTGCACATGTCCTTCAGCAGCCGGTCGCGCGCGGAGCCCTCGTACCGCCACTCGCGGCAGGCGAGCCTCGGCGCCGCCCTGGCCATCACGTCGCCCGAGCCGGACGCGAGATAGAAGAGGCTGATGGCCGCGGGCGGCGGCATGTTCCGCGAGGGCCAGCGGTGCGCCCTCACGGCCGTCGGGCTCGAGCTCATCGCGCACGCCGAGGCGCAGCGCCTCGACGGCACGCTCGGCCGCGTCGGCGCGTACCGGGACATGCTCAAGGGGGCTGTGCGCGACTTGTTGTCCTTGTCGGAGGAGCGTGTCCGGCTGGGCGAGACGAATGTCAAGAGCCACATGTTCCTGAGTATGATCCTTGCGCAGGTCGGGGCTCTGGAGGCGGGCGTGCCGGTTGAGTTGGAGGTCGCCCGGGCCACGAGAGATAGTCTGGAGTTTTGTTATGGGATATTGAGTCTGAGGGCGAGGGGCATCCCGGAGTCTTCGGCAGCGCCTGCTGATGCCGGTGTCGTAGCTGCTGAAATTGATGGGTATCAAGGGTATGAGAATTATAACATGTATGGGATGGGAGTGGATTTTGATTGGGATTCAATCATGTCGGATGTAGGCTTTTCTTGACTTGGAGGAGTTGTCCTGTATACGATCAGGGCATTATATGAGACACGAAATCCAGAACACTCGCGTAGAGACCAAACAATTCTTTAATTTGTTAGCGACAAATAAAGAATATGCGAATGAATAATGTTCCGATCCGCTTTGAGGGCAAAGTTGCACTTTTGAGCCTACCAGTCCGAGGCTGACGATGGTTCCGCACTCGTCCTCAATCCACTTGAACGGCACAATGCAGGTGCCCATGGTGGTGACCATTAGGAGGCTCGTGATAGTTGGGAACCATGAAGTGCAGCCTCCTTGGACTCGAGATATAACTGTCACTCAAATCTGCTGGTATAACGTCTCCTTGGACGAAGAAAACATTGAAAGCCAAACACCGTTTTCATGCTGATCGCTAATAAGGAGATACTCCTCACGGGCTGGCATCAATCCACCAGAAACACTCATGAAGTAACGGCGAAGATGTTGGGCCGCTGGGGTGGAGGACAAGCGGGAGGTAGTCGTCTGGAGGATGGTATCTCATTGTTTGTTGTTGTGTACATAGACCAATTTCTTCTCCTCTCCCCGCTTGTTGATGGTTGAGTCGTATTGTCCAACCAGAAGCTTGCTCATCACGGTCTGTCTGCTACAGCAGGGATGAGAAGTCTTGCCTTTCGGTTCCACCTCACGGCGTGACCAGGATGCTTGACGCCACAATAATATCTCTCAAATCTGTACGCGCTCCATCGACGAAGCCCTTCCACCCGTCGTCCGTCAAAGGGAGCAAGCTTAGTGCCCCTAAAATCATGTCGACCGAACTGCTCTGATCACAGTGGCACATCCAACGTGCGAAAGCCTGACTTCCAAACCATACAGTGGGCTACGGCAGCCGTGCGCGTCGATGACGGTGAGGCGTATCCTTCCTGATAGATCATGACTGGGCCAGGGGCGATATTAAGACGACACTATCGCCTGCAGCAGCCATTAGCAATCGCTAGAACCAAGGGATTGGAAGTCTGAACATACCTCGGACGAACAGCATCTCTGACTTCTTGCTGACCGTCTTGATTTCCTCGTCCTCTGCCTCGTCATCAACCACGTAGACCGTCTCCTCGACGTCGCCGAGCACGAGGTTGCAGTGGCTGTCATATGCCTAGGGACAACAGAGTCAGCGGGATCGAACGAGAAGAGTTGAAATGCGGAGTGAGAGTGGTGGTTTATGCGTACGTGGAGTCGTCCCTTGAGCTCGCGGTCGCCCCTGAGCTTGACGAAGACGACCTCGTCGAGCAGGAGGCGGACTAGATCGAGGGGCTCCGAGACGTTGGCGGGCTCGTCTCCGGCGTCGGCCATGATGGCGGGTGGTATTGGATGAGAGCGACAGGTCAGATGGTCTGAACCGGGGAGGTCTACTGTTTTACGGAGTGGCAGGCGGGTGCAGCAGGTTGAAGCAAGTGAGTGAGTGCGTGTGATGGAATGAATGGAGCTTGACCCATGCTTTTGGGCTGTTGACGTTTGACGACGTCCGGCCCAGTCGCCTAGCCAAGGGGAGCTTGCGCCGGCCGAAGAAAATTGAAGGTCTGTGCACGCGGGTACGTACCTCAAAGACGGGAACCTGGGTACCTGGGTACCTAGGTACCTTCCTCAGTCCAGCCCCTGGGCGTGGTTACCCTGCAAAAGCATGTTCCAGTGAGGGGAAGGAGGTTGAGTTGGGGAAGCATGCAGGAGGTCCAAGGAATTGGAAAATTGGTCAATTGGAACCAGACGACATTCTCCTCACCCTCACCGAATGCTGCTGTTTCTCGGCCTGCAAGACCTCAATGTCATGACGGCTTCACGGCGATGAACTGCCACAGACCCGCCCCGGATGATCGCGACTCGCTCGGTGGAGCGCGGCTGCTCTGCCCTCCACAAGTCAAGCCAGCTCCGCCTACGGCTGCTCTACCCATTCGCCCTGCACAGCAGGCTGCCCGTGGTCAACAACGATAACATCAATATCAACTGCTGCTGCCACCAAAAGGCCCCAGTCGGCCGTCTATTTCAAACCAGACACGCGCACACCGGTGCCCCCTTCGGCTGGACTACTATCAATCAGAACGAGGAGCCCCCGAGCCCTTCAGACCCCCATGCATTCAAGAAGCCTCCAAGCCGGCCTCATGAGAGGGTTCGCCTCACACGCAGGCCAACACCACCCGGAACCATACTTGGGCCCGGCCCTCTGCTGCCGATAGGAGACTCTGTCACCACTGGCTCATTTCTCCACTACCATGCTGCTGTCAAGGCCCTTCTCCACGCCCTCAGGCGGGGAGATACCCTCAAGCTGTACCTTTGTCTCGTGAGCCTGGTCCGAGGCCATAAGGCGGAGACTGAAAGCCGCGCCTTCATCGAGGCAGTGGCTAGTATCCCTGCAACAACCTTCTCGGAAATCCTGAGGAGTTTCGACCCCAAAAAAGTCGCGGAAGAAATCGATACTGCCCCTGACTTGAACATCTCATACGGTGCTGCCGTCCGCACACCTCTGGGCGAGCTGGTCAATAAATGGGGTGTCAAGACCCTTTACGTGCGCATCCTCCGCCGATTGCTTCACATCCAACTTGCTCGACGGAAAGCCGGCCTTGTCCCGCTCATGAACGACTACTCCATCCTGATGAGGTGTGCTGGTGCTACTTCCAACTACCGAGTTGCCAAGGATATTTGGTATTCTATGGTGGGTGACAGGCGTGCCAATATCAGAACCTCCGAGGCCTACTGCGAATTCATCAAGGCCAGGTATCTAGCAGAGAAGATGTATGCAAACAACGACCTGTCTAGGTTTAGACTGCGGCCCCTGGACATGCATCGCGCCAGCTTGCTTCTATCAGGGAAAGTCCGCAAAAGGCTTATGTACATGACCGCACACATCACGGACCGTCGAAAACACCGCTTTGGAAGCAACATGCACGAACGCTTCTATGACGACTCTCTGACCGGAATTCTCCGCGGGCGTAAGCCGTTGATGAAATTGGAACGCACCACGCTGCTACGCGGCTATAAAAATGCCAACGAAGATCTGATATGCGGCCTATTGAAGGTGAACGGTCGGACCGGCCGCATGTTCGCGAGCAACTCTCTGCTGATGCACAACTGGGGAATAATCATCAAAAGAGACAAAGAAACTGGTGCGATAGAAATCGAGGGAGGTCTCACTCATCCGCCCGACTCGCCCGGGGCGCCCACAGCGGCGTTGCTCGATGCAATAGTTCACTGTTATTGCTGTATGGGGGAGATCACCCTGGCTCTGAAACTACTCGATTTCGTGTCGCAGCGCTTCAGCATCCCCGTTCCGGACCATGTCTGGTCTGATCTGATTGAATACACCCGCGTCATGGAGTCGAAACCAGCCGCGAGCGGGTGGGCCATTGCAAGGTTTCCGCGCAAGGGCGCCAGGAGAGACCAGGTGTTGGAAGTGTGGGGTCTGTGCACCCAGGCACCATATAGCTTTCGGCCAGGTGCGAGAGACTACTACAACCTGATCAAGTCTCTCGTCCGGAAGACCCAGCCGATGGTGAAGTCCATCGAAGCCCTCAGGCAAATCAAGCCGCTCTACGACGATGCTGTCAACGCGTGTGAGCAGGCCTGGTGTGAGCTGATTGAGACCACGCAGCAGGACGTGCCCAACCACCATGCCTTTCGCCGCTACAAGGCCCTCGAAATGACGAGGCACCACATGTGGTTTATGTTCCACTACAGCAGCTACCTGATACTCAAGGGAGTCCGACCGGGCAGGATTGATGATAACACTGCCGTCCGAGAGATACCGAACCTGGTTGGCGAATTTTCGCAGTTTCTTCCGCGGAAGGTCTCTTATTATATCGCAACCGGCGACGTGGAGTTCTCCTCTGATGAAACCGTGCGCGAGAAAGACGTGGTCGAAGTGGAGCAAATCGTGGAGAAGCCGCCACCGAAGCCCAAGTATTGGGCGCCGGCTCTCCAATGGGATATGGAAGCCCGTGTCTTGCAGCGGTACCAGAGAGATGGGTCTTCCGAGAACGAGGGCGATCTTGCCCCAGCGTCGCCCGTAGCAGGGGAGGACGACGCCCCGGACTTTGACGAGCGGGCCGTGGAAGACGAACGTGGCCCCAAGCATAGCATGCCGCGGCGGTGGGTGATAGAGAGGCGGGAGGCGGAGAAGCCGGCGTACAACTACCGGCCGCGGTGGCACGCGCCGTCGGGCCAGACGTCGATAGCGACGATAAGGCGCGAGGGCGGCGAGTTCACGGGTTACTACGACGACCCACTGCGGCGGCACTATGCGGCGTATAGAGTGACTCGGACGACGAAAAGGGTGTTTGGGGTGCCTGTCGACCTAGAGAGGATCGAAGATGGGGAGGAGGAGGAGAACAAGAAGCGCCGGTCGAAGATGGTGGATGAGTTGCTGAAGATGAGGACATGATGTGTTGTGTGGCTGTACGAGATCGGGGTGTCTTATTTCTTGCATATGTCTATACATTTCTCTGGTCATTCTGTTCTACGTTGTGCATGTACATCTGTCAAGACTTTTGCGCAATTAAAGCGGGCAGAGCTGTATAGAGCTAGACAAGGCTGGGAGCATCGAGCGCCAACTGGAAGTCCTTGAGAATGTATCTGTATTTGCAGCATTACTTCTATATCCAGAGAAGAGAGAGCACGCCAGTCTACGGAGTCATGCTTGAGACATGTATGCTACACCTTCTCCAGCCTCAAGTCGTTCATAAACATGTAGCGGCTGATGGTGATCCACCCCCAGCGGAACCACACCATCTGGCTGACGTGCGCGCGCGTCATGGCCTCGCGCGCCGTGGCCCAACCGCCGGCCCCAAAGCCGTGCAAAAAGACCAGCGCGGCGGGGCGCCTCCGGCCGTTCTTGTCCTTGCTGCTGATGCCCTTGTTCCCTCCTCCTCCTCCTCCTTGCCTCGCGCCGGCGCCGGCGCCCCGCCAGACGTCCAGCGCCGTGGCCCCCAGCGTCGCGAAGACGTCCATTATGCCTGCGTACTTGCGCGCCACGCCCACCGAGGTCAGGGTGTACATGTCGACGGGGCTGGCCCACCCCGGCCGGTCGGCGGTCAGGGAGGCGACGAAGTGGCGGGCGCCGTGGTAGAGGGAGATGTGGTTCGGGTGGGAGGAGACGCCGCCTCTGTCGAAGGTTATGAGGACGTCTATCGTGGCCTTTGGGGGCTCGGCGATGGTGTCTTTGTTCGAGGGGGTGGTGGTTTTGTTGTTGTTGGGCGCGAAGGCGTCGCGGAGGAGGGCCGAGATCTTTTCTGTCGACCATGTTGTTGTCATGGAGTCGGGGAAGTTCCTGGGCGGGGCAATGATGTGTTAAGATAGCTCAATTCGCGGCATTACAAACAAGGGGAACGGCACATACACATCATCATCAACCACGAACACGTCCTCCCCCTTCCGCAACCCCAGGACCATCCCGCTCTTGACCAGCTCCCTCTTGCGCGTCTCGCCCAGCCCCGCGGCGTCGCCGCTGCTCAGGCACAGGATCTTGACGTGGTTGCCCAGGTCCGGGCGCGTCAGGGCCAGCACCGAGGGAGCGAAGAACATGGCCTCGTCGTCCGGGTGGGCGATGAGCAGGCAGATGCGCCGGTTGCGCAGGGTCGGGAACCGCGAGGACGCGACGCCCACCGTGTACAGGTACAGCGTCGGTATGAGCAGGGCCACGAGGCCCAGGGCCGTCAGGGCTGGGTACATGATCAGCATGTGCGGGTTGGTGTTCACGTTCACGTTCATGGTTTACGGCGCATGTGGGGGAGCTGCCCCAGGGTGCTGTGCTGTGCTTTGGTCGGTAGTAGTGATGTTTGGGTTCGCGGGTTTGGGGTTTTGGCTCGGTCGCACAGCGGTGTGTGGGCAGTCTTGGATGTTGAGAATGGACCAGGTGGGTTGTGAGCCCGTGGACAAGGGAAGCTGGCACAACTGGCAGACGAATTGAGCTATTGTTGTTTTTGTCGTTGCTCCTCCCGGGGCGAGTGGCTCGAAGACGCACCTTGTTGGCACGTCGAGGATCCCCTGCCATTGCCAAGATGACGCCAATCCAGGGGCCGTCAGCCCTGTCGGGGGCAGCTCGAGCTCCGGCTCGACAGGGGTTCGAGCTTCTGGAAGCCCAGCCTCGGCTTCTCTCGAGTCTACCTTGCCCAGGTCGCACCGCAGCCACGCGACTCTCTCGTATTTCTACGAAAAGGATCCTCGGGTGACAAAACCTCCCTTCAAGATTGGCTACGAGGCCAAAAAGACCATCGAAAATGGTTCGCGAGCGCAAAGAGAAGAGGGCCAAGAATATCAAGCTCAAGCAGCCCGACCGGTCTGGCCCGACAGAAAAGACGCTGTTCGATATCGCCCAGGAGAGGAACCTCTTCAAGCAGGCCGCCGCCAAGGAGCGCAAGAACAAGCGCCAGCATGGTGAAGGGGCTGAGGAAGATGACGGCGAAGAGGAGTACGAGGAGGGAATACCTCCTGCTGCAGAGCGCATCCTCGAGACGCTGCTCTACACGGTGTCCCTGACCATGCTGCACCTCACTCTCGATGTGCTGGTGCAGCAGCAGTATGCCATCGAGATAGAGTGGTTCAAGATCATCCAGAGAGATTTCCAGGCACTCATGGGTATGCTCTCCCTTGATATCTTCGCATTCTCACTCCTGACTTCCTTGCTAACCTGTCTTTCTTGCCTGAACGCAGTCTTCACTGCCCTCGTCTACGCTCTTCATCCCCACGCCGCCGCCACCACCGTCGTCCCCGGTCTGCCCCAGCGCTTCCAGAACCACGCCCGACAAGCCATATTCCTTGCGATGGGAACAGCTGCCGGGTGCTATTTGATTCACATCACCAACAAATACAGCTACATTGCCGTCTTGAAGCAGGCCCCGGCCCTTGGGTGTCTGTGGGTCTGGTCCATCATCGAGCTGAATCTTGGCCTGGCCGTGGCTAGTCTTGCTGCGTCTGGGTTCTTTTTCTGGCAAGGAGGATATACTATTCGGTGAGCCGATGTCGAAATATCCAGCGGCCTAATCTCGGATTCAGATCCTGCCGTACGTTTCTGGTAAAGACCATCTTGAACCACAAGCTTCACTGCGGACGGCTGTAGGCCATCTTTCTTATCGGCAAACCATCACAAGGACAGTTGCATGTCTTAAGACAGGTTGCTCCTAAGCTCCCGAGTCGAGACCGGACACCAAACAAGACCTCGGAGGGAATTCGAAGTCTTTTACATGTGGCCTAGGGGCACGTAGATGCAAGCAATACGCCCTTTACCGTGCACTGAGTACGGAAATCAAGGACGAAACAACCAACGGACCAACGCACTGGGCACTGGACGAGGGTCATCGAGGACAATCACGTACGCCACTTGGACCTCAGACACCATGCTGTACCAAATCGCAAGCAAAGGCGATCGAACAGCAATTTATGTTCTATTGATCACCTGCCAGCTTCTCAAAACCCTAGCGACCCATGTCGGTCATGTCAACAACTCCTTGATGGTCTTCTCATATCCCTCCGGTTTCCTGCCCAGTATCTCCTCCAGATCTCCAGTTACCAGTGCGGCCTCGCCGTCTTTTATACCCTCCCAGGCAGTCGCCCATGTCTTGCACTTCTCTTCGGACCCAAACACCTGCAGGACCTGCGGCAACTTCACGTACTCATCGACTCCCACCTGCCGAATTTTGAACATCTTGCCAACAGTCTTTCCCAAAATTTCCACCGTCTCCGCCAAGGTAATCTCTCTGTCCCCTGAGAGGAGCACCTTGCCGTTAACAAGCCGCTGCGGGAACTGCCCACCAACCCCGCAATACCGCGCGATCAGCAGTGCAGTCGCCTCGCCAAGCTCGTCCCGCTTGACCCAGCTGACACCGCGGCCGCCACCGTCATGCGGGATCTGCACCTCTGAGCCATCTGCCGCGGCGTTGGGGTCCAAGAACGCCGTGTAGATAGGGTACGACTCCGAGTACAGGCCCTCACGGACAGACGTGTAAGTGAATCCGGGATCGGCCTTTGCGAGCGAGTCCAGGTGCGCCTCGCTGTCAAGGTGCGCCTGCATCACGACCGCCTTGGAGTCCGCCTTGAGTGACTTGCCGGCTGCATCGCTGCCGAAGCCCAGGCTGCTGTAGAAGATGTGCTTCACGCCAGCGCGCTTGGCGGCGTCTATCGCTGGGAGTTGCACCTTGAGTCTTGTGTCAGCACGGCTGGTCTTCATGTATACATGCTATCTCGAAAAGTGGTTCATAAGAACTCAGCTCAACTCAACTCACCTTGACCCGGTACTCGTGCACGTGGCTGGGGTACGACACCAGGAACAGCACGTCCAGCCCGCTGAAGGCGAGCTCCAGCTCCTGCGGCGACGACTCGTACGACGCCTTGCGCACCCTCACGCCCGCGTCGCGGTACTCGGCCTCCACCTTCTCCGGGTACCGGTTGATAAGCGTGACGTGGTCGTTGGGGACCAGCCTGAGCAGGTGCCTGTAGGTGCTGCCGCCCAGGGCGCCCGACGCCGGGAAGATGCCGACCTCCTTCATGCCCATGGTGGTGATGTCTGCCGGGACGTGGCCGTGTGAGTTGTAGATGTGCGTGTAGCGGGTGATGCTGGGGATTATGGCGTGTTGTCGTTGCTGCGGTGGGCTGCTCATGCGGTCCGTTTTGTCCTCACCTATAATGACTTTTGGTGCTGATCGTGTTGAATGATAATGATGGTGCTGTCAGTTTATATAGCCCCACTCAACAAACAGTGACGTTACGAAGACTGCTGTACCATTAGGTAAGGAGTTCCTCTTATAAATCCTGAAGCTATTCCCCACCCGCTTATGGGGAAGTGTCGCAGCATTCCATCCAGGTTCCAGAATCTTGACGTTCGATGACGACAAGGATGTATGGGAATAGCCGACCATTCCTTTTCTCCGACGTTAGATCTGCCCACACCCAGCCTGTTCACACCCACCCTTTTTCTTTTTCCCCCCCACGGCAGTCGGCTGGCAGTTTTACATTTTTCTCTTGACTCGAACATTGCCCATGTGAAAGCCAAGACATCCTGAAGAGGGTTTGCTTATGCTCGAGTTTCTTTCTTGTGTCTGCCTTAAACGCCGAGTCAGGGTTGGTAATGGGGCTTAACGCCTAGATTGATCTTGCTCGGGATTAGTCAGCCCTCGACGTCCTCCTCGGCAGATATGCCCGAATCCTCTATTTCTCAGCATCGCCGATGAACGACATTTACAGACAAACAGGCGGCGATGGCTTTTTGTTGTCCAGTCGTTTCTGCTCTTGCGGCCTTTCTTCTCGCCTTTGCCATTAAATGCCCACCGTTGGGTCAATTTACAGATCGAAGAGGGTTGATTATTGGCTCACATAATATCTAGGCGATAAGTGACTATTCCAACTCAATCGAGACAGCTAACACTTCTAGGCCAACGTTGCTACCCAAAATAAACGCTTATAACATCAAAAGACTCCCACAGATGGGCTGCCTCCAACCTTGCTGGCGTGGCCCGTATAAAGACGCGCTGCCACCAGTGACTGCTAGTGAATTAGTAGCAGTATTGTTTCAGAAAGCCTTCCTGGTTTATGAAGAGGAATATAAGCGTCCGTTATTGATCCCCGAATCAAGATCCATTCCTGGGTCTAACTCTGTGCACAACTGTAGGCATCACGAATGCATATATGTGCTTTCTGAAACCCACTCCCCCCCCCCCGGCCCCCGGGCCACAAAAAAAAGAGCTACAACAACAACAAAATTGACCAAAGCCCAAACTCCAGCCCGGCAAATACGCTAACAGGTGTTCATTGAGCCCCCCGAAGGACCCAGATACACGCAGCAAAGACCTTCCTCCCTCTGATTCTTTGGTGAAGCAAGCCACATCGCGTCCATGGCACACCTCTTCGTCGTCGCGCCCGAGAGGTAAAAGGTCAGCACCACGCCGGACCCCCAGTGCCTGCAGGCCCATCCGTCAACATCCCCGCATTGGCCACGGAGGTTGTCGAGGGCTCCCTTTCCGCAACCATCCTCGTCTTGGCCCCAGCCATCCAGGTAGACTGTAGTGTTCAAAGTTAGCTATCACAGCATCGAGGGAAGTAGTCCCATGTGAGTATCAGGGTGAGTGGCCACACCATGGCTATGGCATCTCAAAATTTGAAGCTTGATGGGAGAATCAAGGCACTGGCTGAGAATGAAAGTTACTTCACCAGGGGGTTTAGAGCTACCTACTTGCATAGAAGCCCGTGCCGACCCAGCTGCTTGAAGTGAAGCAGAGCGAATTGCGGCCCTTGGACCAGCGCTGGTGCGGCTCCTCGGTGCCGTCCACATTGGGGTTGATGGCCGTGGTCTTGTTGAAACCGCCGTTCTTCTTCAAGGCTTGAGAGAACAGTGCGGGAGTCAAGTCGAAGGTCGGTGCGGCGGGGCAGTTGGTCGCGCTGGCCACGGCCGTGACGGTGGTGGTGTTGTTCGTGTCCGTACCTGGTCGGGGGGCCGCAACATCTCCGCGATAGCCGTTGCCCATCATGCCGGCGATGAGGGAAGCGACGGCTGAAGCATCGGCGGCGTTGGCCAAGTCGTGGGCCATGGAAAGCGGAGTTGCATGCCCGGCGAAGCCGGTCATGCACATGGATTCCGTCACGGTGACGGTCACGGCGGATGGGGTGAAGGCGTCTGGCAACACCGTCGTTACGGCCATCACCACAATGGCCAAGGGGAGAAAGACAATGATGAAAATCATGCTTGTTTGCTTTGTGATGACGAATTCGTTGTGTTTGTGGTGTGGAGAGAGTCTGTCTTATGGCTGAGTTGAATGTGGACAGAGTGGTTCTTGGAAGAATTGTGGAATATAAAAAGTAATAACTGCACTGTCAGACTTTATTGCTAGGCCTCAGTCAACCAGAGACTGGAGGTGTCATCAAATCCAGTAACTGAAATTGTCACCGATCCAGTGACTGGAGTGCGCCAAAGCACACCACGGTGATCAAGTTAAGTCTGATCAATAGCTACCTAGATTCAATATGAATATTTAACAATCAATGGTCTCTCTGTTTACTTAGCTCACGTAAATATGCTTGCTATCTACATTGCTGGCCGTTTGGTGCAAGGCGTGAAGCTTCCCCAGTAATTACTCAGAAGCATAAACATTCAGTCCTCAACTAGTTGGTTTTTTAAGATTAAAGATTCAACCTATTAAACAATATATACATGTCTTGTTGTCATAAAATGTCCCTCTAGCACCAAAACCTGCCCTTCCAATCCAAGGCCCCTTCCCTTAGTTGTAGATTAACCATTCTTCAATGTCACATTGTACCTTCGTTGCCATCTCGACGTGAGGACCGTCTCCATTTACTGACACGCGTACTCCTGCCAGATGGAACTGCCCACGCCGCACGACGTGCCGTAGATGGTGAGCGGGATGCCCACGCACTCGTGCGTCTTCTCGCCGTTGGTGGCGACGGCGGTGACCTGCGACGCGGCGTCGCCGTTCTCGGCCGTGTCGGCGCACAGCAGCGACAGGCCCGTCACGCCCTCGAGCGCGAACTCGTGCCCGCACAGCGGGTTCGACGGGAACCCGCTGTTGTCGGCCTGCACGACCGCCGTGCGCGTCGCGTTCGTGTTGGGGTTGCACGCGTCGCCCATCGTCGTGCGGGTCGGCGTCCACGCGACGTGCTCGTGCCCGTGCGAGTAGGCCAGCCAGCCCAGCGTGATTGGGAAGGCGTTGACGGCGGGCTCTGAGGTCTGCCGGACCGCGGTGGGGCTTGCTGTTGCGCTGGCGGCCAGGGCCAGGGCGGTGATGGCGATGTTGGTGTACATTGTGACGGTTGCTGGGTGTTTGTGTTGCTCGGATTTAGTTTGATACTGCAATTATTTTGGGGGGCAAGTTTGTCTAGGTGTCACTGGTCGGTCGTTGGGGTAGCACAGCTTCTGTGTGACAGCGGGTAATTTGATAAAGTAATTAATTGAGATGAAGAACCGGCATTGTTGACCGAGATGGGATGTTTATGAGAATGCTTCGAGGATTTATGGGGAACGATCGAGCTGTAATTATATCTTTCAGGAGCTAGTCTAATCCTTTAAGCAATAGGGAAACAGAGCGAAGGATTGTTGGGTGTCTTTGGCGCGGCACGAGTGGCCATGTTCTGCTTTCCTTCCTCTCGGTACTCCAAATACGAGTTTTGTCAGCTGACTGTGGAGATACCATTGCTTCGCCTCGCTACGCGAGACTCAGCTGCAGATCTCGTACAGCGGAGTGCTCACCGCGGCTGAGGTGACATCAGCCCCGACACAGTAACGCTTAGTCTCACTGAAGGTCTTTGAATCCGCGGTTGTCGAATCAAAAATTGATGTGGCGGCACCATTTACTCGTAATTCTGCCGGTGCTGCAAGCCGATCTTCACTTGCATAAGAAAGCTATGGAAATTGAAACCCTTTTTACTCTGGTCATTTCAATGAGACGTTTCGGTTTCGGTCCTTTATGGCATTTTTTAGCCCATACTCCATCTGCTGGGAGACAGTCGTTCTGTCCTTCCCACGCGGTCTTCGAAATATTGTGATCAACCCCTGAACGAAATGGCAAAACCCAGATGTCCTGCAACACCAACACCTTAGCATGCCTCTCGTTGGAAAGCATCATCGCCAACACAATCCAGTGCATGCCATAAACTGAGACAATGTACAAATGGCAGGAGATTCAAGATAGCTTGGCGCCTTGCCCATGTAAGCATTGGCCGGCCATGCCACCCGACCTCGAGGCCTCCTTATGAGGCCGTGTGGCAGTGTCCCTGTTGCCTGGCACGGCTCGTTGATAGCTTTGTCGCAAATTCCACAGCTTCTCCTTTCCTGTGCTATGGATCATCATTCGTTTTCGCAAGAGACTATTCAAGACCTCGAATCTGATACTATCCATGTTCTGAGACTGAATATCATAATCAGTCATCACCAAAGAGATAAAGTCGGGGGTCGTCTTTCCATAATATTCATCAGTTGACTGATAGCTGGTCACCTATGGAATCTACGAGCTACTTGCCATCGGACGGGTCCAGGGCGATCTGTTCCGTATGTTGGAATCTTGAAGCTCTTTGCCCTTTACCTGTCGAAGTGAACATGTTCGTGATCGGGGAAGGCAAGAGTACTAATATCACCTTCTCGCGACCTATCCACGCATTCGACAAGTCGGCCGACCAAGGTTGTCCCATCTGCTGGATCATAGCCAGCATCGGCCGCTCATACGATGATTCAGTCGATCCTACGACCAGAATTTCTCTCTGGCTCGACGCCTACGGCAACTTGCGGCTATTGTGTAATGGTTCGTTACACGATATATATATCCCCGAAGAGAACCTTCCGCGTTAGTCTAGATACACGTCATCGCATTGCTTGATTCTCACCTCCTTATGCAGACATGATCCAGGCGCTCCAAATCAAATGATGCCAGCCCTTGAATCCATCGAGGTCAGAGCTGACATCTCTTCAACCGCGTGGTCAGAGTCGGCGCAGAAATTCGTACGAGACTGCATTCGAAGATGCCGTGAGAATCATGAGCGGTGCAAGCTTGGGGAGACCCTACTCCCAACGCGAGTTATTGATGTTGGAAAGATCGGGGATGAGAGTTTACGGCTCTTAGAGACCCAAAGTAGCAGCGTTTTGGGCCAGTACACAGCCCTCAGCTACTGCTGGGGAAGTGACCAACCGCTCAAAACAACCTCTACGAACATCAAATACATGACGACGACCGGGTTGCGGCTCTCCGAATTACCCCCGACACTTGTCGAAGCGGTCCACGTCACCCGCTCACTGGGCTTTCAGTACCCCTGGATTGATGCGCTCTGCATTATCCAGGACAGTGTTGAGGATTGGGAGAGGCAGTCTGAGCAGATGTCAACTATCTACGAGAAAGCATACCTGGCAATCGCGGCGTCCTCGCCTTCTTCCGCGACGCAAGGTTTTTTGAACCACCAAAGAGAACAGCGCCCATATTGTCTGAGGACCCCCGACAGATATGGCACCCCAATGACGGTCGCGACCCACCGGATCCCTATGTCTGGGGTCCACAGCCACAACGAAAGAAACACAGATCCCCTGGATCAGCGAGCCTGGGCCTTCCAGGAAAAACAAATGGCGACCCGGTGTCTCATCTTCTCAGTGAACGAGCTGCAGTGGGTGTGCAAGACGAGCAAAGCCTGCGAGTGCGCCCTGCCCGACGCAGTGAACTCGTGCCATTTAGAACTGCAGGCCTACTGCGACGGTACGTTTCATGACCAACTGGCCAGCACAGAGCTCGCGCTTCAGGCCGGGTATGAGTGGTGCTCCGCCGTCGGGGACTACAGCCGCCGCCGGCTGACCCGCGCCGACGACAAGCTCCCGGCCATTTCAGGCATCGCCAGCAAATTCGGGGCCAAGATGGGGTTCCAGTACGTCGCGGGCCTCTGGGCGGAGGACATCGTCCAGGGTCTAGCGTGGAGCCCTGCTTATCCCGTTACGCAGCCACCCGCTCCCCTTCCCAATGATTATAGGGCACCTTCATTCTCGTGGGCGTCGATCAACGATGGGGTGTTCTATACCACTGGTCCGCCTGACCAGGAGGGGCACTGGATCCCATACTGCTCGCTTGTTGATGCAGGGACCAAGGTCCCAGGACAGAACCCTTTTGGGAAAGTGATTGATGCCTGGGCAACGATCCGAGGGCCGGTATGACGGGGTTTTATCGACCTTGGGTTCAGCATATTCCGCTCAGACGATGGTCAAATAGATTTACGCCTATTGATAGATTCTGCTGTGGCCAAATTTAGCTACACCTCAGAGGACAACAAGGATGGGAGATCAGTGCGGAGGTGTAAAGAACAACTCAAAGCTACCGGTAGAACTCGGGCGATACCTAGGTAGTGCGGCCAAGCCTCCGCCAGGCGTCCGTATGGCTGCTACATCTGGGCAGATCGACCAGGCCACCCCATCCAGCAATAGCGAAGATCAGTGATTTTTACCTCGTGCTGGGGAAATCACCGCGTGATTCGCAAAAGTACGAGAGGATCGGGTCTTGTGAGGTTTCGCACGAGCAGCCGATCCCCGAGCACCATAGCAGTTTCACCACACAGACGATCACCATCCCATGAGGCTGCGGCCCACACACCCTGTCTGAGCCTCTGGGCAGACCATACTTGTGCTTGAGCACCCTTTAACGTCATCATATTTTTTTAGGGGCTGAGCCCATTCACTGAGCAATATAAGAAGTGTACAGGTCCAACCGAGAACGCAAGAAAGTCGAGCAGATTCACGCCGTAAGAATCCCTGGATTCATTCTGAGCTTGTGACACTAGTACGACGCAAGTCAGGTAGATACTCGGACACGAGAGTTTTGTTAGCACTTTGTCCTGGGGATTCACGGTGCAGATGGAGGACCTGGGCCGTGCTTAGTTGGCTAAAGAGGAAACCAGATACAGGCACATCCCCTAAGGGTAGTTTGACACTTATCTAGCCAGGGATACAAGTCGCCTCCAGATCATTCTCATCCATGGATTGTGTGAAGCCCGGTCTACGCTCCATGTACCGGTGTATTAGCCAAACAATACAAATACTCCACTCCAACAGGGAACGAAGAAACTGCCACTACACATCACCACATCGAACACGTCACATGCAAGGTCAAATATGTTTACACCATCATCAATCTCCAGTTTTCATATTCACACACTCGTAGCTCTAACCTCGGGCTCCATACGCATAGGTGCGGGATATCAACCAAGTCAACAATGGAAAAAAAGACATTACTAATCTGCTGCATTCTAAAAAGCCACGTTGAATGTGCGTCGTGCACATAGGGGGTATCGGCCCAAATCCCAATTTCCGTTGAAAAAAGAAAAAAGACAACAAAAGTTGTGAACACCGATATCCAGGTGGGGGGGAAAAGTTCACAGTTGAGAGAAGAGTCCCCAGATTTCTCCCTTCGTCACAATGCTATGCCATGCCATTCCACGCTCATGGACTCATAAAAAAATCAGGCGAAAACGCTATGCCCTGAAAGAGTCGACCAAATGGAGTGAGAGAATATAGAAAAAATCACCGATGACCCTCGGCGCTGTTCCTCCTACTACTCCTCGCACTGGCATGCCCACTCCCGCTTGGCCCACCCAATGCGCCCGGCAGTGGCCGGTGGCCGTCGAGGGTCTCAAAGACCTCCTCAATGTCTGGTGGCGGGGCAGGGAAGCTGGGCTCATCCGAGTAGGCGGGTGGGCTGGGCGGCACGTCCTGGTAGATTGGGGGCGCCTCGTTGTCCCAGGAGATGCCGATGCCTCCGCGCTCGGTGAGGACGGTGCCGAAGTGCATGCGCAGGATGCGGCCGACTCCGGTCTGGGTGACCAGGCTGGGCTTGCCGACAGGTGCGCACTCCTGCGAGACAACCATCTCGAGCATCAGCTGGTGGCCGACCTCGGTGCCGTCGCGGGCCTTGAGGTCGCAGCTGTACTTTGCGTGCTTGCTGAGGGCGTAGTCGAGCTCCAATTCGACGCTCGAGTCGGTCGGGCCGGCGTAGTTCGACTTCCACCCGGAAAAGAGGGTCTTCTCGCCGATGGTTCGGGTCTCGGTGCGGGCGACGCCCCTCCTGCGCATCTGCTCCTGCTGCTCCTCGGTGGCGCCCTCGATCTTGGGCATGTGCTTCTCGCAGGCCGGGGCGACGGTCTTCATGGTCTCCTCAAGGCGCCATGTGAGCTTCTTGAGCTTCCAGTACTCGATGGTGTTGGTGGCGGAGTTGACCTTTGCGATGCCATCGAGGCGCATGGAGAGGGTGTTTGTGCCGATGGGGTGGATGACCTGCTGGTAGTGGACGCTGGCCTTGACGTTGGTTGGGGGGAAGACGCGGACGGAATGGTGAGGGAGCTCTGGGGGCGGGAGCGAGCGCTTGACGTCGAAGAGCTTCTCCAACTTGATGGGGTGCTGGTTGGGCCCTGCGGGGACGGCCTCGGCCTTAAACTCGTAGGCGATGCTGGCGATGGGGTTGTCCATGGTAGCTGGGAGGTGGCCGTCCAGCAGCACGGAGAAGGGGAACTGATGAGTCCCCTGCTTGAGGGGCATGGAGTGCGGCAGGAGAACCCATTCCTTGATCAGGGTGTGCTGGTTGGCGCAGTCGCCGCAGTGCACGGTGAATGGCTTCTTCTGGGTGACGTGGATGCGCAGGGTGGCCTTGAAGCTCTCGATGTCGTAGGACTCGTCCTTGATCTCCAGGAACAGCTGGCCCGAAACGAGGGCGCCGGTGCTGGTCTCGGCATCGCCATGGAATATTATCGGGGGCGACTCTATCTTCCAGGTCAGGCTGGCGTGAGGATTTGAGTGGACGTCCCTGCTCGAGCGGCCGAGGTGCAGGGCGTGCAGGCCGGGGAACGATATCCTGTGGTGCTCCTTGTCTTTGTTGTGGTCGTGGTTCGTCTCCTTGGACCACAGCCGTGGTGTTTCTGTGGGCTGCCTGGAGACGGGTGCGGGAGTGTGTTCTCGTGAGCTGTCCATGTCGTCTTCTATTGAGGATGCGTATGTGGAGACAACCCTTTCCTGGCTCCTGGGCTCGCGGTCCGAGAGCCCGCTGTTTGTCCTGTTTGGGGACTTTGTCCTGCTCCTGATTGTGTTCTTCTTGATTGCTGTGACCTGGTGCTCAAGGGTTGTGGTGGAGTTGCGGAAGAAGTTTGCTACGCGGTGCGGCATCTTTTCTGGCGGATGGTGGTGGGAAGCCACACCGGATGAATTCTCCCCCTGCCGGCCTGGCGCGTATAAGTGGGATGCCCGATGCGGCAGTAACAGCGAGCGAGCCCAGTTATTGTCTGGCTGGGCTTGCACGTATAAAGTGTGCTCAAAACTGTGCACTGCTTGACTCGCTCCGTGCAGTGCCTTGCTTGATCCTTGATGGTGGCAGTAGCAACAGCAATAATAATGCTGGGTGGCGTCTTGGTCGTCGATGACGAGATGAGGTCCAAGGTGGAGTAGAAATGGGGATGGGGATGCAATTGTATCGTGGTGTGCTGTGCGGCTGATCGGCCTTCGAGACAGGATTAACAACAGCCTTGAGACACTCGAAAGTTCGTGTTGCCTATTTTTATTCTCCTGTCGCCCCCAAGAAATCCGGCCCCAAAACGGAATTTGGGTACTTGAGCGTCTGTGGTCGGTGAGCCCAGTCCTACTACCGGATCTGGCGATGGTGGAAGGATGAGTCGATGTGCTGTGGTCGGCTGACTGGCTGACTGGCGCCCTTGTGCCTCCGTTGCTGGCCGATAGTCGGATCCCCGCTGGATCGGGCGTAGGCTGGATGGTGCAAGTGCAGGTACAAAGTGCAAAAGCGCAGACTGCAGGCACGAGAGACAAACGCTTGCAGCTCGGCTGGCCCCTCTGCCGTTTGCTTTGACGTTTTGAAAATTTGTTCGGCGGGAACGGCTGAATAGGCACAATTCTCTTCCTGGTGGTGTATAATTGCGTTATTGGTATTCGTGAGGACGTATCTTTCTTTCCTTGGGCCAGCTGTGGCGTGATGTTGCCAGAGAGAGTCGTGTAAGTCGCTGCTGCTTACTGCTGCTGCTGGTTATTCCCGGGTGACTGGTTGGGGAAATGGAGGGGTGTCTTTGGGGGGCTGCAGCTTGTGCTGGGCAGGGTAAGGTGATGGCCTGTCCAGGTGATAGGTGACAGGTGACAGACAATATAGTGGTATAAATCCAGAACAGTCAGACGCAGAACTGTTTGGTTGAAGATGCAGCCTCGGATCTTTTATTGAAAGACAGAAAAAATTCCCACAGATCTAGATCCGAAATCTGATGAAGAGGGAGAAAAAGCTGTCAACATCAAATAAATCATCGTGCACCCACACTTGCAAGCGAGCCTCGTGCCAAAGACGTCCCTTATGAAAGAAGAGGTTCGTCCTGGGGCCGTTTCCATCAAGTAATGAATGACACATTGCATCAGGGGGGTTCCTGGGCCAGGCGCTGGAAGTCCCTGGCCGCCCCTGTTCTTTTACCAGTCACAGCGCCTGCACGCCAGCAAAACAGAGTAGCAGCAGGGCACCTGTAGCCGACACTTCGGGCGCATCAGGCCACTGGCCAGCTTGGGATGACTCCTCCCGTGCGCGCTCAGGTACGTACTGCCTTGTGTAGGTCGCGTGGTACGAGCCTGGAAGGTACCGAGACGGGCACAAATCGGCGATCGGCTACAAGGCCATCCAGGTTTGCAATGTACCCAGGTACAGTACGTACCTACTACCTGCCTTGGATTATACATACATACTTCAAGTACTTGCTCACGAAGGTTCTCAGAAGATGGTCTGCCAGCCTGCCTTGCTGGATGGGACGGATGGGTTTGGATCATGCTTTTGTGGCCTGGCTTGGCCCGAGTACCTCGCACATAACCGTCAGGGGCGAAGACCGAGATAGATCTATGAAGCAAGAATGAGTGAATTCGAGGGTTCAGACTTGTGGACTTTATGGTTGTTTTGGGAAGTGACGATGGCCTCATAGCCTCAGGGGAGAGGACCTTCATTTCGGGCTCGCCTCGCCCTCGCCGCTGCGTGCTGCATGCTGTGCTTGGGCATCTGGAAAGTTGGACGTTCCACAATTCGTCAACGGAATCACCGTGGTAATGCTGTTGCTCTCTTATGAACACCATGTGTGCGCCCTATGACTATGGTACTACTGCTGCATGCTCTCGCATCACTGAAGCCATCACGACATTGTCATCATCAGTGAGGGATTTGAGTGGTCACCAGGCAGGAGGTACGTGCATGGGTACTGCAGATACATCGTTGAGGTATCGTCAAGGTGACTGCCTCCGCGAAAAAGGACCCCTCTTCCCATGGCCCCATCTCGCTCTCCGTTTTGGTCCAGCCGTCAATTTTGAGTTCCAGTTTCCAGCTCCAGTCTCCATTTCCAGTTCCGGTTCCAGCCCTGTGAGGACGTGGCCAGGAGGCACGAGGCCCAAGTGGAGGAGCCAGAAGGCAGGAGGCAGGAGAGAGGAGGGGAGGGGCCAGCAGTTCTTGCCTACATACTGTGTATGCGCGCGTTTGAGCAAGATCGAGAAACCTTACCTCCCTTACCTTGTGCAAGAAAGTGCCCCACCACTGCCCAGGCTGACAGGGCGATCATCGGCTGGGAAGAAGGTTCGACAAGGTCAGGCACGCCGCAGAGCCTCCTCTGTCAATCAGTCATCGGTCAATTTGGAGGTCAGTCACAGTCAGTCAACCCCTCGGTCTGCCTCTCCAGCCTGTCTGCCCCTCCATCCGCATCGGGATGTGACTACACAAAATTTGGGCACGCCGCCTTCTCTCCTTCTCGAACGTCAATCGCCGCATCGGTGAGATCAGAGCAAGATCGATTTCTATTCTTGGCAACAGCAAATAAACAGGTCTCCAGCTACGCCACTCATCTAGACTACCTGGGTACTTGTAGCCTCTTTGATCGCCTGTCATCTGTCAGTCTTTTCGATATTCTGATCAGATCCCACCTGCACTCGTCATCCTCTGCGCCGCTCTCCCATGCTCCTCCTTCTTCAAAGCTTGGACGAATCGACACAATGGAGCCATGGGTTTGCATGTGTCCCAGAAAGTGGGTTGGAACAGTACAGTATGTACTCTGTACAGGGTTGGCCCCCTGACTCACCCGTCAGAGCCTTTTCTCACATTTGGGGGCCCGACTCCGTCGCGCATTTGAGTTTTCACGCCATCCAGCAGCTGGCTTCCATCATGGGTACGGGGCCGGTGCAAATCCACAGAGTCCAATTCCCATCGATGAACCCACCCACGATTCATTGGCACTGCACCGGCAGGATTGGGTCCTGTCTGGGCTATGGACCCTCCACCCAAGGACGTGCCCCGTTTCGGCTTGAAGCGGTCCTTGGTCGTTGGACGGGACTTGGAACCCTGGACAGAAATTTTCCATCCTTTGCCTTGTCATGGCCCAAGCACCAGACCAACAGAGCTCGCAATTTCTGCCCGCCCTCACGAACTACCGTCGCTCAGTTCCGTCACATGGCGCAAGGCCCGCCACTCCATTGGCTGCGACCTGGAAAAGCCGTTGTTTGTGCCCCCCGTGGCCCCCTGGACTCCGTTCCGGGTACTCTAGGCACAGTCAGCTGTCGCATGTACTCGTTACTAGACAGTGTACTACTGAACCCAGCGAGAACCAGAAGAGTTTTCTCATTTCGCCATCCACTCTCATCCAGCACATCCCTACCTGAGGCTACCTCACTCTGCCGTGGTTCTTTTAACGCAAATACCACGGGGTCCAAATACCCATCGGATCAGTTGGTACCAATGTACCATTGTACCTCAGACCCGGCCCCCGAGAGAGTTTGTTTGACCACGCCTTGCGAGCTCTTGGCAAACCTTTCGTCATTCACATCCACGCTCAGCCGAGAAGTTTCTCTGCGTCAATGTCAATATCAATGTCAATGTCAATGCCACTACCTCGCTCGAGGCAGGAAGCCGAATTTCGGGAGGCGTCCCAGACAGTTGGGACTGGTTTCACAGAGCATAGAAAACCCATCAAACAGACAGGCTGCTTGTTTTGTTGCTGGTACACGGCACTGCTGGTACTCTTGTGATGGTCCAGCCCACTGGTCAGCTGTCGCGTACACACAGGCGACGTCTCCGCGGATGTCCGCTGCTCTCGGGCTCGCTCTCTCACCACTACCTCATTAGCATGGGCTGCTACCCCGGACGCCATCACATCACTTGGCCATCTTGAAGCCTTCGAAAGGATCTATGGCACCCGCCCTCCAAGCCACTTTTGTGTCACGCGGCGCCCGTCGACCGGGTCTTCCTGCTGTTCGCCCACTCATCCGCCGTGATGCTCTCCCCGCATTCTTGTTGCCCTTCACCTCGCCCTTAGTTTGGGTTCGTTCCCGTGTCACACAGACATGCCACTATAACCATGACGACGGGTAGCCAGCCTACTCCCAAGCACAGTAAGATCTGACCATCTCCGCGGAGCCGCATTCGGAGGCCGTTGTCACCTCGCCTGGGCGAATACCACGCCGCAGGGAGTAGCGCCGGTCCGGCACACACTGGCGCGGAACACACAGTCCGGGCGCGCAACAACTCTCGCGCTTGCCCAGCTGCAGCCGCGCAAGCCTTCTCCAGGCACGCTCTTGCAGAAGCAAGACCAAAATCCGGGGAACGCTGGGCCTCCAGCCTTCTCCGCATTCAGCCAGAGGACGTCATGCCACCGTCACGCTGAACGTGCCGTAGCTTCTGAGCTTCTTCAATCGGTCATTCCCATCGACTTGTCGAGCACGATGGCTTTCGTGTGGTAGTGAGATTCATCTAATTGTCCGAGGAGAAGCAAACATCATAAGATATGTTTCGATTTACAGCTCGCAGACGCGCATAGATGAGGTGATGGGCTTCCGCCGCACTGCCTGCATTGATTTTACATAATAGCCGTCTCCCTCCCGCCGAATAAGACGTTCACAGCACGTTTCACACCACCGCCATCGCGCAAGTCGGCCACGAGTATCAGGCTTTTACAGTAGCTCAGGCTTTTCCTTCGCCTCTGCCCTGCGAGTCCCTTGGCGGCCGGTTGCATGCGAGCTTTCCTTGTCCCCATTTGTGGTTCATGCTTCGAGACGCCAGGGCGATAGATTCTCCGGTCGCTGAGTTCGAGTCGAGCCTCGCGGCAACCATTGGCCCCTTCCAATTATTGATACCTTTTTCACTGGCGTCCAATCGGCAAGCACCCCAGGCCTTTCCAGACATCGTGCACTGCTGCCCATTGAAATACTTACTTGATGATTATTTGATAAGTCGTCACTGAAACCAACTTTGCATTTCACGGCATCATTATCGGCCTGTTTATGTCTGGTCCGAGTGGATACCAGTGTTCTTTCTCTTCGAAACTCCATGTACTGAGGCCATTAAAAGAGTTTTTTTTTGGTTGTATTTTTCACATGTCATGGGTCTATTACGTACATTCCCGCGTACAGATGCCGTAAACAGCATCGTGGGGCCCGCGACTTGGGAAATTCCCAGAAATCCAGAACAGCGGGAGCTCCCATGTTTCGATCCGATTCACCGATCGTCAGGTACGAGACCATTCCGCCGTCGCATAATTGCGAAGCACAGGCCAGCCAGTTGTCAAGCGCCGGGAAAGGGCCTGATGCGGCGCAGCTCTCGCACGCCTGACGCCCCGGCTGCCGATGAGAGCCGCAGTCGGGCTGCGGGAGAAAAGGAACGATGGATGATCTTTCGGAGCCGGCCGAAGGAGGCTCCCTATCCCACGACGACAAGCTGGGCATCTCAAGAGCCCTGTGATATCAATCACCTGAGGCTTCACGGTCAAAACCAAGGCGCCTCTTTCCCCGTGCTTTGCCCCGGAAGACACAAGACCACCCGCGAAATGCGGAGAGGGCGGATCGATGGAGATGCGAGGCCCGGCCCATGGGGTAAAACAGCGCAGACAGCACGAGAATCAGGTGACTATCTGTCGTTCAAACTGCCTTACCGCCTAAAGCTCCCGCACCCGTGCACCGCCCTCGAGATCAGGCGCGCACACAAGCCATACACACATACACATACATCCACACAAATCCACACACACACAATGGTGACAGAATGGCCAGGTGTGACGTTACTATGAAATGGGTGCATCGTGGGGCCGCCTCCTACAAGTGCTGGGTTATTCTCTTCCAAGGCAGCCTGGCGCCGAGGTCTATTCTGACATGTTCTGGAACGCACAATGTGGATCCCCCAAGTGGTGCTTTAGGAATTTTTCTTCTTCTTTTCACCGTCTAGGCTCTTGCGAGTACACACCTTCTCCGTTTGGAGGGCGAGTGCGAACAGTAGTAATAGTTTGTCTACGCTACGCCACACTGATGATGGCGCTGTACTCGGTCCGGTGCATCTACGGCCTCACTGCCTGTTATTAGTGGGTGGGAGGCAGTGTACCCACCTCTGTTGTGGGTCCGGACGGAGTCAAAGGCGGCTCTGCAGCGTGGTTTCTCCCCAGGGGTACCGGTCCGGGTTGAGGCCTGGCGGCTACAGTCGGGCTGGGAAACTCTGGACTTCCTTTTGATTTTCTCACTTATGTGGTAAGTGAGACAAATTTCTTTATTTCTAATTTGCATCGCATGGGGATCTTTTGTCGTGCCTTGCGCCAAAAATGAACTTGCGGAGGATGTCATGCAGTTACGATGCGAGTGAGCTTTAGCAGTGAGATCCGTCAGGCCGAGCCTCCTGCGGGGGTAATTGTTTCCAGGTCTACCCTATAGGAATGGTTCCAGGCGATGCGATTCTTCATTACACACCGGATATCAGACAGGTGTAGCTACGAGAAAGAAAACGATGGCAGATCAGTGCAAGGACAGCCGAGGACCTGAGGACGCAAGTCGTCGACATCTGTCTCTTAGGACAGTAAGATTTAACCCACCTCTTCCTCTGGCAGTGGTCTTAATCGTGCCAGTGATCTGGAAACGACTACGACCATTTTGGTGGTGGCCATCGTCGCTTGCGCCGGGGTGGCCGTTCCGTGAACGGAATGCCCGCTCCAGGGATGATTCGCCCGTGCGCTCGGCGTTGTCCTTTCTTTCTTCGGCGCTCGGCGCTCGGCTTAAGGATCTGTCGACCTGATCCGGAATTGAGACCACAGCGTCGCAGAGCGGACAGGAACCGACACGGTGGACGTCCTGGAAGGCGTCACTCGTCCTTTATCCTTGCATTTTTACGCTACTACTAGACAGAGACGAGTGAATGGTCGTTGACTGCATAATGCCATGTGCATGGCGTTTTTTCCCTTGCGAAATGGTCCAAAAGAAGCACCTTAAGTAGACGATGGCATTAATTGGGGCACACGCCTGGGGAGGTGGAGGGTGGCTACTTCCGCTCTGCTACCGTTTTCGTTCTCAGATCTTTTTGTATCATGTAAAGGAAATCTTCCTCGGGTGTAGATTTCATTGAGATCGTGTGCATTGCTGGTGTCGATGTCGTTAGTCTGGATCCGCTGTCTTGGGCAGCCATGATATGGTTGTATGAAAACTGGGAACGAAATACACACTTATCCCTCATTCCCTGACGGTACAGTGTCCAACCCGCGTCTCTTGTTCATCTATAACGGTTCATTCTGTTCGACATGTCTCCCAAGGTGCAAGTAGAAGTTGCTCTGAAATTTCACGATGGGCTTGTTCTTTCTGATTGTAAATGTCACATGTTTGAATTTGCATGGATACTCTCAATTATGAAATGAGAATATTTTTCTCGGCTTCCAATTTCAGAATTTCATTCAAGTATTTATAGTATAAGTAAAATCATCAAAGGAAGTCGCGCCATTGAGCCCGACATCGTACTGGGTAATGAAGGTCAGGGTGTCCAACCCCTTGAACTGGTCCCCCAATTCCACCAGCTTCATGTTCATGAGCAAATCTATGAGGATCGGCTGGAACCGGACCGTCGTCCTCGTCCTCTCCTGAAAGGCACGCGAGCCGATGATGGTGAGGTTACACGCGGCCGGTGCAGTCAGGACGTACTGCTTCAGCCCGAACTGGCACCCCCACCAGAACGAGTGCAGGTCCATGGTGGCCGGCTTTGGGGGGAAGGTGCGCTGGGGCTCGACGGTGATGACGCGTGTGATGCTCCCGGTGTTTGTGTCGAGGGACCCGAGGGTGTCGTAGCCTGCGGCGTTGGCGCCGCTTTCAGGCAGGAGGCCGCCCACGTTCAGGAAGCCGGAAAACAGACCAGGTTGGATGGTGTCTGGGGATTAGGATTGTCAGCAAAGATTTGTTTCATTCGATCTGTTGGTAATGCGTACAGAATCCTTGCCATCGAAGACCCATGTACGAGCCGATCTCTGGCGCATTCACGACTTCGGAAAGAACATTCACCGGAGTGAGGTCATCGAATCTGGCCGTTTTGGTTGTACTCGCTCGGGAAGTCAGGTGTAATCCGGAAACGGGGTTGGCTGTCACTGATGAAGGAGCCAAGCAGGCCCATAGATACAAAATGTCCGTCAGCATTGTGAAGAAATTGGACGACAGGTGGTGGGAATAATAGCTCGAGTAATCGGAACATGTCCTGGAGGCAAAGTGTTCCTATATGGCCATTTTCAACTCGTAACACGTTTTATCTTGTGGCTGGCTCATAGATAGTGAAGCCCGTGGGCAATCCCTTACGTCAAAGTCGATCCATTCCAACCAATCTGGCCTCGAGTCTTGAAGACATCTTGGCAGCTTCAACCTCTGCCCTCACGCCATAAACTTGGGGAGAGGCTAATCCCCAGCCCACGGTCTAGCAAGATTATTCACACAAAGGAATATTAGAGAGCCTGATTTGCTCACGCGGAAACACTGATGAACTCTCAACAACCGGGTACTCGGCATGACCTGATTCCTTTGTGAGACATATCCCACTGATCAGCGGCAACAATTAGGATGCGAAGATCATACCAGACTGGGTCATAACTAGCCAATGACACATGCTATCACCAGATCTCTTTGTCTGCTTTGGCAATGTTTCGTTGAGGCGGGAGCCGGTGGCTGGTCGCTTCGGCCCGCACGCGAACTATGTAGAAAATGCTCAAGCGCCAGGAGACTTGTCCCAATGGTGAGCTGACACCTTGACACCGCAATAAATGGGCGGAAGAGAAGATCTCTTTACCAGCCTCCCTTCTGTAATCCATGCTGATGTTGAATACATGAATACCCGAAGTCGTTCCACAAGGTACACAGGGCAAACCGACATCATGTTTCGTATTGAGTATTACTCTACAGCTAGAGGTTATAAGACTAAATTTGAATCAAAATAACCGCAGCAATTATCTGATCTCGGACCTGATGCGCAAGTGAAGGGATGGAGGCCGGCTCGGGCTGGTAGTCGCCGAACACAACTAAGGCGAGGGCAGCACCCGGGAGCACGTCGCATTGCAGCTAAGGTTTCTGGGGTTTGGGATCTTCGTGCGAAAGAGCTTCGTGCGCATCCACTCGACAAATTTCAGGAAGCAGAGTTTGGTGCCGCTGACGCTGGCCGCTCGCCGCCGTTTGTCACGTGTTGAAAAACCGGACTAGAACGGGCCAGGGCAGGACTGTTAGCAGGTTCGTCTTCAGCAGATGGAATCAATGACATTGCGCTAGAAAATGGCTGGTATTTTCAGATAGCAGGTGTCAATATCGTGAGTGTGGTGGCATGATGGTCATGTTGACGAGTTGACGAAATTATTAGAGAGCTCACAGTTCGAGGAGGGAGGGGGTTGGCACTGGAAGTTCCCTTGTGCAATTAAAGCTATGCCTTATAAATACTCCTCTTTCGTGCCACACTTTGCGTCATTGGAAAAGTCTTCGGAAGACGAGGTGACAAGATAAGGTTGGTGTTGAGCTCCTACCACTGAAAGTAATGCAGGGTTGCTCTTCAACCGTACTCAACCAGTGCCCACATGGCAATTAGTCAGCAACGGTCAATTTGCCCAACATCATGCGATCCAAGGGAGGATGCAACAACAACACGTAACCTTTGGCAAGAAGCACGAAGTTGGCCAGACCTGTCAGAACATGCCTCCAATACGTACCGCAAAGAGGCATTCGACTGCCCCATGGAGTAGCAGAAGCAATGCATCAGCGGCACAGACATCAACCAAGCCCCCCACGTTGACCGCCAACTTGAACAGTGTCCATTTCAGAGGTGACAAGGAATGGGAAGCTCGAGCCAGTCAATTGAGTTCCAAGACGAGAAAAATATCGTTCGGGTCGGAGTTTGTTCTGACGAGGTGAGTCATGCCCGACGCCACTAGAGCATCTCACAACTTGAAATGATTGTGAAGTGTGGTGTTGATCTAACTCCGAAAACCTCTTGCCAGCAAACACATCCAAGATCTGCTAGCCATGGGACCGAGCATCTGCGAGAAACTGTAGGAGTTTGAGTTCATCTATGACGATGTCACCTATGACGCGCACAACTCAGCCACCGATTTGACAAACGCTGCTATTGAACTCATAGCCCAGAGCTGTCCCAGCCTCCGCCGCGTCAAGCTACCAGGGACGTGTGGCCTCACCCACGAGGCCCTGGCGGCCCTGTTCGAGAACTTCCCGAACCTATCGGAGGTAGAGATCACAGGCGCTTCAAGGGGCGGGAAGAACAACACGGGAGCGAGCTTCGCCTGGCTGCTTGAAAGGAAAGACTTGGTGCTCAAGTTGCACAAGCTGCGCTTGGATCCCATGAGCAACGAGGAGATGAAGGCAATGAGGGCGGTGACTAAACAGAGGGAGAAGCTCCTGGTTCAGGTTGTGTCGGTGCACGAAGAGAAGAAGTGGGGGATTGGGAGCTCGTAGTGCGTGTTGATAACTATCGGAAAGGGAGGATTCGGACCGGTGCTATGTATTGATCTGTGTATGGAGGCGAGTAAGAATGGCGACATTCCACGTGCGTCACCTAGCACGAGTGCGCCTGATAGAGTAGTAGTGCTCCATTATTAGGTGTATTCAGCAACTAAATACCCGAACTGCACTTCCTTGTCTGCAGGTAAGCCATATCTTTGCACATCTGTGATCGGGTTTAGTGTTGTGGGAGGCTTCTGCCGGGCAACAATGCATCACATGCTGATGATATGGCAGTTACTAGGGCCAGTCAGGAGAGGGGGGGAAAGGGCACGTAGTTGGGGAGGTGTTAGGTGTTTGGGCTACAATTGTGTTCGAAACCTACTGTTATCGGCATTGTATTTTTTTTTACGCTAGGTGTTTAAGCGTTTATCACTGTATGAAGGGACTGGATGCATACTGCTTAAGAGGCATATGTGTACAGATTAAAAACGAGACCACTAGGTGTTTGGGTGTGGGTGTTTGGTGTGGGTGTGTGAATTAGGCCTGGGTGATGTGCTCTCATTAGCTGCCGCTGTGGCGCGAGTGATATACCGGTGTATCATCTGTTTGCACAGGTGCGAATATCCGCTCTCTCAAAAAGAGTGCCCTCCGTCCCTTCTGCAGTCAGATTCTAGCCATCACGCCCAATTCGAATACAAACAATCGTATATTTTCCAGACCCAGTCACTCCTGCCAGAGATTTGAGAACAGGGAAGCCAGTAAGTGTGGCGGGTCATGCAGTTGCTCCGTTGCTTCGGCTTGGTGCTTGAAAGCCTTGAACAGAATTGCGGTGAGCATAACATCGCCTTATATTCAAAGTATAGCCTATTGCTAGTAGTGATCATTTGTGCACGGCTTAGCTTCTCAATTGTTCAACAACTGTGGTACTGATATGTAATCATTCCTGGCACACCCTAGTACTGCATATCTACAAGACATAGTTCATCTAAAGTGGGAGAGGGGTTACCTGGCCTGGTTTTTCCATCACTATTGAATATAAATATTCAAGTCATTATGCTGCAATTGATGTCGTGTTGAATTTTATCTGGCCCAGTTGACACTGTAAGAAGGGGCCCAGGTTGAAATGAAGTCAATTTTGTTCATGCCATGAATACTGCATGAAATACGATATTACAATGGTCAATTGCTTGTGGCCGTGCCACCACATATGGGCACTTACCCGAATTCGATTGATAGATATCTAGGTCATCAGGGACTTCAGCTGGTGCTGACGGCGGATGGAGCCGGGTCATAGCAATCTGCGCCAGCGCTGCAAGTCTTCGAGCGCAGACCAAGGAAATGCTATGGGAAAGAGTGTTAGCGTAGAATCTGCAACGAAGGTTCCCCGATGTCATTCGCTCACAATGCAGGATTCCTTGAAAATCCAGTTATGCATATTTAACACAAACAAGTAGGCTTTGTGACAGGCTGTGTTGAAGTGTCACATGATGTTGACAGTCTGCCTTGGTCGGATCCAATCACTAGGTACGACGGACTGCACCGCCCACACGTATGCTGCTTACTCTCATGGAGTGGCGTGATTAACGGGTGATATCTTCAGACCGGGGAATGTAAGCTCTGAGGATGTGGCAAGTCCTCAGAATGGGGTCGCGGGAGTTCCCCGCCTCTGGAGGTGTTTGCAGATATTCACCGTTTCCTGGTCTCAAACCTTAGACGAGAAACTATTTCAATTTTGACAGCAAGCAATCCCATCACAACAGCTCCAAACTCATAGTAAATTATGCGTCTGATCAATGTTAATAGCTGTGAGATCCGGGAATTTCATGAGGGCAGCATTCCACGGTATGCCATCTTATCCCATACCTGGGGGGAGCCAGAGGACGAGGTCACATTTCAAGACATGGCGAGGCTGCATCAATCAGTCTCAACATCTCTAGTCGACTCCAGTCTCGAAGCCATAGCTACTGAAATCAGACGCAAACACGGGTTGGAACAGATATTGTTCACCTGCCAACAGGAAAAAGAGGACGGTCTGGAGTGGGCATGGGCGGACACATGCTGCATCGACAAAACCAGTAGCGCTGAGTTGGATGAATCCATCGCGTCGATGTATCGATGGTATGACCAGTCGACACGATGCTATGCATATCTTTCGGATGTCCCATACGGCCTGGTCGGGGATCTTTTTGCTAGCAAGCTACGGGCAAGCCGGTGGTTCATGAGGTGCTGGATGCTGCAAGAAGCATCATGTCCGGCTGGCCCACTCCCGACGGAGCTGTGACGGGAAAAACGGGCACGCCAAGCCGCGGCCACGGCCACCTCGTCCACACGGGGGGGGGGGGCATCTTTTTTGTTCTCTACCTAAGTAACAAAACCACATCAAAATCTGCGTTCAAATTATTCAGAATCCAAGTTCGAATTCTCCCACTCTATCTACGCACATAGTGGAGCCGCAGTTTACAAGCATTGTCACCATGTCGTGTTCTGACAGCTCCCAACCCCTGCCGACCTTTGCCGACTTGTTCAGGCCATGGTCACCCGCAGATGATCCAGACAAGCCGCCATTCCCATACATCACTGGCTTCACCACACAAATCCACCGCCAATCACCCCCTCCACCGTTCGCGCGCCCCATTATGGCCCTGGGCCGAGGCGAGGTCACTCATCGCAGTACCTGCACGGCGTTCCTCATAGCGAGCTGGTTGTCGATAACCCCCCTCTTGACACGCCGCCGCTGCCGCCTTCTCAAGTTGAGACCGCACGACTGACCATCCACACACCCATTTCTGTGGGCAGCAACCGCGACGCCCAGATTCTTACATGTTCTGTCACGCCCCACAGAGGCGAGCCGTTCCAGGCGGTCGCAAAGATCTACGATGCTCTGTATTACAGATTCTCCGAATCGTACGCCAACGCACCCCGTGACGTGGTTGCTGAGGCCGACGGGGATTATAGCCGCGAAGCTGCCGCCTATGAGTTTCTCCAGGCTACGGGACAGACCGGCTCCTTTGCCCCCGCCTACTACGGCTCATGGACACTTAACCTTCCCATCATCAGCAGAGGCAACGCCTATATCAGGCCCATCCGTTTAATCTTGATTGAGCGACTCGATGGATCCTCTATTCGAGACAGCCTCATATATAACGGACCGAAAGATATGGGTAAAGATGCATTTCATTATCCGCTTGAGTATAGGCTAGAGATCCTGGCGCTGGCTATGGACGACTATGTCAGGCAGCAGCATTCCGGAATCGATCAATGGGACTTTGCCGGGCGCAACATCATTCTCGCCCTAAGGATGCCCTCGAACGAGCCTGCTGTTGTTATTGCGGGCATGTCTTTGCCACGTATTGTGCTTATTGACTACAATATGGCCGTTGTGTATCCACTGACCGAGGAGGGCAAGATCCCTCTTATGGACTGGCCACGCCCGTGGAATCCAATGGTTTACTTCTGGCACTTGCCTATGACTGATTTTGGAGGCTGGGTCCCTCATGAATGGCACGATAATCCAAAGTTCATGCAGGAGTGGCTTCAGTCAAGGTTCGGCACCGAAGAAAAGCGGAAGCTGTACGCCCCGGTGGAACAAGAGCTGGTCATCGTAGACTATGGCCTGCACGAGCATCAGTGATTGTGGGAGGAGCCCCTAAATACGTTGAACCGTTGTTTGTACTGGGTTGTTGGTTGGTCAAGAAAGAGAACCAGCAGTGGCTGGCCAGCTCAGATGGACTGGCTAAGTATTCATAGAGGCCAAAGCAGGTGTGAATGCCTTCAAATACACCTATGCTGCCATAGTGATGCTAGACAGAGCTTCAGATAATTTGCAGATGTAGAACACAATACGAGCCGAATTAGGCACACAAAGTCTACTCCCAAACAGCGGCGTCAGTTGCACTCATCTGCTGCTTGGATTCTCCTACGATCCACACGAGCACTACAATACCTACATAAGTACCTCAGTAGGCAATACAGGACGGTGTAGGTAGTACCGTGTAGGTAGAATGCAACCTTTGATCTAGGTCAGACATTGAGGAGTGACGTTTCAATTTCGTAACAACACTTCATTTTGTTCGTGCATAATTTGAATTCATGCATCATTTTTTTCTATATGCACAACCATCACGGCCTTCGTCCGAATCGTCCTGGGGCAGTCGTCTCAAGGCTACGATTTTAGGAGGCCACCGACTAGGCCTAGTGTCCATAATCCTGAAGTGGAGTTTACGTACAGGGTGAGGGCCACATCTGAAACACGAGTCGTGCATGTGGTCCCACGAGTACTATTTTCGGGTGGCTGGAAGCCAGATGTTGTCGGTCGGGGCTGGGTGGCGTATCTTTCAGCCTTCCTGGGTCCTAGCAAATGCAGCCACCATGAAGCGGCCTGCTTCAACGCGTGGGGGCCTCTCATTCCACAGCCCATTAGTACCTACTTAAGTACTTATCGAGTATACTTCACTACTTGCGGCTTCCACTATATATTTGATGGTCTGCATCTCAGCATTCGGCGACGGCAGTAACGAGCAGTCCATCAACAAATTCTCATGTTTGCCAAATCGTCATAGTGTTTATTGTCGATCTTGGCATTTCCAGAACAGAATCATCTTTGGCCCACCCCAGCCATCTTAATTGATCTACAATGCCTCCCAAGGCCGACCTCTCAGCAGCGAAGACACCCTCAACGTCGACCGGGGCCAAGACAACTTCAACATCCACCGGGACCAAGGCAACCTCAACTCCGTCCAATACCAAGACACCCTCAGCTCCATCCGCTGCCAAGGCATCATCCACCACTGCTAATACCGCCGTGAGGAAGGGCAACCCCGGCGCCAGCACTACTGCCGCTACACCGCTCGGTCCGGCAGCCCTCAATACAAACGGTGCCGCGCTCGCGAGGCCCGGCTCCTCCAGCGGGAGCAATGGGACCAGCAGAAAGGTGTCTATCGACTACGAGCCTGTCCTCGTTCCCAGTCCGGCACTTGGGTTCCGCATGGCCCAGAAGAACCCTGTCCTGTTCCCGAAGGCAGTTGCACAGAAGGCAAAGTGAAGCTGAGTCCAGTCAAGAGTTCGCACTGGAGAATCGTGTTTTCTGAAAGATGGGGCTTGTACAGAGTAGATGTGATTGTCAAAAGCGCGCATAGACAGCCGGCTGGGTAGCATCCACACACACCTAGGGGTGCTTGGACCTTGTCCGACATGTCGAGTCTAGTCTACAGGTTCACATCTAAGATTGGCAGGGACTCCAATGTGGCGCTAATTAGCACTGGCATGTGTCCTGCAAAAAAGCATCAGGGTAATCAAATACCATCTGATAGACCCTTGCTGTCCAGTCAAAGTGGCACCACTCTTCATTGTTGACAAATGAGCAGCGCAGGTGAGGATGTCCACTGAACCTTTCTCATCTCCTCGCCGTCATATGCATGATGCTATCTTGGCGCCATCAGGTAGTTGGGAGGGATTACTGGTCGTAAGTGCCGTAATATGCTACCCTCCTAGATTATTTGGGGGGGCGGTTTC
The DNA here is from genome assembly GCA_039880775.1 of Diaporthe vaccinii. Taxonomy (NCBI): domain Eukaryota; kingdom Fungi; phylum Ascomycota; class Sordariomycetes; order Diaporthales; family Diaporthaceae; genus Diaporthe; species Diaporthe vaccinii. The sequence goes on from JBCEDN010000004.1 coordinate 2,315,769, forward strand.
ATGATAAACTTGCATTTTCCACGGTTTGCTTGCTCCCAAACTAGGATTAGTGCCTGGTAAGCCGGCATTCTGGTTAGTAAGTAGATTGCAGATGGCAAGTGCTACTTTACCAAGGTGTGGATACCCAGTTAGCTAGTGTACGTATCATACTCATTCGGTTTGGCTATTGATCCAGTTAATAGATGGCGGCAATTTAAAGTGGCGCCATTCTTATTCTTGGGGTGAGGAGTTTGGAATGGAGTAGTTCTGATGTATGCCCAAACCCAATTAAATTGGAATACCATTTGGGTGACTACATATCTTGCAGCAGCCATTTGCAACACTGCATTGCCCCTTGTGACTTGGTGCTATATGATATTGCTGTGAGCAGCGCGTATCCTCCCCAACTCGGCTGAGGCATTGTACCTGATGCCTTTTTCATTTGAAGGGCACTCCACCTCTGTGTAAAGTGACCTGCGCTTTATCCTATATGCCTACTTCGGCCTCTTGCTTAATTTCCTTGTAATAATTCTGGAGAACCTTGCGAAGTTATGATATCTGATGGATTAGGCGACCGTGGAGAGTTTCTTCGCTAGGCTTTGCTGGATAACCCGATTAATGATAAGCGTAGTGAGAACTATTTTACATTAATCTGGAGACCTTATAGTCGCTGGAGGAGGGTAGCTACCTCTCTTGGGAATAGGTAGCGGTGTTGTAAGCTCACCTATGCGAGTAACCCAATAACTCTTCAGCCTGATCTTATATTGACGCTATATAGGAGCCGTTCCTTATAAGCTATGATAGGTTGTGATTGGCAGTCTTGTATATGCCGTATTTGCTAGTTATTGACGTTATTTCGCCATATTTAAAAGGCTATTTTTTATGGGATATGGTGCGGGTGAATGCTTGAGCTATTATTATGACTGCTTATGCATATTTTTTGCGTGGCTTATGAGAAAGGCTGTAAGAAACCTTAGCGATCTGTATAGAAATCGGTCAGGATTAGGACATTGAGAAGAGCCGCTTATATATGAAGTCTGTGACCAACTCTTACAGGGGCGTCATAATCGAATACGGACTCTTCGTCCTCATCCTCGAGCTCAGAACTCGTCCCCGCGTCAGACCTATGCCCTCGTCCGAACCGTTGATTGCTATCAGTGCTGCCATCTGACTGTTGCCCATCCTCAGAGCTATCAGAGAAGACTAGCGCCAGCCGTAATCGATGCTGCTCGTTGTGAAGCGGATAGCAGCGTGAACAAAGATCCCGCTGGCAATCTTCGCACTCATACCGAATATCTCGCATCTGTTGTTTGCAGAGGTGACAGAAGTACTCGGTGGTCGAAGCCCGCTATTTAGACCGTGCCTCGGGCTGTTCATGATCATCGCTGTGCCCTTCGGCGCCCCAGCAGTGCAGCTCTTCCTCCGCATCAGGGTCATCTACAATTTGGGGCGGAGCTGTCCAGATGGACAACCACTCGGGGTGCGCTCGCGCTGGTATATTATCTGTAGCGGCGAACACTTTCTGCAAGGTAAGCGGAGAATCACGGCGACCCTGTGACGACAACGCTCACCCGACCGCATGACGGCCATTTTTACCACAGCACATGCCAGAAGCAAAAGGCACATTACCATTCACAACCTTGTCTATGTAGCATCACACCGGTGTTATCTAGCTATTTATACATTGGAAAGGGGCACCAGCACAGCTGAGACACAAGTCGGTCCCCCGCAATGATCCGTCAGCCAGCAGTGCTGCGCCGCAGATAGTTAGCATACGTCGTCCAGCACGGTCACTTGCGATGGATTTTATGTAGTTCTCAAGACACCCAGACTTAAATCCTATATTCGCTCCTTCACCCTGATCTGATTTTTCCAGAAAAAAAGATAAATTAACGTCCGTCCCTGCGTGGCGGAAAACCCTCCGTGCCGGAAAAAATAACAGGTACTTTGACTTTAGATATGTCAAAAACTCTACACATGTCTATATCTCTTAAATCTTTACTTAGGTCGTATTCTCTAGTTATATTAAGCATTCTAGCCCCTTCTATTAAACGTTTACCTTGACGCTGCCGTCCTGGTACCTGTTCTATATAATGTCTCTGCTTAAGGCCTTAAAGAATTCCTCCAACACGCTTCCACCATCCAGCTTTTATCGCCCCTAATACTTCTGAAAAGGTTGTATCCGGGCTATAAGACCTCGTTATTACGCCAGCAATCGTCATGAGCCTTGTGGCTGTTGCAATGTCCAGATCTTTATACCATCGCCATATAAATCAATACGTTAGACTAAAGAGAGTGATAATTCTGGTTAATGCGAAATAATTTTACTCGGGCCTCTTTATGTGGCTGGTATAAAATGTGGCTGAAGCTAAAGTTAATGATTATGTGATCTTAATTGCAAGCTCATCTGATAAAAATTATGCTTTCGGCATCAAGTTATTAAATCTAAAACTTTTACAAAGCATATCTTTAGGTATAAAATTGCTGCAGTCTTTACGACCTGTGTAAAGGCAGAGGAAAATAAAGTAATAAATATGAAATGAAAGGTTCTGCATATGGCGAGAATTGCTAGCTTATTCCGGACTACCTATTTGCAACATATATGCAAGCGTGTACTGCGATATAAGCCGCGAGAAGTGGTCTTCAGTAAGGGTTCTAGCTTTAATGGCAACAACCTGCTCTAGCAGTGCAATGGCGGCTGATATCTATCCATCGGCCCTATAAGCAACAGCAAGCTCATGCTGTGATGCAAGTCGTGAGAGGTGATCTTCGGTAAGGATTTTGGTTTCGATAGCGACGATCTGCTTTAGTAATGCAATAGCGGCTGGCACCTGCCCATTAGCCCTATAGGCGCTGGCGAGCTCGTGCTGTGATGCGAGCAGCAAGGGGTGGTCTTTGGCAAGGGTTCTGGTCTGAATGACGACGATCTGCTCCAGCAGCGCAATAGCGGCTGACACCTGCCCGTTGGCCCTATAGGCGCTGGCGAGCTGGTGCTGCGATAAAAGCCGCGAGGGGTGGTCTTGGGCGAGGGTTCTGGCCTCAATGGCGACGACCTGCTTCAGCAGTGCAATAGCGGCTGGCACCTGCCCGTTGGCCCTGTAGGCGATGGCGAGTACGTGCTCCGACGCGAGCCGCCAGGGGTGGTCCTCCTCGAAATGACTCTTCCTCCATCGCCACGCCTCTTCCAAATACTGCACAGCTTCCCGGAGCCGTCCATCCACCCTCAAACACCGCCCGACCCAGTGACATAGATTATACTTCTCAATCATATCCGCTTCTGAGCAGTGCCGTAATATCCGGAAAGCATGTGGAAGGTACTCTCTCCATAGGCTGCGGTTCATGTGGTCGTCGTCCGGGAAGATCGCTTCAACCTGTTGAATCACCGCTTTGCTCGTTGTTGCCACACGGCCCTCTCTTTGAATCCAGATTCGTGTTGCTAAGTGCACCAGATTGTGCATGTCGAATACCTTGTTGTCGCTGCGTTGGGTTAGGAAGGCGTATCCACATAGCGTGTCGATCGCATACACCATGTGCTCTTCTAGCTCATACTGCGGCAGCATCGACTGCGGAATGGCTTTCGGCTCGATGTACGACATAAACGCTAGTAGATCGGCCGCGGCGCCGTCAGATCTGCGGATCTGGTTGAAAGATACGATCCACGTTATCGCTACCACGTTCTGCGAGTCTTTATATTGAGTGTTGTTGTGGAACTCCCGGCTTATTAGGCTAGCCGCCTCATGGTCTGCCCCACGCAGCAGGTTCAGATATTCTGCCATCGGCACACCGGTGGTGTTCAGGTACGCCGCCGCCTGCGTGATCGCTAGGGGAAGGTAGGTGAGTTTGTCCAGCAGTGTTATCGTTAATGCCTTATCGTGAAGCAGTCCCTATCGTGAACCTTCTGAATTAGCGACTCCTCCAAGAATCTCTTTGCCTCTTGCGGGTCTATCTCAGGCAACTCGACCACATCACCTCCTGCCACCGATACAGCCACTTCTTGTGACCTTGTCGTAAATAGTATAAGCCCGTCCTTATTAACTTGCAGATATTTGTTAATTCCGCCAGGTTTATCTAAACATCCGAACAGTAGCTCCATTTCGTCTGCGTTATCAACGATAAGAAGCCACTTGCCGGCTACTTCGGAGCTCAGGTGCCGTCGTACTGTCTCCCTCGGGTCTTCGTCATCTGCAGTTTTCCGGATGTCGAGCTTTCCCACAATCCCCGCACACGCCTGTTCGAAGCTACCGTCGCTCAACGCCGGCAGCCAGAAGACGGAATACTCGGGCTTGTTCTCTTTCGCCCAATATGCAACTTGCAGAGCAACCTGTGTCTTGCCAACACCACCCAACCCGACAATTGCGACCTTTTGGCTCTCCTTGACAAAAAGAAAGTCGTTCAGTTTATGGAGTATTGTCTGACGGCCGACGAAGTGTTTGTTCTTGGGGAGCGGGATATGGTAGAGAGGACGATCTATAGCTATGTCAGCATGTGCCATATAATACATGATAGTTTTTTACACTAACTCGTAGGTGATACGCTGAGCTCAACCGCGGCATACTTCATCGACCGAACTAAAGATGTTAATACTCAGTAAATTATCTTAATAGCTAAGATTTTGCACACAGTGCTGGCCCCTCCATCGAAGACCAGCACTAAATAAATTATACCACTAGAGCCTCAAAGAATAGTTAGAAACTAACCGTCTCCGTTGAGAGACTGACTGTTCACGTCTGGAGACAGAAGGACCTCAGCACATCTTTCTGTTTCGACTCCGCTCGTGTTCTTTCGCAAGTAGCTGGCCGTGAGTGCCCACATCTTCTCGGTCTCCCGCCAGTCATCCAATTGTAGATCCTGCATGCCCTGAGGCACGTTGAACCGGAAGTATCTGTTCGCACTTGTGAGGCGTATCCCTTCGCTGCTGTTAGCGAATTGCTCGGTAATGTCCTCTGAGTCTGTCATCATCTTAACGGCGCCTGCGAGGAAACCGACCAAATTCGACGAAACGCCTGTGATCTGCGGAGCTCCGGTTCCGATACTAACAACGCAGCCAATCTCTCTATCTTTGAAGCTGCTCTTCTGAAGCCGGCTAACCTCTTCCATGGCTACGTTTATGGGGTTGTTCCGTTTTAATCCTCCATCAACCCACTTCTCTCTTCTCTTCCGGAGCTCCACGGGCTTGAAGTAGATCGGCGCTGCAGCAGTTGCGCTTGTAGCCTCCCATATCTGGCATTCGTAGTTCTCTTCGGTGGGGGCGTTCGTCGCGTAGTTTCGGAGGACGTCTGGTGTGTATGTACGCTTTCGTGTGACGCAAAGCATGCTGCAGGGCGGGACGTTAGCGACGAAGTTTGTCTGTCGGGATGGGAAAACTGACACTTTACATCCGGGGTCCGCCTCTTCGCAAAATAGCGCATCCGGCGGTACGACGGGTACCCTCGTACCAATAGCGTCCTTAATACACTCTTGCAGGGTCTCTATGTTGTATAGGGGGCGACCCACGATCCCTCTCGCGGCGAGCCCCACTTTCCCGTAGGTCGGCTTTCCAAACACCTTCTCTCCCGACCGTTTCGTACTGCTCTATCGCCTCCTCAATCGTCATGTGGAGCCGTCCTAGCATCACAGCTATCAGCCCGCCCGTCGAGGTACCGACTATGAGGTCGAAGACGTCGCATGGCTTGGGCTGCTCTGTAAGCTGGTTGCCGGCTTTGTCCTTTAGCATGCGGAAGATGCGCTGAAGAATGAGCAACGACGTGTAACCCTTGATTCCTCCGCCATCAAGAACCAGGATTCTGAGAGACCGAGTAGGGGCTGCCGACATTGCGACCCAGGCTGGAATTTCGAAGTCGGCTTCGCAGGAGGACGCAAAGAGAGAAGACTGTGGGTTGGGCTTCAGGAGGCAATTTTAGTTGGGCGCTCGTCAGCCGCGTCCCAAGCGACCTGGATGTGAGAAAGAGGGGAAGCCAGGCTCGCCGCCACATCCTGCAGGCTGTTCGCATATCCCATGCCCTCCTTCAGTTGCTTGCCGAAGCGCCTGTTCCCGGTCGATTATCTGTATTGCGTTGGCACCGGTTCGTCATCATATCTGATCACTACTCGTTAAATTAATCGTTTCGAGTGTTGTTCGGGCATTTCGTAGTTAGATTAGAAATTGCGATGCATGGTATAAGGACAGCGGCCAGGCCTTTCAGCCCGTAACTCCAGGGCCTGTGTTGCGCCTGCAGTACCCGCAGCAGGACATGCGCCCAACACACAGGGTGTATTTGTCCAAAGCGGTTCCGAGTACAAACGAGAAAGGGCAAAGCCACAAAGTGTACGAAAATGGACCATTGGCCTTATCTCTTGGCTGCTGCTGCACTATGTGGCAATGAACGCCATGCTATTGGCTTTCCTTCTGAAACCTTTAGTCAGAACACCATTCTGATTCACATGGGGATTCTTCGGGTCGTTGGTGTGAGTAATGTGGCTGGACGAGGTTATTCTGGTCGCTGCGCACCAGGCAGTTAGATACTGGTCGCAGAGGCCCCAGCATTTTGAATGCTGGCAGATTGAGAAAGGGATGCTATCACGGCGCGCCGCAGAAGTACCTCCTGTCGCGGCTCAACTATGACTATAAGGATCTGGTGCTGGAGATCCCCTCTCTGCGGTAAGAGACAAGTTTGTAGACTCCTCCGACGTGAATTCACTCTGGAAGGGAAGGGAGATCTCGCAAAGCAAGCGGGCTTACGGAAGAACCCTCTCACTCTTATTAGCTGGGCCTACCCGACGCTACCCGGCACTACCCGGCACTGGAGTCCCTTAACCCTAAGAGGTCCGACCGCTTCCTCACTCAGGTGAACGTTCCCCTTCCAGGCCTAATAAAGTGCCGCCGCTACCTCGCTGCTGCTACTACTACCTCGGTTTTGCTGCCGCTGCCGCTGCCTTGCTGCTTCGCCGTCGCTACCGCTGCCTCGCTGCCACTACTGCTATATTCCTGAGCCGCTTTAGCAGCGGTCAGGAATCCTTGTTCCTGTGAGAGGAAGGCGTCCCTTTAAGAGGGAGGTGGTAGAAGGGGGGAGGGTAGGAAGGAAACCCCTATCCTCAACACATTTCTCATCTAACTTTCTGGCAGATCCAGCTGCCCTCGCCACAACAAGAAAATGCACACAATGCATCGTCCCATCATTTTCTGACTAAGGTTAATGAAATTTCAAGTTGAGTGATTGTCGTCATGACCGTCTTGTAGGTCGTAGAGTCGAGAGGCTCCGGAGGCCCGTCGACATCCCATGAATAGCGGAGGAGATGTACAAGGCCACATAGACGATTAAAACCTTACCTGTTACCGCTTAGGGCGGCAATTAGTAGGGAGCTAATTAACGACGCAGACTCTGAACTTGATTAAACGTTGAGCCCGGTTGTTTGCTTATAACGAAGATCTATATCGCTGATTAGTTGTCGCTAAAAGCTTCGAACAATGCATTCATGTCTCTCGAGGTTTACCGCTGAGCCCCTTCCGGGGCCCTAGGTGCTATTCGTCCTGCGCTGGAAGGAAGGAGTTTAAAGGGGGGGCCCACCTGTTTAGCAGGTCCCCTCCCTCGCCTCCTAATAGTCCAGGTGTTTAAGTTAGGGTTAAAATAGGCTAATCAGAGTTCGATTTTTATAATCGGTCTAGTGTACAGAATAGGCCCCAAACTCCTCGCTACCTCGCCAACCCGAACCCTTCCTCTGTTCAGCTCAACCTTTTTTTCAATGAAGAGGAAAATACCGTGTTATTCAAGATCCGAGTTCGCCTTCACTTTGAACAGATATCCGGGGGCTAGGGGAAGGAATACATTTATATCTCCATTTATCCCGAAAACGTCTTTTTTAGTGTCGAACACGACAACTCTCAAAGGGCTTCCCTACTGCGGTGCATTGTCCTACAATATCTTTCCGCCTCGTGCTAAACAAACCTGTTTCCAATCTAGCCCCTTTGAATGCCCCTGTTCCGCTCCGATCAAAAGGCAGTCCTCAGCTCTTAGATTCCTTAGCAGAGCTCAGTCGGCAGACCATTTTGGGCATCCACCTTGGTTAGCAGACCATCTCGGATTCATATCTGCTGCGATGAATATGTGACGCATTTATAAATCGCTTAATAAAGCAGCACCCGAGGTATAACTCACTTCGTGATTTCTATAGGGATTGTGGCGCTGGAGTGGTGCAATAACTTGCAGGTTCTGCAAGACGTGCAGGCGAGGGTATGGGGATGAGGATGGAGGAAGATGAAGTTGATGGTAAGGGCGGTCATGGCGTGAGCCCTGGAACAGTAGAGGACGGTCTCTTGGAATGTCAAACAGCCGACAGCATATTTGCAAGTTCGCCACTTAATTTCATCAACGGCGGCGACATTGTCATATTTCACGAGGAGCTCGGACCCCCAGCACTAATCACCACATATGGGGTAGAGATTCACCTTCCGGTGGAGCATGGCATAAGTTCGCTGGCTCAGACATGTCCAATGTTTTATGGTCGTCCAGTCTTGCGGGCAGTCCTAAATTGTGGCCGACTTGCACTTACCACCGAACGACGCCTCAATACCAAGAAATTACCGACTTTCTGCAGTGAGGATCAGAGAGTGGTTTTATAGCTTGCAGAGACGAAAGATAAGTGCCGAGGCCTCCGAAAATCGCGATGCTACTCTAGGCTGATCACTTCACAACATCTGGGCATTCATGACAAGGTGCAATACCAAGACCCGTCATCTTATGAAACCATCATTCTAAACAACAACGGAAACTGCTTCCGGGGTCGGGAGGCGAGTCTGTCCTTGGACCGGCCAATTTCCAGCTATAGCCGATTTACCCTCATGTATCAGGCAGCCCTCGTAACGGAAAACCCACAGGGATGTCTGCCATACCAAGTTCACAGAGCCTGGAAGCTTCAATACGAGACTGGACGGTGGGAGCAGAGACTGTTGTACCCAGCCAAGATAGAGACATTTGAGGGGCCATATCTCCAGCGAATGGAGATGCGAGGACGCCAACTTCAGCCACTCGAGTTCTGGTTCGGATTCGAGCAGAGACGACCTGGCGTCAATCTGGCGCACAGCTCGTTCGAATTCCGATAACAACAACAGCACATTTGTGTGCCGGTATCACGGGTGAGGGGAAAGTCGCGTCAGAAATGACACGAAAACGCGGGTTCTCTGAGATGGTTGATGGTTATACTCAGAAAAGACAACGTTGGGAAGACGAATGGTCTGAGTGATCGACCTGCAGTTTATGCACATTGATGGCTCCAAAGCAGAGCACAATGTCAATGGAAGTCGAATTCACGAAGCTGGTCGCGGGTACGGACGCGATTTTCTCTCTATTGAAGGAACACTTCGTCAAGTCACAGCGTCGAGCTTTCACCCCCTCTTCGACGTCGCCCTACGAGCACTATCGTTCCCCTTCTCCGAGCTGTGCATTCCAGGCCACTCACAAAGGAACCAGCTCCCGACAGCGATCCTTCAGGTTGGTCCTGCACCACTCGCTCACACATCGATATCTTGTCTCTTGGCCCTGGTACATTTCGTTGGTCGTGGGAAAGGTCTCCACCATACCTAGGTAGTCTTGGAACTGTGCTTCAAAGCAAGATCGACGAGTTGGTCCAACTCCTTCAGGATTGTCCTACCATCTATGGAACCGGGACCGTGGATGATGAGCACCATACCGTGAGATGCAAAGCTCAAGAGCCGTTCAGCCTCGCGAAGGTACGTATCGTCCAAAAGTCTCATTAAACTCGATAATTGTTAGTATATTCAGGATATTGTGGCTGATCAACGTGTACAGAAGACATGTCACACTAGCCCCTTGAGACCAAGCTTGGGCAGGTGGGGGGGATTTTCGCTGGTCGAGAACGAAACGCCCGGTGTGGTTGCCGCGTTTAGGAAGCTGGCAGACGGGTGGCGGTTGGAAAAAGCTCACAGGGCCTTCGACACATGAGACGGCAGACATGTTGCCTGAGGCTTCTTTTGGACGTCGCTACTTTACTTGGCACCTATCTGCCGGAGTCTTGTCGAGAAACTTTCATTGCCACCTTCATGCAGCTTCTGACGTATGGGTTGAGTGAGACTGCGAATATCTCGATTCTTGTGCGGGCGTGATGGTTGAGGGCAAGGTCTTATGATATTCAATGCGCATGCTTCATACTGACTTTGAGCGAGTAATACCATTTCACCGCGTCATCTGAATCATTATATACATTATAAAATTAGTTAAATCTGTATAGACTCGCATACCCCTCATTCATAAGATCATTCATAAGATCATATATACTACCGATGAAGATTGAATTCGTCATGGTAACTCGTACGATGTGTGACTCTGAGTCTGTGGGTCTGGGGATCTCGAGTCTGCATAGTGCGAGCGTTGATACCCGGGCGTTGACGACAGGCTCTGAAGCTCATGGACAGGCCTTCCCTCGGCGCTCAGTTCGATCTTTGCTGCGGTCACTGGAGCATACATGCCCGACGGCGTGTTGGTCCCACCTGTGCGCCCTCCATCCGACTCTGACATATGCGAACCCGACAGATGCGACGCTGACATGTGCTCGCCTGAGGGATCCTTGTCATGGGGTTGTCGTTTCTTCCGCCTCAGAAAGAACCACACACTTCCTCCTGCTACGATTGCAGCAAGTGGAATTCCCAGACCGATGCCGACGCCGAGGCCAACCTTCGTGCCGGAATCATCGTCATCGTCGGACGAGGAGCTTGAAGTGGGAGAGATATCGGTGGCCGATGTAGCAGAGGTAGTCGCCAGTGTACCGGCCGAGGAGGACGTAATCGAGCCCGAGCTTGTGGTTGAGGCAGATATTGTCGAAGAGGTCGATGTGGATGCTGACTCGGTCTGTAGCCATAGGTGTCAGTTGAAGTTCCGCGAAAAGAAATGAGATGTCTCCAATGCTGCTGTCAAAGTCTATAAAAATACAAAGGGCTGTGAAACAACTGGAGGGAAGGGGCAAGGAAAAACAGAATAGAGACTCGAGGATATCTCGAAGTACTCACGTAGCGAATTAGACCCGTCCCCGACACTGGAGGATAGCTGGTTGTGGCTGTTCCTTCGGCGGTTGCAGAGTTTCCGTCCGAGTCAAGGAAAACTCCACGGCCGCCACTGCAACACGTCGCATCGTAGCTGCAACACCAGCTTCCATCACTACACTGAGACACGCGTGGTAGAAAACCTGAGAGAAGCGTCTCGTCTGTGGGAAACTGCCTGTTAGTATTTGAGATATTGTCTTAAAGTCAACAGCTGGTCCACTTGCTGTAAAGGCAGACCTGAGCACAGGTCGAGTCCCAGACGTCGTTGGCACATGGGCCCCTCACGTATGTGCCTTCGGCATCACCAGGGTTATGGCAGAGTCGATTCGAGACGCATGTCGCTTCGTATCCGCAGCAAGCATTTGAGCCGGGACACTTAGTGTTGTTGACATAGCTGGCACCGTCGTAGCCGTAGCAGACGATGCCTACCGTCCCATCGGCCCGAATCTGATGCTCACACAAAATAAAGAACAGCACGAGACTGAGCAAGAGCGAGAAGGTCGCAGAGACCGTCCCTTTGGCACCCATTGCTCCAAGTATCGGACAAGAGTCAAAAAGTAGTACGAAATAGATTGTATCTGACACGCAAGTGGAACGAGTTGTAAAGGGACAACTCAAAGCTTTTACCCATCCCACTGCAGAGATATTTGATGCCTTCGTCGTGGTCCAGCGGCAGGATTCAAGGCAAATGAATATCAACGCCGCACAGGGAAAAGCGCTTGCAGGCCCTCGGCTCCATGGCCCACTTGAGGCACGTCGCTGCAAAAGTACGGCGCAGTGTCCCATGTTTGTAACAGATCCATTCTCAGGATTCGCGTATTGTTGGCGACCCACAGAAAAGGCTGACCGTCGCCTGGGGCTGATACACATCCGAGAGGAGCTAGTCTATCACGAAAAGCAAGAAGTAAACATGATCTTCGTCCGTGAGAACTGGTGAGGCTAACAAAAGGCTCATGTTCCCCAGCAAAAGCCACCGTGATCCAGGTGAGCCTGACTCGCCTCAACCTTGATGAACTCAATCACTCGTGGAGATAAGCGCCAAAATACCCCGTCGGTTCTCAACCGAGCCGGAGGTCGACTCCATCATCGTGGGGCAGAAGGATTTGGGAAGAAACCGCCAAGGTGGACCTCCTGGCTGTACCGATGTGCTGGCTAGGCTGTCATATTTACTCGACACCGTGCCAGGCTCAAGCCAGGGCACATCGATTTGCCTCACTTGGGATTCATTATGCTCAGGGCCTGTCGAGGGATCCCGGAACTGCCAAAGAGCGGGCAAGAGAATTTGTCAGCGCAGTTGATCGCGTTGCAGTCCTTGTACCTCATAATTTGTACCTTCCCCTCGCGTTCTCCCACTTAGCCCACAGCCCCTCGGGCCGTTCCTCTCTGCATCAGTGCACCCGAGGCCTTATATGACCGGTTCGTAGCAAAGCCCTCATAGGAATCGGCCGAGACGATGTAGAGGAAAAGAGGCTGTCGTGATAATTTTGCCCGCGCGCCAAAATGGACGCGCACTTCCATAATCTTCACTTTCCGACACCGCTCCTCTCATTTCATCCGCGCCACCCATGATCACAAAACCGTGCTTCATTGGCTGCAAAACGGCTGTTGGTAGTTGCCTGTTGGTGCTAATTGCAGAAGATTCTCCACTCACCCACTCCCGAGCTGACGAGCTGAAAAGGATCGGCAACCCAGACACCGACAACAAACCCCTGCGTCGTGGCGCGAAAAATGCCTGAAAAGATTAGGCGAGTGTTGCACAGCACCCGTGTGGGTGAGACTCGTTTTTAAGGGGGGCTGTGGGGCCCGTCTTTTCTCGATAGCGACTCGGTGGGCGAGACGCCCTCTATAGAGCGGGTAACGCCCCATGACATGCTCTGTAAGGCTCACGCGAGGTGTATTTTCCCGTCACCATACCAATCCGGAACAATGCGCGTTTCCTGAACTTGTCAAGAGACGTTAATTGTCACTCTCTAGTCTATTTTCTATGCCACCCGCCAGACTCTCATAGCACGGACATGGCCACTCGAAGCCTGAACATGCCGCGGGCTGCCCTCTGCGTCACCGGCTTGGTCTTCCTGCTGGGACTCGTCTATCTGTACCAGCCTCTGCTAGGCTCGCGATCTGACCCCTTCTTGGACACCTCGTCTCCAAACCAAGCTTCAACTACAATCGTCACCAATTTTGAGCCAAAATTGACGACGGACCTGGTTCAGTACTTTGAGGATTTCCCGCTGGACCCGCCCTACAAGGAGCGCTTCGGCGAGCTCGGACGACGCACCAGATTGCTCAGAGACCTGCTGGTATCAGCAGATAACAACCATGCACCGTCTCAGAGGAACACCCTGCTTGACATCGTCGACAAAACGGCCCTCATACTATATCCATTCTTGAAGGCACCGCGAACCAACCCACCGTCGGTAGGCGGACTATCGCACCTTCGCTCGACGATTGTACCCGGCTCGGTGGGGATAGTGATTCCAGCCGGCAACAACAACGTGCGCTTCGCAGCCCATCTGATATCCTCTCTCCGGAATGTGTTGAACTCCGAGCTGCCGATACAAATCGTCTACGCCGGCGACGGCGACCTGTCCGCGGCCAACAGGCATTTCCTCTCGGAGCTTGTGGCGTCAAGCGGCCAGGCTCTCGACTTTGTGAATATCCTGACAGTCTTTAACGACTCGACACTGAAGCTCCGGGAAGGAGGGTGGGCTATCAAGCCGTTTGCAGTGCTGGGGAGCAGGTTCGAGAAGGTGATCCTCCTCGATTCCGACGCGGTTTTCTTGCAGAAGCCAGAGGCTCTTCTCGACCACCCTGGATTTCAGCGCTCTGGGGCCCTTCTGTTCCGAGATCGGTTGCTCTGGCAGCACGCATTCTCCGACAGGCATCAATGGTGGCACAGCCAGATTAAGCGGCCGAGTGGAGAACTGAACACATCGCTCGTTTGGACGCAAGAGTACGCCGAGGAGGGAGACTCTGGCGTTGTGGTTGTGGACAAAAGCCGGACCGATGTCTTTATGGGGCTTCTACACATCTGCTGGCAGAATTCTAATGACGTTCGGGAAGAGATCACGTACAAAATCACATACGGCGATAAGGAGACCTGGTGGATGGGTTTTGAGCTGGCCGGATCATCCTACGAGATGGAGAAGCACTACGGTGCCATAGTGGGCTGGGAGACCGAGACCGAGACTGAATCAGAGAATTCTGAGGACGAAGTGCAATCACGGGCCGACCGCTCGACGAAGAAAGTGTGCAGCTTTGTTATCGCCCATGTGGACGAACAAGACAAACTGATCTGGTACAATGGGGGTCTGCTCAAGAACAAGAAGATTCCCAAGATGAAGCACGAGTACGCCGTCCCTGACAGGTGGATGGTCGACGGCGAGTGGCAGAAGGGTGCCACGAGGGAAGACATGAGCTGCATGGTCGGAGAGGTCATGCATGATCTTACCGCCGAAGAGATGAGAAGACTCGAAAAGTCCATCGAGGAAGCCAAAAGAATCGACGTTGCCCTGCACGTGGAATGAACGGCATCGTCCAACCGGACTTCGATTTACTGTACATATTAAAATTTACGATATCTCCATAGATGAGTTTAAGGCGTAATGCCAGGTCTCCAGGTCAAAATACTATTTAATGCCAAACAAGATTAGAAAATGGGTTATAAAATACCTCCTCATGATGCCAGCGGGGAATTACCCATGTCAAAAACATGGCTAGATGGCCTGCTTGTGACACTTCACACCATATTAAGGACGTAATTACTGGCCAACAGATGAGAACGCAAGACGAAGAAAGGGCGGCGAATGCATTCAGACTTCGAATTAGATCAAGCCACTCAGAGCCCTCTCAGCTAAGTACAAGCCAAGTCTGCCAATTTGTTGGGCGGTGACCTTTTCCCATGCGTCCTAAATTACGCCTTATTACTACCCACACTACTGTTTGTCACTTGAGCGACAGAGGTGGTATATCTTACATCACTGATATCACTTCTTGTACGGCTCAGCTGTCTAGAACTTCACTGGATTCCAGAAGGCGTTCTGGAATTATGTCCTTTTAACAGCGATCCCTCGCACTAGCGCAGTGGGGAAGGGCGCCGTCTTGCTTCTCAGCCTCTTATGGAGCATAAGACCGACGATCTGGACTGCCTTACTCGATTTTCATATGATATTTGATTTGAGTAGCAGTGGCTGGTACATTTTTGTCTCCTTTTAAGTTTTCAATCACGGATTAGGCACAAGTTGATCCAATCAATGATGGCACGAAGGCTTCGTCCTTACACCAGCCTGAAGATAATTAAATTTTAGCCGGAGTCCCAAAGCAGCTTCAGTGAAGTGGAGGTAGTATCATGCGCTTACGTTGATATCGATCATCAACGTCTCCTCTTGCTTGGAACCGTGCCCAACGCCTTGGAAGAGCTGTACATTATAAAACAGTCGACTGTTTCCCTGCGACTTTTTGTTGGTAATGCCTCGTCGTTCTCGGCGCAGGAAAGGAGTCATGGCTCTACGCCAAGAAGCAGTGGTTATTAAACTCGAATTCCTCTTGGTGCTGCAAGGATCGGACTTGAAGTCCTGCCGAAGGCCAACATGTTGGGCCATAAGCGGGCTACTTGAGGGTGTTGCCAAGGTGTTGATGGGTTAGGACCTAGTTCTTGGGCAACTTACTCTTGATACCTCCACCGTGACCTCCCTTTAGTGCTGCAGGATGTGCAAAACCAACCGCCGTAACAAAAGACTCACCATCGACCCCTCCAGCACCAGTCAGCAGATCACATACGAACAAGGTCCCGGCACAGTACCCAACACAAGCGTACCGCACCTCTCGCCTCGTCGCCATCTTCAACTCAGCCCCAAATGGATCCCGCACGGCCCCTGTCCATTTGGACAGGTTCTCAGTAGTAAACTTCCAGCGGATGATCATCCATCCCAGGTGGTCGACCCCGGTTGGGAGCGAGTCCGTCTCCGAGTCCCGCCATGGTGCACCCGGGCGGTCGGGATCCATGCCGAGCACCATGTAACCCACAGAACCGTAGCCATTCATCAGGCATTGTGCGTGAACAGAGAGGCCCCACACATCGGGGAAGTACAATGTAATGTGGCTGTTGGATGTGGAACTTCCGCTAACATCGGGTCTGTGATTGGGATCCACTGTGAGTGCCTGACTTTTTTCTCCAGATCCTCGGAAATGCTAACTGACTTTGTAGTGAATCTTCTCCCCTCGCTTGATCGTGTTGAGTCAACTGATCCTGGCCTCACTCCTTGGGACATCGAAGCTGTTGAGCAAAGCAAGAAACGCTTCGCAACACCCACGTCTGGGGCCGCGATCATGAACAGCACAAGGCTAGCCACTTTGGGAACGATCCTGTCATCAAATCCTATGGCGTATCTTGCTTGGTAAGATCTTCAAAATTTATATGGAAATTTCGACTAATAGCGCAAAGGATCGGAGAGAAGTTCCTCGAATGGCCCGAAAGCGAGTTAGATACAAACCACATCTTGGCAACTGTCACTCTTTACTGGCTTACGGACACCTTGCCTCGTTGCGTTTACACATATCGCAGCACGTTTCTGTGCGACTACGTTCCTACGTTCCCGTTCTTCGACAAGCCTTTTGGATATTCCTGGTTCAAGCACGAGCTGGTGGCTGGGCCTAAGAGTGTTGTTGAGAAAAAAGGTCAACTTGTTTTCTATCGGCAGCACGAACGTGTACGTTTTACAGCCTTGACAATGATGAATATCACTGACCTTTTGGACAGGGGGGACATTGTGCAGCGATGGAGAGGCCGAGGGAGTTTCTGGTTGATATGGAGGATTTCATGGAAGTTGTGATGAGAGGGCTAAGCTCATGAGTTGACAGATAAAATAGAGAATTATGCGTAGATTTGCCAGTCGCTTTTGGGAGCCTTAGGAGACTTGGTCGAGATCAAGAGAAAAACCGTACGAGTGATCTTCGGAGCAGCCTCTGGAACCCAATCTCCACTTGCTCGGCCAACAACGTGCCAAGATATATGATCAATATGCCAAGCTCAATTGGATCCGCCAAGGTTCCCTGTCACGATCTTGGTACGAACAGCGGCTGTAGACCCACATAGCCTTAATTTGACATCCCATCAACGCTGCCACAGGCCTTCAAGCCTTGGCACATGAGCGCCTACGACTCTTTTGTATGAAAATTTGAAAGGAATATGGATCCGAGTCGCACGAAGTATTCGAAACCTGACATTCAATACAGTAATGGAATCCGCAGATGGAGAAAGGATGGGTCGGATGAAGTTAGAGCCGCGGCACACTGACAAGTACCAAAGTTGATGTTTTCGAGATTTTCTTGATTTCGAGCAGGGGAAACAATAGATAGATCTCACACGGTCACGCTTTGAAACCTATATTGATCCAGGAAGCCCACGTCATCCTCTCATGACTCTGCAACTGAGACTTGATTTCTCAATTGGTCTCAATCTCTGAAAGAGAGTACTGCAAAATTGCGCCCGACCCAGCAAAGCTACTTGCATCTGTGGCCTGCCGGGATAGGTTACGCATGGCTGGTGCCGAAGCCTTATCAGAGAAAGACATCGTTAACACGTCGAAGAGATATGTCAGCAAAACCACTACAGGTCAGGATAGGGTCTGGAGCGAATCTAACCGTCGGAGATGGAGAAACCGCTTGCACTAGATCCTTCACACTAGCCAACTTGAAAGGTAGGCTAGAACAAACCCAGTCATGGAACCTAGTGTACAGCAATGGCGACCTCTCTGAACATCTGCATGGCGAGAAACTGTTTGATGAAATGGAATGCCAATTTCTGTGTCGGGATTGAGAATATCGGAGCCTGAAATCCTTCTGACGCGTGGGTCATCATCATCTCGCTGCGGAGCAACGTACCGAGAACCTAAGTGCTGAAACAACTGAATGGCCATGGCTCCAAAGCAAGCTAATCGAAGCGACTACCACGGTAGTGTCTCGGATAGCCAAAGAGTCCAAAATTCCGAGTTACACCGACGTGAATAGCATCAGTCTCACAGCTTTGCATACCTAGACAAGCCACAATATCCTTTCTTGGCGTCATCGACTTTTTTGCTGATAGATCACTCCCTACTTTCACGTATGTACACATAAGAACGGACTGTCTTGGCCATCCACGACAGCTTCACATACGTATCGCCATCTATCCTTGTCTTCTGAGAGTACCTTGTCATCTCAACATTCTCAAATTGTACAATACTTCTCTGAACTGTCATCTACAGCGACTCACAACCATCATGGCGATCTCAAGCAGTACGACCCTTCCGATCATCATATCCGGGACAGGGCCATCTGCGCTCCTTCTTGCGCATGCTCTACTAAAGGCCACGCCACCGCTGCCGTTCCGCCTGTACGAGCGCGATAGTTCAATGACATACCGCGTCCAAGGCTACCGCTTCGTCGTCAGCGGTCGCGGTGTGAAATCATGTCGCGACGTTCTCAGCCCCGAGCATTTCGATCTCCTGTGCGCAACATGTGGTGATATCCAGAACCCGGTCCCTAGGCGGCTCGACGCGCTCTCGGGCACCTTGTTGGAAGGGTTCGACATGAAGTTCAGAAACCGTGATACGCAAGGAAAGCCGCTCAAAGTCGACCGGACGCTGATGCGGCAGGCTCTCTTCAGAGGTCTGGAAGACTACACCACGTTCGGCAAGGAGATTGTCGGCTATGAAACCTTGGATGAAACCAGCTCGACAGATGGCGCCGATGACGGGCCTGGCGTCCTGGTACGCTTCTCAGATAACTCGACAGTGCGAGGCTCCCTCCTGGTCGGCGCCGACGGCGGCTTCTCGCGAGTTCGCGCGCAGCTCGTGCCTGATGTTCAGCTCCTCGACTGCGGGATGCGGATGGTTCTCGGCAAGACGCCGCTCACCCCCGCCTTTTACGAAGCCCTGGGCGCGGCAGGCGAAGACGACCCACGGGCGGCGACTCTCCTAGAAAGCATAGCGTTCGTGGCAGACCCCGTCGCCCGGAACTCACCCATGTTCTTCATGTTCGACCCCATGCGCTTCGGCGGCCGCGCCAAGGTCGAGGCCAGCGCCCCGGACCTCGGGGCGTCCATTCCGCTCGACTACATCTACTGGGCGCTGTCTCTGCGCAGCGACGAGCCCGAGGCACAGGGGAAGGACTGGAGAGCCATGGATTCTGACTCGGCAGCCGACCTGGCCGAGGACCTGACCAAGTCCTGGGCTGCGCCTCTGCGCGCCCTTGTGAGGCACCAAGACCGCTCGCAGACCCAGTCTCTCCGCAGTGCCGTCATTCCGATTCCACTGCGAGACTGGCGCAAACCCACTGCCACTGACGGTGCCGAAGACTCTGGGGACGCCGAGGTGTCGTCAGCCTCGAGCCCTATGGTGACCCTCATCGGCGACGCTGCCCACGCCCAGCCGCCGACGGGCGGCATGGGAGCAGCCACCGCGTTGACTGATGCCGCGGTGCTGGGCGCATCGCTGGCGGAGCATGGAATCACGCGGCGTGCACTTGAGGTGTATGAGGCTGAGATGCGTGTTTATGCTGGCCCGGCCATCGAGGGGAGTCTCAAGGGAGGCAAGATATTCACTAATATGCAGGACCTGGAGGAGATGAAAACGATGAGGCATTGAGAGCTGGGGCGGGATGCGAGCTCTCGAGACGTAATTGAGCTGGAAGGTTTATGTGTTTCTGTCGAAGCGAATATGGCGTTGGTGGGTCTCTCAACTTTACGCACTTAAACAGAGCCGGACTCATTGTGTTGGTACACCAGGTAACAGCATGGGTGCCTTTCTTTTTACTTTTCTTTTTGTTTTTGAGGATCTCTTTCCTGAATTCGCTACTCCTCTCCTGGCCCATGCCACACGTCAAGTTCATGAAAGCAAAGTGCTTGATAAAAATACCTATATTGGTATGGACAGCAATACAATATCCGCACAGCTTTGGGCCCTGACTCGAAACGTATTTTCTACGTGCATGCCGCGACATGGTTAACATACATGCTGTCCCCTCCTCAATTTGTCCTGACGATGCAACTCTAGTTCAATCTGAGTTACCACGGAGGCTCCGGAACCTTCCGCTTGGAATTGCCATTCGGCGCACGTGGTATGTGAAACTTCCAATCAGTCGATCTGAAGTGTCTGTTTCTCCATGTCCTACAAATTGGTTAGCCTAGCAGTTTCGACAAGAGTGGTAGCCGCCGACATACCAAGTCAAATTGGACGAGGCGACGTGAAACACCCGATTTATGTCATCATAGTCCTTGACCTCGACGATTTGCTTCATCCTCCACTTCGGATCCGCGGAAGGGTCCTGGTACCTAATTTGGTACTGTGCCGCCTTGGGACCTCTCCAACGACTGTGATCTTGCTCAGAATAAGTGCTGGATTGTGGGTCTAGTTCGTGGAACTGGCGTTGGCTTGACCACAGACCAAAGTCATTCCACAGATCGCGGAAATTGATGAAGACAGCCCATGCACGGCGAAGTAAGCGCATGAGGCAACCACCGGGCTGCCTCGTCGTCAGGCTGTGCCAAAACGCGGGGACGATCGGTGGTATATGGAAACCAAAAATTGATGCCTTCCCCAGCGGAGGATCGGTGTCCCAACCGGTGGTGGGAATTTGTACGGATTCATTTTCCTGGATCATCACACCCATGGCCTCCTCGCCAGGACCCAAGCGGAATCTTCGACAGATAATATGGGCTCGGGGTCGAGGATGATCTTGCTTTTGCGGATCCATTTTGGCCAGAATATCCACTCGAACGTGTTGGTAGTATCAATATTTGATACTATGTGGGGGATATGCAGTGATTATTGTGTGTAGACGGCACAAAACAATGCGATGTGTGGAAGAGAGAGCTAGAATTAAGTGCAGATAAGGGTTTTGCTTAGATCATCAAGGACAACTTTGCCATGCAATTCTGATCCATAAACCGAAGATGTCAATGCTAATGATTACTCAGGCGAAGGCGGGCTAAGGAGACCGCTTTTAATTTAATCTGCTTGGAGCTAGCTCAATGTCTTCGGTAGTAGTCTGATAGGTTCGGCCGGTAGCCGCGGAGGAACTGAAGAATTGCTCTAGCACCTGTTCTATCTTGGCTAGCCGTTCATATGCACAGTCAGTTACCTAGGTACTAACCTCATAGCTTCCACTCCCCTTCCTCCCCTCATTAAATACACTATAAAGGGTTCACGACGTAAAGACGCAGGTCTGTAGGCTCAGCCTCGTCCAACACCTTATCTTCCCTCGATCCGGTTCTCGCAATTCTCTCCTCCTCATCTAGGTTCTATGCGACCTAATATCCCTCCAATGCTGAAGGCTTCACCCGGTACGGTTTAAAATTGTTAATATGGACCTTCCTCCTTTTCCTTCCTTCAAACACTAGGTCCGCAATATATACTATCACATCTAAAGCAAGGTCGATAACCTTCCACGGACCTTTCTATCTCGGCTGGAATGCTCTGGCCCTCTTTCCATCATGAGGATCTCTCTGGGGCTATGGAGGCACCTAAAGACCAGAAACTCAGCGAGCATGATTGACTGGACGACAGAATTTAAGGTCTATATGAGCCTCTCCGGAACCCCGCGCCAATGAATTCTATTGCGTTGTCATAAAGACCCTTATTTGTAATCCCTCAATAGCCATATGAGTGAGCAATGAGGGAGTTGACGAGAAGAAACATCATCCATAAGTCTTTGAGTCTGAAGGAGGATGTGTGCAGAATGTCGTCTACGTATCGATATTCACCACTGATTCGTGCACTTTAGTATGAATTTCATGAGTTAAGTGTTCTACATCAGGCCTGCCTGACCTGAATTATGTTGGCTCTGTTGGACTGGCCCATTCGCAGTTACATGACTACGAAACAATTTTCCTGAAAGGCAGATTGGACTTGTTCTTGTACGTGCCACCGGAATGGGCGCAGCTAGCTGGCGACCTTGGTCTGTCTTCTCCTGATGCTGCCTGACCACTTGCAGAGCCAGAGTCTAGACCCGGAAAGTCTAATTGCATACATGAGCGCTGAATTGTCTCATTTAGACATCGGAGATTGGCCCCTGTAAAAAAGGAGGGTACACCGATACATTAACTCACATCATAGCTATAGCTTATCAGAGTATATATCACCCAGGCCTAATTCGCTCACCCGCGCCAAATACTTACGCATCCAAGTTAAATTAGGCGAGCAATTGGGCATGTAAGTTGGGTATATGAGTGATGGGCATATAGGTAATGGGTGTATGGGTGTATGGGTGATGGGCGTATGGGTGTTGGGTATGGGTGTGGGTGTGGGCGAGGTGGTGATATACTGGTGTACCCTCCGTTTTTGCGGGTGCGAATCCCCGAAATATACCCTAAGCGGCTCAAAAAACTTTCCCACGCATGTGCAGATCCTTGATCTGGACGAAAATGATGCAACTGAGTTTTCGGTTCGGATATGACGGCTCGCTGGGTTCCACGGAGCGCGGTTGCCGCGCGCTTATGGGATAATTACATGCATCAGGAGAAGCCACTATGGGTCTATCTTGTGACACGTTGCGGCATATAAGTTGACAAGTGGCTCACCCTGTTTCCACTAGCTGCCCAAAACTCTCCTACGTTCACTCCTGTCACTCCCGCACCACAGCCACACCATTCAAAAGAAGCTCAACACCGACAGGGCACACATCTGCGCGAGACTCATCTACAGCAATCATGGGATTCTTCAGTGATGTCATCTCTGAGGTAGTCGGAAATTCTATCGACGGTGGCAACGACGCGCCATCCGATCCACCGTATGTGCACCCCCCATGGGTCGCGCGCTGGGACGGCGAGGCCGGCCGCTGGATCTACTTCAACGAAGAAACGGGCGAGCGCAGCTGGGAGAGGCCCGTTCTGGAGGAAGCCGGTGAGTCTTGGCACTTTGAAGCAATTCTTTACAGGTATCCGTTCTAGGCTGCAAAATTGACACGGTAATTCTCAGCTGAGAGCTGGAACCGCGAGGAGGACCGCGTGGAGCGCAGGTTCGATGACGGAGTCGAGCACGTTGAGGAGTTTCCCGAGGACGCGGCCCGATGGACCGGCGAGGCCGTCGGCGAGGTCGAGGCTGTTCCTGACAGGGTAGAGGAGGGATGGGACAGGGCCGGGGAGAACATCGAGGAGGGATGGGAGAGGACGGAGGAGAATGTCGAGGAGGGGTGGGACCGTGCTGGTGAAAATATAGAGCATGGCTGGGATGAGACTGTAGATGCCGTCGAGAATGCCCCGGAGAACATTGCCGAGGGAATCGGTGAGGGTGTTGGCAAAGTTGAGCGATTTGGGGATAGTGTTGAGGACTACGGTGAGAGCCTGGAAGAGAGCTACGAGGAGGGGCGGGATGAGGCTACATACGACTGATGAGCTGTTGTTTATGAGATCAGGGGCTCATTGGACCTGAGCAAGTGACTTATACGGGCTCAATGAGTTCCTGTGAGGACTGCGTCCCCAATATCCCGCATCGCGAATTGCCTTTCGTATTTACCTGAGCATTGTGAAGGTACCCTGGGACAAATTTTGAACATGCTGCGGCACATAGAATGACTCGTTTGTGTTTGCTCCATTGGCTTTGTACGGAATTCTTGAGCGCTCAGAGGCTGTAGACCTGTATCATGACTGTATCCGCATGTTGCAGTCAAGAAATATTGCTCAGAGGAGACATCAATTCACTACGAATTCCTACCAAGCTGCAACAATTCCACTCGCTGGGGTTCCGCGTTTCTCTATTTCTTAGTACGGAGGATTTCCGTGACCCTGTTGATGACCATAGTTGGACCCGTCTCCGTATCCCTGACTTTGTCCATAGTTCTGGCTCTGTCCATAGCCCTGGCTGTGACCATAGCCTTGTTGCTGGTGCGGCTGGTACTGGTCCGGCCTGTACTCCTGATGAGGCTGGTGTTGTGGGGGGTTGTACTCTGGCGCCTGATGCTGGTCAGGACGGTACTCCTGCGACGGCTGTTGATGCGATGGGTTGTATGGCTGGTGAGAAGGAGGAGCCCCACCATACTGGTCATGCGATTGAACAGGAGGCGGAGGCGTATAGTTCCCGTGCGTTGACGGCGCCGGCTGTTGTCCACCACCAGACTGGTGACCGCCACCGCTGGACTGATGTCCGCTACCCAGCTGAGAACCAGCAGCCACAGCGCCCACGCTGACACCCTCGTTTCCAATATCATCCGGCACGGTGATCTTCACCTTGGGCAGATACTTCTGCACCTTCTGCTCCACCATGTTCTGCACGAAGACCCAGCTCTCGCGCTCGAACTTGCGGTGCCCGCCGTTGACGAGGCCCAGGATGCTCTCGCGCAGCGTCTCCTGCACCTTGCGCACCAGCCCGCGGATCTTGTTGACGAGCTTGACCTTGATGTCGTCGCCGAAGCCGCGGTCCGCCGCCTGCGAGCCGCCGGCGTCGCGGTCGAGCTGCGAGTCGAAGGGGTTGCCGCCCAGGATCTTCTCCAGGGGCCGCTGGAACTCGTCGGGCAGCAGCTCGAACAGCTGCTTCTCGATCGCGCCCAGCACGCTGCGGAACTCGAGGCGCACCTCGCGGTGGACCTTTGCCAGGCCTGTGCTCAGCTTGTCGCTGATGACCTTGGAGAAGCCGCCGCCGCTCTCTCTGCCTTCGCCGTCCCGGTCACCGATGCCTCTCGAGGCTCCCTCGTCAGAGTGCTTCTTGTTACCGAACAGACCTCCGATGCCCTTGACAATGTCCTTGACCTGGTCTTCGAACTCCCCCTTGACACCATCACCAAGATCACGCGTGCTGGTGTTCCCTCTTAGCCAGCGCTTGATGTGGTCCAGTGCGATGCGAGTGAACTGCTCAGCGATGGGTGCGTGCTGCTCCTTGAGCTTCGCGCCGACCTTTTCCTTGATCTCGGGGCTGATGAGGCGAGCCTTCTCCTCTGGGTTTCGTGCGGCATCCTTGACCGTGTCGCTCAGTACACCAAGAAGTCCATCAAGCTCGAACTTCTTGCCTCCCCCTGGTCCACTGTCGTTGTCCAGATGGTCCTGGACGGCGTTCATAGCAGCGGAGAGGAAGCCCTTGGCCCCTCCAGAGAAAGAGTCGGTGTGGCCCACACCACGAGACTGAGTCTGTCCCTGGCCGCCTCCCCGGCCCTCAGTCAGGTCGAAAATGTCACGCAGGTCATCGCCAGCCTCATCGGTGATTTGGGAGAAGCTCCGCGTCAGCTTGGCGATCTCGTCTGCAAAGGGCAGCGACTGGCCTCCGTAGGCGTCTGGGGGCGAGTCATCGAGACGCCTTGAGCCGCCCTCAGAGTGACCGTTGTCCTTGTCGAACAGCGAGCGGAATGCATCGACGACCTGGTCCTCCAGGCTGTCGATGGTCTTCTTCTGGAAGATGTCGATCTCGGACGCGATGCGGGGCTGGATCTGCGGCGCCAGCGAGTCGACGTACTCGTCGACTCGCTGCATCAACACGTCGGGCAGAGGCATTTTTGAGGTAGTGACCGGGGGTTTGCGATGGAGTGATATGTTGTTTAGTCTAGAGGCAGGGGAGCTTACAACATTCAAGTTGTAGTAAAGTGGAAACCAGCCCCGCTGGCTGAGGCAGTGCAGGCTGGGGAGAGGTGAGCTGAATGGTCACGTGGTCTGGAAGTATACATGCATCTACGTCAGTGCCCAATTGTGAGACGAAGGAGCTTGGAATATTGTGTCATGGATTTGAATCTCAAAGCAACAGAATATCAGGCAAATATCCTGAACGATCTTAATCCTGTCTGCCGCCCATCGAAGGCAGAGTGTATGAAGTAGCTCAAGTGAGGCTCGAACTCGGGGTACAAACGCTCCAATGACTTGTCCGTTTTCTCATGTGCTACGAACGCTTATCTGTGTAGTTTTATTCTGCTCTTGGTCTCGTTCAAGTATCCTCTGACCTGTTCCTTGCTGTTCTCACTGAAGAGCTCCTTCAGGTAATCTTTAGGCTGCTTTGCAGGCCCAGCAGGCGTGCATCTGAGCAAGCTGTGAGTACGGTCTTGGCAACCCGCTCCTCGTATGTAGCATTTACTGCAGACGTCGTAACATCCTTTGTTGCACTTCGAGCAGCCTGTGAATTTCCGGATTAGGTTCAAAGAACGGAACAATGCAGGTACCACGTCAGACTCACAGTAGAAAACGCCTTCTCCTAGCTGCTCTTTGCAAAACTGGCAGCAGTCTTTTTCTGTGAATTGCTTGGATATGCTCTTTTCACCCTTATAGACCACATAGCGTGTCAACACATGTTGTGTGTCTTTGCACGTCTTATCCATTTCGTAACAACGGTCGCAGATGCCAGCATCATCGCCGCATTTTTCGCAGACTGGTGAATTTGATTAGCCTTGTCAAGCTTGTCAGTCAGTTCCTATCCAGTGATGCTGCTTACAGTAAAATGGCCCTTGCTTTATCTTGGTCTCACAGCCTTTGCAAGAAATGCCATCTGTAGCGAAGTCCGGATGTGGTCTGTCAACGTTGGCTCTTAGGTACACGTAGAGCCTGTGGTCGTCAGGGGAGTGACATGTTTTCCCCTCGCGGTAGCAGTCTTGACACATGTCGAAATCTGTGTCGTCGCTGCACTCGGGACAATCTGCACCAAAATTGTGAGCATATATTGCAGCTTGAAGACGGCTTGACTCACAATAGTATCGACCCTGCGTGATCAGTCTTTGACAGGGGGCACATCGCAACTCGGCCACATTTGCAAGCCGTCTCCTCGCGTCACCCTTCTCAGACGCCAATACATCACCGGCAACGGATTTTTGCATCATCTTCATCTCTTGCTCTGAGCATTCGCATGAGGTGCCTCCCTCGCGGCACTTCAAACAGAGGTCAAAGTCGTCTGTCTCTTCACAACAATCTGCCTTGTAGTTAGCACCCTTCCACAGAGAAGGTTTTCAAGGTCGGTGACTTACGCGCGAATTTGCCGTGTCTGATGGACACTCCGCAGCCTCTACAAAACTGACCGAGCGGCCCTTGCAGCCTGGTACACTTGCCCTTGAGTTTCAGCTCGATCTTGATCTCCGGGTCCAACAGCTTCTCCATGGCGTATGCAAAGACAGTCTCGCCAATACACTCGGCAAGCATTTCCTCCATCTTCTTGGCAGCCATTATGCCAGCCGCATAGCCAACAGCATGCCCGCTGACACCCTCAGTGGCGGTCTCATTAATGACCTGCTCGGCTCCATGACCCAGTATTGCCCCGTGCGCAGCCTGGCCAACCGCATTCGCCTGGTCCGTGAGACCCTGAGCAAACCCATGGGCCGCCGCCTCCGGGTCCCCTTGGATGTAGTGCATCGCCAGGCTGCCTCCATGAGGACCCGGCACAGGGACATCCGGCGGGGCAATCGCACCCGCGACAAGATGACTTATGCCCGCGCCGACCCCCAGGCCCACCGCCGCCGTGCCAAGCGGGATGAACGCGTCGCGCTTGCTCATGTCGTGGAGCGGCACGCCGCGCCTGGTGAGCTCCTCGCGGATGATGGCCAGCTTCTCCTTGGCGACGTAGTACCGCCGCAGCGCGAACGCGGACACGCCCAGCGTGAGGCCGGCCGTCGTGACGGCGTGGCTCAGGCCGATGCCCATGGACGCGCTGGCGGCGAAGTGCTGCCGGAGTTTCCTGATCTCCTCTTCCTGGAGCTTTACGGTCGGCCGCTCCGCGCATTTTGCGCGGTAGGCGGCCTCGTCAAAATCGAAGGTGTCGTGGAGGCCCATTGTCGGTGAGCGCGGTTGGACCTGACCGCCTCTGGTTTTTGTGTGAGCTTGACTCAATAGAGCAAGCAGCCCAGCAGGATTTCAACGTGGTAGTCTCAATTCCAAATCTGTTGGACGAAGGTAGACTAGGTACTGTGCCGCTTTACCCAGTATACATATCTTGTGATGACATCGCCACTACGCGGGTCTTCCAAGATTCTGGCGCGTCCCTTGTCGTCGGTCGACGCCGAATTGGAGGCCTTCAGGATTTGCTCCACCCAAACCCTGCTTTGGAGGACAGGGGCAGCGGTAGTACAACCCTGGCCCTTTGTCGACCTTAAAAGAACTATCCACCAATTTTGGTTTTTAGTCGCGGCTGAATATGGACTTAACAGTAGCTCAGGGCTGGATGGTATCTAAATATGTTTATAAAGATCCACCTTGCTCCTGACCTTCCGTATGATACAGGGCTATCTCTGGCTGATACATGTCATCTGGTCCAATATACGGTTGATGTGTAGTCTGAAGCTTCAACTTTGCAACAAAGCTGGTTGTGGTAAACGCAATGCAGGTGGAGAAGCACAAATCAGTAACACCATTCTTGACAAGCTCACCTGCACAGGAACCGCCCGAAGACTCGGTGGCAATGATGATGTCGCTTCGAATGGAAGATTCGTCCGGAATCAGCTGGAAATTATCCAAGGATCAATAATTGGGGGCGTTAGTATCGATGGTGGTTACACAACAGGCACCCCGTCCACTGACAACCTCTACCCGGTGCAAAGCCCCCCTCCCGATATGTCAGACGGCAGTAGGCTGACTCCTGGGCGCACTTTTGCACCGGCCACGACAGTTGGAGTGCTCTTGCCCGGCTTGGCGGACTGGAACCATAAAATCTTGTCATGGTCAAAGTCGCTTCCCACCGACAGTGCCCGAGACCTTGCCTGGTCTTACCTACACCTACAAGCACGTTGAACCTCCTTGCGCGGCGCCGAAAGCCACCATCAGGATCACATTGCCCAGGTGGTGGTCCACTCAGGTCATAGATTGGCTTTTTTATAGGACCCGAGTCGGGTGGTCCCACCTTCTGAGGGAGCGGAATAACCTGCAAACCGCGGATAGTCTGCGATACGACGTGGAGAGGGAAATCAAGATGGGTGATTTGACAGCACTGAGAAAACGATTTGATCAAAAACAGCTTGCCCCATGGTACGAGGTTCGGGATGGCATGGACTTGTTCTCGGTAAGAGACTCTCTTCTTGACTCTCTTATCATCACTCAACAGAGACCACAGGTAGCCCTCAACAGGGGCAAGTTGCGTATTTGCTCATATCTGCTAGATTGTGGTGTTGAGCCATATGCCAAAGTCGAACGACGCTATAGATTGGTAAGTTCAGGTCGATGCGAGCTCCTGGATCGTTACATGCGTTTGTGAAACAGATAATGCTGAGTATCTGTCAGATGCCAGCTTTTGCGCTCAACTTTTATATTGAAGATCTTCTTGTCCTGTCCAGCTTTGTTTTCACGGTCCAAGATGACCGGAATCTCGATTACCAACAATTAGTCAGACAGATTGATCAAAACGATTCCCTGGCCGATTCACTATTGAGCTATTGCAAAGGAGGTCAAAAGACCTTCACTACTCTGAGGCGTTCAGTTTGGCTAGACGAAGAATATTACTCAGAAGCGTTTCTTTGGCGGCGAATGAGTCTGGCCAAAACATAGCTACCGATGGCGTCTGGGCTGCGAGTCCGGATGACGATCTTGTTGGCATCATACGCGTAGCTTTAGACCAGCAAGGAGTACTGAAGAGGGCAGCTTCAGACCTCACTGTTGTGAGCAACTGGGGAACACTGCTTCATGGGTTGGCCGGAGCCATCGGATTGCTGGAAGGGCACCGATCAGTTTCACAATGGATCGAGTTAGTTGTCGAGGTTTTGAAGGATCCACCGTCCACTCAATTACTCTGTCAGGTAAGCTTCACGAGAAGCGGGCCGTGGTTGGAGACGCCGCTTTCCTGGCTGATAGCTTGGTCCTTTTGTCACCCTCCGCCAATGTGCTACGGTATGCATTGCCCGTGATCATCAGACAGGTGGATCGCGCGATGTGAGAGATCTATTTACTTGTGGCTGCAGAGCTTGTACGAGAGCGGCGTTGATCTTTTCGAGTACGGCCGAGAGGAGGCGAAACGCCATGCGAATTACCCGGGTCAGGCGGCCTCCTTCGGGATCAGAAGGAGCTTTCCAGTCGGGGTTGACCGAGTTCATGAACTTTGTAAATTGTCTTTGAGATTTGTGCAGTTGATAAGCTTTGAAATTGGCCAGCTCCCTTCGCAGTGGAGGTTTTGGTGGACTGAGCCAACTGATGAGTTCGCGGGCGACTTTTGGGATTTGATAACCGAGCAGGAGATAATTGACCTCAGGGTACCTGGAGCATGGGTAGCAGATGCGTGACCAAGTCCTCAGGAGACACAGAACCATGAGAGTTTGACAGGACCAAGTGGAAGGGCTACGGCATAATGGGCGCCCAGTTGATCAGGGTACTTGAGACTTGAAAGTGGTGCTCACAGTAATCAATACAGTGGTCCGTTCAGTTTTTTGTCGCCCGAGCTATAATACATGAAGAACCATTTCTCGCGTGTCTTTCTCACCCGAGCTCATTCTTGTGGCATACATCGCTTGATCATGCTAATGCCAGCCAATATACAGATGAAACCAAAGGATTCTCACGCTGGAATACACTCTACCCAGGTGCACAATTTCTATCTCTTTTTCTTTTCTTCTTTTTTTAACCCTGGCCAGACGGTATGCATCAGTCAGAGACCTCCTCCAAGCTGCTGTACTTGCTCCCAGTCCCAGATGCATAGTTGAACAAGCCGACACCGCTGTCCCGCCGCCCATCCAGCACATTCTCCTCCTCCACGAGGTATCTCTTCGGCGCATCACTCCCCGAACTTGATAGGAGCTGGTCAAGAGCCAGAGTGATCCGCTCAGCGCCCACCCTCGCACCACCTATGTTCGGCGCAGCAGGGCCCAGCCTCAGCGCGGCGAGCCTTCCCGCCATGAAAAGCGGCACGTCATCCTTCCACATCAGATCCTCGTTCAAACATGGAAACCCACCAAGGCTCTGTATCGGATAGTCCTTGAGCATGTTTTGTAGGTAAGGAAGGGTGGTGAAATCAGACTGGATGCCTGTGGCGAAGTAGATGTAATCAATGCTCGGCAGGCCCTCGATTGGCGGCTCAGTCTTGATCTTCCAGACACCACCCTCGCCGCCGCCACACTCTTCGAAACGCGCGTCAGTGATGACAGTCTTCTCAAACATCTTCAGCTGCCCGCGCGCCATATGCGGCTTGATGCGCTTCATGAACGCGGGCGTGATGCTCCCGCCTCCTCGTGCCTCCTTGATGATCTCGAGCCTCTCCTCGTCCGAGTCGGCCTGGTGGAAGTACCCCTGGTGTAGCGTCTTGTACTTGCCCATCCAGTGGAGGTCGACGTCGAAGGCCTTGAGCTTGACGGTGCCGCGCATGAGGTGCCAGACCCGGGTCACCCCGCGGCGGATGGCCAGGTCCGACAGCTGCGCCGACGTGAGGCCGCCGCCCACGACGATGACGTTGGTGCGTTTCTGGGCGGCGACGCGTGCCTGGACTATGGGGTCGGGGAAGGTGGCGATCTTCATGCTGTGGCATGCTTGTGGCATGCAGGCGGTGTGGTCGCTGTTAGAGTGCCCCGGGAAGGAGAGGGACGGGATATTGGGGAGTACAGGGGAATTTGCGGGACCGACGGCGAGGATCACGGCGCGGGCATAGCGGACGGTCTTGTCCGTGGTGACGGTGAAGAGCTTGTCCTCGTTGTTTGGGATTTCCTCCACTGTGCTGTACCGGATGTCTGTGACGGGTTCTTTGTGGACGAGACCATCCATGAGGTGATATCGCTCAGCTACACAGTCGCAATGGTCTGTGAAGAGAGACAATGATGGGGTGTAGTAGTCCCATTGGTCCCGCTGGTTTATATCGATCGAAGCATCCTGCCTGGAGAAGATGTCGTATTAATACAAGCCCGAGGTAGCAAATAACCAGAAGTAAGTGGATTGGACTCACTTTCCACCGCTGAATTGACTTCTCTTCTTCTTCTGATGCTTGCTCATCTCCTTGCCCACGCACCCTCTAATCTCCACCAACTCGTTCTCCCGTCCGTGGAAATGCGCATGCGACAGCATCGCATCCCGATGTTGAGGGTCGACATGCCACAGCATCGGACTCCTGAGATGGCTGATATCAAAAGTGGAGAAAAGTCTCCGCCAACGTCCGAGCCATCTGCTGTCGTCCGCATCCAGCACCGCCATCCTGTACTCGGGCTTTGTACCGGCCTTTGGTTGAGATCCAGGTACCTCCTTCCCGGTCTTGTAGTGTTTCAATGCGACCTTTGTGCCGTGTTTGCGCAGCCAGTGGAACCGGCTGTGCTCCTCGTCTGTGAACATGGCAGACGGCGCATCTTCCCGGATGCGAGCGGCGGCAGCGAGCCCACAGGGGCCGGCACCGATGATCAGTACGTCGAAGATCTCAGGGTCAATTTCGAGGTCATCGCGGGTCGTCGGGATATCGGCGTCGTCATTGTCTTGTATCAGAGGCATCTTGTAGTTTGGGAGGGGGACTGAGATTTCAAGGCTGTGTGTTACATTCAGGGGCCATGGATGACTTTTCAAAGGCAGGAAACATCGTTCCAAGGACCTGTAGACATAATGGTCTTAAGAGGCGAACACATGCCTTCTCCACTATCAGTCATGCGCACCTTGATGGACAGTCTGTCACGAGCAGCGCCTTCTCTAGCTGACAACGACAATGATGGAAGTAGACGACACCCAGCGAGACTGCCCTTAGTCTCGCAATTTTCTCCACACTGGCGTATGATCTTTCTTGTCTGGTCTTCCACTAAAAAATCTTTTGTTTTGATCGGCTGCCATTTACTCCAATGTCTTACTACGGCAAGAAGGCGCGTTTCTCACTTCATGACGGTATCTTGCTGCTGCATCAAATTGGCTGCGACTCAGGAGGGCGTTTGAGAACCTTGATGGTCAAGTTCGCAGCCGGCTAGGCTGGAGCAGCTTTCGTCATTTTACCCGCTCTGAGACCCTGGATTGGGTCCGTTCTGATTAAGAACTGTCCATAGAGGTTCTCAGCCCGGTTTGGTAAGCCTGTCCAGTCAGACGCGCAGGCAAGTTGCCGCTCCGCAAGTATGCACTGGATGGCGCCTTGTCCTTCGCGCGCATTAGTCTCAAGTCATACGGTGATTTCGAATTGTGGTAAAAATACATGTGAAAAGACACATAATGGTATATGAAGCTGGTTCCCTTGACACTAGTTCAAGTCGGTCGGAGCTTTGTCAAGTCAAAGGGTGTGGTGAGAATTGATATGCTGCCAAAACTTCGCATTCACAAATCTTGGGCCAAAGACTCTTTCAAGAAAGAGTCTTCTTTGATGCCCACCCTAAGTATACGATCCCATTGTTGCGTCGAGACGGCAAACAGGTCTGAACAATTATTCTCCTTGAAGTATGAGAGCTCTCGGCCCGGGGTGGCATTGTGTGTGCCGCTCATGAGATGGATCCTACTTTGCCCAAAGTGTTTAGACAATAGCGTTTGTCTGTGATTATTATCTTCAAGAAATCAGTATCGGCACTGAAGAGTCAAGCTCGAAGTATAAGTCACCCTGTCTTCGCGATGTAACTGCCATGGATTTGGAAACAACCGCAAGAATCTCAACAAGATCTCTAGCAAGCCCAGACATCCATTTGAGTCAGCAACTACAAAACACGACATGAAATATCTCAGGAAGGTATTCCTTAATATGTCCCGCACGCATATCATTCAAAACACTATTCCCACACGCTATGACCCACGGGTAACCGTCATGCCTTGCGAGCCTGCTCGGGTCCCGCGTTTGCCTGTGGAAATCCTTTACCAGATTGCTAAGGCACTTCCGCAGCCCAAACAGGTCTACCACTTGGCCCTGGCCAGTAAAGAGACATGGGAGTACCTACAACCAGCGTTGTATGAATGCGAAGTGACATTCGAAGCAAGACTTGCACACACGTTCGAAGGCGAGTCCTCGACGACGTTGGAACAGTTTTCCGACGACTATTCTCTTGATACGTTTTCTGATTTCGCGAGCAGCGAGGAGGACGGGTCTTGGGGGGGTTACGAGAGTGACATCCAGAACGACAGTGCCCAGCACGGTAGTGACTGGCAGGATGACCTTCAGAGCGACGGCGACCAGCATGGCAATGACTGGGAGAATGACGTTCAGGGCGAGAATGACTTCCAGAGCGATGACTATGACTATAGTGAAGACGATTCGGCAACGGAAGCCTCAGGGTCCCATCGTGAAAGAACATCGAGATGTCAGGGGGCCAGCATTTTCGGTTATTGTGACGGACGCATAGACATCGAGAAGCGGATCTTCAAAGCTTCAAAACCCGAGGGGGACGACCCGATTCGTATTGATGGAGCAATGTCGGCCTTGCACTGGGCGGCCAAGCAAGGTGCCTCGGGACTGTCTGTTGCCCAAAAGGCGATTCGTGCAGCACTGGCCCATCAGCCGTCTTACATCAATGGTGTGAAACTCCAAGAGCGATATATTCCCGACCCCAAGAATGATTATACATTATTCCCACGATGCATCCCCGTGGACCTCCCCCCTCCGCTGTTCCTCGCTGTCGCACATGGCAACTTCGAGGTGTTTAAAGCTTTGCTCGATGCTGGAAGCGCTGTCAACCTGTTGCAGGGACAGTCCGTGTGTGGCTATCGCTCTCAATGGGCACGAGGGACACTGACGAGCTTCAAAATCCACGAGGAATGTATGGAGGGCAGGTTCGATCCTTGCATGTGTGAGTGCAGACACGAGTATTGGCGTGGAGACCTTGTTGAGGAGGAGCCACGTATTTGTCAATTGGTCGGTCATATTGCGGTTCGCTATGATCAGCCCGAGATGCTGAAGGTTCTTCTGCAGAGCGGTCTGAATATCCAACCACCTCAGCCAAGATCACTTCATCTCGCCCAGTTCGCAGTGCGAAGGGCTAGTCTGGCTGCCCTTGAAGTCCTCTTGGATCACGACCCGAGCCTTGTTCATAGCCGTCTACAACATGGAACTTTGCTCCACAGCGTACGGTTCATCGGCCAAAACGCTGAAAGGGACGTCAGGGATGGGCTCATGAGAAGCACAATCTCATGTCTCCTTGACCATGGTGCTGTCTTAAACGCTCGCGCACACGATGAAGTTGACCGGAGCGACGGTGAGAGTGAGACAGACGATGGACTGACGGCACTGCAAGCCGCTCTGCTCTTTCCGCTGGAAACAGTTAGGGCCGACCCCAAGCTCTTCACATCACTACATGCAGCCGAGGTCCTCGTCAGCATGGGAGCCAATTGGAATCAGGGTTTGCCAGTGGCGCGCCACACTCCATCTCACATTCTGTACCGGTGCTTCAAAAAAGCCGTTGTCATAACATCATCGACAATGTTAGCAGGCAAGGAACGGGCCCAGTGTGTCGAGATCCGGGTGGCTTGGGGCCGGGTTTTCAAGACCATTGTCGAAACCGCGCAGGAGTCCCTAACCCGTGACAGCAGCCAGAGAAGAAATGCTTTACGGTTGTTCTCGCTTTTGTTTGCCGAATTGGTCAAGTTCTGGACCGAATCTAGCGAACATTCCTGGTCCATCTGCCCGTTGGCTGCTAAAGGCATCGGTGAGCTGCTCCTTTCCACAGGGATCACACCAAGTGATGCATATATGCAGAAATGGAGTATGCTGTGCTCAGGCGAGGACATTCGGGGCTAGTGGGAGGTAGAAAGACAAGAGCCAATGGGCATTTCTCCGGTCGGGTGTCGACGATGAGAAGCTGGTTATTTTCAAGGTGTAGGAGTAAGGTCATAGATATATAGACTGTAACTACACTACCAGTAGAATAAGGATTCAATCGGCTGAATCACAGATTAACACACATCAGAGTGGGCTGGCCAATCCATAGTTACATGCACTTGGAACTGGAACACACGATGCTTAAATCCCAGTGCTCGGGAATCAGTGCCACTTACCTGGTAGTGACTCTTGCTCTGCGACTTCGCAGGGTAGCGGGTGTGTCCACCAGGACAGCGGAGGTCGGCCCTTGTACGAGGGTGCAGCTGATGGGTGAGAACCACTCCTTCAAGGGGTCCTCATTTTTGATCCCGATAGGAGCTGCTGGCGCAACATAGACATCGACCTGGAGAGCGCTCGTTGTGACGAATGAATAAAATATTTGGCAATGGCGAGTTCAGGAGTTGCGGCGATGTTTGATGCAAGGAGACAGCAAAGCTTCCCGGAGAAATCTGTTGACAGCCAGTGTCTATATAGCCATCTGATACATGATGCACCTGATTGCCCAGAACATTGATGTGAGAATTGCCGAGGATTGAATCAAGTCACATCACAAGCATGAATACGTGGACTTCGTCCCGAGGACTTATAGTGGTGATTAAAAACCATGGGTGGGGAGCCGATTAAAAATCCCATCTGGCTTCTCAGCAAAGTAACTGGGTAACTGATCAACGTACGTCAATGACACAGCGCAGAAGAGTGTGCTCGGCTGTTGCTTGATGTTATGACCCTGCTCGGGAGGATTAATAATGTCCAGCCACATTTCTAGCTTTTCGGCATATACAATGGTCAGGCCTGGCACATATCTGGGCTCGTCTGGAACTTCCTTCTTCTCAGTCCAGTTATAATTGTTCTAGCATCTTTTCCGGAGCTGCCCACCAACATGTCTGTATTATCCATCAAGAACGTTTTGGTAGTCGGAGCAAGCGGCAATGTTGGTAAATCAATATTGAAAGCATTGTCCGAAGCTGGGTTCCAAGTCACAGGACTAAGCCGACAGTCACCCGTTGACGGCGTTCCCACCGGGGTGAAGCTTGTCAATACCGACTACTCTGCTTCTTCCCTTCGCGAGGCCTTCAAGGGCCAAGACGCAGTCATCAGCACCGTTTCCAGCACCGTCCCCGGGTCATTGGACCTCCAGATCTCTTTGATCGACGCTGCCATCGAAGCACGTGTCGCGATATTCGTCCCCGCGGTTGGAAGCAGATGGGACTGATATCTGGTCATATTTGTTGTTTCCGAAGGGCCTGCCATATTCTCCATGGCAATTTCCAGCTGTTTTTGACCTGAAACGGGTCAAAATTGGCCTTCTCAATCCTTTCGAGGTAGTCACCAGCAGGTACAGCCTCTAACAGCACTCCAAAGCCACGTTTGACATCCCGCTGGGTGGTATCTTCCTCCTCGCCGTATGTATGCTCCACCTCGCCAGCGTGTTCGTACTCATGGCCAGGGTCCGCCCCCTGGCCGATGTTCTTCAACATCTCCCTCGCCGTGATCAAGTGGTCGTTGGCGCGGGTGGCCACCTTGAAGACGGCGTCCTGCAGGCCTTGTGCGTTCGGGCCGTGGCGGAACACGTCCTCTTCTCGTAGATCGACCTCGGCCATGACGTCGAGGGGCAGCAGGAGAGCTTGACTCCTGCTGTTGCCGGCTTCTATCCCCCCGGGCGTGTGTATCGGCCGCGGCGGTGCGGCCAGGACTGGCACGCCGCGAAGGGTGGCGACGATGCCGCAGGCCTTGCCGATGTGGCTAGCCAGATGGTCCATGTGTACCGAGCGAACGTCCATTGCAGCCAGTGTCATATACATGAGGGTGGCGTATGTGTTCTCGGCATAATCTTCTAGCGCAGCCAGGCTCGAGAATGGCCTGTTGTCCATGTGCTTCTCGCGGGTGTTGATGAAGCGCAGCAACCAGAATTTAATGGTGCTTGCGCTGCTGGTGGAGCCCGTTCTCTCGGCGAGGTCCGTGATGGCCTTATGCAGGAGGATGGAGATGGGCTCCTTGGGGGGATTTCCGGCAAAGGTCTTGTTGATGGAGTCGCGCCAGAACTGCATGCGCATGAGGCCTATCGTGGGGTTCGAGACGGTCTCGGGGAGTCGGGCGAGCTCGAGGTTCAAGGTGCGCAGGGCATCGTATGCATTTTGGGCAGACCGAGGGACGAATTGGCGGATTAGGTAGGAATCGTAGTCACCTTGCCTACAAAAGGAAGCATGTCAGATCGTTGCGCCGGGCAAGGAGCGCGGGCGGGGGAGTTGGAGACCTCAATTGATTGACGCAGTATTTTCGAGCGCTCTCGACGTCTGCTTCCGTCGCGATTCCTCTTGCTCTTGCTGTCCGGACACTGCCCAGTGCCCGGACAATTGGCCTTCCTGGGCCATGTCTGAGGCTGTTGGAAAGATACATGATGTTCAAAAAAGATCAAGATCGGAATGCGCCATATTCAAAATGTATGCGCCCCTACCAATATAGACGACCGAAATAGCAAAGTGGCAGAAAGGGCCGGGGGCAAAGCTTCATTGCTCGACTACCTTCCGTCCCGAACATTTTGAATGACGGCATGCGGGTAGCTGGACCCCTGCCGCCCCACCTTTCTGACAAAGGCCTATGCCTTGAGTGGCTGCAGGCCATGACGCCAAAAGTCGCGCCCTCAAAGGGCAGGCGCGTCTCACCAGAGCACTCATCCAGCCGATCATCCGGTCGTCGAGGCACCTTGCCTTCGCCACCGACCCCGAACGCCTCTCTTTCTCGCCATGACAACCCGCGCCATGGATTCCCATGCAAATGGCGAGCCTCCAGCCAAGAAGAGACGATTCTTCACAGATCCAGACGAAGTTATCGCCTCCTCAGACGCGTCCGCCCCAAATGCTGAATCATCTTCGAAGCCACGCTTCTTCAAAGACGCCGGTGCCGATGACGATGCACACTCTCACGGGAGATCATTGACAGATCACGAACAAGTATCTACCAACAATGTCTCCTCGGCAGCCGAAG
Organism: Diaporthe vaccinii; assembly: GCA_039880775.1. NCBI lineage: Eukaryota > Fungi > Ascomycota > Sordariomycetes > Diaporthales > Diaporthaceae > Diaporthe > Diaporthe vaccinii. The sequence continues at coordinate 2,354,358 of JBCEDN010000004.1, forward strand.
CTGGTCCATCAAATGACGGCGGTGCATCCATGGCCTTTGACCAGGAGACATTCGAAAGCTTCGTAGGGGACAAGGTCCAACCCGATGTTCTCGAGATCATCCGTGAAAACTGTGGCGATGACATTGAAAGAGCTGTCAACATGTACTTTGATGGCACTTGGAAGAAGTTCAAGAAGAATAAGGCAAAGCCCACGGGCGTTCAGTCGACGATAGCAAGGAAACCCAAACCGCAGGAACCTAAACCGCCCGATGGTCAATCGAATGAACCCCTTCGATCCACCCCTGACTACCGCTACATCGGTTCATTCGGAGTGGAAGGCTGGGCGACTAGAAGCGGAGCGAACCTTTTGAAATATGGAGACAGCCTTAAGATCGACCGCCAAAAGACCACTCAACCTCTAAAAAGGCAACGAGTCGATGTCATCGTCAGATTCACAAATAGTCAGGGAATGGAGATTGGACGCCTGGCAAAGGACAGTGCCAACTGGATTTCTACCTTGATGGATCAAAAGTGCTGCAAGTTCGATGCCACTTGCGTCTATGCTCCCGATCGGTTGAGAACAAATGACACAGTCTTCATCCAGCTGCGCTGCTCCTTTCTCAAGTCCGCTTTTCACAGGCCAGGTTTCAAACTACCCGACAATCGCTCAACTGGCCTCTACGAAGAAAAGGAAACGACCGAGGAGCGGGACCTTCGTCTGAGGCAGGTTGCGCTAGTGAGGCTATTCCAGGAGATTAACTTGAATCCCACCAAGCTCAGCGCTGCTGCTGCTCGCCACTCTCGCGAGGGTCTGCTGGAAGCTGCCGAACTGGCAGAGAAGCAAGAAAAGGAACCACCCAAGACGAAGAAGCCCGAGAAGGGCGACAAGTCTGGTTCCTCGACCCCATCAGAGGACGAAGATGGCACAGAGCTGGAGCAGGACCAGCTCGATTCCCTTTACAAAAAAGCGCAGTCCTTCGACTTTGACACTCCCGAGGCGGAACCGGCCAAGACTTTTGCCATGACCCTTCGCCCCTACCAGAAACAGGCTCTCCACTGGATGCTCTCCAAAGAGAAGAACGAGAAGGAGAAACGACGTGAGGTATCTATGCATCCGCTGTGGGAAGAATACGCTTGGCCGATCAAGGATGCCGACGATAAGGACTTGCCCCGTGTCGCCGACCAGCCCTGCTTTTATATGAACCCATACTCCGGAGACCTGTCCCTCGAATTCCCAGTCCAAGAGCAGCATTGCCTCGGCGGCATACTTGCTGACGAAATGGGGTTGGGTAAAACGATTCAGATGTTGAGCTTAATACACTCACACCGGTCGGCAACGGCCGTCGAAGCCAGGAACAACCACGGCAATGGTACTGGATCCGTCAACAATCTTCCTCGCCTGCCTTCGTCGACGGCTGGGGTTGTCTCGGCCCCTTGCACCACTCTGGTTGTAGCTCCTATGTCTCTGCTGGCCCAGTGGCAGAGCGAGGCAGAGAACGCATCCAAAGAGGGCACTTTGAAGTCAATGGTGTACTATGGTAGTGACAAAGTCGCCGATCTTCGAACTGTTTGCTGTGAAGCCAACGCATCCACGGCCCCTGATGTGATCATCACCAGCTATGGCATCGTTCTCTCCGAATTCACACAAATAGCGTCGAAGAGTGGCAGTATGGACGGCCACCGCGGGCTGTTTTCTCTGAATTTCTTCCGGGTCATTCTTGACGAGGGACATAACATCAAGAATCGCCAGTCCAAGACAGCCAAGGCATGCTACGACCTCTCTGCCGAACATCGGTGGGTGTTGACCGGCACACCAATCGTGAACAAACTTGAGGATCTTTTCAGTCTGGTCCGTTTCCTGCGAGTCGAACCATGGAACAACTTCTCTTTCTGGCGCACATTTATCACCGTGCCATTTGAGGCAGGCAACTTTGTCAAAGCATTAGATGTGGTGCAGACTGTGCTGGAACCGCTGGTGATGCGACGTACAAAGGATATGAAAACACCCGACGGCACACCCCTCGTGGACCTGCCGCCGAAGAGTATCGATGTTGTCGACATTGAGCTATCAGAAACCGAGAGACAAATTTACGACTACGTCTACACACGCGCCAAGAGGACGTTCCAGGAAAATGTCCAAGCAGGCACTGTCATGAAAGCCTTCACCACTATCTTTGCGCAGCTTTTGCGTCTGAGGCAAACATGCTGTCACCCGACCCTTGTCAGAAATCAAGACATTGTAGCAGATGAAGAGGAGGCTGGAGCCGCAGCGGATGCTGCGGCGGGTCTCGCTGATGACATGGACCTCTCGGCGCTGATAGAGCGGTTCACTGCTGACACCGATGACGAAAAAGACGCCAATGCTTTCGGGGCGCATGTGCTCAAGCAGATTCGAGACGAGGCTGCCAATGAGTGTCCTGTTTGCTGTGAGGAGCCAATGATTGACCAAACAGTCACCGGCTGCTGGCACTCTGCGTGCAAAAAGTGTCTACTAGACTACATCAACCACCAGACAGACCACCACGAGGTCCCAAAATGTTTCAACTGCCGTGAGGTCATCAATTCTCGGGACCTTTTTGAAGTTGTCCGCCAAGACGATGACCCCGAGCTCAAACTCGGCCAGAACACCCCTCGCATAAGCCTTCAGCGCGTCGGTGTCAATGCCTCTTCAGCCAAGGTGGTCGCTCTAATCAAGCACCTCCGAGCCTTGCGCAGGGACAACCCCAGGATGAAATCTGTTGTTTTCAGCCAGTTCACATCCTTCATGACGCTCATCGAGCCAGCCTTGGGGAAGGCCAACATGCAGTTCCTCCGCCTGGATGGTTCGACGGCGCAAAAAGCCCGAGCGGCGGTGCTGGACAAGTTCCGGGACAGCAAAAAGTTCACAGTGCTCTTGCTCAGTCTCAAGGCAGGCGGTGTGGGCCTGAACCTGACGAGCGCCAAGAGGGTCTTCATGATGGACCCGTGGTGGAGTTTTGCAGTTGAGGCGCAGGCTATCGATCGAGTGCACCGGATGGGCCAAGAGGATGAGGTCAAGGTGTACCGATTCATTGTGAAGGACAGTGTCGAGGAGAGGATGTTGAAAGTACAAGAGAGGAAGAAGTTCATGTGAGTGCCTATCGCCCGCAGTCCCAACCCCGAACAATTTGTCAACTTTTGCTAACCCAGTTCACCTGCAGTGCTACGTCTTTAGGAATGATGAACGATGAGGAGAAGAAGATGCAGCGAATCGAGGACATCAAGGAGCTTTTGAGCTAAATGGGGACAAGCGTTGTTGGCGATATTTTGGGCGGATTTACTGTTACGAACTCATCGCTTGGAGCCCGGGTGATGCACAAATCTCGAAAAGGCGCACTATAGCATCGGCGAACATACTTGCTACACGACATCATCTGTCAAAATCGGACGGAGTGGAAGCATATATCATGCATAGGTAAATATGGACTTCCACCGCTTGCCTTTGCTCTGCTTGACTTGGTCCTAAACTTGATGCCATGCTGCAACTCTCACAAGTTTGTGTCTTGCCTTGTGGGCCAGATTCTTACGTTCACCCGGAAAGTTAGTCTTCGTGCTTCTGGTGCTGGTTCTCAACGAATACATCCCCGCATATTAGTTGGTCACAGCTAGGAATAATCCCATAGATTCCAAGGGCGGTCATCAATTGGAGTCGTCACGCGACTACCTAGTCTCACCTTGACATCAGGACCGATCGCCCCCGAACAGCCTCGCGGTGGCTGACAAGCAGACACGTTCATGGAAAAGAAACGCAATGCGGATTTATTAGGTCAACAAAGTATCTTACACCGAGACAGCAGCCTGCAGCTCCCTAACCTCCTCGGTCGCGGCGCCCTTCCCGCCGACCTTGGCCGGCGCCGCCGCCTCCTCCCCAGCCTCCTCGCCAAAGTTCTCCCTCCCGTCGGCAAAGACCTTTTCGAACTCGTACTCGCTCCAGCGGATGTCCGGGTTGAGCCCGGCGAACTTCCAGACGCCGTCGACCTTGCGGTACCAGTGCATGTTGTAGCTGTGGGCGTGGCCCTTGACCCTCACCTCCTTGAGCGTGGCGTCGGTGTAGACCTGGTGCGGGACGCGCAGCTGGTGGTGGCCGATGACCTCGGTGTCCGAGACCTTCTCCCAGCGGGACCCGCCTACAAAGTGCTGCGTGCGCAGGAGCGGGTTGCCCAGCACCGCCTTGTCTGAGATCATGGCGATGAAGTCCTCTGCCGGCATGGCGGGCCAGAGCTTGTCGAGGAAGGAGCGGTAGTCGATCTGATTGATTCGATTAGCGAGTGAATTGATGATGAGTGAGAGTGGCTTTGCTTGGCTTTCATGGGGGATCTGCGCTGTGGCGGGCGGGGAGGCGTTGGGTGGGTGAGTGGGTGGGTGGGTGGGTGTCTTTTCTTACACGGAGGGTCGGGGCAATGCATCTGCTTAGCCGCTTCCAGTCCTTGGAGTCGTAGCTGTCTGCCCACTCGAAGAGCGCGGCGTTGAGGCCGAGGTAGTCTGTTGGTCGAGGTTGTCAGTCAAAATGAACCGTCTGAACAGAAAATACAGTGCTATGACCGTACCTGAGAAAGTGATCTCATCTGAAGATGTTGAGTTGGAACCCATTGTGGAGGATATTTGCTTAGACGTGCGTACTTGTGTTCGGACTCGGGAGAAGGTGTATGTGTGATGTGTGATGTGTATTATCGGTAAACTCTTTCCAAGATTCGCGAATAAGTGAGATCCCCCCTTCCCACCACCCCACCGAGATCGAAGAGGATGGAGATCTGCATTTTATCAATCTCGAAAGCAACCCCCCTGCGCCACCATCGCTTGTGAGGGTGGTCCGAGACGCAGACACGCCGGTGCCCCCCTGTTCCGGCCGTGGGAAGCGGACGTCCGGAGGTGGTTGGGGAACTGCGGGCTCGCCGTGCCGAGCGACACCAACCCCCTGGCCCCACTAAGGCCGCGCCCCACGGGCATACAGTTGAACGTGAGTCACTAAGGGCTTGGCCGTAAATCTGCCCAATTGGGCTTAGTGCGGTGCACGGGCCTAGACTACCGCCCAGCCCGCGAGAATACAAACTATAAATAGAAGTTTAAACTTATATATAAATAACATATATATAGGTTAAATATAATATATAATATAAAAGATAATTAAAGTATAATTAATATATAAATAATATTTAAATTTAATAAATATAAATAATTAAAGATAAAAGGTTAAATAAAATAATAATTAAATTAAATATAATATATATTATATTTATTCTTAATCTATATATAATTTATATATAAATTATTACTATTTATAAATAACTTAATATAAAATATATATTAAATTTTAATCTTATTTCCTTTCCTTTTTATCATATCTATTTTATAAATCAGCCCCCCCCCTTAAGTAATATATTATAATTAATTTATATTAAAATCAATCCTTAATTAATTATTAAAAGATAATAATTCTTTTAATATAATTTTTATTTAATTTATATTTAATTTAATTATATTTATTATTAAATATAAATTATATTAAAACCTTTAGGGCAAAATATACCTATTTATTTACCTTTACTTTAATATAAATTTAAATTAATATTAAATATAGATTATTCTTAAATTATATATTATAATAACTTATTAATAATTATAAATTAAATATATACCTAATTTATATTATATAATCTTCTCTCCCTTTATTTAATATATATTAAATCTATATTATATTTTAATTTAATTTATATTTATTATTCTTTTAATAAAAGTTTAAACTAACTTTAAATATAAACCTAATTAATTAATATAGCTAACTTTATTCCCTGCCCTTTTATATAAGTTATAAGCTTAATAGCTGCTATATAAACTTAATTTAAATTAAATATATATATAATATACTAAAGGTTTAAATAAGACCACTAGAATTACCTTATTTATAGCATTATTAGATATAAATATTTACTTAATATATATTTAATTTATATTATATTTATATTAACTTTATATAAAAACTTAGCCTTATATTAACTTAGGTTTTATCCTTTTAAATAAGTAATACTTACTTAGTTTAAATTTAAATTATATTGATATTAAGCTTAATTAGCTCTACTAAGCTTATTACTTATAATATAATTAATAGTTAATTTAAACCTACCTTTTAAAATTAAAATTAAAATTAATATTAAATAAACCTTATTACTTAATATACCCTTATTAACCTTAATATTATTACCCTTATTATTAATAATATATAAATATAAATTATATTTAAATTTTATATAAAATAAATTCATATTAAATTTAAATAGCTATTTAATTAATAATAAAAATAATATCCTCTATGGTATTATTTATAATATTTTAATTATTATTTATTTTAATTTAATTTAAATTATATATAAGCTAAAAGCTTATATTATAATAGATAAATCGCTATATATTTAGTAAATATTTAACTTAAAGTGAGTTTTAATATAATTTATTCTCTTATAAATTTAAATTTAAATTAAAAATAAATAATTATCCCTTATTCCTTTAATAACCCTAACCCTTATCCCTAAAATATTATTATGACTTCTAAGTAATATATATTTATATTATATTTAAATTAAGTTTAAATTAATAATAAATATAGCAGCCTTTAGCATTAAATGCTTAAAGGCGGTTAAAAAGATGCGATATTTATTAAGGAGCTTAGGTAAATACTTAAATTTAATATTAATTAAATTTAAATTAATATTATATTAAAAACCCTCTTAATACTTTAATTATCTAAGTTACTTTATATTTAAAGTACCTTATATAAGTTAAGTTTAAACCCAGCCTATATTAAATATCAATTAATAATAAATAAAGAAACTAATATTAACTTTAATAAAGATTATTAAGGAATTAAATTCCTTTATTAATTTATATATATTTAATATATATTAAATTTATATTATATATATATTAATAATAAATAAAACGCTACCCTTAAAAAAGACCTATTCTAGCCCTTTTCCTTTAATAAAATAAATTTAAATTATTATAATTTATATTTAATTTATATTAATAATTTATTTAATATAAACGCTTTAATATAAAGGATGCCCTTAAGGTTAATAAGTATACTTAGCTTAAATATAACCTAAACTTAATTTAAATTAAATATATATAGCTCCTTTTAAAAAGTTAATTTATATTAAGAAGCTAATGGCTTAAGGTAGCCATTATAGCGTTAAAACCTATTATATATAAATATAATCTAAACTATATTTAAACTAAGTATTGATTTAATTTAATAAAAGATAACCCTATTAATCCCAATATTTTTTAAACTTAATTTATACTTCTCTCTTTTAGGTTTTAATTAAGATATTTAAGTTAAATTTATACCTTTTCCCCCTAGGTTTTAATTAAGATATTTAAGTTAAGTTTATATTAATTATTAAGTTTATATTATTACCTTAACTTAAGTTTATATTAAGTATAAATTAAGTTTTAATTAATTTAGGAAATTATCTTATATTATTATATTTAATATAATATTAATTAATATATAATTTATATTATATTAACTTTTAATTATGGCTATTCTTAAGTTTATATTAAGTTTTAATTTAATCTCTGCTTATTTTTTAGTTTAATTTCAATTTAGCCTAGATTTATACTATTAAAAAAAATTTCATAGCCTTTAAAAGTTAAACTAGATTTAATCTTAATTTAAATTAAATTTAAATTAATTTATAATCTCTTGCTCTATTTACCTACTTTTTTATAATATATTTAGATTTTATATAAACCCGGTTTTATATAGCCCTGCTTATTAATTTTATTATAGCGGCCTAGATTTAAATTAAGTCTAAATTAATATTATTATAATAATATATTTAAACCTAGTTTTATATAGCCTTTTTTATTAATTTTATTGCAGCGGCCTAGATTTAAATTAAGTTTAAACTAGTATTATTATAATGATATATTTAAATTATATATAAGCCTTTTTATTTACCTATAAAGTTTCTATTTAATTTATATTATATATTAATATTCCTCTTTATATAACTTAATATATTTACATTTAAATAAAATTTATATTATTTATTACTTCTTTTACTTCTTATTAATTTATATAAAGTTTATATTATCTATTATATTTCCTTAACCTTAAGCATCATCCTATTTAATTAATCTATATATTATTTATATTATCTAAACTCTTAATATTTAAACATCTTATAATATTAAATTTAAATATAGTTCTAATAGATTGATAAACTAGCTTATACTTATAAGTTTTAATATAATTTATATCAACCAACATTAACTTAATCCTTACCTATAATAAGTTCCAACTTATAATAAATTCCAATATGGTTTATATTATTTAATATTAACTTAATCTTTACCTATAATAAATTCTAACCTATAATAAATTTTAATATAGTTTACATTATCTAATATTAACCCAATCTTATTTATAATAAGTTTTAATATAGTTTATATTATCTAATATTAATTTAATCCTTACTTATAATAAATTCCAACCTATAATAAATTCCAATATAATTTACATTATTTAATATCAACTCAATCCTTACCTATAATAAATTCTAACCTATAATAAGTTCCAATACAGTTTATATTATTTAATATCAACCTAATCCTTATCTATAAATTTTAATACGGTTTATATTATCTAATATTAACCCAATCCTTATCCATAAATTCCAACATAATTTATACCATTTAATATCAACCTAATCCTTATTTATAAATTCCAATATAATTTATACCATCTAATATCGACCCAATCCTTATCTATAAGTTTCAATATAGTTTATATTATTTAATATCAACCTAATCCTTACCTATAAATTCTAATATAGTTTATATTATCTAATACTTAATTTTAAGGTTAATATAGCTTTTATTGGAAATACGGTTTATATTAAAAGCAAATTAAATAATATATTTAAGTAGGCCACTTTGGAAATTCAGTCGGTATTTACTATAAATATATATAATTTACATTTAGTTTAAATATAGTTTATTAAATATATAAACTTAAATCTATAGCTTTCCGCCAACTCTAGCTAAATTTAACCATTTGAAAATAAAGAAGGTATGCTTAATTTATTTAAATATAGATTAATCTTAATTAATACTAAATATAAACCTTAAAGTATCTAATAGTGAAAGCTTTTAGCAATTTTATAATTATATTACTTATAAATCTTTTCCTTTTATATATTTATACTAGATTTTAACTTTATTTAAATTAAAATATTTCTATTATTTAAATGAAGGCTTAAAGCTTATCTAGCTAAATATGGCCCTTTATATATATAAAGATATATATATATATACTTATCTTAAATTAAGTTTAAGTTAATTATATTAATTATATAATATCTTTAAATAATTAAAATATATTAAATAATAATATAATCTTATATAGCTTTATCTTATTAAATATAAAGGAAGTTTAAATACTCCTTAGATTATATTTAAATTAATAACTAAATATATCTAATTTATATATTATTTTTTATATATCTATATAACATAAAGTAAATTTACTTTTATTTCTATTATAAAGTGAATTATATTTAAATTAATATTATTTTTTATTTAGTTTTATTACTTATTACCCCTAGGTTTTATAAAATTAAACTTAATTTCGATTAAATATTATTATCTTTAATATATAAATCTATTAATTAATATATATTTTATATTATTTTTTTTATTATTATTTTTAACTTTTTTTTATAATATAATAATAATATATATTATTTTAAGTGGCTTTTATTATTAATACTTTCATTATAAGCTTATATATCTTATTAATACTTACTTTAAAGCAATACTTACTTAACTATAAATTTAAATATAAGTTTTATATATATATAGATTAAGTTTATATAATAGCTAAATAATAATAGGGATAATAGCTTAATATAGCTATAGGTAAGGGAGCTAGGGTGTAAATAATATATAAATTAAATTTATTTTATATAAAAGGGATTCATAACCCTTAAAAGTTTAGTTAAATTTAATCTTATTTTAAATTAAGTTTAGTTTCATTTATAATTTCTTTATATTATTTAAGAAATTATTTAAATTTATATAAAGTATAAATTTAACTTAAATATTAATATAAAGGAAAGGATTATATATATATTTAATATAAATCTAGTTAAATTAAGTAATATATTACCTTTTATAAGAAATAATAAGAATTTTAACTTAATATAAATATACTTAAATTTATTAATATATTATATTATAAATATAAACTTAATATAAATTTAGCTATATTAAATTACCTTTATTAAAGAATATTATAAATAAAAACCTAATATAAATTAAACTTAATTTATTTAAAATATTTCCCTTTTTATTTCCTTGCTGCTTATAATGGCTATTAATACTTTTTATTAAGTTTAAACTAAATTTAATTTTCTTCATTAAGTATATTTAAGGAATCAGATTAACTCCTTTTATTAAGCTATTCCTTTATAATTTAAATTAAGTAATGATATAATTTAATCTTTTATATAAGCATTATATTTTAAAGAAATATTAATAAAGGTTTATACTTTATTTAAATATAGCATACCTAGGTTTATAATATCTTCTTCTTAATTTATATAAAATATATACTTATTATATTCTTATATTTAAGTTAGAAGTTCTTAATATTATTCTCCCTTTAATATACTTTATACTTTAAGGTCTATTCTTTATATAGATTTTATATAATCTCTGATTAAATGCTATTATTAGGCTATTTAATATTTAAATTTAATTTAAGTTTATCATTTAATTCTCTTATCTTTATAAAATATATATTACTTATATTCCATCTAAATAATATCCCGCCTAAAATTATATAAGAATGTTATATATCCTTAAGTTTAGTCTTAGATTAAATTAAATAAATAAAATAAACTTAGTTTTTACTTAATATAAACACCTAGCTAGATATAAGATAAGATAAATATCCTCTCTTATATATTACCTTCCTTGTTTATTTAGGTTTAATTTAAACTTAGTTTATATTTATCTAAGTAGATATAAATATTATATTTCTCTCCTTTATTTTAAGTTTAACTTTTTATTTAAGCTTAGCTTAAATCTTATTTAAACCCCTTGATATAAGTATATATTCTTTCTATTAGGTTGGTTATAAAGTAATGAATTGATTTAGGTTTGAATAATATTTATGCTTTTTAAGCAGAGTTGGGATTATTAAATATAATAGTATTAAAATAGGCTAAGATATATTAATAAATAGGTTTAGATTAAATATATATATAGTTTATATTTTAATTAGATAAAGTATTAATAGGTGCTTTCTACTTAGCTTAAAAGTGTTTCCTATATATAGTGTAAATAATATTTATATAATATTTATATTTATTAAATACCTAAATATATCTTTATTATTAATTAGAGTATATATTAATTAATAACTAGGATATTAAAAGCATTAAGTATATATTAAGATAAAATATAATATAAATAATAACTTATTCTTAAAGAAAAGGTTTAAAACTTTAAGCTATTTACCTTATAATATGAAAAGGAGTTTTATATTATAAAGATTTAATTTAAATATAAAGTAATTATAATTTAGATTATATATTAAAATACTTTTAAATAATATTCTTATAGCAAAACACCCTTTTTCTTTTAATATAGCATTATTATATAAACTAAGTTTATATTTTAAATAAATATATAATTAAATACTTATTTATAATAATATACACCTTATATAAATAACGCTAATATTAAGAAAGGTATTAATTTATATTTAAGATAATTATAAATTAAATTAAGTTTATACTTATTAACGATTTTATTAAAAAAACCTGCTTATAAATCTATCTACTTATAATATTATATATATAGCTATATAAAGATTAAACTTAATATATATTTAATATTAATATATATCTTATATTATTAATATAGCTGGGTTAATAGCAATTAATAACTAAAGATAATATTTTATAATAAACTTTATTTAAAGTTAGTTTATATTTATATTAAATAAAATAAAAACTCACCATCTAATATTATTAAGCTAAAGATATATATATTGGGTGCTATACTTAGATTAGATATAAAAAAAGGCTTAATAATATAGCTATATTAAAACTTATATAGAGATTTTGTAGCCTTTATTTCGATTAATTCAAGCTACTTAGTAATTTTATCTTAATAAATAAAAGAAAGCTAATCCAGTGGTTTTAAAGAAGAAGGGTTAAAATATATAAACTATTTATCTTTTAATATAAAACTTGATTTAAATATAATATAAATTTAATTTACGCTAAGAATGTTTATTAATAATAAAAAGGAATAAAAGTGCCCTATTTATTTTAAAATTAAATATAATATAATTAAAGTTGAAATAATAAGAGGAATTAAATAGATAATGGTTTAAGTTAAAAATTAATTTAAAAGCGGTTTAAATATAACTCCTATATAATCTAATAAATATTAATAAAATATAAATCTTATCTAAATAAAGTTTAAATTATCTATAAGGTAAGGGCTTAAAAATAATGGAATATTAATATATAGAGTTTATCTAGGGTATAAATAGGGATTAAGCCTATTATATCTTAGGCTATTAAGATATACGCTTAAAATGCATTTCAATAATATATTTAAAGCTAGTTTAAATTAATCTAATACAAGGATATTATTAAATTATTATTCCTTAATATTATAATATTAATATAAAGATATAATTTAATTTAAGATTAAATTTATAAGGGTTAAAGCTTAACTTAATTATTGCTTATTTTTAAAAGGATATAATGATTAGTAGATATTTAATTTAGGTATAATTTAAACGTATAATATTTTTAGCTATCTTTTATTTTCTTTAATATAAACCTTATATAAGGTAATAATATATAAGGAGTTAATATTTAATTTAAATACCCCTTTAATATTTTATAAGGTTATATATAAGCTAAAATATAACTATAAGTTAAAATATAGTTAAAACTTTGTTTATATTAAATATAGAGATTTTTTATAAAGAATCCTTTTTTATTATTTAATTTTTTATTACTTTATTATTTTATTTATTAATCCTAATTAAGTTTCAACTTAATATATATATTAATTATATTATTCTTAATTATATATATTAATTATTATATCTATATAGGATTTATACCTATTTTTAATATTAATTAAATAATAATTATATAAGCCTATTAACCCTATATATTAAAGGCAGATCCTTAAGGATATTTATTATACTTAATCTCAACCCTTATAATTACTTAAATCTATATTAGGTTTTAATGGAGATAACTTTAAATATAAATAAGGAATAAATTCATTTAATAATTTAAGAGATAAATCTCACTTACTTTTATTTAATATAAGAAAATAGTATTAATTATAGTTTAATTTATATTAATTTTAAATATAATTTAAATTAGGCTTATTCCTTAAGTATATTATTAATAATTTAATAAGGGATATAATATTAATATATTAAATAAGAGATTCACTTATTATCTTAATCTATCCATTAATTAATATAAATAGAGTTTATACTTATATTATATTTAATCTAGATTAAGTTATTATAATTATATTAGAATTGAAAAGTTTATTTAATAAGTAGCCTATTAAAGAGGAGTTTAAATAAATATTTTTAATAATATATAAGTTAATAATTTTAATTATAAGTTAGGTATATTAATATACTTTAATTAAATTAAATTAAAACTAACTTTAATTAAGTATAATATTATATTATATATATAAATTAATATAATATTATAAAGATTCCTTTTTTATTATAAATTAAAACTTTATATATATATAATATATATTTAGCTTATATTTAATAAAGAATATAATTAACTTAATAACCCTATTTATATTTATTATTAAAAATAAAAATACATTAAGATTAAATATTATCTATATTATATACTTAAGATTATTATAATAGATAATTAATAGGATTTAATGGATATAAATAAACTTAATTTACTTTAAGTATAGTTTAGGCTTAATAAAGAAATCAAAGTAATAAAGTATTTATAAAAACCTAGCAAAACTTTATATATATATAAATACTTATTTTATTATTTACCTTTATTATTTAAATAATATTAAAACTTTATTTAAATATTTTAATACTTTTAAATCCTTATAATAAAAGTATAGGAATTATATATATATAAGTATTAATAATATACCTTATTATTTTAATAATTTACCTAAGGTTTTACTTAATATAAAGTAAGTATATATTATATTTAAATTATATATATATATAATTTTAACTTAAAGTAAATAGGTTGAATTTATTAAGTACTTTAATAAGCTTATATTATTAATAGATAAGGTATATATTGTAATTAATATAAAGGCTAGGGTTAGATAATTAAATTATATTCTTTTAATAATATTTTATATAAATAGGATAGATATTAAATTTAAATTAAATTATATTTATATTAATTAATCTATTAATAAATATAAGGCTTATAATAAATATATACCTAATATAAATCTAGTTTTTATTATTATATATTAACTTATTTAAGATTTTTCTATAAGAATAGCCATTTAAACCCTATTTAAGTTAAATATAAATCTATATTAAATTTATATATTCTTTATAATATCTTTCGATTTTTATTTTTCCTTTTAATTAAATAAAGATCTTATATATATCATCTTATATATTTAGATAAAGTTCTTATAAGGTTTAAACTTAAGCTAAAAATAATTATTATAAAGTTAAATACTCTTATAATAAATCTATATAAATTTAATCTTTATTTATTTTTTATTTATATAAGATTTAATTTAAGATTAAATTAACTTAGATTTATATATTATTAGTAATCTAGTTACTTATTTAGAAATAAGGCGTTATAAATAATTTAAATTATATTTTAATATAACTTTATAATAAAGATTAATTAATTATAAAATTTTAATAAAATAAAATACTTAAATACTTAAATAATATTAAGTTAATAGGTTTATTTAAACTTAGTTTAATATATATTATTCTTTATATTAACTTTATTTAAATAAGATTTAAATAAGAATTAAATATTAATTAAACTTAACCCTATTAAAATTATTAAGTTTAATATATTAAGTATTTAAGGTTTAATACTTAAAGGTATATTTATTAATTTATAATATATTTCCTTTAAATTTAAATTAAGATATTCTTTAAATTTAAATTCTTATAAATAAATCTTTTATTTAAAATAATTTAAAAAAAAATAATTATTTTCTTTATTAATATATAATATCTAAACTATAATTATAAATAATATAAACTTAATTTAAAATATATTTAATTACTTATATTATAATATATTTTATTATTTATTAATATCTTAAATAAATTAACTACCCTTATACTTATTTATATCTTTATTAATTTAAATAATCCTTAAATTTATTTTAAACTTCTTTTAACCCTCTTTAATTTAATTTATAAGGTTTTAAAGAAGTTAATTTACTTTTAATATATATATAGTTTAAATATTTATATTATAATTATTAATATATATTAAAAATAAATAAAAGGATTTAATCTTTATTTATATAATTTAAATTTAAATAAGACTTAATTTAAATATCTTTTAAATTTAATAATATTTTACTATATATATAATAATTATAATTTTAAAAAGTTATAATTAAAATATAAATTTACTTATATATTTAATTTATTATTTAATATATAAATTAAAGCTATATTAAATTTAAACTTAACTTTATTTTTTAAAAGATTTTCTATTTAAATAAGGTAATTTATAAATAAAAATATTCCTTAAATTAAAATAAATTTATATAAAGCTTATATTAAGATTAATCTTAAAGATTAAGATTTTATTTATAAAGAAATTAAGATTATAAAGGTAATATATTAAAATAAAAACTATTAAATTAAGCTTTTTTAAATATTATTAATAGCTTATTTAAAATAAATTTTTATTAAATTTATACTATCTTAATATTTAAATATAGCTAATTATAAATTAATTTTTAAAAAATAATATAAAAATAATAATATAACCTTTATATTTATAATATTATAAACTTAAAATTATATTAAAAAGATAATTTATTTTAAATTTAAGCTTAATATAAATTAATTATTTAAAATAAATAAATATTTTAAATAATAATTATATTTAAATAAAATTTAATTTAAATATAATAAAATATAATATTAATAATATAAATAAATAAAAGATAAATAAATTAAAGTTATATTAATTATTTAATTATTTTATATTTAATAAATTAAATATAATTATTTATAATAATTATATTAAGGTTATATTTAAGATATTAACTTTATTTAAACCTTATTTAATTATAATTTAAATATTAATTATATAAAGATTAATACTTAATTTATATTATAATTATAATAAAGATATTATTTATAATTTATATAAAGATAAAGTTAAATATAAATTAAAATATAATATTAAATTATTAATTTAAAAATAGCTTTTTAATCTTTAAGATTTAAATATAATATAAAATCTAAATCTATTAAGGAAAGATTTAAGGTAATTTATATTTAATATATAAAAAGGAATAAATATTAATAAGGTTTATATTATATTAAAATAAAGTTTTATATTAAGCTTATAAATATTTATAATAATTAATTTACCTTAGGTTTAAAAATAATATATATAAAATCTAAAATAAGTTTATATTTAAATAAAATTAAAAAATAAAGAATAAAGGAAATATATTAATATATTAAAGGATTTATTAATAGAAAAGAAGGTAAAAAAAGAAATAAAATTATTAAAAGAAAGGGAGAATATTTTATTATAAAAATTAAAAGAATTAAATAAAATATAATTTATATTTTATTTAATATATATTTAAATATTTATTATATATATTATTTATCATCTTTATTATAAATAATATATATATTATATAAATTATATTACTTATTTATTTTTATTATTTATTATTTTAAATTAAGGTATATAAAATTAAAATTTTAAAAGAAATTAAGAAAGTAGGCTTATAACTTAATTAATAAAGTATGAAACTATAGATTTTAAGGCTGTGGGTTTAATCCCTGTTAAATCCACCCTTTTTTTTTCTTTTTTTTTCTCTTCGCCTCTTAAGTTCAAACTAGGTTTGCACTCTCGCGGGCTGGGCGATAATCTAGGCCTATATACCACACTAGGCCCAATTAGGCAGACTCACGGCCAAGCCCTTAGTAACTCACGTTCAACTGGTCCCCCCGCCCCACCCGTCACTTATCACTCTCATGCGCCCCCGTTTGAGCCGCCTGCATTCGACTCCCTGGGCGAAGGACGAAGGATCGGCTGGCAGGATTGGCTTTGCATCGGGGGGTGGTAATTATATGTGGCATATGTGCTGCCCTGCGCTGCATGAGCAGGCAGTACAGCAGTGCTAGTCCATATCGGCACCGCCGGGGATGGCTGCTCGTGAATTTCATGTGGGTGGTCTCTGATGCAAATGCTGCCCCCGTCCGAACGCCCGCTCGGTCGCCAAGACTCTTTTGTCCAAGACAGAGCGCCAGGCTGCAGAGTGTCGGCGCCGAGCCTAGTCTGGTAGGTAAAACACGCGGTCAGAACTGGTCATTCGGTGGCCATTCCCGTCCTGTCCAGGCGGCCGTTGCCAGTGGTTCATCCTTCGATTATTTTACAATGCACAGCGCTAAACACCCTGTTTGACGGGAGCTCCCACGGAGTCCATGTTGCTCCCTTGCAAACCGAGATATGCCTGTCCTCTAATTACAAATTGTTTGCATGCGTACAGATGGCCGGTTAGACTCCATATATGGCTTTCACCTGCACCGGAGTTGAACTGTAATTTAAATACTACGCGAGTCCTCGAGAACCAAAACATGTGTGAATTGACAGGATGATTGCCATATCTGATTTCTAGTTACGTCCATTACAATCCCGGCGTTGAACTGCCTGTACTTCTCTACTCGCAAACGATAGCGAGGCCGTTCCAATCTATACGCCCCCGCTTGATCCGGCCGTCATCCCGGTCCGGGTCGAAGGCGTCGTCGCCGCCGTCACCGCCATCATCATCGGCAGGGCGCTTCAGGTTGGGCGGCCGCGTCTCGAAGCCCCACATCAGCCTCCCGAAGATCCGGCAGCCGTAGTCCTGGGCCAGGCGCTGTGTAAAGTCGCTCGGCGGGACTTGTTTGCCTTTCCACTGGTCGATCCACGCCCTCATGTAGGCTGGGCCATGCTTCCACACGGCTTGTTTGACGGGTTAGCCCCTCTCTCGGTGCCGGATTTCTTGGTGCCGGAATCGGTGACGAGTGCGCGGTGGTGTGTTCACTTACATGTCATATCGTAGACTTCACCTTCACAGCTCACCCACGCAGGCCGACGCCCTGGAACCGGGGCTGGTCTCTGTGCCGCGGCGCTGCCGCCGTCTCCCTCCTCCGGCGGGACCTCTGAGCCGTCGTTCTCGGCCAGCTCGTCCAGGTACACGTCGACCACGCGCGACAGCTTCGCCACTATCAGGTCCCGCCGGTCGAGCAGCTGCAATAGCCCTCCGGGTGGCTGTGGGACACGCAGTCTTTGCGAGATATCCGTGCCGTAGCCGTCGCCGACGCCTTCTGTGAAGATGGGATGGTTCTCAGGCAGATCTTCCCACTCCCACAGAGCTTTTTGGCGCGAGGCTTGGTCAGCTACTCTGCTTGAAAGGGGCCCAACCATTGGGAGCGAAGGGATGAGAGGGAAAGGAACTCACGTCGTAAATCATAAACCATCCCGTTCAGCGCGACCTCGTAATCGGTTAGCTGATCTGGAGTGGTCTCCTCGACCATTCGCCCGATGCGGAGGTAGTCATAGTCCTCGATGCACTGGTCAGCGTTTCGGTGGTATCGAGCAAACTCTTCTGTTGACTCCCGGCCCGCCCAAGCCTTCAACATGTTCCGGCCGCCAGGATGAGAGTCCATGAAATCTTTCCACATTGTCAGTTGATGTACTCTTTGACGAGTGCTTTCTCTTCTGATAGAGGCCCTTACCTGTCATGTCGTACACGTCGCCCCTTATATTTGTGTATATTCCCTCCTCTGGGTAAATGTAGCATCCGAGTTCCTTCTCTGTAAACAGCATCTCGGCACTGGGCTCAGGACCCTGTGCGTGGACGGTTTCGGCCAGCTTCGCACATATGTCTTGGGTGATGCTATCGAAGACGTCGTCCACGTTGACACCGTCCAGTGCGGCGAGCTCTTGCGCCGGAACTCGACCGCCGCTGGACCTAATCAGGTTTCTTACACGCTCGTCGCGCAGATCTAATATCCAAGCGTCAATACGGTCCATAACCAACAGTCTCAAATTCTTATCCTTGCCTGAAACATCATAAACGTTGCCGTCGACAGCGGCCCAGAGTGGTCTGCCCTGCAGGCCATCCCGATCTGCAACATGCTGCCATCTCACCGTCGGAAGGACTTTCCCCAGAGGCTGGCCAAGCTTGAGCTGCTGTATGAGTTCGGGCGAGGTAACCTTCAGACCGGACAAGGTCCTTTCTACCACTTTGTTGAGGAAGCTCCCGGGCGCACTCGGATTGCCTGTCACCGAGACAGCAAGCGAGGCCAGGGCTTGCAACAAGCCTTCGGGTGCTTGTCGAGATCTTATTGCTTCAACGGCGTCTGTGTAGAGCTGTCAGTCGTGGGATCATCGATCTGGGCAAATATCATCCCTGATCCGCAGCCCCCAGCCGCAGTATCAGTGTCGAGCACAGTGTACTCACCCGTTGCATCGTACACATCATATCCGCCGCCTTCAGCGTCGACCAAGAGCCACAGGTCATCCGCCGAACGATGGTCTCCTACCTCTCCCACCGTGTAGAGCTGTGGCCTGGTTTGGCCACGGGCAGAAGGCGCCCTCCCTGCCATGGCCGCGCGCCTGTTTCCGCCCCCTCCAGAACTTCGTCGGCGGCCGCCACCACCACCCTGTCCAGTGCCCTGTCCTCCATCACTACGCCTTCTTCCGCCGCGGCCCCCTCCTCCTCCTCCACGTCCCCCGCCACCACGCCCACCTCCTCCACTGGGCCCTCCACCACGGCCTCCATCCCCTCGTCCCCTCCCGGGAGGCTGGGGCCATACTCCGGGAGGCTGAGGGCCTGCCCCGAACCCCTGAGAGCGATTCTGCCAGTTGTTGTTCTGCCAACCTTGACCTTGACCGCCTCCACCTCGCCATGCGGAATTCCGCCAGTTCTGAGGCTGCCCTCCTCCTGCTTGTCCGCCGCCTTGTTGAGCAGGTGGTTGTTGAGGTGGTCCTCCTCGACCCGGTTGTCTACCACTTGGCTGCTGCGGTAGCTCCTGCAATGGTTGTCGCGGTGGCTGCCGCGGTGGCTGACTAGGTGGCTGAGCAGGCTGCTGGCCAGGTTGGCCGGGCTCCGCTGGTGCTTCCGGAGGGTCAGGAGGCGGCGGCGGCGCTTGGCCGCCTGGCACGGTGGCGCAATATGGCTGGATCGGGGACGCGGCGTTGTACTTTTGCGGGTCAGGGTCCCCACGGGGTTCCATGCCAACCTTCTTCTCCCTGAACGGCGGCGTCCAGTCCGGCAGCTTGAAGTTGAAAGGCCCCCATACCCCTTCGGAGTTTCTGTTTTTACTTGCCCACTGCTTGAGGGCCTCGACCTGTTTCCGGAACTCACTCAGGATCGACTTCGGGACCACCCGCGAGACACTGTCCCTGCCGGCCTTGAACTCGCGCTCCAGCGTTTCCAGGAGGGCGACCCGGTTCCCGCGCGCGTTGCCCCCCGGGTGGCGGGTCCTCAGGACCTGGCTGGCGTCGAAGCTCCCCCGCGTCTCGATCGGGAAGGGCGGCATCCCCATCGCCTGCACCTCCCTGAGGTTCTCCCGGCCCGGCGTCCAGCTGGGGCCGGGCCCTACCTCTGTGACTCGCTCCTCGCGGCGGCTGGGCAGCGCGGCGAACATCAGGAAGCCCAGCGCGTCCCTGAGCCAGCCGAACCCGTCGCCCGCGTCCCCGAGCAGCGAACCATAGCGGACAGCATCTGGCCATTGGCTGTGTGCGTTGAGGGATACGTCTTTTATTGCTTCTTGAGCCTCGTATTCGTCCTCATGGCGGGCCGCGGTAGTGAAGCGCGCCAGGGCGTTCCGCGCCGAGCTGAGCGCCCAGAAGCTTGCCTGCCACGCCTCGAAGTTCCGGCGGTGCCACGGCCGGAGCCTCTCCCACTTGTCCCCCCTGGTCTCTATACCGCTTCGCAGGAGCTCCATTGCCCCTCGCCTCTGTCTCAGGGGTTCCTTGCCCGAGAACTCCATGTTTCCATAGCCTTTGCCGAAACCCATGTCGGCAACTCTCACAGTTCTTGGAAGCCTCACAGCTTGTATCTTATATTTGGGGACCATATTCTCCCAAAACCCGGTCTTGAAGTAGTCTACAATCAGAGATGCGGGTGTCAAGTAGGAGTGCTATACACCACTCACAATCAGCCTGCGGCAGAATCATGGCGAACAGGGAGCTGAACATGCAGACATCGGACCGGGGGCCCGGGAAAGGGGGAAAGGGGAGGGGAGTGAGTACTCACGAATGGGTCGTTTGAGTGCTCCGCCACGTTCACCCCGCCGCGGTTGTGCGCGATATGGCGGTTCGGGAAGTCCTCGCAGGCAGTCAGGAAGCCCTGGCGCAGGACGTCGTCGGCCCCGCTGCCCGGCCTGCAGAACCCCCCGACGACCTGCTTCTCGAACGCCATGCCGAGCTCGGGCACCCACTCGGGCGGCTGGCCGCGGACGGGCCGGTAGAAGGCCTCGTTGAGCATGCGCTGCGGCCCGGGCAGCGTGAACTGCTCCATCCGGTACGCCGCGTGCTGCATCTCGTGCGCCAGCCGCGTGCCCATGGCGAAGGCGCAGTGCGCCCTCTGCGCCGGCGTGGCCGCCGAGTCGAGCAGCACCCAGATCAGGCTCGGGTTGATCAGCATCACGATGGCGCCCGACTTGGAGGGGGCCGGGTAGGTCACGGCCGAGCCCATCTTGGCGTACCCGACCTTGGGGGCCATGAAGCTGATCTGGACCCGCTTGGAGTTGTACATCAGCCAGTCGTACTTTTCTTGGCGCGACGTCTTTTGGCCCTCTCGGGGGTTGTCAGCGATGTGAGGCGGGTCCACCATGCCCGTGGGCCGGACGCCGCGCCATAAGTTTTGGCCCCTGCGCACCGATCTCACGGCGTCGTTGAAAGGGAGGTTGAACGATATTGTGAGGATGTCGCTCGCCAGCTGTATGGCAGGCTGCAGGGCGGCCCAGAACACCGGGTCATCCACGTTGTAGGTCGGGTTCGGCAACAGACCTGGCAGCAGCCGGCCTGGATTCGGGTATTCATGCTCCAAGGAGAGGTCCATGTTATACCACCTTGCCTGCATCTGGAGTTAGCCACCGAATATCAACAGCAGTATGTGAAACAGCATCTGGTTATGGCCGCTGCGGATGGGTCCGGGAAGACGACTCCAGCCTCTCCTAGCTTCCCTCTCTTACCTTTTGAAAAACAGGATGCCACGAGGATTCGTTCACGCGTTCGCGCAGGCCATCTTCGACCGGCATGTTATCGTTGAACACGACCGCTTGGTACATCGGGAGCCCGCACAGCCTCGACCTCTGGTCGGCCTCGTCCAGGAACAGCTTGTCCAGAGCGGCGTCGTCGGGCATCTCCAGGGCCACGATCGGGTCGGCCTCCGCCTCGGGCGGTAGGTCTATGTAGTTCTCCGGGTCGATGTTTGGACAGTCCGGGTGGAGGCCCGACGAGTTCTCTGTCCTCCATCGGCCGGCCGAGTGGACCCCAAACCGAGCTGCCCACGGCGTCCGGGGTCT
Organism: Diaporthe vaccinii; assembly: GCA_039880775.1. Taxonomy (NCBI): domain Eukaryota; kingdom Fungi; phylum Ascomycota; class Sordariomycetes; order Diaporthales; family Diaporthaceae; genus Diaporthe; species Diaporthe vaccinii. The sequence goes on from JBCEDN010000004.1 coordinate 2,377,184, forward strand.
CTCCCCGACCGGATCGTCTTGTCTCGGATCTTGTTGAGGAGGGTTCTCTTGGGCCGGGTTCCCTTGAGACGGGTTCTCTCCGGCTGGGTCGGCCGGGCCCGAAGTCGCCATGGATGCTTCGAGAAAAGTGTAGGACCCAACTGTACGAGGTCTTCACGAGAAGTGTAAAATGGTGAATCAGGCAATGCAGGGGTAGAGTGTAAACCTGATAACACGGCAGTTGGGCTTTGTGGGTGATCTCTTGAGAACATCACCGTTTCCGGCAGCATAGCAACTCAACAAGACTCCTTGTGAACAATGCAATGTCCAAATTTTCAGTTGGGATTCTGTAATGTAGACACACCATTGTCATTCTTATTTGGCGTGAAAACAAAGCCATGCCACGTGAAACCACACATGATATGTCTTGTCACTTCCGCATCCGTCGCCCATCCAGACCGGTTCACCCTGTTTCTCACAGAGCCCACAAAGAGCCCCGGGTGCGGGCTACGCAAGCTTTTAATAAAGAAACCCGGCATCGAATAGAATCAAATTATTCTCACAACCAACCACAACAGCCGTTGCTGGCGTCTTTGCGGCAATGTCCTAGCTGGAGCCCTTCGCCGGAGCCCGCACATTGCGCCTCAGTCGCCTGACGAGGTCCTGCCTAGCTGCCGCGGATGGTTTAATGATCTGAATGGAAGCATCTGTCAGAATGCCGTTGATCTGATTGTTCAGGCTCGCTATCGTGCACAGCTTCGTCGCCTGTCGTTGACGCTGCTTCTTGCGGCCGATCCTATGGGCGCGCTCGATTCTCTCAATTCGGGAGACTAGGCCTAGGATTTGTGCTCGATGGCCGGGGTCCAGGTTTGGCATGGTCGGGTTAGCCCATCTCGCTCTCACCTCGTGGGGACTGGGCGCGGCTCGCTCGATGGCCGTCGGCTTCGGCGTTCTCCTCTCTCGGAAGCTCGCTGCTGTGGCGATGACTTTGGGGCCGGCGCTCTTTGGCTTCGTGCCCTGCTGTTTCGCGGGCTTTGTAGCGTCTTTTGCCAAGTCTTTCAGGCTTTGCTTCTGTCGGTGTGCCCGCCTCGCATTTCTGATGGCAGCGTTCCGCTCGTTTGTGAACCGCCCGGCCGTTTTGGAAGCCCGAGGGCTGGCGGCCTTTGAAATCGCTGTCGTCAAGCTAGAAGTCTTGGCAATTTCCCTCTGGTGTCTGGGACTGTCTTTCCTTGCCCCCTTCGCTGCCTGTGTGGATTTGATGTTCGGTCTAGCAAGAGATTGTGATGATTTACGAGGCTTCCCACGCATCATTTGTGAATCGCCACCCCAGGCCTTGCGAACATCTTTCATCTTGGCCTCGACCTGCTGTCTTGCCTCTTCTCGTGCGATGCCGTTTCGGAGGAGTGCGTCGTAATCTGTTTCGCAGTGGCGGATATGCGCCGACACAGCCAAGTGCGCTTTGTGCTGGATGTCGAGCTTCCCCGTTCTGCCGACCTTTCCTTTGCCTTTCTGCAACGCGACCTTCAGCACATTGTGTAGTGCCTTTGAAGGGATTTGAGGGAAGAGGTGCATGATCTCCTTCTGGAAACCCTTGGCGATGCCTTCATCTCGTCTGAGAACGTTGGCAGCCCTCCCGGCGCGAGTTTCCATCTCCTTGAGTTGCACGCCGACGTAGATCTCGGTTGGAACGCCAAGGCCAATCTGCTGATTCTTTGGGTCGATGACGACGTAGACGGAGCTGCCACCTGCTTGTGCCAACTTTCGGCAGTTGCTTGTGATGTAGACGTTGCCTTTGGGCACGAACGAGTACCCAGAGGGCAGGGAGCCTTTCGGCACCTTGGGTTCCGCCATGTTTTCTGGATTGTTGTGTTGACGTGATGAGCTGTAGCGAATCGATCAGGTCGACCGGTGAGCGGCGAAACTGAGAGGCTTTCACTTAGTGTGATCGTTGAGCCAACTGTTCGGGATGAAATTCATGCGTGGTTCTGCGGCGGATTCGGTTTTGTAAATCTCTGGGTCACTGGGCTTTTGGGGGTTGGATTCTGTTGGCCGTGCTGTTAATAGAAAACATTCAAGAGCAGATTAGGGTGGTTCGAATGCAATTTGCCCAGGTGAGGAAAAGTGAGGTGGGATGATCCTGGAGCTGCTCTGCTACTGATTGCAGCAAGCCACAATTCCTAAGGATAGTCCACCTGTAGAAACTTGCCAACCCAACAGAGCGGCTTTCAGGGATGAGAATTTGCGTAGGACAAAGGACTTCTCCTGAAGCGGCAACAATTCATCTCATGCCTGAAGGTGGCTAGTCTAGAAAAGAGAGAATCATTCCATGCCACAGGCGTTTTATTTGCCCTCTGCAATCAATTCTCTCCTTCCCGAAAGACTCACCACTTATCAAGAGAAAGAGATTGAGCAGTAATGCAAATATACTGATATTATTCTACATACACTATTGTCTCTTCACTCTCCTCTTATCATGTGTCTTGTGTCTTCGGGACTTGGGGACGGTTCAACATTCCCAAGATGCCATGTACACGCAACTCGAGGGCAAGTATTTAGAGCCGTTATGTGGGAATTCTTTTTTTGATTCTTCGATGACATTGACAGGAATGACCGCATGCCACAGAAAAGAACAGAACTGTGACAAATCGTGTGCCACATTCGACATTTTTGGCATCAGAAATCATACTTCTGCCCAGGGGCAGCCAAGCTGATGATCTTCCGCTCAGTGAACTCCTCCACACCTGCAATACCACCAAACCGCCCATAGCCACTACTCCCACCGACCCCTCCGTTGGGCAGCGTCGCCTCGATGTAGACCGTCGGCCCATTGACGTGGCAGCTACCAGCCCGTATGCGCCTGGCGACGTCCAGCGCACGCATGATGTCCCTACTAAAGACGCTAGCGCAGAGCGAGAAGTCGCTGTTGTTGGCCGACTCGATGGCCTCGTCTTCCGTGTCGAACTCGAATAGACACAGTATGGGTCCGAAAGACTCCTTGTGGAACACATCCATCTCCGGCGTGACCCCCTCGAGCACGTGCGGGCGCATGATAGTCCTATTCGGCCCCGAGATGGCCATGTCCCCGGCGATGACCGTCGCCCCTTCCTCAACAGCCGACTCCATCAGCCTCAGCACCCCCGCCGCCGAATCCAGCGTGAACAGCCCGGAGATGGAGACGTCCGGGTCCTCGAGGTGGTTCCCCGTCTTCAACTCCGCGACCCGCGCCAGCAGCTTCTCCCTAAACTCCGCCATGATGGACCGGTGCACGATGACGCGCTCGGTGCTCATGCACACCTGGCCCGCGTTGCTCAGCGCCCCAAAGACGACCGCCTCGACCGCGTCGCCGACGTCCGCGTCCGCGAGCACGACCACGGGCGCCTTGCCGCCCAGCTCCAGCACGCACCGCTTGAGCACCTCCGCCGCCCAGCCCGCGATGACGCGGCCCACGCGGTCGGACCCCGTGAAGTTGACGCGCTGCACGAGCGGGTGCTTGACGGCGTGCTCGGTCACGGCGGGCGTGCCCCACGGGCTGCACGGCAGGAAGTTGAGGCAGCCCGGCGGCAGCCCGGCCTCGGCGAGGGCGCGGACGACGAGGTGCTGCGACTTGGGGCTGTGCTCCGAGGGCTTGAGGACGATGGTGTTGCCGCAGATCAGGGGGCAGGCGATCGCCCTGGCGGTCAGGTTTATCTTGAGACGTCGTCAGTACAAGGCAGACTACCAGGTTTGGAAAAGCTTTGATGAGGCGTTTATGCCTGGTATTGGACACGGAGTCAAAGAACTAATTACCGGCGCATTCCACGGCGCGATGGCAAAGTTGACACCGACAGCCACCCTCTCGACCAGTATCGTCGTCCCGGGCCGGTCGGCAGGGACAATCTCGCCCTTGATGTGCGTCGCGAGGCCGGCGACCTCCCTCAGCACGTTCACCGTCGACAGGACGTTGAGCCGGACCCAGCCCCTGGTCGCCGAGACCTCGCTCGAGAGCAGCTCCGGCGCGTCTTTTCCGAGGTACGTCTCGAGGATGTCGGCGGCCTTGAGGAGGACCAGCCGCCGCGCCGACGGCCCCGTCCTGGACCACGTCTGGAACGCGGCCTGGGCCGCCTCGATGGCCCGCGTGTAGTCGTCCGTCGTCGCCGAGGCGCAGTCGTAGATCTTTTCGCCCGTCATGGGGTTCGTGACGGGGAATGTGCCCCCGTCTGAGCTTCTCACGTACTTGCCGCCGATGAAGAGGAGCTGGTCGTCCCCGAGGGCCGTGTAGCCGCTCTGGCTGTCACCGCCCGTCGTGTCGTCGGCTGACATGGCGTGGGTGTCCCGTCCGTACTTTTTTTCTCTTCTTTCTGCTGGAGTTGGCTTGTGGCTTGTCATTGGGTGAAGCGTCACTCCTGTTCGAAGACTACAATACTTGCAGCATCATTTGGGTGGATGATGCGGATGTTGAGGAGCCTCGGCACATATCGTTGTTCCCGGAAAAGAGATTCCCCGCTGCATCAGCGGCTCCAGGGGCCTGCGTGGACGTCATCGGTAGACATAAGGCTCCTGTACTATGTTACGTAGGCATCATCACGGGCACTCCTGAATATTCTCCCCGTGAAATATGGCCCTGGGTATGATAGATTACTCATTATTGTGTCTGACTTTTGCTATTGTAATTTGGCCAGGGTTATTTCGGCCCGAGGTGCCCAAAATTAAGCCAGACGGACTGTTCCGGATTGCGGGGCCGAAGTCTCGGCGCCGGGTCGCAATCTCTTCGGCGAAGTGGAGTCAACTCTTCGACTTCAGCCGGTGAGAACCAAAAGCTGGCGCAACGGTCCGGGATGTGCCCAGCGACACAACACGCCCACAGTCTGACTAGCATCGTGCACCGGACGCCTTCGACAGATTCATGATTCGATGTCGTGGCCACTCCAGCGTCCCACTTGTGCTGTTGCGCACTGAGCACAATACCGCTTCTCATGGCAGCAGCCTGGCTGTTAGGTTCTCCCGACCCTTGTTGGATGTCATTCTGCTAAAGGTTGCACTTAAACTCAGACTCCCGCAATAGTAGTTATCGTGGACCTCAGCTTTATCGCCACTGCCGACAATTCTTCTTTCCTAGATATCTTGTCGTCCTCGACTGTCCAAAGGCTCAAGAGTGACAATTATGCAGCGGAAAACAGAAGTGTAACAGAGGTTTCTACTAGCTGATTGAGCAGAGAATCTTCCATATATTTCCAATATGCAAAGAATTGGTTGTTATTCAGTGATACAGGGTGGTATGGCAGTAGCGGGGGTGTTCTTTAGAGACTTTGGCTGTCATTAGGTGTCAAATATGATACAGACCTCACAACCCACACAACAATCCAGAGGGTAAGCTGCTTCTGGCGTCTTCTTCATATGTAATTCGCCAGCGGTACCGGCATAGAATCCAGGTGAAGACTTTGCCTGAATCATCAAAGAGGGCGGCGATCATTTCCCGGAGAGATTGTGGCAAAGCTCCTCGGCCAGTGTCTTCCTCTGGAAGACGCTCCTCCATATAACTTGTTCCTCGTATGGCTTTCCAGCCATCGACATCCTCGAATGGATGTGCCTCCATCTCGGTAATATGTCCATTGGAGACACGCCCGTGTCCACTACCTCCGCTGCCTCGTTACCATAGTTGCTCCTGGCCTGCGCGTAGAGTCCCCGGTACTGGGAACTGTCTGTACCATAGAAGGTCGCCGCGCGGTGGAGAAGCATTCTTCGCCATAAAAGGATGCGGGGCCAGTTCTGTATCGCCCCCTCCTCGTCCCATATATGCTCAGCCGGGTCCCTCACATCTCTCAGGAGAGCATTAGCGATCGACGCTAGCCATGCTTCGTTTGTACGGGTGAAGGCGGATGCAGTGTCGGCCTGTCCGTTCATATACCGGCCCCCTTGTTGAGACCTCGCTCCGGGCAGTTCAGTGGGTCCTGCGACGCTCCACCAGGAGTATCCATGCTTGATGTTGTTGTTTTTAGCTCCGATATGGAACCCCCATCGACTGTATCCGTGGAACCAGCTGTATTCACTCGCGATACCAACGCTTAAAGTTGGTCTCATGGCACTAAGATAAGACCGAGATACGTGCCACCGTCCGCTATTCAGAAATTTCCGTGTCAGTTGGGCATTCCATCTGTTAACCAGGATTGACCGATTTCAACGACCCCAGAAACATGTAATGACGGTGGCGGGAGATGGACTTTACATACGTGACCATCACTACGCCGATCGGTCTGGTGTCAACGTCAGGGCTCCTTTCAGTAATTGACTGCAGGAACTCTGTCAGCTCAGTTCGACGGGTCCGCGTGACGAGAACTCTACCTTAATCCCTCTATTGTACTCTGTTACGAAACTGCGTATCAATTCGATCTCTGTTCGCCATGTCAGTGGTTATCTATGTTGCCTGGTGATCTCTGCGTGGCGTGATCGGTCTCGGCAGCTTTGCAGGTCATGTCACTTCTAAGCACTTGATCACTGTTGATTGCCAATAAGAGCCGGTGTAGTGCGAGTCTGGGTAAGTGCAGGATTGGAAGAAAGTGGCAGGAGGAAGACATACCGTATGGCATCCAATCATCAAAATGACCGCTGTTGGTGTAGACAATGAGAAATGGTCTCCCGTCATGGTCCGTAGTTGGGTAGTGACCCGGGAAATAGGAACGAGGAGGAATGCGGTAATTGTAGGCATCGAAGACACTCTCCTCACCTTGTGTTCTACCTTTATGAAACGTTACGCGCGAATCAAAATTGCTAAGCCACACTGTCACAATCAGTATCGTGGAAGCCACGTCTAGATCGGCATTGTGGACAGCCGGACCAGGAAGATAGGTCTTCTTACGTCTTGCCAGAGGCGGCGCATCTTTGGTCTCGGACCGTGGTACATAAACAAGGTCCCCATTGGGCATTCTGTGGACGAACTTTCTCCTCATATAGACCACCGCGTCATGGAACTTCTGAGAATTGTCCATTTGTCCATTAAATATGAGCGTTTCTGTTTTTGGCTTCCCAAATCGCCAAGGGTTGTATTCGAAGACGAAGGGACAGAGATTGAGGCTGTGCTGCATCCCACAGGCAGGGCAGGGTGCGATGATAAAGGTCCTGTACCTGCCGTCCGTACATCTTTCGAATCGGGCCTCTTGTTCCTCAACAGGTACTGGTGGGTCTTTCCACAGGCTCCAGTCAGTCTCAGTATCGGACGAGCGACTTGCTCGCCTTGATATTTTGTTAGAGACGCCATTGTCTTTGATTTGGCCCTTTTTGGAGCCCGACTGCCTCGAGCGCTGCCTGCGGGGACGCTGCTGTGTGGCGGATGATGGCGTCGTCGAAATTGTGCAGCGTTGCGCAGCCGCGTCACACCACGTTGCGCGGCCACGTCGTGGTGTGCATCGCCGCACCCAGATTCGTATCATTTGAAGAGAACACAAGAGTCCCTAGCAACATGAACCTTGAATTAAGGAGGCTAGCGTGGAAAACGAAGGCGTTATCAAAGAAGATAAGAAGACTGAACAAGACTTCCAAGGTTGTTTGTAGTCTGGAGGTCTTGACAGTTGGCTGCTGTCTTTTGAAAATTTGATAGCAGGGATAGGGTGACATTGAAATCAATCTAACCCTTACCCTCACCCTCAACCCTGCACCTCCACTTCACCCCAGGGCAACCGCCCTCACCTTCCCCTCCTCCTGAATCCCGCCCGCCCACACCAGCCCATACGCCTCACAACCCGGCCCCAAATCGCCACTCCGGCTCGAGATATAGAACCCCACCATGGCCGTCAGCCCGCCGCCCCCGACCGTGGGTGCGTCCCAAGCGGGGAGGTCGGCCGCCGCGTAGCGCGACATGACCTGCGCGCGGCTGTCGCTCTGGTTGGCCGCCACGCAGAACTGGTACGCGAAAAGCGATGCATACAACGGGTACGCGGCGGCGTCGCCGGCCAGGCCGCACGCGTCTGAGGCGAGGGTTTCTACTGCGCCGGGAGGGGCCTTGTTTCTGTTGTGCGGTTGAAGACGAAGGAGTCAGTCGGTGCTCGGTCTATTGCCTGGCGTTTTCTTTTCGAGGGGTGGGGAGGGGGGCCTCACGAAGTCATGTGGGCGTTCACAAAGTACACCTCGGAACTCCCATTCGCGTTAGCCAGGGTAAAAGCCCACGTGAAATGCCTGGCGGTGCCGTCCACCACCAGTGCCTCACTGCTACCAGCAACGAAATCGGTATTAGCCAGCCATACCATGCCATGCGTCGCAACCTGACACGGGTCAGCCAGGGCAAAGAAAAAGGAGCTCCATCTCACCCCGTGCCGTTCCGGGGATCAAGCCTCCTCGAGACCTCAGAGCTCAGGAACGAGCAGTACCCCGGCAGATCGCCCACCTGCGTCTTGAACCCCGCGAGGGCCTCGTCGCTCTCGGCGCCCCCGGGGCAGTGGCTCGTGATCTGGCACGCGTGGCCCGGGCGCTCATCCTCATCCCTTGCGGCGAAGACGTGCCCCTGTGGTGGTGGGTGCGGCGCAACGTGAGGGGTGGGAATAGTCAGGGGCTCGACGACAAGCACGGTTGTCTGTAAGGTGACGGGTGAGGCTGGGGCTCGATCCGAGGTCTGCGTCTGGCTCGAGGGGGGGACGGAGGCGTTGCTCGTCATTGTGTCCGGGGTGGTGATGACGACTCCCACCAGCTGGGCTGCTCCCAAGGCTGCCGCTAGGGGGAAGAGGGCTGTAGACGGCTTCATCACGGCCTTGGTAGGATGTTGCTTTACGATGATCCTAGAGAGAACGACTTCATTGGGCCACCTACTTCTCTGAGGAGGCTGCCACTTGAAGACCGTCCTCTATATGAATACGCCTGACACCTGGTCACATTTTCTCTGTCAGAGTTAGTGTACGGAGTACGAGAAAGGGGGGAGTTGTATGTATGAGATGAGGCACGGCCAGTGTGCAGAAGCGGTTCCGTGGTGAAGGAGAGGGAGCTCCTTCTGACCAAACAGCGACCTTGACTGTAAGCCAGCCAGTGCTTGAAGCCCTAGTGTCACGCCGCGAGCCAGAACGACACGTTCGGGTAGCATTTGACTCATTCTTCGTCATTTTGGGGTTTGATTGCTGTCGGCTTGATCAGGGGATATGAATCTATGTAGCACATGTTGCAGTTTCAAGGAGAGCGTGCCCATATGCTCGCTTCATTCAATGTTCCACGTCAACACCGGTAGCATAAACTCAGCCTCACTGGACCTTCAGAATCCAACCATCAGCCTCCTTCTCACCCTTGGCATTTACACCTCCCCAAAACACGACGCCTTTTCCATCCAGACAGGGTCCCGCACCGAAGAATCCCCGCGGGCCCGGGTGGACCTTGCCCTCATGCTCGACCTGCTCCGTCGGGACGATGTCTATCTCGGACCAGCTGAAGGCGCCCGAGTCCACATGGCCGGGGAGGTGGTCGCGAATGGCATCCTTGACGGTAGTCAGGCTGAAGCCCTGAGAAGGCAGCTGCAGGGACCAGATGTCAGAATAATATGGGTGGGCTTCGTTCTCCTTGCCCTTGGTGTCGCTTTTGCCAAGTAGATGGGCCAAGAAATGGCGTCCGTAGCCCGTTGAGAGGGGGATGAGTGCACCGCCGACTCTTGGACTCGGTCCTGGGGTGAGAGGATTAACTGGAAATTCGATCTTCTCCCACTTGAGCGCATCTGGCTTCGCCCTCTCTGTCGCGTTGGGTCCCAGGTTGAGGAAGTGAACGGACCCACTCACGGCCGAGTCACTAGTGAGGCTGTACAGTGTGTTGTTCACGAATGCCGAGCTCGAGGGCGGAACAGGAGACGATGGCAGCTGGGTCCAGGCAACGGCATCGAAATCATATAGCCATGTCTCTCCGACCTGAGCGGGGGATTCCGATGTCTTGCCACCGTGGAGGATGAGGAAGTCCTGCTTCTCATTGACAAATATGCCATGTCCCTCTCTTGAGGCCAGTGCCTTGCCAATCTGTGTGGTCGCGTGCACCTTGGCCCACCTCAATGTCTCCGAGTCCCACAGCCACAGGCAGGCATCCTCGTCGATAGGGTTGCCTGCTTCGTCACTGCCTCCGTGGATGAGGACGTATTTTCCCCGAGCGCAGGACGCATGACCCTTGCGAGGTGAAGGAACTAGCAATTCGCCGGTTGTTGCCTCCTTGAGTGGGAAGGCCGGGTAGCATGCGTAGTCGGAGTCGGGCTTCGCATCGGATGGAAGCGAAATGGCGTGGACGTCGGTGTTGCAGAGCTTCCCACCAGACTTCTCGCCGCCGAAGATGTAGGCCTTGTCACCAATGACCGTGACAGAATGATGGGATCTTGCTAGTGCTAGTCTAGGTAAGTATCAACGTCAGCATGTCCTGGAGCAATTCAGTTAAAGAGCACTGGAATAGCATACGATGTGTCCTCTGCCGGAGATGTGGCGATTCGGTTGAGGGAGGCCTTGAAGGGCTGAGCAGGTTTGGCCACGGCGACGGCTGCCCCAGCCTGGATACCTGTAGAGACGACTTGCTCGACGGCAAGGGCTCCTGCTGCGATCTCAGCCATGGTTTCGTAGACTGATGAGTCGCTGGGCCTTGATTGTTGACTCGGGCGTGGTGTTTGTTGCGCTGGTAAGTGGTATTTGTTGTGAGTTTGTGGTCAGTAGGGGCTGGTTACAAGTTCAGCTTGGTGCTCGCGTGATGTATTGCCTGTCCGGTCCGTCTTCATATGCGAGCAAACCAAGCCCAATAATCAGTTCAATTGAGAAGAGGAGGACCCTGGCTTTCCATCTTCATTGCCGTGTGGTTGCTGGGATGACGTAGTCTGCTTGGCCCACCAGACGCAGGAACCAAAGGGAAGGTGCTGATCTCATGTGTAACGACGACGTCACTGGGGTCCGGAAAGAAGTTACCGTGCAAAGACAACAAACACCGAACAACATCAACAAGGTGAGAACGGCAGGCGACCTGCCTTTGTCATTGAGAAACAGCCTTGATTGCATTTCAAACAGTCTACCTGAATATACACACAAGGGCAAATACTGCGAAGTACACTCGAAGCACCTCCGAGCTTCCAAGGTCGTGTCTTGCCTCAACAAAGCAGCCTTGGAAGGGTAGAAAGTTTGAGGCTGTCTTTTGCCTCAGCTGCCCAACTCAATTTGTTTACCTGATATCTCGCATGCCAGAAAGCTTAATACTTCTCACCTTACCCACGAGACATGGAAAGTCGCAGGCAGGCGGGCCCAGCTCCGTGACTGCCGGTCAGCTCCGGTCGGGTTCGGATGACGCCTTGCGGGGAACACACCCCCAACTTGGCCGACACCGGCGCCGACGACAGGGAAAGGGCGAATCAGACAGTCCTTGAGGAATTCTGCCACCAGGCCTGCCAGCCCAGCTCGTTGGTGTTGCCGCGGGTGCCAGGAGCGAGTGGGAGTGTGAGTGCAAGGTCATGACCGACCATGGATCGGCCTCCTTCCGACTGGAAATCCGGCCTCTCCTTCGTCAACCAGCAGTCTTCACCCGTCAGACGAAGACGTAGCCATCTTTTTCCCGAGCCACATTCTCCTCCTCCTCCTCCTCCCTCCTCCCTATATTGTCATATATCGGTTCCCATCTCACAGAAAGGGCCTCGCTTCCTATGCCGTCTCGGCAGGAGTAAACTAGACGACGATGGTCTCCGTATCAGCATTCCTCAACAAGTATGCCTACCATGAGTCCGGCCTCGCCTCGCTGTGGATCACCGGCCGTGACGCCTGGCTCATCATCTTCGCTCGTTGCTGCCGCATGTTTGCCTACGGCGCCAGCTCGCTGATCCTCGCTCTCTTCTTCAACGAGCTGCACGTTTCCGACTCGCGCATCGGCTTGTTCTTGACCCTCACCCTCGTCGGCGATGTCGTCCTCTCCCTGGCCATCGCCCTCGTCGCTGACCGCATCGGCCGCCGCCGCACTCTGCAGTTCGGCGCCCTGCTCATGATCCTGTCTGGCGTCACCTTCTCCCTCAGCAACAACTACTGGGTCCTCCTGCCGGCTGCTGTCGTTGGCGTCCTCAGCGCCACTGGTGGCGACACAGGGCCCTTCCGGGCCATCGAGGAGTCAACCCTGTCCGAGCTGACCACCCCCGCCACCCGCTCTGATGTCCTGTCGTGGTACATCACCACCGCCGCCGTCGGGTCCGCATGTGGGGTTGCTGCTGCGGGGAGGATGATCGAGTCGCTCAAGGACAGAGACGGCTGGACTCTCCTGGAAGCCTATCACGCTTGTTTCGGTGTCTACGCGCTAATGGGCGCCATTGCATCCCTCGCTGCCTTCTCGCTTTCCAAAAAGTGCGAGTTGAAGCCTACTGCCACCACCAAGGAGCACGAGATTGGTGAGGCCGCCGAGGGGCTGCTGAACAATCAAGAGCTCAGCCCTGTGGACGATACTCACCACGCCCTGGACGGAGTGGAGGAGGAGCCCAAGCCTCCGCCCAAGACCAGCAAGATCGCCCGGATCTCCAAGGACACGCGATCAATCATGTACGCACTGTGGTTCCTGCTCATGGTCGACTCGTTGGCAGATGGCATGGTCAGCATGTCCCTGACCACATACTACGTCGACGAGAAATTCCACCCGCCAAAGTCGACCCTCGGCGACGTCATCTCAGCCAGCTACTTCTTCGCCGCGCTATCAACCGTCTTCGCAGGGCCGCTGGCGCGCCACATTGGCTTGGTCAACACCATGGTCTTCACTCACATCCCCTCCTCGATGGCCGTGCTGCTCTTCCCCGCCGCCCAGAGCCGCTGGCTAACCTTTGTGCTGCTCATCCTGCGCGTCGGGCTCAACAACATGGACCAGGCGCCGCGCGCCGCCTTGATCGCCGCCGTCGTCAGGCCCGAGGAGCGCACTGCTGTTATGGGCATCACCAGCACACTGCGGACCCTGGCCAACGTCACCGGCCCTAGCTTTACCGGTCTGCTGGCCGACAGCGGCCGCTTCTGGATCGCCTTCGTCGTCGGCGGGGCCCTGCGCCTCTTCTACGATGTCGGCCTGTTCGTGGCCTTCATCAACATCCAGCTGTACAAGCACGAGCCCGGCCAGCAGGCAGAGCCCGGGGATTCGACCGGCAGGCTTTCGGAGGATGCGTTTGAGGTTAGATCGGATGTCGATGACGGTGGCGTCGAGGCGAGGTTGTCTTTCTCGAGCGACGAGGGGGCTGGAGCGTCGCCAACTAGGAACAGAGACGAGGATCGGGCGTCGGCTTAGGTGCCCGTGTCTTACACTGATGCTCATCCCATGGTTTGAATAGACGATTAATGAACACTTTGTATGCCTCTGATGCCCTATACCGAGCCCTTCACCATGGCTATAACGGCTGATATGATTTGAGCTTATCTCCGGCTGCAGTGCAAGTGACAAGTAGGCAAGCATTCTCCTGAAGACTCATGTTCAAGAGGAAGCCGAAGCACCTTTTACGGAATCACTATTGTCAGTTGAAAATTATTGGTCGCATCAGTGGCGATACACCTGATTTCAATAGTCCTGCCAACCCTGGTGTGACGAGGTTGATATAAAACAAGAACACAATACAAGATACACATTGACAGCTATCCTTGAAGAGCTAGTACATGTGCCGATATGCGCCAGAATTCTTCGAATGGCAATTTCGAGTACATCATGGTTTCCAGAAGAGTGTCGTGTATGTCATTACGCATGGCATACCTCTTATAACTAAATCCAGCATTGTAAGTGTAAGCGTTGCCGTTACATCGTTTTACAAGACTACTCAGTGCAAACGCTGATCCTTCTGGGTCTATTGGAGCTCGAGACTATCGCTGGCTATCTTCACGTTGGCCGGCAGTCGCCTGGTGCGACGCTGATAATGCACAACAACTCCATTGTCGACCGGAGCTATACTGGGTTGTCCCGCGGCTGCAACCATGTCTTAAAAGGTCCCCCCTCATGCAAGGTGGTGCCTCTTAATATACGCAAGCGTTGTACTGTTGTCAGCATTGTCTCAGCCCTGAGGCCACACAATAGAGGGGGCTCTGATAGACCACGGAGGAATTCGCGCGTCATTGACCACATGCTGTCCTGTTAGTAAAGACTGCACTCATATTGGTCTTGCACGCACACAGGCCTCTTTACACAGAACGGGGAGAACCATGGACGACAAGAAACTGGAGTCCCAGGTGAAGTCGTCTGCCGACGGGGACGTGTCGGCCGGGGAGACAACGGTGCTCTCCAAAGACGAGCAGCAACTCGCAAAGCTGGGGTACAAGCAAGGTTCGTCCACCTGAGGTTGTCCGGGAGTATGATTGATAAACGGGTCTCACTAATGACGCATTGCTAGAGTTCTTCCGCCACCTCGGCCTCTTCGAGAGCTGGGCCGCGACGTACATCACGATGAACTTTGTCTCGGGCCTGCCGGTGCTCTTCGGCTTCGCCATGTACACGGGCGGGCCCAAGGCCGCGTTCGCGAACTGGACTATGGTCGGTGGGTACGTACGCGCCGTTGAGGCCCAGACTTACACGTACCATTATTGAAGCATCACGGGACCCCTTGTTTTTTCGATCAAGGGGGCTGCACTGGAGCTGACCTGTGGCCCAGGCTATCCTTCTTCCTCTCCCTGGCCATGGCCGAGATCGCGGCCGCCTTCCCCACCGCCGGAGGGATCTACTTCTGGAGCTACCGCCTCGGGGGCAAGAGGCACGGCCGCCTGCTCAGCTGGATGACGGCATGGTGGAACTGGGTGGGTTGGATCTGCGTCGTCCCGGGCGTGCAGCAGGGGGCGACCAACTTCCTGCTCAGCGCCCTCGAGGTCAAGTACCCGGGGTCCATGGTGATCAGGCAGGGCTGGTTCTCGTGGCTGGTCACCGCCCTGGGCCTGGTGCTCGCGATGCTGCCCAACATCATCTCGCCCCGGGTGCTGAAGCTCTACTTCCGCTTCGCCCTGTTCGTCTTCTGCGGCCTGTTTGCCTTCTACTGGATCTGGTTCCCGATCAAGGCTGCTGGTAGGTTCCAGTCGGGCAGTGAGGTCTTCAACAAGTTTTATAATGGTATCAACCTGGGCCCGGAGAAGCAGGCCTCTGATGCGTATGCTTGGACGGTTGGGATCCTGTTCGGGGCGTGGGACTTCTCCGGGTCAGTTGCAAGCTTTTATGGCTGATTCTATCCCTTACAGCTCAGTTTACTTACCATACGGTAGATACGATGCCTCAGCTCATCTCGCCGAGGAGACGCACCAAGCGACCGACCACGTTGCCACTGGCATGTGGGCAGGGACCCTCTGCACGTGGGTTCTCTCCGTCCCGGTGAGTTCTCAAGCAAACTCTCATCGCGCCGCCAAACTCACTCGCTGAAACCCCCCCCCCTCGCGAAGACGTTGATCATGATCCTCTTCTGCATGCAAGACTTCGACGGCATAGTCTCGGCAAGCTACCCCAACAACTGGGCCGAGTACCTGGTGCAGCTCATCGGCGCGGACGGCGCGGCGGCCTTCCTGGTCCTCCTCTGGCTCGACTCGACGTGCGCCACGGCCAGCTGCTTCATGTCGGCGCAGCGCGTGACTTTCGCCATCTCGCGCGACGGCGTGCTGCCCTTCTCGCGCTACTTCCGCCGGCTCAGCGCGAGCCGCGTCCCCGTGCACGCCGCGCTGCTCGTCTTTGTCCTCGGCATCGCCGTCACGTGCGCCGTCATCGGGTCCACCGTCGCCTTCAGCGCCATCACCGCCACCGCGACCATCGTGACCAACGTCTCGTACCTGATCCCTATCGCCGCGCGGCACACGATCGGGAGGCGCGACTTCCAGCCTGCGCGGTTCAACCTTGGGAGGTACAGTGCTGTTGTGGGGGCCGTCTCGGCGTTCTATATCATGCTTATCTTCGTGGTGCTCACGCTTCCTCAGCTATATCCAGTCACGGCGGTAAGAATCATCTTGAGAGGATCAAGTTGCCTGATAAACAACCTGACAACAGGAGGCTGACTCGCTAATGCATACATAGCAAACACTGAATTATGCCCCTATCTGCATTGCAATCGTCACCATTATTAGCCTGGCTGGCTGGATACTTCCGTTCGGTCTCGGCGGCAGGCATTGGTTCGAAGGTCCCAAGAGGACGATCGACGACGATTCTTCAGGTGGTGGTGAGCCTCTGAGAGAAGGGTGATCAACATGCCATGTCACCTGTACTGAAGTTATAAAGTGCTCTCGATACAGCAAGCAGGGCTAATCTATTCTCTTGACAAGAAGACCTTCCTTCACCGAAAGAGTTCTGAGAACACAAGCGGCTGGCACAAAACACGGAGCGCTTGAGAAGACTTTTTTGAACTTGGGACTTATTATCAGCGTTGGAGTTAGCAACTTATAATGATTAAGACTAACAGCCACTAGAGGGCGCATAATGAAAACGTTGCCATGTTTTGTTTCATTGCCTGAATTACCAAAAAGGCCAGCCTCCCACAAAATGGTGACCTGGTAGTCTACTAGAGTCAATCTATGGCGAGGGAGTCCCGTTGGCAAAAAGGATATCAACATGTCCATGCAGAAGAACATCGTTAAAAACCAAATCCGGTTAATCGTTTCGCAACATGTCATTACAGTCTGGCCACCCCTTGTTGAACTTGGTAGCCTTGCCCTGAACCCTCAGAACTTCCTGGGATGGCTCCTCCCATTCCCAAGCATAGACTCCAGATCCTCCCACCCGTAGATTGGCATGTCCGTCCCGTGCTGCGCAGCCTGGTTCCCGTCTATCGCCCACGGGTTCAACCCCGGCAAGAGGTCGAACGACGTGAGCCCGTTGACCTGGCCGCCGAAGCTACTCATGGCCGGTGCCGGCAGCACCCATCCGTACTCGAGGAAGTGCTGCGGCTGGTCCTGGACCAGCCCCGCCGGGCTGCCCCCCTGTATGTGCTGGTCCATACCGACCACGCCGCCGGGGGGCTTCGGGCCGTAGCTCGCGTCCATGAGCCCGCGGAACAACAGGTTGGGCCCGGAGAAGTGGGCGCCGAAATGCTGCTGGGCTACGAAAGACCGCGGGTCCCTTTCGTTATCCCCTGGGTCTGCTTTGACCTTGACATGGTACGCACTCTCCTCGAAGGTGACCATGGCGCGCGCGAAGCGCTCCATGGTGCTCGACTTTGGCACCCTCAACACGAGCTCCCTCAGCCGCACCACCAGGTCGCGGAGGGCCACGAGCAACGACCTCTCGTCAAGCTCCCCTGGCCCTGCTGTGTAATCAGGGTTCTGGCCCGTGCTCTCCATCCTGACCGTGTGCTCTGTCTTCACGCCGGGCCCTTGTTGGTATGCATCCACCCTCAGCGACCGGAGAACCAGCACCATTGCCGCCGAGTAGGCGAAGAACACGTCGAGCCCCGATGCCCCGTGGATGAGGCCGAACGAGTCCAGGAGCAGGAGGAGGCGGGCCATCTGGCAGGCGTGGCGGAAGCAAATGTCGGAGAAGTGACCTACCTTGCTTGGGGTGGTGGTGCTCGAGCCTGGTCCATACTCTGGCGTCTTCCCGGCCTTTCCACTCGCCGTGATGCTTCGGAGGAGGAAAGGCCTCGTGACAAGGATGTAGATGTAGTGGTACTGGATGTAGAGGTGGAGTATCGCTCGGACGCTGGACAGGTCGCGCCAGCCAAGGAGGGTCTTGAGCTCGCCGAACTCCATCCGTGAGCCGTTGGGCACCGGTAGCTTGTCCTCCTTCTCCGTGATGACGGGCACGTCCAGTCCTTGCTGGGAGGATAGTTCTGTCTTCCAGGCCTTCAAGGACAGGAGAACCTCTTCGACAGACAGCTGATGCGCTTCGTGTGGGGCCTGCGCAGTCGACGCGGAGGCGTACCGGGGATTCCGGGACGTGGAGAGGATCCTGTTCAGCTTCAAAGTCATTATGGTCAGGGCGTCGTCACTGTCCTGGCGGCCGCTGAGCACTCCTCCGTGGGGGTGGACAACCTGCACGTCGATATCATTGACACCACTTGGTCTCCCGAGACTAGAGGCGAGGAACTGCTCAAAGCCATAGAGGGTGCAAAATACCCGCCTCCTTATCTCCTTCTCGACCGGGGAGAACAACTCTGATGTATCATTCCTGTGGAGTCCGAGCGCGAAGCAGATCCGGGTGGCCGTCCCGACGAGGTTCCAGGCAGCGTTCCGTTCGTTGTCGTTGTGGAGGAACAAGCTGAGGAGCAGCAGCGCCCGCACACCCGACAACGAGCACTTGGTGACGATGCGCGGGAGGAGCTTCCGCGTGGCATCGACGCAGTGCTTTTGCAGGGCTTTGGATTCCATGTCGTTGTGATGAGATGCACTCGACAGAGACCCGAAGACGACCATCATGTGCAGACATCCTATCCACCCGTGGTCCGGCCTGGCGATTCCTGAGGTGAAGGAGTAATTGACAGACTGGCATTGGTCCCCGAAGAAAGACTGGTACTCGTTCTCGAAGCTTTCTCTGTGGAAAAGAGGGAAGTCCTCATGGGCATCGGTCCAATACAGAGGCAGCAGGCTCTCAACGATTTCCCGCTTTGGGATCTGGTCCGTGAGCTCCTGGATCTCATCGGTCGGTGTCAGTCCAGAGCTCGATGAGTGGATCGCCTGCGGCGATAGCGAGTCCTCCACCTGAGAGACTTCTTGACGTTCCACGATGCCGCCCTTGGCTATCTGGGGGCCCTCGTTGAAGTGCACTTCAACATCGAGTGCCTGGGGAGCGCTATCCTGTGTGCCATCAGACGTGAGCTGGCTCGTATTGCTCGCCGATGTCTCGGTTTCTCGGGAGATCAGTAGCCGGCGTAGCTGGTCTAGAAACTGCAGACTCCCTGATGGTCCGATGTAGTGCTCATGTCCTGAGGTATCCCGAAGCAGTCCAACCTTTTGATCCTGGAAGGCTGTGTCTTCCTTCTTGCCTGGGGTATCATCATGGTGGCCGTCTGTCTTTCCCACCGAGTCAAACCCGGAGTCCACACCTTTGTGGTCACCTTGTTGAGTCCCAGAGAATGACAACTCATCGTTAATCTTGGGCTTATCCCTCAACAGTGTATCAAGACTGTCGGGGTCGTCCAACGACAGGTCTGGTATGTCAATCTGCAGGCGCTGGGCGAGCTTGATAAGGTCCGAGACAGTGGCCACAGGCTGGTTTGGGAATGCCCCGCGGACAATGGCATCGAGGCACTTATATCTGATGGACACCGGGGCTTTGTCAGGCTTCTGTCAAGATCGAGTGGAGTGAATCAGATGGGGCTCACCTGTCACTCAGATCCTCCAAGGATCCGTAGAAACGCGTCTTCCGTGGAAGGGTGTACGTGCACGAGAGACCCTGCCCCTTGCAAGCGACGCAGTCGACGCCATTGGGCTCGGTCACACACTTGCAACGCCGCTTCGAGCGAGATGACACTCAGCAAGGTGCACGAATGGGTCGACGGGTCATCATCATGATTCATCCCCCGGCAAAACAAAGCTTGAAAGTGGCCTGACTTTTCTTACCTTCCTGCAAAGGTCGCAACTCTGGGCGGACCTGGGATCTGGAATTAGCAGATTTTCTGGGGCCCGGGAGAGTGGCAACGAGGAACTACGGGGCCACACCACCGTACCTTTTCCGAAGCTCGTCTGGTATGCGTCTCGTACGACGTTTTGCTGCAGCTGCTGATTCACCCATGCTCACTACCGATCGCTCTCATTCCTACCCATCTATTTCCACGGCATGAGGCATACAAAACCAGGTCGATCGACTTTCGTGCCGAACTTCTCCACTGTGTGGGGACTGCAATTGGATAGTCACGAAATATTTGGGCCTTAGGCTTCAGGATGCAGTGAACCGATAAGACTGCCGGCAGTCGGTGCTGAGGTGCGGAGTACCAACATACTTGTTTTAACCGTCTCTCCGCCCCTTCAGCCATTCCTGGTGGCCGATCCGCGTCTTCGGCCAACTCCACTGGCAATCGGAGGCACAGTCGTCCTCATTGGCGAGTGGAAACTTTGGCTGGTCTTCTCTTGCATGCTGCTGAACTCAAAAGTGTCCGGGGTACGTACCCCCGGCCATTCAAATGCCACGCAACCGACAAATAAACTTTAGCGGTCAAGGATACACACCTGCGGGGTTGTGCTCGCGCACAGGACTGCACAGACATTGCAACCTCAAGGTAAATCTGCTTGCGAAACGATTCAACCGAGCTTGCAGCACTACATACTCCTGCTGTCCCGACTGGATATTATTTCCTTAGTGAATGGCGGCTATCGTTGTTCAGCTGCCAGAATCAAGAAAGTATAACGCTGGCATGCAGACTCTGCCTTCATCACGGTAGCGCGACGTGAGTTGGATACACGTTGCCTGGCGAGTATTTTGCGTGCGATGCATCAAGATCAATTTGTCTCAGAGCCCAAAAGTGGCTATATTTATTCATGTGCTCCGCTATACTCTCAGCAGTCCTTGATCGAACCTCCAAACATCTTTCTTGCAGGGTCCCCAAAGTGCCATCTGCTCCGTGCGTATCTACAGGTGGAGATAAAGCCGGTTGGAACTAGAGTTTGCTGAGATATCCATGAAGTTGTCGCTGCTCGTTGAAAGCATTGTACTTCCGAGTTTATAAGAGCGGTGCTAGATCAAGCAACCAGAAAAAAACATGTGGCCTTCTCTCAGACACGTTTTAACTACCACATAACAGCGACGAGTACTTATGCTGGACTAAGAGATCATACATCAATATGAGAACGGATATTCGCACCCATAAAAACGGATGATATATACCCGGTACATTACTAACACTAAACCAACACTCATGCCCAAATTACACGCCTAAGTTTGTTCAACGAATTTCAATTTCCCGTTCAGGGACACTCGATACGTCAATGCACAATCTTTAATCTCCGTTCGAGTACAAGCGTCCGCAGTAAGGCGAAAGCATCACTTGTATCTAACTGGCTTAAATGCCGATGTTAAATGAGATGCGAGGGGTATTTTGTTCCAATGCGACACAGTTGACCGTGTCAGGTTTCTTCAACGCCACGCGGAGAAGGCCGGTCAACAACCGGCTGACCACATCGATCCGCATCAATTATGTTCTATACGAAATGCACCATAAATAAGCCGGAATCATTCTGTTAACGCCGCTGTGTCTTCCCAGCTGACCTCTCAGACTCCGGGACCGAAATACCTGTCTTTTCAGTGGTCCAGGTTGACTGCAATTGTGCTCTTTATTAGCTACTAATCACCAGCCCATAGCCACTACTGGTAGCTTTGACCTCCAGGATATATAAACTTCAGCTATCTCATTTCCCTTAGCCTAGTTACTTCCAACACCAATAGCGATTTCATCACCGCGTAGCCACCGTCATGGTCTGGCTAGATCTCTTTTTCTTGGTTGCAGCCCACAACGTCATAGCACTGATGAAGACCACAATGGAGCCGAGGCCGAGACCCAAGCCTTGTGGGAGCTGAGACGGCCCTGCGTACTGGGAGTGGTGGAGGGCTGCTCTGTTTGTGTCGTTGTACGATTCGTAAGCGATGCTGAGCTGGCCGACATTAAGTTGAATAAGACGACGCCGTCATGAAGCTCGTGACTGATGAACAAGACTCGTAGATCTAAACATAAGCTGCGGCCCGCCTTAACTTGTGTGGCACAACATTGAGCTATTCTAACTCTAGCGAGGCTCCTTTTCATACCTGTGCTGCAGGTTAGTCCAAAATCAATGGCCCTGCTGTGGCTGTGCCTTCTGTGATATGCGACGGCTGGATCTTTAACTGCTTTTTCTCCCTCTTTCCCCTCACATGGCATACATGCCCTCTATCGAACTGAAACTCGTTCACCGAGCCACATCGGGGAGAGTGACGATTTGACAGCTAATAACCCCAAAAGTGGTCTATAACTCATCATACAGAGCCTAAAATTAGAGCCTTTGCGCGCCATACTATCGTGAGCACAATACCTAAGTGCTCAGGGAACCCGTGTGGCGAATTTCGCAGAACCCGAAGCTCTGCTTTCATCTCTAACTGTGGAGAAATATAAGACCTCTAGAAGCCTATGGCAACTGGGGGTGATCACCCTTTTGTGCGTATAGTCTAGCGGCAGATTTCTCAACACTAACCTCCTTCATCATCTCGCACTTCCAACAAAACAGATAGGGCTCCGAATCCAAGGGATCTTGTGGCCTCGAGGTGGAATTATCTTCGGACGACGAGAAGCTGTAAAATGTATCCCCGTCACTTCCTGCATCGTCGCTGGCCTCTCGTCCATGGACATGAAGAACAGAGCTTTTGAGACGTTCCCACCACGCCTCGTCAGATGCATAAATGCGGTACACCTCTCGACTACAGATGTGGCATAAGGTTTCCGGCGTGAGGCGTGGTTCATACTCGAGCTCAAGTAGTTGTAATAACGTCTCGACTGTCCAACCCTGTTCACGGAGCGGGCCGTCTCGAACCTCCCTCCCTACGAAGGCGGGCAAGTCAGCGCCAGCGTCCCTGAGGACGAGACGCCAGCGGTCAAAGTAGAGGGCGCGCCGCATTGCCATTGAGGTCGGGGTGTCGGAAACTGGTCTTTGCAGAGTTTCGGCACCGTAATCGATGGTAGTCCCAACACGATGGAGGTCTACCCCCCTCCCAGCCAGCAACTTGAAAGATCCCATAACGACGGTTGGGAAGTTCTCTGCAATCTTGGCGTGGATTACTGTGAAACCGCCGGGTGATTGAGTGACGTCGGCAGCCTCGGGTCGTATATCCAGGATACGGGCGCAGAGCCTCTCGTCGTCAATGCAGAAGAGAAACATCCAGAATAGGGTTTCGGAGGGGCAGAACTCGCGTATGTCCTCCTGAAATAAATCGAGGACCCATAGAGCAACAGTCCAGTCATTGGAGAGTTTAGACGATGGACGCGATCTTTCCAGGATTACTAGGACGAGTTTCCAGGCTTGACTGTTCTCACATGAGAAGTCCAAGTCAGTGCCTTTCATCAACAAGCGGAGCATTTCCGTACGAGTCTTTGCCGTTACTTCACTGCCTCAAGCGACAGTGCTAGCTGCCACAATAAGAGAACTAATACAATAGCCTATTAGCTATTGTTCTAGTGATATGATCTTCCCCCACGACTGGTAGTTACCATATCTCATAATTACCCAACGGAAAGTCGTAGGTAAGTGCATTGGTGTCAGCTCCTGCGTCGATGAGGAGACGACTAGTTTCAATATCGCATGCGTAGGACGCAAACTTCCCAATGTGAGACCTTGCCTACCTAAATATGGAACTGTAGGGTGGGTGCTTTATCGACTTACGTGTAGAGGTGTCCAGCCAAGAGAATTGGTGTCCAATACGGACGCCTGGCCCGAGGCAAGCAACGTTCTCGCTGCAGCCAAATTCCCTGTCCTGCAGAACTCAAAGATTGGTGCGCTGTCCGGTACCGCTCGGAAAGTACGTATCACGTTCTTCCAACCCTGTGTCGAGGACGAGGTGATGATGATGAGACTCAATCCAGAGCTTACGATGCCCCATCTCAACAGCCAGGGGGCTGGATGGTAGCGCAGCAATGTTTGGTACTCGTATTCGGCCGAGTTCTTCCAATCGGGTTGCTCAAGTAGTGATTTACGCGAATGAACTTGAAAATTTTCGATGATCGTTCGTGTGATGGACATTTGCGTCTCTTCGGTAGTTTTCTTTGGATCTGCGATACCGCCAACCTGCTTTTCCTCATCATCACCCCGCGGGCCTTTCTTTTTTTTTAGTCGACAGCTGGATATTAGAACCTGACAATATCTGGGCGCGGTCCTGGTGCTGGATGAACGACGCCAATTTACTCAATGCTTCCTCGAATCCGGCTTCGTATGTAGCTCTAAATGCAGGGTTGGACATATTTCTTGATACTTGGTGAATTTCATTATGTAAGTCGGCTGCATGCTCGCCGGCACTGGTTGATGTCCCTAAAGAGGTCGTTACTGTTCTTGATTGGATTTCTGTAGACAGTTTGGAGAAGCCATTGGCCATGACGCTCATGACCTGCTCTTGGAAACTGTATTGTAGCCTCCTTAAGGACTTCTCAGCTGCCGTAATCTTCTGTATGACAACGCACGGGAAATAGAGAGACGTTTCTACTCACTCGGCCAAGTCCTGTCGAACAAGGGCCAGTGTTAATTTAGTCTCAGTGAGCGAGACACGAAAGGACTTCAGTTTCTCTGCTTGCAATGCCGCCTTGAATGTCTTCCAAGTCTGGATTGCATGGCGACTTCCACGACTTGTCTCTCCCGAAGTGGCAGAGATCTTCAAATGAGCAGTAAACTCAGCGAAGCGATCTATCTTCACTTTACAGCTCTGTAATTCTGTCTCGAGCAAAGGGTCGATCTGGCGAAGGTCGGGGTTTTTCTGGTGCATCCGTTCTAACACACACAGTTCCAGCGTCACTGATATCCTGCGGCATATCCTGCATCGTGCTCCAGAAATCTGTGATATTCTTGATGCCCGCCAGAAGTTGGCCAGCAAGTCCAACTACCGCGATCACGCTGGCAGCTGCTGATAGACCTTCCATTTCGCCTTGCAAGACCTATCGGTCGACGAGGGTTCAGCACAGGCGTCGTCTTAAATTCTGTGAGACTCAAGCATTAACGGTGGGCCGATACACAACTTGGGATCTGATACGAGACCTAGTGGAGAGAGGAAAGTAGGATATTACCAAGGCGGCCGGAAATTGAATACCCACGCAGCCACGGTCGTACAAGCTGGCAATCGCTACCGGCTAGACACGGGCCAGCTCGACAAGTTAAGGGCTCTCCGGCATATGTCTGCCCGTGTTTGTGCAGCGCTATAGACAACGCCTTGCGTTCCCAGGATACCCCGTTGCTTTATTTACACCGTATTAGTCCTCCTGGCAAGAACAGTTGATAAGAAACCCTTGGAAGTGACTCGCTCAATTTCGCTGGGATACTGCCTCGCATTCAGAGGTAGACCAACTTCGCCATGAGGTTGGATGAAGACTGTTATCTATTATGCTTTGCGACAGCAGGAAAACGAAGCCACAGCGGCAGACAGCACTTGAGCAATCCCCTGACGAATGGTTATAGCGGCGCGCCTTTCACAGCGCAGAGCTCCACTCAGGATCGCCACAATGTCGGCGGCATGCCAGCCTCATGATAGAAGAGTACGGTCAACCGTTCTCAAATCACCACGCATTCCATGAGCTGTACACGCTGCCGTCAAGAACAGACGGTTGGGACTGGAGGTTTATCACATCTGGATCTGATGGGGGATCTCTCTAATTTGTTCATGCTTCAACAATTGAGACGAATTTCTAAGATCATATAAATTTAAATACGTGGTGGGAAAAGAAACAAGACTATTTCAACGAGTTTTTGGATGGCTTGAGGGAGCTGGGATATTCCGTAGTGGCAGTACGTGATTACGATGGTGTGAAAGACACAACGCAGGTCGATTTGGAAGTCGTGGTAAATATGTACGATTCCAATCTAATCATCCCTTGAACCTTTCCTTAATATTTTTCTTGGCTTTGGTCAGGCCGTGAAGTCTCTCCATGTGGATAGGTGGCTGGTCATAACGTTCCACCCTGGTTTGCGGAAGGGAATCGTAGCAAGCATCCAGGTGTCAAGAATCTGAATCTTTGGGCTTATTAAAAAGTTTCTACACGTGTCTCTATACCAAGCCATTCACACAAAGGCAGGAAGACAATCGCTCGTATTCGCACAAAGACATGTCCTGTTCCTTTGGTCTTTGTTTGAGTTGTTCAAAATCAAAGAAAATGTGAAGAACAATTAATACTCCCTGAAGGCCCTCACACACTCGGGCCACCTCAAGAAAAGTTTATATCTCGTTCGGTCCACAGCATCACACAGACTTCCCAATTCTGCCAACAAAGTCTGTTTGCGAGCATTTTCTCTGATCCTCTGGCTCTCCAACTAATATAGACTTATAGAATCGCAAGAAGATAACACGAGCCCAACCATGGACACAACACCCGTGAAGCGCAGCGCAAACTGCAACCAAGACTTCGCAAACCCACACTTCAAGCCCCTCTGGGAACCAGACACGACCGTAGGCCGCAATGCGATCAAGTACTCGCTGGTACACCACGTGTATCAGCAGCGCATCTCCAACGCCAGGCTGTGCGGCTTCTGCACGGACGAGCTCACCCGCCGCGTCTCCGAGGCCGCGCGGCGCCTCAAGGCCAAGGGCCTCTTCCACGACGACAGGGCGTTCATGGACCTGTTCTGGCAGCAGGAGGACCGGGACGGCGGCGCGCTGGTGGCGGGCGAGACCATCGTGGCCGTCGACAACAAGAACGGCGACAAGATCGCGGTTGTCGACCACCTCGCGGAGCTCTCGCTCGAGCCGGCGAGGGCTGGGCCGTCCTGGTGGAGGGAGCGAGGTGTCGGGTTCCAGGGTGAGCTCGGGGCCATCGATCGTGCTGGGGCTTCTCCGTCGCGCGCGGCGTCTTTGTTCGACGGCTGCGATGGTGGCCCTCGCGACCCGACGCCGTCGCAGACCAGGTTCTTGGGCGTGCTTTGGAGGTATTCACTGGTAGATACAACAAGTGAGGTTGAT
Organism: Diaporthe vaccinii; assembly: GCA_039880775.1. Taxonomy (NCBI): domain Eukaryota; kingdom Fungi; phylum Ascomycota; class Sordariomycetes; order Diaporthales; family Diaporthaceae; genus Diaporthe; species Diaporthe vaccinii. Next base: position 2,403,629 of record JBCEDN010000004.1, read on the forward strand.
ATGAGGGTCTTTGTCGATTGGCAGGAAGAATACCTCAACTACACCCATCAGAGCTGCCGGTGCGTCGATATACTGCGTTTGAGGAGTGGAGTGAGTTTCGACACTGTTCTCATGGAGAGGGTGCTAACTCGCATTGATACCAAAATCTGGGAGATCGTTCCGTTTCCCCCGGAATACATCTGGCGTAACAAGGCGAGATTCCTGACCTATTTTGAAGACCAGCTAACTGGCGTCCAAAGTAAAGAGTCTGTTTGGGACTATGCCTTCTCCCGGGGAGAGGTCGTCGCAGGTGACAAGGTAGTCCCTCGACCTCTTCCCCGAGGCTGGCAGCGCCGCTGGGTGTCCAATAACACCAAATGGCACCATGACTGCCGCGGACGGCTTGTTCGCCGGGATGAGCATTATCAATTCCTTCCGGATCCATCTCCGGCCGCCCGGATGACCACGATTGACAAGGAAGAAGAAGACTTGATCGAGCTGTAGTTCAGCTCGACTCAAGCCCTTTTCCATTATAAAGGAGACAGTATCTCCTTTTCTCAATAAGTAATTTCCTTGGCGTCGATTTCAATGGTATAAATATAAAATAAATTTTCTCATTTCATGTCCTCATTTCAAGAACTATCTGAATTGTATTATATTAAACGAAGTCGTCGAGTGCGGGTGAACACGTGTATCCTACAAATCACGAACATCTTCATACATTCCATTGTATCCATTACTATGTATAAAATCAGATTTACATGTACTACTCCATGGAATCACCTTTTACCGCACCATACATGTCAGTTTTAGTACCCAACACCACCGAGCTAGTACGTGGACAATGACACAACGAGATGAAGTGCAACCCCGTCAAGGCACGTCCCATCGCCATCACATGCGACACAGAGCTCCACAATCCAGCCCCATCCCAGAATCCCGCATGCATACAACTTATAGTATCTACTGCGTATCCAGCTGCTCGAATAGAGTCTCCCCCATTGAGGGGCCAGCCGCAGGAACAAAAGCGGTTCCACATGCAAAACAAACGCCGTCGAGCGGGACCAGAGCACGAAAAAATGAAATCACATGTCCTCGACGCCGTCCCCCATTCGAGTCTCACGACATCCCACACTACCTATTTAGGTAGCAGATACAACCCTTTTGCTGCTACTGCGGTCCTACAAGGAGGACCTTGGAAGCGCATCTACATGCGGCGGCGGCGGAGGCGGCGGCGGCAGCCACACACACACACACACACTTACACACACATGCACATATTTACCCCTAGATCACCTCGCTGAGGTTACATATAAGGAGACGGAGATTCCAAGTAGGGTTGTGTGTGTGTGTGGCTGGCATATCTCTCATCTCGCTTCTGTGCCTCGACGCAGCTATGACTGACATACAGCAGGGCACTTTCGACCTGTACATACCTATCTAACCTCTACACAAATCGCCAGGGCATTCTTTTGGAGCATTAACAAACATGGGCAAACCCGTAGGGCTCGGTCAGTGGAAGCACAAGGCGTCGTGGTGGCGATTTAGAAACCAACACTTTTTCGAAATATTAAAAACCATCGACTCGCCCGCCTTCGACCCGAAATCCCGCCCTGCGCGGGTCCTTGATCAACATAAGCATTTTCTGCCAACCCTGTTGCTCGATCGAGGTACGCGTGGGTAGCACGACGGCACGCACGCATGTACGAACACACCCTCTAGGAAGAAATGTCTTGGGGCAGGGGGGGGTGGCTGTTGGTTTGGCGGGAGACGGGGTCCCGCGGTCGTTGGGCAAGACGCAAGGGACGGGGCAATCCACCGTGGGTACTCGGGGTTTAAAGGACAAATGACACGCCATAGATCATCAATTCAAGCCTGGGCACGCATATACATATCCCCACGCCCAAAGAAACATGAAAAAGGGCTGTGATGTGCGCAGCGTAGCCCGAGGCAAGAAAGAGCCAGGCCCAGCGGTGGGAAGGGGGAGGAAACAGATATCGACTTTCTCCATCGGGGCCCTGCACGGCTTGCATCGTCGCACAGCATTGCGTCGCTGACCGGTTGGCCCGCGCGCAGGAGCAACAGCAGCAGCAGCAGTATGGGAAGCTCCGGGCCAGGTGAAGAAGAGTGTGTCAGTGGTATTGGCGATGAATGGTGGTGGTGTACAGGTGCAAGAAAGCTTTAGGACGCCTGCGGCCTAGCTAGCCCGCTGTGCGTGTGTGTGTCTTGCAGTGTTGCTGGTGTTCGTCTCCCCAATGTCTCTTTCCATTACCGCTGATCGCCCGGCTCTGTCGAGTGAGATTTCAGCTACTACACTGCAGTCATCATGTGGCTGCCGCATGTGTTGGGGAGTGTTAGGCAGGGTAAGCAGGCCATGGATCGCAGATATATCTCTGGGCAAGGAGCGCGTGTGAGGCCGGAGCTAGAGGAGTCGAATGATGGACAGCCCTAGGATACGATGCTACCGTACCCGGGCGGCCTGAGTACAGCCCGTCGACGTGAACATGCCCGTCGTTACTCGAATCTGCAGCCAGCAGCAGCAGGCAGTTTGCCACTGAGGGCCAAGAAGATACCTGTACTATCCGCTCTGTATGCGGTTCTCGCCCGATACAAACCGAGCACCCGACATGAACGAACGCGATGTAAGAGAACCGACCGCCTGAGACGATCACTACGCCTGGTCAAGCAGCGAAGGCCCAATGCGTACAACCACACTTTCCAACCGATCCTCAAGCTACCTGATCTCTCGTTGGCGAATGGATGAATCAATGAATGAATTGGCCGGGCGATCCGGTGGTCGTATCGCAGATGGGCAGGCAGAGACAAGGGGCAAGGGCAGAGAGGAAGGCAACCAGCGCTACTGTACGGTGGTGTATGCGTTAGGTTCCAGGTCCCCAATAGCGGGCCAGTCGCCAGCTGCCCCGGAACAACCCATGACGTACGAAGCCAGCTCGAAGCTGTTCTCCCAGGGCTGGGCTGGCCTCCGACCGTTCAGCCGTTGCGGGCCACGACGGCTGCAGGTCTGCAGAACTAGCTAGCCCTGGGCCTCGGGAGGTTCTTTTCCTCAAGAGGACCCCTGGGCAGGCGAAAAGGCGCCAAGATCGTGTGGGGAAGGTCTAGCTTTGCTTGTGCTGTGGTGGAGGGGAGGAATATGCAATGCACGCTCTGACTGCAGTCTGCTAGGTGTAGTATCAATTCAGGTGGTGGGTGGCTGGGGCGGTTGGGTGGGACGGACGAGACCTAGTCTACCTAGGTACCTATGCAGTCAGATACTGCATTATAGGGAGTAGAGGCACTGGATACTGTGCACATAGGCGAGACGTGGGATACAAGGACCAAGGACGTAGGACGTCGGACGCAGGACGGACGGATGGGTGGTGTATGCACACTGAGCTGTCGTGGCGTCACTGCTCTGGTTCGCCGCCCCAAGTGTGCCAGAAAACCTCGCTTGATGGCGGAGACAACTACTGCGTCAAAGTGGTAGTTTCTCAGTAGTGCTGTAGCCCCTAGACGCTGCTCCGTAAAATCCGCGATGCATCGTCATCCGCAATGACTGCATAGTGGCCAGATAAACTCCGTGCTTCTGCAAGGCGTCGATCTTGGAAGCCGTCACAGAAGCACTAGAAAATATGTGCCCGCCCATCCGCCCAGCCACGCACGCACTCAGCCACGATGCGATGCGATGCGATGTGCCATGCGACGCGATGCGAGCGATTCCATGGCGATACGAAATGCGCAAGCGGGAATCTATTCTCTCCTTCTCATCGCCAATCCGTTGATCATCCCGTGCTTCCAAGTGCCGTCATCCCGCCTGTGGCAGGTGGCAGGTGGCGCGCCAAACGCAGAAAGGTTGGGGGATCGTCCCTCTTGGCTCATGGGAAAGGGTTTTTTACGCCCTTTCCCTTGTGCTTTTGTTCCCTTCCCGTGGAGATGTGCCAGAGTCCCTGTTCCCTTTTCTCCGACGAATGTCATGTAATCCGTTCTGTTGATCGACGTCGCCCCGACGAGCTGGTTCCGGGGGCTCGAGCGTTGACAGCGCGAGAATATGTAACGCTCGATCGGAAGAACGACCAGAAACCGCCGGTCACAGCCGTCGGGTAAAAAGATTTTAAGCCACTGTTGGTTGCTAGTCAACATCATTATTAACCAGGCTCCTGGAAACGGTGCTGATTTGCACTCGATCAATCAAAGACTTGGTGAACGTGTGGGACGAGTTGGCCACCATAGCGTCCCTTCGCTAACACGCGTGGGCAGCCCGGCGCTGGCACTAATGTAAGTGCGGTGTCATTTGCCCCCAGGCCTCTCGAGACCACGACCGGGGGCCGGGGACCCCAAAAAATAAGGGTCCGCTGGGGCCAGCCGTTGAGTTGCTCTGCTGCGCCGTCGTTGAAGACATTGCATTCCATTGGTGCTGGCGGCCAATCAGACCGTTCGCCGGCCAGAAGTGTGATGCATTTTGGTAAGCCGATGCTAGTCTGGCAGTCTAGAAGGGCACTTTCGATATGTGTGCTTTTCGATGATCTAGTTTGCACCCACTAGACGTCAACCGCGTAACTAAGGCCTCTGCAGAGCCGCAGTCGCCCGTGCGTTTCGTGCACTGCACGTTTGGCCTGAGCTTTTGGCACCCAGCTGCCGTACGAGGCGGTCGATGGCAAACAACCTTGGAAGCCAGCCTGCAAGTTTCACGAGCAGACTGTCCAGATCCTCGATCGCGCGGCATCTCGCCTCGCAGGGCCGCCGGGGTAACGCATTCGAAGTCAACCGGGCCCGCCTCGTCGCCCGCGTGCATACACCATTGTTTCGCCACTGCTGCAAAACGCTCACTTCTGCTGCAGCATGGAGTGTGTGGCATGTGCAGTGCGCACTGCGAGCTCGCTATAGCTTCTGCGAGCTGCTGCCCCGACTCCCCACATCTGTCGGCCATCGTCATATTTCTGTGCTCGTGGGTCCCCCTGCGCCCACAGCGAACATGACGGCGAGGCAAGATCGTGTTGATACCTACCAGCCAGACTTGCTGCAGCCTTTCATCCATCTCACAGTGCGGCGTCCGACCGACCTGGCCACAAAGACCCGGCGTTCTGCCGCCCCCGAAAATCACCCCACGACCACGCCGGCGGCGACACGGACTAGCTACAAACAGCTGGTAGCGGCAGCAGTCAGTAGGCCAAGCCCAGGGGCCCGGCCTAGCCTGGATCCCCGGGCTATCGTCGGAGAGTCCCACAACAAGCGGGCCTTTCTTTGATCCCGCCTGCTTGCCCCAGTGTGCCAACCCCGGGGGAGGGATCTCGCGGGCTGCCACTGGCCAGCTCCAAGGACAGGAAACGATGATGCTATTTCTGTTGTCGAGTAGTGTGAGCTGTCAAATTTCTCGTCTTTCTGCAGGCACGGGCGGACTTTCCCAATCACGAATCGTTCCTTGACGATCAATGTCGTCCAAAGACCCTCTCTCTCCCCATACATAAACACATCCATACTGTACGGAAGCCAGGAACGGAAGCGGAAAAGGCCTGGCACCTAACGCCTCCCACCGGATGCAAGAGCATATCACTTTCCTCTTCCGACGGCGACAGCAGCAGTCAGCTTGGGCTGCGGCTCTGCGCAGAATTAAAAAAAGCTCGTCCCATGGCTCTTCCCACTTCCGCCCAAGATCATCGGCGCTCGGTGCAGCTCCGACGCGGAAGGGTTTCCTGACCGGTGCCTGTGCTGGTTGGCTGCTGGGTGGGGAGTCCCGCTCACTTGCTCACCTGATACGTGAACCGCTTTGCCAGCGCCCCCAGCCAACCACTTAGCAATTTGCACCGTGTGCGTGCTCGAAAAGGAAAGCCGGCGACGGGGTCCGAGCTCGGGCTCGCATGGCATGAGAGAATCATGGCACAGAAAGCCCGCCATCTTCTGGACGTTCTCCCGCAGGGAGAAAGGGCTGCATGAGAAAAGGCAAGGGACCGGTGCGGCTTGCCACGCTTCGGCCACGTTGGAAAAAGAAGGCAACGCTTCCGTGCCGCCGAAGCTACGGAAATAATGGTGGGTATATCAGATCTCCGTCACCATCGGATGAGGCCAATCCCAACCGCCCCAGTCTCGGCTCGCTGCTGAGCTGTGGTGGTGCCCGTGAGGGTGTGTGCCCGCCCAGTTAGTGCCTGGAGACAAACCCCCAAGACCACCAGCCTGACGCCCAGAGCCGGTAGTCAAAGGGCATTTGCAAGGGCCAAGCGGGAAGCAGGATATTTCCTGGTTCCCAACGGGCCCAGCTTGCTCTCGATGGCGCCGTGCGTTTCTTAGTATCCGGCACTGGCACAGTAGTATGTTAAGTTGCGACGCATCAGCACTAGCCGCGCAGGAAGGCAGCGGATCATGTCCGATGGGATACCACCTGCTGCGTAATGAGAAGACCCCCTTGGGTTGGGAGTGGTTCGTCAGGTCGTTTAGCAACGATCCCCACATCCCGCATCCTGGACAGACTGGGGAGCCCCCTTCTCTCCGGGGTAAAAGTGCTATAGGCAGGGGCCCGGTACCGAAAGCACGCAGCTACTGCGTGTTAGCTCTCCCCCCCCACATAGATACACCACCTTTCAAATGCTCCAGCAGTAGTTAAACAATATGGGTGGAAGACTGTCCACCTCCATCCCAGGCTGGTGAGCCAATGACGCCGGGGCAATTCTAAAAATGACGTCCTATGTAATCACTGACAAACGAAGCCGCCCGTGTCAGAGAGTTCTTCTTCCCCAAAAGCTTCTTCCCTGCGAGGGTGGCGAAATTGGGGGAGGACCTCCGGAAAAGGTAAGCTCCTCGAGTTACTCGATGTAGCCGTCCGTCGCTGCGCCCTGATCAGGAAGCTTATGGCAGGAAGTATGGCAGGAAGCTTCCACGTCAGCGCAGCATGTCTGCCCTGCACGTGAAAGGCAACGATAATGCCTTGCGGCAAGAAGAATGTTGGGCAAAGTTGGATGAGCATTGACGGTCACGAAGTCGTACCGCAAAGTGTCCCGTCAGCCTGCGTGGTGATCTTCGTCTGTGGGGTCTTGATCCCAGATCCCAGAAAGGCATCGTGGAGGGAGGGTCCAAGGTCAACACAGACCAAGGCGAGACCAGAGCTCCTTCTCGGCTGCCCGATGTCCGTCCCAGGATGAGGGTTGAAGACTGGGGAGGGTCGCAATTCAGGCGATGCTCGACCCAATTCGAGCGAGGACCTGCGCAAAAAATAGACAATGGTGACCGGAAATCCAACCTCTGCGATCGGGCATCACCAACCCCATCATTCATACTGTTACCATATCTGCCCCCTGAGGAAGCCTCGCATTGGAGTAATCTTCCCCTAATTGTGGGTGTCACCATTTGGAGAAATCAATTCCGCGAGACCATTCAAGTCTCGGTGCCGCACAGTCGACCATCGTTACCCTGTTCGGAGATGAAGGCGGGTAAGTAGGGGGGCCCGAAACTTTTCCAAATTCTGTAAAAGTCTGGGGAAGACAGGGGCACAGGGGTTTGTCCTTTCGCTCTGGGGTCTGTTGGGGGCCCACAGGGATTCTCCCATCATCTCCAATTGGGAACCACATGACACTCCTTGGCCTGCGTTGGAGACAAAAGGAAGGAAAAGGGAGGGACCATCTCCAAGTGCTCTGGCCATTGGAGTCGGTCCTCGACGCTGATGGTGATTGGGGACCGCCGCCATCCAGGCTTGGGGTACACGCAGACGCAAGAGCGGCCGCCGACTCCGAAAGGAGTAGCATTGTGTGACTGACTGCATCTGCCAACAACGATATCAAGATTCGGAGTATGTTCGGCCAATGTAGATGCAATTTGTGGAGCGCTGTGATTCGGCAAACACTTTCGTGGTGAGTGTGGGTTCTCTAACATGATGGATATATCACGGCAAGACTGCGGCCGCATGAGCCTGGCAGTGGGAGACCGTGCGGCGATCTCACGGGCTAGCTGTGCTGCACACTACCTGGACTCGTGCGTGGGCACCCAGAATCCGGAACGAGTCGCACATCCATTGTATGATTCTGGGTGTGACAAGGCGTAGTTCGTGTTGAACGGAAAACATGAGTGCGCTGCCAGTGTTTGCCTCTTCCCTAGCCGAGAACCGGGAAGAATTGCGACGAGAGGAAGGAAATCCTCGGCACTGTCGCGAAGCTGTGGCTTGACGGCCTGCTAAACACGTGAGAATTGCCCGACTCCGGCGGGCCATCGCTGTCGTGCCCCTTCCGCGGCGTATGGCGGTGGCTTGCAATGTCGTGTGTTTGCTGATGATGCGTCGGGGATATCGAGAAATCTGTCAGGAGCCAGCCGAAGTAAACCTTGACGATCAGGCTTGGGCCAGAACGAAGCAACGACAGGGGGGCTGCAGAGATGGCTCGACCTTCCTCACGGGAATAGACGACATCGGCGAATAATGAGGTGGCGTTTGGACGCCGCTGAGGTGGCTTGCAGACAGTTGTGAGACGACTGTGCCGTTCAGGCCGGGCTAACACATGCCTCAGATATGCGCACCTGACCATCGTCCCGTCTTGGTGGCATGAATTACAGTAGAAGTCGGTCTGTGACCCTCGCCTATCCCGTGTACTAGGGGAACGAAAGCGATCTGGGTCCAATGTCTGGTTTTCTACGGCCAAGTAAAGTTTACATTGGCCTGTGCTCCTTTAAAGGCTCATGGTGAAGCTTTGTGCAAATTTGAACTCCTGCAGTCGGCCATATCATAGTTGTCCTGAATAGATGTGCCAAGAGTTGCAGAACGACACCATGTTGCAGCGGGCACTATGGGACGACTGCAGACCGCATGTTTGCAGGTCAGGATCTGGTAGGCGGACAAGATGAAGAGAGTCTGTGTGTCGAAACTTTCGGCGCTCATCTCGCAGGTCTTGGCCAGAACCCCGAGAGACAGGCGCGGTAATAAGGGCCTGTTGGGAAGTTTACTCGCTGCCTGAGACCCTGGCAGCAAAGTACACATCATCGCAGGCTCTGGTTGCCCAAATGCTAGCCTGCACCCGGGGGGGGGGGGCGCGCTTCTTTCGGCAGCAAATTTCTGAGCGAAATCGTCTCATCCATGATTTAATCATCTGGCGTACTGACAGGCAGCACGCACTCAGTTCCTGGTTACCACCTGCAACCAGCGATTGCTGGCCGGGCTGGCAGGCTGGCAGGGCCAGTCAGTCCTCCATCAGTCCAGCAGCCGTGACTGAGTTAACGGGGATTCGCGTCACGGGGCACGCCAACTCTGAAACTGATAGTGATGGACATTGCATTGCCGTGCACACATCGGAGATCTGGCGACTTTGGGAAGTGTCCATCGTTGTTGAGGCTGTGCAAAAGCCGCTTTCCAGGGGAGGTGCGTTAGCGGGAAGTTGAACGAGACCGGCGGGCCTCTGTCTGCGCGATCCTTCAGAAATCAGGTGTGCGCCGTGTGACCAGTGACTTCGACTGACCAGGCGCGGCACGTTCGGAGGCACTGTGCAGCCTTCTGCTTCTCACATCTCACTTCCTTGGTGGTGTGTTGCAGGGGTTTCCCCAACAGGCCCTGGGGTCCAGCTGCCAGGCATCAAGGTCTTGGAGGGGCATGGAGGGGTCCAGGTGTTCTCAAAGCTCTCTTATCAGCACCCTGTCAACCTCAGATAGATGGAGGGGCATCTGGTGCCAGCTCCAGATTGGATGGCTGGCCAATCTGGCGGGGATCCGCAGAGCGTGAAATGTCGCATCCTTCGAGCCTCGGAATTGGGATGACCAGCCTGCTCAATTGCTCATAAAGTCGGTGTGTTTCCTTCACCGAGGCGCGCATTGATGCTTTTCCATCGCCAGCTCCGAGACTTGCTTCCAAACCAGCGCCCGGAAGCTTGTGCCTGGCGTAATCCGCGCATCTAGGCAACATAGGATTGCCCCTCCATTGGGAGCAAGCTACTCCAAAGCTGCGAAATGCCCCTCCGGATGGCGGGGCAGAAGGGGCAGATGCAGATTCCCAGGGCTGCCAGGTGAGCTTTCGGCCTCGAAGTACGATAAGCGCCCGCTGTGGATATCCGCATGCTACATCGACGAGCCCAGGATCCGGATTGGAAGACCAAGGTCTGTCGAGTCTCAGGTCTGTCTATTAGATGCCGCTATGAGCAATAGTAAATTGGGCCTGTGACGATGATGTGGGCCCAGGAGATGGGAGCGGCCCGAAAATGGCGGCACAGCTTTGCCTCTTCTGCCTCAAATGCAGAGTGGACTCGTGAATTTCGAGATATTTCCGGCAGAGAGAATTGCATCATGTCCTGCTTGCTCATGCTCTCGGCCAGTGAGGTTGGCGAGGCCACAGGTATCACCTCCCACGGCTGAGGCAGCGTCCGACGTGGGTTGGCCATCGATCTCTTCATGATGGTTTGTATGCACCAAGTGATATGTATCACAGCTCTCTGCATCGTGTGCCTCTGGCTTCGATCGTAAGTTTTTTGAGCTGATCTGCAGGTGGACTTTGAAGCTTGTCGAGTGCTTCGAATCATCGACTTGCATCCCTTGTCTTCACCAAACTCGCTACAGAAATATGGTGACGCCCATTGGACGCCTTGGGGAAAGGAGAAAAGGCCTGGCTGTCGCAAAGACTTTTAAACCTCTGTAGCGCTTACAAGCAGCTGAAGCATTGCGAGTTTGTGGAGCCTGGGAGCGTGCATATGCGGTACTAGACCGCTGACATCCCAGTGAGACGGCACATAGCGGGCCTCGCCAGCCTGGCGTCTCAGTGACGAGGCGCCGACTCTGAGAACAGCTTACGAGACTACAATGCTCCTAGAAGCGTCTCGCCTGCGGCATCTCAACAGTACCGGAGGCACCAAACACCGGGTTCTGTGCGTAGCTGCGTTGACCGCTCAGTCAGGTGTTTGGAATACCCTCCTGTGTGTAAAACCACGGGACGGTCACTTCATTTTCTTCCGACGTTCGACGGGTTGGCCACGATCCAGAACTTCAGAAACGTTTTCGACGTCATCAAACTCGAGCTGCGATTCGGATCAGATCATGCAATCCCAAGCACGGTTTGATAGCCTACCAGCCTGCTCACATAACAAGTGAGGTAGCAGCGACCGCCCAGCCAGCACCAGCAGGTGCGTGTGCAAGGACCACGGTTGCTGCTGTGCGCACCGTGTGCCTAGACCAGCAGAACGTCTCATCTGTCCAACGGCAGAGTAGCCAATCCGGTGGACTCTTCCAAGCAGCTTACCTTCCGGATGTTACGCTTGTTTATTGAAAGTTGACGAATGCAATTGTATCCGTAGTTGCAATGACGCTGATGCTCAGAGCCAGGAACAACGCGAGGCGCACAGCAAGGTCCGCACTCTTTTGACACGGGCCCGATTGCGGTTATGGATAACCTTGAGCCGCAAAGTCATCACTTGGCCGAAGCTTTTCGCTCTGATGACTTGCGAGTGAATTCCTTGCCAACTGTAAATCCAGAGACGGCTATCCTTCGGGCCCAATGACTTGGCAGGGCTTGTCGCTGGCGAGCCGGGGGCTGGATGGGATGTGACACTACGGATTAGCCATTTTCCTGCAGGTGACATTGCAATACCTCGCCTAGCCGAGCTGTGAAGCGCGCACTGTGCTGGCAGTACTAAGCCATGACCTGCAGCCTAGGAGGCGGCCTGGGGACTCAAGGGACCAAGGGACCAGATTTTGACCGTTTTGCCGCACTAAAACCTGGACAACAGCGAATGGCTGCGCGGCGCGAAGCTCGTCGCCAGTCGAGCGCTGGCCCGTCCGTTGCAGCTCCTGGGTGACGTAGGATGGTGAGCGACCCCGTACTGCCCTGTCGAGAACCGCCATTGTCTCGAGAGGTTCGAGAGGTTGCTGGTCGGGGCAGCGTCAGCAGAGCCGCTAGGGCGGCTTAGAATGAGCGTCATCCTTCACCCCAAACAATGACCGGGTTGCCGAATGAGGCAAGGTAGCAAGCGACGACAGTCGGTGCAATTCAGCTTCCTAGGTACCGGCCCGGCAAAACGCTCGCTCGATCGGCCCATCGTCAAGTCTGGCTGGCCTTTGTGTCTTGCAGCTGTGCCTGTGTTCGGTCCCTCGAGCATGCCACATGGACATCTGGGCGACCCGTGCCGCGCGGGTCTCGTTTCCTTAGAAGCTCTGAAGCTTCCATGGCGGCTACTTGTTGGAAGAGGCGGCCGGGTATCATACAGCCGGTGCTTGCGACAATTTCGTGGGCATTGGAGCACAGGTTGGGCTCTCTGGAGCCTCGCAGATCAGGCCTCGCTTACCAAAGATTTAGAAAGCTAGTACCACACACAAACTTGGGATGGTAATATGTCAAGGGTGGGAGCATTGCGTCCAGTGGTCAATGGTCAGGGCCCTGCCGCCGAGCACTGTGCGCCACACCAGAGGCGGCACGATGTGCAGCAGCCAGACGCAGCAGGCTAAGACGAGACGGGCGTCTTGTTGGGTTGATCTCGCACCACTGACCGAGCAGTTTGGCGTGTGCCGAGGGTCTCTGGTTCCCGCATGCACTGCGGACACCAAGAAATGAGTGTGCATCGATTATGGGAAGCATCCTGAGTGATGGTAGTCATTACCTAGGTGGTGACGGACAGCTCGACTAGATTGCAGCTTGGAAAATTGAGATGGATGACGAGAGATGCAATAGAGACGATGGCTGAGCCTATCAAGACGTGTTGCCTGCTTTTGCATGTACTGTGCATGGGAGATATGCATCGAGAGAAGATGGGCAGCCTTCAAGGCCATTTGCTGTTGGAGATGTGTCGATGCGAACGTCACATCTGTGCGCACACCAAGATATATTGCCAGCAAGCCTTGGTTCGAGTATGGGCAGCGAGGCCAGGCGGTGGTCGACCAGGCGGAGGTGTGACTGTGAATTTTTGTCTCGGGCAAGGTCCAGTGCTTGTTGCTTCACCGTATGGTGCGGCGAAAAAAGGGTCTTTTCGACGATGGTCTAATAAGGTTGGGATTGATTGTGCTGGGCCGCTGGTTGCGACGGGGATGGAGGGATGTTCCAGGCTCGCGAGGCCGTCTGCATAAGAGCGAAACCGTAAATGAGTCTTTTCCCTCCTGTCTTTGGGCGGCAACGTTGCAGCTTGCAGGCAGGAACTGCAGTCGAGTCGGCCGACTGCAAAGACAGCAAGCAGCATGGCATATGCCTGAGAAAATACTGTACGAACGACTGTGCAATTTGAACGAGCGAATTATCGCCTCTCGTATCCGGATTTTGGCAGGATCCTTCGCTGATGGGCGGACGTGTGATGGCTTTCGTCCGATGGGCGATGTGCCATGGCTGCTGGCCCTTGCGTTTTGTTTGTTGGTTCGTGCCTGTGCTTGTGCCTGTGCATTCTGTCTGTGGTTCGAGGTGGATCACCCATTCATTCCCTCCCAAGAGGCAGGCACGAGGCTCACAGACTGCGAGTCGTGGCGGCAGTTTCCCACATCCTCGGTGCGTCATCCGTTGTTTGATCTCCTAGCCTAGTTGCCTGGCAAGCTGGGAAGGCTGCGCCGGGAATTTTATCGACGGGCAGGATATGGCTGGTCCGTCTCTATTGTTTCATTAGTAGAATCTGGCTATCTAGGTACTGGTGAGTTGACCGCCTGTGGTGATGAGGCAGACCGCGTCTTTCCCGTCCTGGCTCCAGTTGCAATGCCGTCTCGGTCGAGGGAAGGAAGGGAAAGGAAGGAGCCTCCATGCCCCTGCCCATGTCCCTGTCCATGTCCAATGCCCAATGGCCCATGCTCTGGCGGACCTGCTGACCTTCGGCAGATTATGTAAGCTCGCTCAGCCGTGCCCAGGCTGCCCAGGGAGAAGGCTCCCAGTCGATCCACTTGCGGTGTTCCTTGTATCCCGTATCATGTCAAGGACCATGTATCATGTAGCTTTCCAATCCTCCCACGCCGGCCAGCCAGCCAACCAACCACAGTCTTGTGCCTAGCGCTGAGGCCACACCTGCCCTGTCCTCCGCATGTTGCCTCCATGTGAGTGAGCATGTACTGTCCTGTACTGCGGTATAAACCGTATACGGCTGTATGTGTGCATGTGCATGTGCATATACACATCAGTACGTGCTCTTGCTCTCCTGCTTGACTGCGGTCTCCCTGACTGCTATTTGTTCATACTCTCATGCCTCTAAGTGAGTTGACATTCATTCTCTGTGTGTGTACAAATACAGTATCTCAATTGTCGCAAAAGAGAGAGTAACAGAGGAAACACCGAGCTGTCAACCTCGAGCTGCGCCCTGCCTAACTCTCTCTTTCTCACTGCCCTACTGCAGAGTACTCTACTCAACTCTACATGCTCTAGCCCCAACCCATCTTTAATCAAGCTCTCATTCGCCGAGGCCGAGGTTCCGTATGACTTGGTCGCAGTCGGACTGCTGCAAAAGCCAAGTGCGGCGTGACTTGCAGGGACCAGGGCTCGAGGCCCACCTCTGGTGCGAAAGGACGTTAGCCAAGGGTCAGGTATCTGGGTACTACGGTACCTGAACCCACACAGTGCCAGTTTTCACGCACACCCTCGCACCTCCCCTGGCCGTGGTTGAATGGGGAACTGGGGGATCTGACCTGAGGGAACAGAAGGCTGGCCGGGTATTGCTGGTCTGAGGTCGGCAGGTGGTACCCTGACGGTACGTGCTGCCTTCCCAATCTCTCCCCCAGGAGCCAGCCCAAAGTGTAGGTTGTAGGCAAGTCACCTGTCTTGTCTCCCATGTTGCTGCTACTGCTGCTTGCTGCTCCTACTACAACTTAGCGGCAAGCACATAATCTTAGTTGCACCTGCCTGTTAATGTCCTGTCCGTGCTTCTTCTTCACCAATTGCCCTCTTCTTCCTCCTCTCACTCCCTCAACCTCGCTCACCTCACCTCGCCTCACCTCTTACTCTCCTCGCCCGCCTGGTCCAATTGCTCAACTTGTTACAGCACTTGGTTGAGCTGTCTGTATCAACTTCCGAGCAAACCGTCCAGTTGCTCTGCCGTCGAGTTCGCGTCTCCGGAAGAGGACATGAGATAGCACACCCACGGATCGTTTATACCTCCCAATCTACTCTCTTCCTCTCCTCCTCTCCCACCCTCACCCCGCCTCTCCTCGCCGCCGCCAGCTCGCGACTTGCCTGCCTGCCTGCCTGCTTGCTTGTCTGACTGCCTGTCTTCGCTGCGCCACTCAACTGCTTCCCCGCGAACATATCTGCCCAGAGAAGCATAATCGACCAGACCCGCTGGCACAACTCTTGGCTCGCTCGCTTGCTCGCTCGACGCTCGCATACTCGAGACCGCAAGCAGTACTCTATTTGCCTTGCGCCAGCCGTTCTTGTCGAAGTCAACCCGCGAACTACTTTAACTCAAGCAACTATGGGCAACGACGCTGGGCCGAAGCTCGAGTCCGCTGCCATGTCGACTGCCAACATGTCCAACTCTCCTCCTTCCACCGACCCAGATGTTACTGCTCCCCAATGCGATGACACTGGTATGCCAAATACCCATCCCCATGCTGCCTTCCCATGCTGTCTCGTGCAATACAATGCAATGCTTCTCCCTTGCTTGTTGGGCTTAACCTCTCCCACATACCCCACGCAAACAAAGCCTTGTACGGTCGGCTAATATGTGACTCCCACACGAGTAGAGGCCTCTACTATTACTGTCAACACTAAGACTCCGACTGCAAATTTCCCTCCTCCGAAGACTGATAAGCCCCGTCCTCATGGCTGCACCACTTGCGGCCGCGCCTTCGCTCGGCTGGAGCACTTGAAGAGACATGAGAGGTCCCATACAAAGGAGAAGCCATTTGAGTGCCCAGAGTGCAAACGCTGCTTCGCCAGGCGCGACTTGCTTCTGCGCCATCAGCAGAAGTTGCACCAGTCCACGGCCCCGTCAGCCCGTCCTCGCAACCGCCGTGAGAGCGCAAGTGGTGTTACCATTGGCCAGAGTCGCGCTCGCAAGAACAGCGTCGCCGGCCCGGTCCAGAGTGCCCCTCCAAACCCGGCGTCCATGAGACCGAGGGCCAATACCATTAGTGTTGTTGATAGCGCCGCTATACAGATGATGGCCGGCGCTGCCAACGGCCCAGTTGGGCGCATGCCCCCGACACACAGTCGCCACGACAGTCTGATTGGCCTGCCTTTCCATTATACTCACAACCAGTTCCCGGGCATGTCTTCAGTCATGGGCCACCGCGGCGTGCAACACGGGCTTCCAAAGTTGGAAACGAACGGGCTGAGCTACGACCAGGGCCTTCGCACCGCACCACCCCATGCCATTTTCCGCAACGACTTCATGGACAACCTGTTTGCTGCCCCGACCATTGATCCTCAAGCTCTCCATGTGGGAATGGAGTCCCCACAGTCAATCGGCGTCGATCCGCTTTCGCCCGCCTTCCACGGCCTGCCGGACCTATCGACCCAGGCTGCTGCTCACTTTGGACTGGAGGACTTTTTGATTACAGATTTTGGCCAACAGTTGACTTTCAACAACCTCAATGACAATGCTGTCGACGGCTCATCGTCCTCAGCCATCAGCACTGCAAGCCCCGGTGGCATGAGCGACGCCATGATCGACGGTTCCAACAATCCCGTTTCAACGGCCCCGGGCACCTCCTCGGCATGGGCCCCGGGCATGGTCTCTCCTCAGATGGGAAACCCTTTCAACATCGACTTCCCGAGCCATGTCTTCCCTGACCTCATGACCGGGGCGCCGGTCTCGCCACACCCAATGCAGCACGGCATGCTGAACGACGCCTACTTCACGCCACCTCCATCGTCCATGAACTCGGGCTCGCCGAACGTAATGTCGAGTATGAATACTCAGAACATGAACCAAACGTTGAATTTTGGTCACGGCCCGGAGACGCCGACTTCGATCAATGGTAGTACTCATGGCACCTCACCCGTCTCGACAATCACTGATTCAACAAGAAACGCCATCCTAGGTGCCCTGTCCACAGCCTCGCTGGGCTCAACTCTCGCCAACCGCAGATCCTCGTTCTCGGCCCACCCCTCGACTTCTTCCGCGCATGCCAAGGGTTCCCCGGACCCCGCCAGCACTCTGCCCAGCACCCACAGCCTGCAACGATACGTCGCCGCCTATCTGACTTACTTCCATCCGCACTTACCGTTCCTCCACATCGCGACATTGTCCTTCGAGATCCCAGCCCGACCGGCGAAGAATGACTTGGGCAGTATTAGGGGATCAGCGTGCCTGGTGCTCTCCATGGCCGCAATTGGCGCCTTGTACGAGAAAGAGCATGAGCGCGCTCGAGAGTTGTTTGAGATGGCCAAGAAGATGATTCAGACTTACTTGGAACAGCGAAGGAAAGCTAACGTCCGAAAAGCCGGGTTTCGAGGAGCCTCGTCCGAGCAAGACGCACAAGGGTTCCACGACAATTCTACAGACACTCCTGTGTGGCTCGTCCAGTCAATGCTCCTCAACGTCGTCTACGGCCACAGTTGCGGGGACCAGCTGGTTGGCAAGATCGCCGAGACGCACTGCGCTGCACTGGTTAGCTTGGCCCAGGGGGCTGGTTTACTGCGCCAACCACAGAACCATGCCGAGCAAGACACCCAAATGAGCGACGTCTCTGACGAGCATGCGGAATGGCTCAAATGGAAAGCCCTGGAGGAGCGGAAGCGTACTCTGTACACGATCTTCATCCTTTCCAGTCTGCTGGTCTCTGCTTACAATCACTCCCCTGCGCTTACCAATTCCGAGATTCTGCTGGAACTGCCTTGCGATGAAGAGTTTTTTGAGGCCGAGACGAGCACGGTCTTCAACGCCCGTGGAGGTGTTAGCGGGGCGAACCACAATCGCATGACCTTCCATGACGCCCTAGGAGACCTGTTACGTACAAATGAGAAACAGCGTCGTCTTTCCTTGAGCAGCGGACATGCGTTCAGTGCTAGCGAGCTTCCACCTACAACGCTCAAGCCCAGCACATTTGGCTGTCTCGTTCTGATCAACGCCCTGCACAACTACATTTGGGAGACTCGGCAGAGGCATCATAGCAACGTCTGGACCAACGAGGAGACCGAAAAGATGCATCGACACATTGAGCCCGCTCTCAAGGCCTGGCACGCAGCATGGGCTAGCAATCCCCACCATTCTGCCAAACGGCCCAACCCTTTTGGCAAGGGCCCCTTGTCTGCGGATTGCACACCGCTGTTGGATCTGGCTTATGTGCGTCTCTTTGTGAATCTCTCCCGCTCCAAAGGTCAGTTTTGGGAGCGTGACTGGGATGGTATGGCAGAGGAGCTGGCCCGTGGGAGTGAGATTGTCCAGCACGCAGAGCAGTCGTTGCCGTGCTCGGAGCCTGCCGTGACTGACAGCCTTGATCATATGGACACCACGGGCACCGCCGCCGGCTTGACAAACAACCAACCTGGCCAATCTCACACACAGCCTTCACTGGCTAGTCGGACGACGTCGAGACGCGAGAAGCATTTGCGGAAGGCGGCGTATTTTGCGGCTGACTCCCTATCAATGTCTGACAAGATGGACGTCACCTTTGCTGACTTCACTCGCCAGGACCTGCCGCCACAGTCTGCGTTGTGCGCTTTTGACTGTGCGCAGGTCTTGGCTGAGTGGGTTGCTACCCTGCAGGACAGAGTTGGTCAATACCTAGGAATTTTGGGCCAAGACGAGGTCGAGCTTTTCCAGGTCCCCGCCATCATGCTCCTAGAAGAGGAAGACGTTCAGCTACTGCGAAAGGTTCAAGATGTTCTGGACGGCCTGGAAAAGAAAATGGGAATGGAATTCCTTCGGGGTGTTGCAGGTGGTTACGCGGTCAAAATATTGAGAGCTACGGCCCACATAATGGCCAAAAGTACCGCTTGGCCTGGTGAGTCACGCCGTCAGAGTCTGCGGGCAGGTTTACGCACGTGGAATGCTAACCATTTTCTGCAGTCTCCCGATTAATGATCCAATGCCTTGAAACCCATTCCAGCCACATCAAAGCTCGAGTGGACAGGTCGGTGAGACCAGTCGAGTAGACATGGATCGGGTGCCTCCTGCGACGAACACCGGCATGGAGATTACCAGCGGCTACCATCGCCATTGAGCATGTCGGAAGACCATGCAGAGGCCGGAACCATAGGAGCAATCAGACATCAACACATCTGCCAGCTGCCATGCGCGTCCAGCTAGCTGCGAACGAAGGACGAATTTTGATTTCTGTGATCATTCAACTGCGAAAGAGGCATATGTATTCGCCTTCAATATCCATATTTTCCATTTTCGAGCATGCTTGGATATCGAAACCATACGTTGGGCAAGCAAGCCCCTTTTGATACGGATTGGCCACCCCTTGAGCCAACCCACCTATAGTAGCGACCAACGGTCCGCATACACGAAGTAATGGGATCATGAGTCAATACTGCAACGCATGAACGACACTGCAACGAACTACGAATGTGAAAAAGCGAATGAATTGACGCAGACGGCGTTCACTCGAAGGACTGAGGGTGAAAGAAAATAAACACGGCCAACTCTTTTACAATATCACCGGCGCATGATAGGTGTGGGACGGGAAATATCAAACCTCAGGACACAAAGCAGACGAAAAGTACCAAATGGTACCAAAATTGGGTGGAAAATCATTTCAAAGGAGTATATAGCCAATTTGACGGCTTTGGTCGGCGTGAAGTGGACGCCTGTGGAAATTTTAGGGGTCCACGTTGCAAAAAGTTCTGTAAATAGGGCGATATGGATCGGTTATGGGAAGGTAGGCGGGGCTAGCTATTGAAACTCTTGAAATGCAGATATGCCTTTCTCTGCCAGGACCTTTTTATGGGGAATTGATTTGATGTGACATCTGGTGCCTCTGACAGCGAGCTACCAAGAGTTTCTGGAGTCGTGGTAATAATAGTCGGCGCGTTGAGAGGAACTGAGGCGAGGCGTATACACGTAGATGGAACGAGGGGTCTGGACTGACAGCATACCTCGTGCGAGAAGAGAGGGAGACAGAAGGAGATGCGCACGCTTGGGGCTTTGCATGTGGTCTTGCGGCCGGGGGTGTTTGAAGTCGTACAGGGAGATGCAAACTGTTCTGGGAGTTGCCCTCGTGGCGAATAGGTAAGTTACTTGGTTGGAGAAGGGCGTCACGTCCGTCTCCTGGCTGAGCGATGGCTGGGATTGATGTCTTGTCTCCAACATGTTATGGATCTCTTTTCCCTTGTTGATCCATAAGTGAATTTTAATAATTATGATAGACCACACAATTATCTTGTGAGTTACGCAAGCCTGTCAAATAGCGTCGGGCTTCGGCTGGGACACAATCTGCAGTCCTTCTCCGACAGTCCTTTTTGACCAAGATGCCCCCAGCCAAATTGCTTGGTAGCCTCCCCAAGCACAAGTCTGTTTGCTCTCTGAGAACATAGGACACAAGGCGACCTACATGCGCCGGACCGCCCAAACCGGGGCGGGGGATTGCCATGCCCCTGGGACTACCACCCGCTGTCGCGCGAGTGATGTCTCTTGGACCTGGACGATTTGGCCGCCACGCTTCCATCCCTGCCGGGCCGTGATCTTCCGACGCTGCTCTGCGGAGGACATGGACCTCGCCCCGGCCGTTCTGCCGCGGGAGAGCAGCTGGTGTCGCTCTGGCGAGACGGCGGACGCCCATCGCGGCTCGCTGAACTGTCTCTCACCCGCCTGGGCCTGTACTCGGCAAGAAGATCACGGCGCGCCACCTCGGCGGTGGATCTCTCATTCGGGTCCTGCTCCAGGACTCGTGCGACTGAGCGCCTGACCAGTCCGTGCTCACACAGGGCTCCGACTCGAGAGTATCCAACCTTGGATTTCGAAAGGTTGGGGTCCTCCCTGTAGGACGCCCACTGCTTGATCCTGTTCATCTTGAGTTTGATAGCCCACTCCTGGGCGTCTTGCTGTACTTCCTGAGGGCAGAATATGCCCAACACCTCGAGCAGGGTGATGCCAAAAGCGTACATGTCGCCTGGCTGGTCGGTGACCGTGGGCCCCGAGCTGGTCATCTCGGGCGCCATGTAAGGCGGCTGGCCCTGTGGACGGGCGGCCCTGATCTCTCGCTGTTTCGCAGCATACTCGAGACCGGTTAGCTGGAACGTCATCTCTCCTTGCTCCTCAACAAAGACTATGGTCTGTGGCCGTATGTTACGGTGGACATACTCCTTCCTATGCAAAAACGCAATGGCCTGGAGGATTTGGTCCGTGAAGCGCGGCAGCCATGCAGGAGGGGGCTTGGACAGGTGCAGGTAGTCATGGCGGTGACATAGGGCGAAAACGCTCGATTTGGTCGCCTTGAAGACCAGCTGCACTTTCAAGCCTGTGCTCCAACCCTGATGATGGACAAGCTCGAGGATGTAGGGCTAGACTTGCAGGTCAGAGCATGGAACAGTAGACGTGGGCACCGAAAAGGGTCTTTAGGTCGAGGGGGGCTTCTTACGTGCTTCAGTGCGAGGAGCTTTTCGACCTCTAGCTTTAGGTCAGCCTTCCAAGGCTCCGCGGGGTCTTTCAGCATGTCCGGAGGCACCGTGCATTCCTTGACCGCGCAGATGTCGCCAGTCGCCAGGTCCACAGCCCTGTGGACTCTAGCCTGGTAGACGTATGTATCGCGGACTGAATCATTCTTGCCCCCGGACGTGCGGACCACCCGGAACTCGGCAGCGTCCCCCTTGCCATATTTGTGAAACTTCATCAAGAGGCGGTCGCGGTCGTCCTTTGCCACCGGCTTCGGCGTGTAACGCGCCGGCTGCTCATACTCCGTGTCCGGGATGTTCGGCGCGAAGGGCCTCGTCAGCCCCATGCCCCTGCCCGGCTTGTGCATGCTGTGGGCCAGTTCGGAGAGCTTGTCGCCCCAGTGTCTGACATCTTGTTCCTCTTCCATGGGCAGCGCCCACTTGAAATGGAAAGCGACGCCGACCCCCATGCGGATTCGTATCTCCCCGGGGAGGCCGCGCGGGATCACACGCCTTCGGGGATCTCCTTGGAGACTATACCTGGACATTGTCTTTCCATTATCAATGCATTCCATTGTGACATGATGTCCGGATGTCAAATCTTCGATCATCAAGTCGCCATTCAGAGTGAGGAAGAACTGGCAATGTACCCTGCCACGTGAGAGATTAGATTTGAGTCCCTTGAAACGATGACGGTCAAAGATTTTCGCATGGATAGGTTTTGAGGCGGGAAGAGAGACAAACTGTGAAAACTCTTCATCTGGGAGGTAGAAATCATTCAGTTTGGGGAGGCTACCAAACGATACGAGCTTCCCTGGGAACCTAGACTGTTGTATCGCCTTGAAGTAGAAAGACTTGGTACGCTCGTTGTAAAGTTTTGCGTTGTCTGACACGATGGCTTCTGTGAGCGCCGCCTTGGGAAGGGGTTTGAGCTCGAAGAGATCCCGTTTATCCAGCCCATGCATGTTCTCTGAAAGTTTTCACGCTGCAAGCAATCTACCCGGCGCTAAAGAAAAAAGAAAAGAGAAAAGACAAAAAAAGGAATGGGAACACAGACACAAGAAAAGAAAGCGGGTAGGGCGGAAGCGGTTGGAGGGGCTGTGAGAACCATATAACGAAGACCAGCTTCTAGAGACTATTAAGCACGCACAGCACCTGAATATGTGGCTTGCGAGACTAGCTGAATGATTGGTACTCGGTATCTGGTGCTGTCGTCTTCTTTTAATTAATGCGTCACGGTCCTCAGCAAGGACGAGAAGCCGACTTGATACACCAACACACTGCATGGTGTTGGCCTCGGCCGACCAACGCAGTTCAAGAATGGGTGGCCCCTAGGTCCAAGAGCAACCGACTCAGCGACCGAGATATCGGTGGGGCCATGGTTGCGACTTGTGCTTTGGATGTGTCTACTACAGATTCAAGATGCAAGCAAGATCTATAGCACTGCCATGATGGATCGTCTGGCTCCTATTAGATTAAGATCCACAGTACGGCATTTCTGATCACTGTGCATGGCATGCGTGAGCTTTGACTGGTCATTGACCGGTCAGAATTGTGTAGGTACGAAGCTGCGGCGCATGTGGTTCACCTAAAGGCCAATACTGAGACCCGGCTTGACCTGCTTCGCCATACAAGAGACCTGTGTGGTTTCAGGGCTCCCAAAAGCTGGCCTGAGTCCTCCCAGACCTACCTGATGTCTTTTTTTGCAAAACAAATCAGACCCCACGGAAAGTATTACTCACGATCGGCCTCAGGAAAAAGGAATGTTTCTTCATAGAAGGATCACTTTCAATGGCTTGCTTCTTCACATTTCAACTCTGAGCGTTTGCCTCATGGGATCGAGTCAACGCCCAAGCCTTGGATATCAGAGATCTTGAATAGAAGCAGCAGCATTTAGCAGCATTCAGATGTCTAACCGGAACAGTCCAGCACTGACGATCTGATCGATGCACGTCATCGATGACCCAGGTTGGGAGAATCTGTAGGATGGAAACATCCATCACCAGCAGACGAGCAAGCGCGCAACAAACACTACGACGTACATTGCACAAGTGCCCAAGACAGGGTATGCACCGCGAATCATGAAAGTGATGAGTTAGAAAATTATCGGGGCGAGGTGGACTAATTCCCCATCCAGCAGCCTGGCATGCCTACGTGATCATAACGGCGTAGCCTAGTGAAAGTGACAAGAGGCCCTTTCTTACTCTAAAATAGACGTGGAATCCGCAAAATCCCACCGGATTGCCTCCCAGGAACGGCTGATGATAACAAAACTCGACTTAGGACGGGTATAACATCGACCCGACCAGAAATTCATGGGAACCTTACAATGTCTCCCTGGAACCGTCAACCCTGGCCTCTAGTAGAGTATAAAGAAGAAGAACGGGAAGGAGAAGGAGAAGGCTGCAACAACGCCCTAATGCGCATGGCAAGTGCTCTCTACGCCTCGCCGCTCTCGTCCTCGCGCTTCAGCTGCTGGCGGCGGTTATATAGGTCGCGGCTGAGAACATTCTTGAAGCCGCGGTTCTTGAGCTCCGTCATGATCTTGCTGACCTGCCAGCCCTGCCTCAGCCACCCGTCGACCTCGGATGCGACTGCGGGGGGCAGCTTCCGGCTGCGTGGGTCCTCGCTAGGGTCCGAGGGCGGGTGGTTGTGCGTCGTGGTGCCCGGGGTGATGTGGTGGTGGACGACCCACATGTTGGAGTCGCGGAAGGTCTCGACGCACTCGAACTTGAAGGGGCAGTTGCACTTCTTGGAGCTGCGCTCGGGCATGCCGGCGGCCTTGGAGGCCTCGCTGTAGCGGGCCTCGCCCGCGCGGAAGCAGATCCAGCGGATCTTGCGCTTGCCCTTGCCCATGTCGCGGGTGCCGCTCATGCGCATCGAGTAGCCGCGCGGGATGGTGAACTGGTCGAGCTCGAGCTGCATGGTGGCGCGGCTGGAGATGGGGAAGCCCTCGGGCGGGATCTCCATAGCCACGATCGGGGGCATGGCGTGGAGGACAGCGGCCGGCGGCGGGGCCATTTGCGGCTGTTGCTGTTGCTGCTGTTGCTGCTGCTGCGCCTGTTGTTGTTGCTGTTGCTGCTGCGCCTGCGCCTGCTGCTGCTGCTGCTGCTGCTGATGTGATTGTTGCTGCTGTTGCTGCTGTGGTGGGACAGGCGGCGCAGGGTGGGCATTCATGGCGGCAGCCTGGTTGGCGCTGGCGAGGGCCAGTACGGGGTCGGTATTGTCGACGACATTCTGGTTGTGATGGGTCTGGGGCTGGGGAGGCGGAGGAGGGTTCACGTTCTGTTGGAATTGAGGCTGGTGGTGTTGTTGCTGGTGGTGCTGCACCTGGGCGCGCAGCGGGCTCTGGCGGGGTGGGGCCAGGCGGCCCTCGGCTCTAAGGACAGCCTCGACGTTGTCGAGGCGCTGCTCGATGTCCTGGAAACGCTGGTCGACGATGGCATTGACGCGCTGGTCGATGATGGAGGCGAGGGTGTTGGGCAGGGTTGCCAGCAGGTCGGGAACAAAGAACCCCTGCTGGGTCGGATTCGCCATCTTATCTGATGGAGATGGGGATGGACCGTCTCCCTGGGTCTGGGGCTGCTTGGAGTGAGGATTGGCAGGCTGTGGGTGTTGCGGACAGACGGACAGACGAGGATGGTTGATTGATGCCGACACAAAACACGTCTGCACAAATAAGGATTTGTGGCCCGTGCGCCTCTCCCGCCCACCTGCCCACCACGGCCCACCTGCGCCGTCATGCAATCGGACCACCTGCTCCGCGGGCCTCCAGCCGTGACTAAGCACAGGGTACCTAGGTACATCCTGCCAGAAGAAGCAACGGATGGTCTGCTCTACAAGTCGGCTGAGTACATAGACTGGCTACCTGCTGCCTAGACTACATGGGTAGACACCGCCTCCAGAAGCAGCATCAAGCATGTTGTGTACCGACACGTGTTCTTGGTTTACCGTACTTCTCACTGCCTCGATTGCACATGGATATGCTTGGTAAATGCCTCTGGATTTGTGCAGCCTCTTTGATCGCCACTGAGGCCTCAGACTGTCGCCAGAAACGGACACTTGTCATGCGTTAAGGAACACCAGCATGACGCAGCTGGGATCATTGAATTTCTGCGTTCTATTTGCAGAAGCGACACATGAAATTCATATCATCATGGTGAGTAGACAGATAGAATCTGGACATTAGAAGTATTCACAAGGCACCAATCTGGACGTCCGGTCATTTAATACCGAGCAGGACCACGGCTGCACACTCCAATCGAAGGAACAGTAGATTGGCCTGATGCACTCACCTAAACATATCAATTAATGATTCTAAATTCATAGATAAGTCAGAACCCGATTTTGGGTTGAATCCTTTCAAAGTAGCAGTTGGATAGATCTTGTAAACTGGAGGCAAGCTGAATGTGTCGATTCGTTGAACTGGTGCCTGGCAAGTTCCATCATCACTGAAAGAGGGCATAGATGCAAACTGTTGCTGTTGCTCGGGATTAATATGTCAAAGATAGCTCCCAACGATAATGAAAGTCCCTCCCCCTCGCAGTTCCGGTAAGACGGAGAGCATTGCAGTTACAATCACGGCGTGCCTACGGAATGCAGAATGACTCCCATCAACCTCCAATCTCGCCATATCGACAACATTCTCTGATAACCCGGTAGGGTCATGATTCCTATATCTGGTTTTGAACAACATTTCAATGAGTACACCGAAAGAAATCTACCGGTCTAATCGCCAAGTTCATAATCGGACATCTTGCACAAAACATGTCGGACTCCTACTTCCTTTGTCCGAAAAGATCATCTCCCGCGTCCAACTCCCGACACCCTTCCAGAAAATGTCTCAGCCATGAACGACACATCGTTGAACATCACCGCAAACCCAACGAGATTGTCTTTCGCAAAATGTGGCGAAGCATCCCCGGTGGCTCTTGGCAAACGGCCGCAGTTGTGCATTTTGCCTCTCGCAGATACCATCATCTGAGGCCTCATTGAAACCAGCGAGCAGACCCTGACTGGTTTTGTTGTGTGAGCACGCGGTGAATTACACAGTCCCGGTGGCTGGAGTTTCTGGCATAACGAATACGCGACACTTTTTAGTTTTTTTCGTTGTCGGCTCTGAGGAGCCACTATCTACTTAGTCAGTCGTGCCTGGCATTGACGCGGACGGCGGGATTGCGCCTGCTCGCGTGCAGCTGAGTCGCAGCAGCTGAGGATCAGTGGCTGTGTTTTTTCCCTTGAGGATCGCGCACCAGAGGATCCTCTGTGTGAGATCGTGACGATAAGACTTGCACTAGTGATGACAGAGTTTCTCGAATATTGGGTACCGATGAGGCTCTCTCTGCCTACCTGGGCAGCCTGGCCCAAGGGCCGGGGAGGAACCTCGAAGCAAGGGCGCACACTTGTGAGCCGCCAAGACTTTACAGCCGGTGCGACAAGGACTAATCGCTGACCAAACAGCACTTTTGCTCCGGTAGCTCTTACGGACTTTTGAACTGCGTGTTGTGTAATATCACACCATCGAGATAGTGTCTACTGATTACAACTTGTCGACTGGCAGTTACCGAGTGTTCATGCCGCTAGGTAGCCGTCGAGACCGGAGTGGTAACACATTGGCGTTCAACAACATTAACTTTGCAGTCGTAGACATAGTGTAATCAACTCAGCTCCTATCAATTGGTGTGTTACGCACCACTTATCAGCCACACCGGTGACTGTGAGAGCGGGGAGACTTGAATGCATTTCACTCAGCAGCATAGCCGAGTACGTACGTACGCATCATAACGCACGTTGAGATCCCGCACCTCGCTGCGCCAGAAACACTCCGTGCAACTGAGTTGGCACGCAGCACGGGCGATATCTCAATGCCGATATAACCCCATCGGAACAAAAGAAGAAAAAAAATGCCTTGACCTAACGAAGTTCATGGGCCAAGGCGAGGCAGACTGGCCATATCGTCGGGGAAATGGGCCCGGGACGGTCTCAGATCTTCCCGGCCGCGTTGAAGGGCATCGCAACACCCCTCATCCAGGCCATGTCAATATCGACAATGACTGGAGAACAGTCCATGACCGTGACAGCGATCGGCGCGGCACACAATACCTCGTGTGTGCGAGATGAGACTTGCACAGCCCACAAAGTCTCGGCCATGATGGCCGGTGCACACCACGAGCATGTGCACCCCCCATCTGGCCACACCCGGTTGGTGCGCCTGGTGTGGTTCCGTGGGGGGCAAAGAGAGAACATGAGTTCGTGATGGCTTCCGAACAAATTTCCCTCCCCTCCTCCTCCGAGAGCGAGGCACCGCATCTAAGTTAGGGCTCGGCTTGGCTCTTCCCGCACCTCCCGCCAAGGCAGCGAGAGGTTTTCCCATCCACACTCCCCCGGGAGGGCGATATCTGACTGCCGCGAGCGAAGGGGTGGAGACGGACCGGAAGTGAACATCAGTGAGGAGAACCTCCCTGGCCGAGGTGCTCAGCCTTACTTGGCATATGCAATGGCAGGGCAGCGGAGCTCACAAGAGAGCCTCGGCAAAAGATACCAGCCTGTTTGGTAAGCTCGCTCTTGAGATTGTTTCTAGCCCCCCCGGGGCGAGAAGAGAAAGAGAGAGGGTGGGAGCAAGGTAGGGCGGAGGCGGCGCGCAAACAGGATTGAAACATTTCTTGGACATTGGATGATCGCCCGCCGTCCCAGCTTGACGGGCGAGGATGAGGATATTCTGAAACTGTGCCGGGAAGTGGTGGCTTGTGCAAAGTCTTTGCCCAGAAGTCTGCTGGAATTCCGCTCGGAGATGAGACATTGGCACGACTCCTGGTTTACTAGCACAGAGCATCTGCTAGTTCCGAGGCAACTCTTTTTTTTCTTGTCTCTCTTGATGATCTGCGAACTCGTCGCATCTTCGAACCGACGTGCCTAGCTTTCG
This sequence comes from Diaporthe vaccinii, assembly GCA_039880775.1. NCBI lineage: Eukaryota > Fungi > Ascomycota > Sordariomycetes > Diaporthales > Diaporthaceae > Diaporthe > Diaporthe vaccinii. The sequence continues at coordinate 2,431,912 of JBCEDN010000004.1, forward strand.
GCACTATCCATGGCCTATTTGGTCCATTTCTAGATTTGGCATCCTTATTTCTCGTCGTCCTCCTTCGGTCCGCGCGTCGGTGGGTAAGTTCCCCGGTATAGATAGGAATGGGAAGATTATAACCGGGACCGCATTGTTGCTGCAGACTGTTGCTCTATATCACGCTAGTCATTTTGGATTATCACAATGCATTACAGCAATATACGTCGAGTCATCATAAATTTTACTGAGCGCGCCAAGAAGGAGTCGCGGTGAAGAGGAGTCTGTGTTGCAGTGTGCATTGTGTTGTTGTAGCTTAACCAACAGCACACAAACAAGTTTAAACCGACCAGTTACACCGAAAACCCCCCATTGGCGCGGGATGCACCAAATGACGCAATTGGGGGTGCCGACTCGCGATGAATCTGACCCGCCTGTGGGTGATGTTTCGTTAAGCCAAGGGCCTAACATGTAATAGTGCCCGATCTCTAGTAAAACGAGCGGCAATCCAGGGAGGGAACTCAAGATTTGTTAAGTTTTGCCGATGTGGGCGGGTGCAGCATCGTTGGTACAGCGTGGGTGCAGGCAGCGCGGAGTGGAGGCAGAGCGCAAGAGCTTGTCAAACATCGAGAAGCATTCGCTCGCGGCAAAACGAGCCCCTCCAGCGGCCGTGGGCGGCGGATCGTTACCTGCCCAGTGACTTGGCGGATGGGGATTCTCAGAGCACAGCCTCCCTCTCGTGCACTACGGCCTTCTTGGCGTGCAAGGAGGGCCGAAGTTTGTTTTATGGCTCTGGAAAACAACGCATCCTCTCTCCCCTCGGGCTGGCTATCTGGGCTTGTCAAATGACCGTGACCGTGACCGTGACCGTGACCTGGACGGCGACCGTGCTGAGGGGAGTGGCCAGCCAGCCGGTCGAGTTGGCCACTCCGCGGGCTGTGTCTCCCTGTTCGGCGAGATATCGTTGGCCGGTTTGTGTGCTGTTAACTGAGCTGGCACTCAGTCATTTTGCACGGGGTGCACAATTGTCTGAGTAATGCAAGCGTGGCAGACCCAAGCCCAGCCGTCATAGGAGAACAGGTGGGATCTTGGGTCCCGTTAGGCAGGCCACGGGAGTAAAAGACTAGATGACCTAGATGGCTTACCGTGAACAATACCTGGCGTGCTGGCTGACCTAGTGTGGGGTGGGGTGGCGTCGCTAACAGATGTCAGCCCAAGGATCGTCTCGAGTTGCCGTTAGCTGATAGGGAGAAGGGCAGAGGGAGAAAAAGAGAAGAACATCAAAACAAAGTGAGAGCGAGTTACCGAATTACCGAGTGAGTGGAACGAGACTGAGAAAGTGAAATGCATGCATGCATGGCAGCATGGGGTGACAAGAGAGCCGACAGAAGGAGACAGCGTTTCGCTTGTATCATGGCAAACACGCGCGACGCAGATCAGGACAGCGGCAACCAGGCGGTAAGAGAAATCAAGAATAACACTACGCAGTATTACCAGCACATGGGCACGCACATGGACACACGGGCAAGAAGGGCAGCTCGCTCGCAAGAGAAAAGGAAGCTTGGAGGGGGAGGAGGGCCTTGGCTTGCTAAGGGCCAAACTCACTTATAAGGTGGCCCGTCTCGAAACGGCGCTGGTTGGCGGCTCGGCAGCTCGGCAGGCCTCCTCATGTTGCCCGTCTGGCTGGTTCTGGCCGGCCTGCAGCTTGCACAGCCTCACTGCGAATCTCCCGGCCAAGCTCGCTCGGGCTCTAGGCACGGATCTGACCTGCCAACTTCGGACCTGCAGCGTAACACGCGCCCTCTCTCCCTCTCGCCTCTCCGCGCCTCTGCTTTCTGCACATTGCCCGGAGGCTGGCAGCTGGGCGGGCCATGGATCGGGAGGGCAACCGCAATATCCCCAAGAGATTGAGCCTACACTCTTTTTTGTATCTTTGTAACCATGTACCTGGCGGTGTTTTCCAAGACATCGTGCCCCGCCTCTGGGCCAGGCAGACCGCACTCCGCCTCCCCGTTGGGACGCCAGGACGCCTACATCTGGCTCAACTCTGTGCTCGTTCTTCATCTTCGTACACATTCGTACACCCTTTCCCATTGCCAGGACCCATACCCTTTTCCCAAAACCACCCATACCCATGCTCGCTCCCTCGAGCCCTCATCCTGTCCGTCCTTCCAGTCCACCTCGCCATCCACATGCCAACTCCCCCATACAGCACAGCACAACTCAGTGGCCTCCCACTTACTCCTTTTATATACCCAGCTCCCCTCCAGCCACATCAACCGTTTGCATGTCTGCCTACTTTTGTGTAACAGTAGCTGCTCTACACTACAATACGGATCTGGTTCACACAACTCGCTAATCCGCTCAACATCTTTGTTTGACCGAGGGCCTGGTGTGCCCGAAAGTCCTCACTATTTACCCACTATCCCGACCGCCTCACCTTGAACCCGCGGCCTAAATACGTACAGATATACATCTTTTCATACGTACATACACACATACGCAAATGACAACAGCCGTATAACGTCTGTTCAGACTCCCAAACCAGCCATGGCGAGCCACAACACCAACAACAGCAATACCCTGGCGCCGCCATCTCTTTCGGTGAACACACATGTTCGCCAGGACTCTGGTGCCAGTACGCTTGGAGTCTCTCCCTCAGGAGTGTCCACCACGTCAAACCCCTTCCTGACTCCAGCAGGTTCAGAAGACCCCTTCCTCACCCCAAACAACAGAAGCCGGTCCACCAGCGTCACCACTCATGTCGTCGACAGGGACGAGGCCCTGCGGCCGGATCCCGGCACCGAGGGCGACTTCAAGGTCGACGACAACCCCTTCGCCTTCAGCCCGGGCCAGCTCAACAAGCTGCTCAACCCAAAGTCTCTCGCCGCCTACAGGGCGCTCGGCGGGCTCAAGGGCATAGCCAGGGGCCTCCAGACGGATCTCGACGCCGGCCTGAGCATCGACGAGACCAGCGTGCCGAGGAGGATCGCGTTCCAGGAGGCGGTTGACGGAAACGAGGCCAAGGCAGAGTCGCCATCAACACCCGGCGGAGAGGCATTCACCGACCGGACCAGGGTATACGGCCGCAATGTCCTCCCGCCCAAGAAGGCCACGCCGCTGTGGAGGCTCATGTGGAATGCCTACAACGACAAGGTCCTCATCCTGCTGACCGTCGCCGCTGTCATCTCCCTCGCCCTGGGCCTGTACGAGACCCTGGGCGTCGACCACCCGGAAGGAGCTCCGCCAGCCGTGGACTGGATCGAGGGCGTCGCCATCTGTGTTGCCATTATCATCGTCGTCGGCGTCGGCTCGGTCAACGACTGGCAGAAGGAGAAGGCCTTTGTGCGGCTCAACGAGAAGAAGGAGGACCGGGAGATCAAGGTGATCCGCAGCGGCAAGGCCGTCATCATCAACGTGCACGACCTCCTGGTCGGGGACGTCGTCAACCTCGAGCCGGGCGACCTCATCCCCGTGGACGGCATCTTCATCAGCGGCCACGACCTCAAGTGCGACGAGTCCTCGGCCACCGGCGAGTCGGACGCCCTCAAGAAGACGGCCGGCGAGCAGGTCTTCCGGATGCTCGAGAACGGCGAGAAGGCAAAGTCGGGCGACCTGGACCCCTTCATCATCTCGGGCGCCAAGGTCCTTGAGGGCATGGGCACCTTCGTCTGCACCTCGGTCGGCCCCTACTCCAGCTTCGGCAAGATCATGATGTCCGTCCGGACCGAGGTCGAGGCCACGCCCCTCCAGAAGAAGCTCGAGGGCCTGGCTGGCGCCATCGCCAAGCTCGGTGGGAGCGCCGCCCTGCTGCTGTTCTTCGTCCTGCTCTTCCGCTTCCTGGCCAACCTGCCAAACGACAACCGCGACGGCCCCACGAAGGCATCAACCTTCATGGTAAGCTTACACTGACCTCCTCAACACCGGGGAAATTTTAGAAGCTGACTTGTCAAACCAGGACATCCTGATCGTCGCCATCACTATTATCGTCGTTGCTGTCCCAGAGGGTCTCCCACTGGCCGTGACACTCGCCCTGGCCTTCGCAACCACCCGCATGCTCAAGGAGAACAACCTCGTGCGGGTGCTTCGCGCCTGTGAGACCATGGGTAACGCCACGACCGTATGCTCCGACAAGACCGGCACCCTCACCACCAACAGGATGACGGTCGTCGCCGGCACGTTCGGATCCGCCAGCTTCGCCAAGTCCGAGGGCGACAAGTCCGCCGTGACGGTCTCCCAGTGGGCGACCAGCCTGTCCCCGGCAGCCAAGGAGGCCATCGTCCAGTCCGTCGCCGTCAACTCGACCGCCTTCGAGGGCGAGGACCAGGGCCAGTTCGCCTTCATCGGGTCCAAGACCGAGACTGCCCTGCTGCAGCTGGCCAAGGACCACCTGGGCATGCAGTCGCTGCCCGAGACGCGCGCCAACGAGCAGGTCGTGCAGATGTTCCCCTTCGACTCGGGCAAGAAGTGCATGGGGGCGGTCATCAAGCTGCGCGACGGCGGGTGCCGGCTCCTGGTCAAGGGCGCCTCCGAGATCCTCCTGGGCTACTGCTCCTCCGAGGCCGACATCACCGACCTCTCCGTCTCCGGCCTGGGCCGGTCCGAGAAGGACCAGCTCCTCAAGACCATCGACGGCTACGCCCGCCAGTCGCTCCGCACCATCGGCATCGTCTACCGCGACTACCAGCAGTGGCCACCGCTCGGCGCAAACGTCGAGGACGGCTCCGTCGAGTTCGCGTCCGTCCTCAAGGACCTCGTCTTCCTCGGCGTCGTGGGCATCCAGGACCCCGTCCGCCCGGGCGTGCCCGAGTCGGTCAAGAAGGCGCAGCACGCCGGCGTCGTCATCCGCATGGTCACCGGCGACAATGCGGTGACGGCCCGCGCCATCGCCATCGAGTGCGGCATCCTCACCGAGGGCGGCGTCGTCATGGAGGGCCCCGTGTTCAGGACCCTCAGCGACGCCGACATGGACGCCACCCTCCCCAAGCTGCAGGTCCTCGCCCGGTCCTCGCCCGAGGACAAGAGGATCCTGGTGACCCGGCTCAAGCGCCTCGGTGAGACCGTGGCAGTTACCGGAGACGGCACCAACGACGCCCCTGCGCTCAAGGCTGCTGATGTTGGCTTCTCGATGGGTATCTCTGGGACTGAGGTCGCCAAGGAGGCGTCTGCCATCGTGCTGATGGACGACAACTTCTCGTCCATCATCATGGCTCTCAAGTGGGGCCGCGCCGTCAACGACGCGGTCCAGAAGTTCCTCCAGGTATGTTCACCCACTCAACCCATCCAAGCTGCCCCCACCCCAACCCGTCTCAACCTGCTAACCCAACATGCAGTTCCAAATCACCGTCAACATCACAGCCGTCCTCCTCGCCTTCGTCTCCGCCGTCTCGGACCCGGAGATGCGCTCCGTCCTGACGGCCGTGCAGCTGCTGTGGGTGAACCTCATCATGGACACCTTCGCGGCCCTGGCCCTGGCCACGGACCCGCCGACGGAGAAGATCCTCAACCGGCCGCCGCAGGGCAAGAAGGCGCCCCTGATCACGACCAACATGTGGAAGATGATCATCGGGCAGGCCATCTTCCAGCTGGCCGTGACCTTCACGCTCTACTTTGCCGGCCCGCGCATCTTCCCCTCGTACACGGACACGGAGCTGCGCACCGTCGTCTTCAACACCTTTGTCTGGATGCAGATCTTCAACGAATTCAACAACCGCCGCCTCGACAACCGCTTCAACATCTTCGAGGGCCTGCACCGCAACCAGTTCTTCATCGTCATCAACATCCTCATGGTCGGCCTGCAGGTCGCCATCATCTTTGTCGGGGGCCGCGTCTTCTCCGTCGCCGAGGGAGGGCTCAACGGGCCCCAGTGGGCCGTTTCTATCGTCCTCGCCCTGCTGTGCATGCCCTGGGCCGTCGCGGTCCGCCTGTTCCCCGACGCGTGGTTCGCGCGCGTCGCCCATATCGTCGGGGGCCCCGTGGCTATCGCCTACCGCGCCCTTGGCCGCTTCTTCAGCAGGATCGGGAGGCTGTTCAGGAAGAACAAGAAGACTTCTGATGAGGAGGCGACAACCGGTAGCGAGGACGGCGAGGCGCAGATGCGCCAGAGGACGAACTCTGACCCCGTCGAGTCGCCCGTCGTCGTCGTCTCGGATACTGATGGGTTTAACAACAACAATGATAACATCGCCACCGCCCCGGAGATCATGGTTGAGGATCCCGAGGGTAGAAAGGGTCACTAGTGTGTGAGTGAGTGTGTGTGTGTGTGTGTGGGCATAATTGTACTTTTATATATACATATGGCGTTCTGGCTGGGGCGGCGCGGGGCAACGGAGGGGAAAGGGGGGTTGGGCGGGCCTTTGGGTTTACGAAGATACCGACGAGACGACTTTAGAATACCTCATGTATATACCAGATACTAGTACATCACGAAGAATATGTTGACCATACCCTTGATAATCTGTGTGAATTGTTAGTATCTTTTCGCACAAGATACAACCTCACCCACCCGCTATATCAAATACTACTGACCTTGGAAGTCCAATGTCGAGAACGGGTAGAATCGAAACTGTTCAAACTCAATATCAATTCAATAATAAAGTCCATAAGATATGGCCATCGAAGGACTCCTTTTTCCAACGCTGGCACCCCATGAAAATGATACAGTTCAAGATTTAGATTAAATACTGGAAAGAAAAAGGTCCGATAGCCTTTCCAGCAGATGCTGCTGGATATCCCATAATGCATGTGTGAAGTACAGAGTGCCACATGAAGGACGCCATTCGGAGGGAGAGGATTTAGAAGCAATAAATACAAGACTATGATATGACACATCTGTCAAATCAGAGCCCCATCGCGTACAGAGCGCCGACGGCAACGGCACCATAGGCAGCAAAACCAGCACCAGCCGTAGGCGCAGCGTTAGCAGCCTAGGCGAGAAAGAATCGTTGTCAGTCTCGACGTTCATTTTGCACCCAAACAGCCAAAGTATAGGGACAAAGCAGAAAAGCAAAACTCACCGAGGAAGCAGTGCCAGACGCAGACGCAGCAGACTCAGACGCCGAAGAAGAAGCAGAAGCGGAGGCAGAAGCAGAAGCACCGGTGGCTGACGCAGACGCAGAGGCCGACGACGACGACGACTCGGAGCCGGCAGCGGCCGCAGCCTCGCACGCCGCCGTGCTGTTGCTAGCCACGACGGCGGTGCCCACGGCCTCCTGCTGGCCGGTGAGCGGCTCGGTGTCCAGGTCACAAGAGGCGGCGGCCGTCTCTATGCTGGCGCCGTAGTACTTCCAGATGTCCTCGTTGTCGGGCCCGGCGCACTGCAGGCAGTTCTTGTAGTTTGTCTGGAAGACCTCGTCGTCACAGATGGTGGCGTTGCAGTTGCGGACTTCTATTATTGCCTGGCCTGGATTTGGGTGTTGTCTGTGAGTTGGGGATGTTTTGGGTCTAAGGTAATTGGGTCAGAGTGGTGGGATGAGACTTACCGCAGTTGTCGTGGCAGTTGTATGATGGGGAGCCGACGGACTCGTTCTGGCGCTTTGCGAGGATGGGGTGGATGAACACCCCGGCTGGGGCGAAGTCACTCGCCAGCGTCGTGGAAGCTGCGAGAGCTGTGCCGATGATCCATCCGAGGGCGACCATTTTGATGTACTTGTGGTTCTGAGAGACCAAAGGCGGTCAGGAATGAATGTTTAGCTACTAAACACGCAGGTGAGGCGAGTGGGAAGAAGGGGAACAAAGCTAGATCTTGACACGTGAAAGGCGAATTGGCTTTTTAATGTGGACGGGTCGGTCACATAGGCGACATCATGCCAGCCCAGCCCCCAGCCAGCCAGTTGACCGCTCACAAGTGGAGTCTTGGCACGAGAGTAGATACATTGAACTGGCTGATCCGGGATGGACCGAGTCCCTCCCCGTTCCCAGCCCTGTCAACTCGACATCCCTGGGGAGCCAGATCGACCCACCGGGAAACAGACATTCCGGACAGGAGCCTGGCCTCCAGAAGGAAGAAGACTCGGGGGTGTATCTCGCATATCCGTGGTGGGCGCTTCCAGCATCTCCAAATCTGGAAGAAAGCATGAGATTTTACGGCCACAGCTTCCTGGACGAGTTAGCATGCCCCCGACAAGCGAGTTTCGCCAAGTTGACAGCTGATGGACGGCCGCCGGCACCTTCGACAAAGGTTGGGCTGGGAGGTCGGATCCGAGTCCTGCTCGCGGCTCGCTAAGCCAGGGCCAAGGTTGAAATGGCTCTTTTGCGGTGGTGGCACTCACCGAAACGACGCCGATTGGACAGGGCGACGGTGAGGGGACCACCGTCGGATGATCTGATAAGATTAGATCATAGTTTGGGTCTCCACTACTCTGCATCGAGCTCGGACACTAAGACCGCTAGCGCAATCAGATAAGAAGGAGGAGGAAAAGGCTAAACAGCAAACTTGTTCGTCCCCGTTGATGCTCCACACCTGCCTCAATCCCCCGACCGTCTCTCCAGCTTTTCATCTGCCACGGATGCCAGTGAGGATCATATGGGCCACATATTCACTTGAAGAGAGAGTCTGAGTGTGGGAAGAAAAATCATGCTCTGCCTACTTGAGCGCAAGGTGGCCGTACACTACACTATTTACACTTAGTGTAGTATAGTGCGTGTAAATAAACCCATTATACCCATTACATTGAAGGCATTTTTGAATCCATTATATCACACTGAAGAGCCCAGTGGATGTAGTATAGTGTACGGCCACCTTGCTTGAGCGCCAGAAGCCCGTCAACATCTCGTTCGATTTGACGGACTTCAGACTCGTGAACGGATTGAAAGAATGATACTTCTGGAAGCCGACGTTACACTTGCTTGAGGACCCATTCCAATGGCGCCCAAGAACTCAAAGATGGTCGGCAAGTATGGGCGGACCCGTTTTATTGCTGTCTAGGACCTTATTCATATGCAAGCAATGACTGTCCAGGTGCGACCCACTTGTTTCCACCGAGAATGACTCCTCCGGCTGCATTGTGACCCGCAACAGACCGCAATGTGATGTGTTCCTCAAATCCGAGGTGCATACCTCACAATATGCCAGACCGGGGATTGCCTTTCTATCGGAACCTGGAGACATGATCCGCAAACCACGAACACCGAGAGTAGGTATTGCATCTCCAGATTGCAAGTGCTTGAGGATGATAAAAAACGCCATGAAAAAACGGCATCGAGCCAAGGACCAAGATTTGCCTAATGGAGCCATGATAAGGCAGGCGATAACGTCCGACTTGGCAGACGAGCATACCGAATCCGCGGAAAGCGATGTCGGTGGGCCCCATCTGATGGTCAGGTCAAGGCTCGACAAGCGACTTCCCACACCCACTTCGACGAGAGCCACTCATCGGGCGGGGCCCAGATTCTCTTGGTCCTCGTCTTGCATGTCAATCAGCAACGTCCACCCAAGACGGAGCTTGGCATCGCCCTTGACAGGCAGCTCGGCCCATTGACTGGCCCAGCCGACGTGTCGTTCGATTCGCCCAATAGGCATCGTTCGTCAGGGTTCTCCCAAGTCTTTTCCATCACACCCTCCACCGCCAGGTAAATCCTTTCTGAGTCGGCGCCCCCACCCACGACTGCATGTTGTTCTCGGTCTGCTGCTGCCGTGTCTCCTGTTCTCGTACCATTCGGAGCGCCGCTGCTTTCGACCTCCGCCCTCCGAGTACATATTAGTCAAGGGACCCATTTGCTGCTTGCAGCCTCGTATCTAAATATCATCCTGTTCCTCAACTCAGATTGAATAGGTGACAAGCCTCTTATCGCCTCACCTAGTGTGCCGTCTGCTTTCATCCAAGGTCGACCTCCTGCATCTCAGTGCTCCTCAGGATGCGTTTCATCACCACGCTCACGACTCTCACCTCTCTGGCCATGGGCGCCAGAGCAGAGGTCCACGGTGCGAGTACCGAGGGCACCACCATGGGCCCTGTTGCTTTCCTGTGGCCAGATGACAGGCCTTGGAGTGCTTCGCATGACAACAGCGGCCCCTGTGGTTCTGCTGACGGTGTTACGAACCGGACGCAATTTCCCCTCAGTATGTGTCTGCTCAGGATTATTGCTAATATTCCCTTCCGCTGACATTATATCCCAGGCCAGGGCCAGGTAGCCTTGTCTATTGCCGACGATGCCTACAAGGTGGCCTTCTACATCGCCTTTGACAACGGTACGTCGAAATACACCCGAGGCGTCTACACCACGCCGGGGCTTTTGTTCACACTGACACTGTATAACAAAGAGCCCATAACCCAGAGCGAGTTCACAGAGCAGATCGTCCAGAACATCACCGAGGTCGAGCCAGGCCACCAGTGCTACAAGATCGCCTCCCTCCCCAGTACCGCCTCCGCAGGAACCAACGCCACCATCCAGCTGGCGTACTGGGCTGACTACGAGGGCGAGAACGGCGGCAAGAACGAGACGTTCTATGCCTGCGCCGACGTCGTAAGTCACCCTCAATATTCCCAGTTTCTCCCCAGCGGCTCTCACACTTGCCATTGCCACGACCTGACTAACCCCCGCCCCACCCCAACCAGACCCTCGTCGAGGCAGCCGACTTCACAGCCCAGGTCCCCTGCTTCAACGTGACAGCCGCCGACTTCGACTCGGGCGACGCCACCGCCACCGAGACCGTGGCCGGCGCGACCGTGACGCCCACGTCCGGCGCCGCGCCGTCGTCCTCTGGGTCCGGCGGCGGCCTGAGCAAGGGCGCCATCGCTGGCATCGCAGTGGGCACCATCGTTGGGTCCCTGGCTGTCGTCAGTGCCTTCGCCCTCATGCTTCTCAAGAGGAGGAGGTCCTCTGCTGCCGCCGCCGCTGCTGAGGCTGGGGTGGCTGCGCAGGCGGGCCCGATGAAGCAGAGGGAGGGTGATGTCGCTAGTGTGTCTACTGGGCACTAAGTTCCTGGGTTGGGTCTTAAGTACTGAAGACAGTGCGCTGAAGGGAGCGGAACGGAGGTATGTTGATGTGGCTGCGGAGTTCTTTGTGGTTGTAGGACCTGCGCGATGGTGTGGTGAGAGACTTTGATACCTCGTTTGACGGTGGAAAGTGTGGTCACTGGTTATGTTAATGATGACGCAACATGAACATTGAAACGTTTCAGACCTTTCATAATTGACATTTCTGCAGCCTCCGCGCACCCATCATGACGGGAAACGTGAGTGTGCAACCTGCTGGTCGGTGGTGAGCGTTATGCTTCTCTGCCGTCCACCGAATACGCTCTGGGGTACGAGGCAAGTACCTCGTAACAGAGCATATGACTGTCGCATAGACCATTGTGTCCAGCCAGACAACGAAAGGAATAACACCCCGGCACCTGAGGCATCATGTATGGGACGCAGGCCACGGATCCATGTAGCAGTTTCGGTGCCCATTGTTGAATCCTGGAAGCCACTATATGAGGCCTCAACCACGCTCAGGAGCGTGGGTGCATCCATTTTCCCTGTAGCTTCACCCATAGGTACGGCAGGCGGTGCCCTCGAACGAGGCCAGGAACAGAGCTCCTGTATCATCTACAATCCATCGTACCCTCCATTGAGGCCTGGCTGGCCACAGATTGAGGACTGCAAAGAAATAGGCCAGAAGAGGAGGTGGCAGGGTATTCCTGGTGGATACCTGGGTACTAGTAAGCTCAAGACGTCATCACGGCCCGAAGCAGGTCGCGCTGCATTGGTATACGCATGCAGACCACTTCATGGTGAGTCGACAATGTCCAGATGCGTATTGATTAAGCATTCCATTATTCAAATGGGCCGTAGAAAATGCCATGTAATCAAAGAGGGGTCTAACCTGTGTGAGTCTTGCCTTCGCTTGCGCACTGCGTGTGCCTGGTTAAATGTAGATTCCATGAAATCCACTATCGTGCGAAGGCTTGGCGCTAGTGCTTACAATGTGTTCAGCTGTCTCCAGTCTTTTACTTCCACCAAGCTTACACTGGTTCCTGTGTGTTTGGCCACAGGGTCGACTTGGTCCTCCCTGGGGCCCGCAGGATCTCACGAGGCTGTTTAATCTAGCCCCTAACCATTTTTAGAGATGGATGCAGCGACCTGCAACTTTGATACAAGCAAACCTGCGTAAACGATCGGTAACACGCGTTTCGTAAATAAATAGAATCCATGTCGCATTTAAAGCTGCTTGATTGAGACGCACCTAATCATTAGCACTTCAAGAAACAACGTTGAGCTGGACTTCAGCAATTTCATCACCCAGGTGGTCTATTTTCTTACTGATTCTCTTTGAGCAATACCTATAATATTTTCTATTTCCAGACAAGGTCGCCAAAATCTGCCAGAATGGGGGTAGACATTAAGCCAGACGACATCGGGCACGGTCGAGACGCCCAGAATCCCGAAGATGCGATCAAGAAGACCAAGGAGTACTTGGCCAACCCGAAATTGTACCCAAATGGAAGGCTCAAGCTGGACGGGAAGATGGATATCATCAAGCAGCGATTCGAGGATTTCCGCGTCAAGGCTAAAGGCATCCCCCCAAAGCCGCACTTCTTCCTCGCCCATCAGATCCATCTCGCTGAAGACAAGAAGTTCTGGCTGATAGGAAGGCGGGACCCGTTCGATCAAGTGCAATACATCAACCCAAAGGGCAAGGAGCGGGATGGACATGCCGGCATGTCCATGATCCACATTATGGGCATCCCCAGGAACGATCCCAAGAGAGACGGCTCCCTGAGCCGGGAGCCGATCTACAACGGCGTCTCCCTGCACGCCAAGAACGCCGACGTCCTGCAGCACATGAAGAAGACGTTCAGATACTGGTGGGACGCGGAGCCCAACAAGCGCACGCGCAAGAACATCATCGGCGCGCAGGCGCGGGCGATCGTGTGGAAGTTCAAGGAGGACCTCAAGGCGCTGGGGAAAGCAGACGGCGTCGACCCCCAGACCAAGGCCGACAACGCAAAGAAGGACCTGGCGGGCGAGTACCAGGGCGGGGCGGAGCTGCTGGACCAGGTCGAGGAGATGCAGGAGAAGAGCTGCATATCCACCGCCGAGTTCCGCTACGAGGACCTGCACCGCTGGGACAGGTTCCTCGGCGTGCTGTGCATGCACCTCCGCGGGCGGGCGCAGGCCAAGAAGAACCCCAGGCTGAACCCCGCGGTGCTTGGCTGGCAGCACCCGGTCAACCGCCTCCTCAAGGCCCACGAGAGCTACAAGCTGCTGAGCAAGTACGAGGAGGAGAACGTGATCCGGTTCGAGGACTTTGACTTTGCGCTGCACCTCCGGCCCGACAACAGCGTCGACTACCTCCACATGCACATCTTCCTCTGGCCTGCGCGGTACCGCATCTACAGCTGTGTCATCTGGGACCCCCTGTACAAGGGCATCGATGAGGTCGCAAAGGTCGCTATGCAGTATCCAGGTCCCGTTGGCGAGGCGGCCGGGTCGTCCGCCTCGTCCGGATTGGCAGGGTCCAAGCAGCAGCAACAGCCAGGCCAGGCCAAACAATTGCCTTGGGGCTATGAGGAGCCTGACAACAAAGACGCGTAAGTAGTTAAAGCAACCTTGGTGACTTCTTAGTCTGTTCTTTTAAGCACTTTCTACTGACACTTGATAACAGCCAAATCAAGGCGCTGCAGCACCGCGTCCAAATCCTGGAGCAGCATTGCAAGGCCAAGGGCATCGGCCTACCACAGGAGAAGGTTCAGCCCGCTGCCAAACCACAGCAGTCCCAGGCTCGGCCAGCGGCCGCCAGCACGGGGAAGACGGCTACTCAGTCGGGACAGGGCGGCTCCCCGGCCAAGGGGCCGCAGCAGCAGACGGCGGTCAGGTCTGACGCCAAGAAGGGAGCGCCGGCGACTAAGACAGCTGGACAGACTCCCAGTTCTACTCAGTAGGCGCATACAAAGTCATCCTGGTGGGTGAGGTGATAAAAGTGGACCAATCCGGGGCAGTTAAAGGGCTCGTACAGTTAAACAGGCAGCAAGGTGATTCGGGTTGGCACATCATCGAATGTAGATCATGAGAATGAATAGTAAGGTCACCGCTTCATCATCAGAACGTTTCAAATGGTTATGATTTGCCAGGACTAGTATCAAGTTCGGATATGAAATAGACAAAGTCATTCAGAGATGAGCCCTGGAGCACCCAATGCAACCTGCCAGGGGGGAGGGCGCCAGTGCCGGTGATAATAAGTGGAAATAAACCAAGCTAAAATCTTATTAGTACCACTCCATCTATAAACTATGCCTACAAACTTGCTACTGACGTTGTTCAGCCGCGATTGAAGAGTGACAGGGCGTGTATTAACGATGGAAACAGATCAATATCAAGATACATCTATTTTAGAGACTTCTGCACGATGCAGCTTGCATCCACAGCTATCAACATTGTAGTGGCGAGACGTCATACCCCAGAGAAAGAGGACGCTGGTTACGGTCCCCAGTCGCTCTCGAATAAATTTTGCTAACCCCCTCCCTAAGTTCTTCAATTTGCACATTGGGGGGACATCCTGTATCTAGATTGAAATATTGAATATGAGAAGAAATAGAATCGCTCTCTTCTTGAGCCTTATTCTAGCTAAGCTTGAGAAGCATATGTGATTGTACGGCTATATGTTCTGAATTACCGAAGGCGGTCTGGGAATTGAAATCTTCTAGTCAGTAAACATACTATCCAGATTAGCACGGCACTCCCGAGGTCATACTAGTAGGCGCCGTTCCAGCTCTAACTTTTACCGTTGTCAATACTAAGGTATTCCTAGGCCTGTGAGATGCCACAAGTCACTTTCATAGCTGGGTGACATTGCTCGTACTGTGTTTCTTAATATCGTGGGCACTGTGGCAACGGCAGGGAACATTTGAGACGTTCAGGGCTCCTGTAAATTTATACAAGTGGCTGGCAAACAAAGATGTTTGCCTCAAACATGAGGCCCTGTGGTATCCGTTTGTACCTTGCCTCGAGTTTGTGTGGTTGTGACCGGTCAATGACGACAGCCTTCAAAGCTTTGGCTCGTCAGAAGCAAATCATCCAGTCTGAAGCTGCATGACCCTTATGGCCCTGGGTCTGACTGAAACCATTTCCAAATCCAGTTTCTCGGCTCCAGCTGCTGTGTTGCTGCTATGCGGTACCTTCGCATCCTGCGCGAGGGTTGTTTGTGGTAACCTAGCCCAGGCATTAGGCAACCACGCTAAACAGCCCCCCTCACCTGCAGCTCTGCAGCACACACTCACTCACACTCACACCAACCTGCATTAACACGCGCAGTGACACACTTCACCTCGTCGCCGCGAACCTCGACTCCCAAATAATTCCTCGACCACCTTGACTTGAGTCCTTCCACGTTCGACATCAACAATATCCACACTCATGCAGTACACTCCACCCCTTGGTTCGGGATACATCACACACTGGAGGAGCCTGCACCATGTCCTCCAACGACGGTAAGCAGCTGCTGGTCTTCGGCCTCAGCTTCGCCCAGCATGACAACCGCAAGATGCAGCAGCTCCTCCGACACTTCGACAAGCTGCCCGACAACCCAGGCAACCGAGCCAGCCTGTTTGTCCAGCTCAACAAGGTCGCGAAGGAGCTGATGGCCAACGAGGCTGCCCAGGATCAGATCCAACAGCTGACGGACTGGATGACAAACGGCGGCGAATTCCCCCTCGGCATCGCACCTGCACCAGCACCAGCACCAGCCAACCCTGGTAACGAGGTTCGCCCATCCCAGGCTGTCAACATTACGCACCAGCCGGGCTTTTTTCGTGATCATCCATTCGTTAGGCATGCCCACTATGGCCGAGGTCACACTCTCAACGGACAGCAGGGCCCTGCAAACGCACCAATTCAGCCTGGTCCTGCGACTCAACGTCCCCCTGCACACCTGGGTCGCCAGTATGGCCGAGGCCGTACCATCAGTGGTGACTGGGAAGAAAACGACGACGATGATGATCGATGGGAAGATCGATGGGAAGGTGAAATTGATGACGAGATGGACGCTGAGATGGAGGAATACGATGAAGTCATGAACGATTTCCCAGGGGTAGCATTCCCAGACATGCACCATTTCCGGGAGGTAGCAATCCCAGGCATGCGTGCACGAAGTCGGCGTAATGGCCCTACGTGGGAGACCCCATTCACTGGACCTGGTCGCATCTTGAACGACCCTCCGGACGAGGCAGGTGCTACGATCGCTGTCGAGGGGCAGGTCGCTGGCCGGCCACAGAACCAGCCCGGCGGAGTTAGACCTCAGCAGTTCAGAGCTGTTGTCAATGACCTTCACACTCAGCTGGGACTGCGTCCACCCGTGGAACATCACGAGGACGAGACCTTGACTGACCACGAGGTTCTTGACGACGACGAGTCCTACTCGCACCAGGGTGAGCCAGACGATGGGGAAGAAATCGAGTGCCCCATCTGCCTGGAGGACTACCCCCGGTCCCGGTTTCCAAGGCGTTTGACCATTACCGAGTTCTGCGATCACCCCGACAAGGCCTGCCTGAACTGCCTAGACTCGTCCATCGCAGCCATCGTCGAGCGCGGCGCCCTGCACCTGCTCGCCTGCCCCATCTGCCCACAGAGGCTGTCCCGCCGGGACGTCAAGGAGTATGCCAAGCAGTCTGTCTACGAGCGGTACAACTACCTCAAGGAGCAGTCCGAGATACCGGGTCACTACATCTCATGCACAAACCCAATCTGTGGCGGCAGTCAGCCACACGAGAGCGAGGACCCCATGATGATTTGCAATCACTGCAAGTTCGCCACCTGCGCCAAACACAAGCGGCCCTGGCACCAGGGCCAGACTTGCGAGGAGTTTGACCTGGATGATGCGCAGATCGAGCGGTTGGAGGAGGAGGAGGCCACGGCGAAGCTGCTTTCCCGCGAGGCTATGAGCATCTGCCCCAAGTGCGGCCAGGGCGTGACCAAGTCGGACGGCTGTGACCACATGCGCTGCCAATGCGGCCAGGAGTGGTGCTACGTCGTAAGTAAATACCCTATAACCCTGCCCCAAAACCTGCCGATTATCTGAACCGCCCGCTAATACACCACGCCCGTGACACAGTGCTCCTGCTCCTACGAGAACATAATCCGCCTCGGACCCACCGCCCACGCGACCTTCTGCACCTACCACCCCAACAAGGTCAGCCTGACCAAGCCGCAGCAGGACGCCGCCCGCAGCCGCATCATGGGCCTCGTCCACGGCGGCGAGGTCAGCGCCGAGCTCGCCAGGGCCAGGGAGGACCTGCGCCGCCGCCGCCGCGAGGAGATCCGGCCCAAGGCAGCTGAGGCCGCCGAGGCCAGGAGGCGGCTCCAGAAGGAGCAGAACAAGGGCCAGGAGGCGCGGGCGGACGGACCGCCTAAGAAGAAGAAGCAGAAGGTCAAGCTTGTTGCGCCTTGGGAGGAGGGCGGATGGACCAAGAAGGCTTTCTGAGCTGCGCGAGGTCTGTCTGCTTTGGGACAGCTCCATCATGAGGGGCGGCTCCATTGAAGCCACTGTCGATGTGTTGGGCTCGAGCAAGGCTTAGGAGCGTTGCCGTCCTTCTTCGAATCCTGTGGTGTATGGCAAATTGCCTCAGGTCTGATTCCAAACGACTGCACTGAAAGCCACGACGGTGGCCGTCAGCCAAAGGCCACACCTGCTCGACGGAAATGCACCGGACTTAGACGGCTTGTTGCGCAGCATTATGGATATACAGAAAAAAGGCGGGTGGTACAGAGAAGCTGAGTACTGACCATGTACGTCCCCGAGACGAGGTCGCCGGCGGTAAGAAGCACGATGTCGACGAGGTCGAGGCGCAGCCATACCCGCTCCACGGCCTGCGAATGGTTGATGAGGGCGTGGTACGCGGCCGAGAGCCCGAGGCACGCCGTGACGGTCAGGAGGAAGAAGGCAAGGATGAGGTCGTCGCCGACGGCGACGGACACCCCGTACCGGGCGTGCAGGTGCTGTAGGACGTACCACTCCCCGAGGAGGAGCGCCGCGCAGGGGACGAGGTGCGAGTAGATATTGACGGTCTCGTTGTGGAGGTAGCGCCAGCTGGCGAGGGAGGCTGCCACGGAGCCCCGACAGGCCAGTAGCCGTGGTGGATGTGGGGGTTGCCCTGGTACCACTCTGGGAGCTCGTCGAAGGACAGGAGGGTAGGTTTGGGGTTCTTGGGTTCTGCTCAAGAGGGTGTGTTGGGAGGCATGACTGCCGGGGATGCGTCGTCTGTCATCACGCCGGATGGGCGAAATCGTCGTCGGGTGTGGGCATCGGTCTTGGGAGCTTGCCTTTGGACTTGTTCGGTGTTCTCCTCACAAAAGGAGGGGATGGACTGTTCCGGCCTTCGCTCGCTTGGAATAGATATGGAATCTTCAAGTTGAATGAGAATCCCGGAACCTCTCTTCGAGGACAAGACGGAGCAAGTCAAGAGGTGGGAGGGACTGCATGGGTGTGGCTCAATTGGACCGCGGTCTACTGGGATTCTATTTATGTCACTCGACAAGACCCTACTTCAGCATTACGATTCGCTGCATACGATATGTGTTGTCCAAGCTTCGTAGATTTCGTAATCACGTTGTCTACCTGCCCCGTTGGGCGTGCCGTTGTTCATCTCTTCACGGGCTGCAGTTTGATCCACAGCGGTGCCTTCTCCCATACCATGAAAACCTTCTGGCTTCCCATCCAGTCTCCCTCCGTCGCATTCTGGATATCAAATTGCCAAACAAGCCGGGCCATAACGAGCTTGATCTCAGAGTAGGCCAGGTTTCTCCCGATGCACGCCCTCGGGCCGATCTGGAATGGCTGCGACGCGTCTCGCTTGTCACCATCAAACTCAGGGTTCTCCCCCAGCCACCGTTCAGGGATAAACTCCCCGGGCCGGCTCCAGTTGGCAGGGCTATTGGACGCAGCATAGATTGGGATGCTAACAGACACGCCCTCTGGCAGGAACTCGCCGTTGACAGTAGCCCCGCCTGGAGGCACAATGCGGTGATGCGGCTGAGGAGACGGTGGGTACGCAC
The DNA here is from genome assembly GCA_039880775.1 of Diaporthe vaccinii. Classification (NCBI taxonomy): domain Eukaryota; kingdom Fungi; phylum Ascomycota; class Sordariomycetes; order Diaporthales; family Diaporthaceae; genus Diaporthe; species Diaporthe vaccinii. The sequence continues at coordinate 2,450,862 of JBCEDN010000004.1, forward strand.
GCAAGGCTTCCTCAATACAGGCCAGGAGGTATTTGCAGTTGTTGACGCCTGTGAAGGTGATTTCATCCGGGTGTGAAAATGCTGAGCGGACCTCGGCGGCCAGCTTCTCTAAGACGCGAGGGTTCTTCAAGAGGAGCCAGGTGAGACCTTGGCACAGGATTCATTCACGTCAGTGGTTTCGATCTGGGTGGTACTCCGGTGTGGATGCCAACTAACCTGACATGAGTGTAGCAGTAGTCTCACTTCCAGCTCCAATTAGAATCTGGGAGTTGCCCGAAAGTTGCTTAAAAGACATTTTGCCCGAGTTGTAGGCTGTGATCAGCTTATCCATAAAGTCAGGGACCGTCGACTCTGTCTGAAGTCGATGCTCGACCTTTTCCTGTTCATGGCATTAGTGACGAGCGATTCAATGCCCGATCGGCGAGCTCGGGGTATCAACTAACGATCTGCAACTCGTTGAGGGTCTTTGCATCGGACCTGACTTTCGACGGGATCAACCACAGCGCAACGGGCAAGCGTAGCAGGTAGGGGAAGCGGGAAATCATTTGCGCATAGGCCATATTCTTTGCCAGCGAGAAGAAGATCTTGACCCAAGTATGGAGCGTGGCCGTGGTTAGACACTCAAACGACTCTCCAAATGCTGTACAAAGATGGTCAGACGTCTGGACAAAAGAACAGCATGAGCACAGAGGACATACTGAGAAACCCGATAAAGTCAAAAGTCAAAAACTATACATCCAAGGTCAGAGACTCATCAGCTCATCAACATGCAAGGGAGGCTCACGTTGTACCACTGCAATATGTCGATTTGCTGTGTGCCCTTCTGAGCCTCTTCCTCGACTCTGCGGAACATCAAATCGACGTACTCCTTCAAGATGGATTCCTGCTCCCGCATAGCTTTCTCAGAAAAACCGTGAGTGAAAAGCTTGCGGATGTAACCATGATAGTGTCGATCGGCATTCAGAATTATGGGTTCGCCTTTCAAGCCAGAAAAGTACTTCTCGTCCTTAGAGAACTCAAGTTGGCCCGCCTTGTGCCCGTAGATCTCCTTCCACTGGGGAGCATTGATGTAGGACAGTCCATCGGGGGATGTTCGCACGACTGGCCCGTATTTGTTGTGTAGCTCGAGGAGATCATTAGGCGTTTTGCCTCCGAGGTAGGATAAAACCGTCCAGTAAGGGGTGGCTGCGGCAAGCCGGGGGCCAGGATATTTCGCGAGCGGGTGAAAGTATAGATTGTAGATAACAAGACCAGCGTAATATGCAGAGAACTACAGTGCGTAGTCAGTATATTTGTCTTTTCAGTAATGGCCACCATGACTTACGATGAGTATACCTCCGGAAGCAATCATCCAGAGGTGCTGGACCCTTACTGAGCCCATGGTCAGCGCAACAACGTCCTGGAAGGCCATCTTTCAAGGTGCAGTGTTAGAACTGAGCTCAGTGGAGAATTATTGAATGGAAGGAGATTTGATAAAGTAGCAAGAGAGGCATTAAATATATATCGGAGCATAATCACCACGTTGCTTTAATGCACCCGGATGCTTGAAAAGCCGTGTGATGGATAAGGTCCACTTGTGCTAGGAATTGTGCATGTACACAACTTGTGTATCAATATCCTACAAGCAATTGCGGGGCTGAGACGCGTAAGGTAAAACCGATTGGGCCTGGATATGCGGGATTCGGGCATTCAGGAAGCGCCGACAGCTGTTAGCGCCGACAAATCCGGTATGGGCAAGTTTAAGACTGAAGAAACCTTGGCTGCAAATTCCGGTGCGCACCTGTAGACACGGGTCTGCAGTTTCCGAGCGGGAGCTCACTTTTATCAACGCACCTGATTGGGTGCAACACTTGATTTTCATTTGTTTCATTATATCAAGGAAGAGAATTATTAATATACTTCCAAAAAGTCTAGGGAAGATCTCGACGACTTATAAATATCAAAATGTGTTGACAGGCTTGTACGGGTATTTGCGGAAGATAAAGTATGAGCAAAGGTAGATAGCAGCACCAATCGCAAAGAGTGCAGAATATACCGCGAACCCCATGACGAATGTTGGGGCTTTTGAAGATGTGAAGATGTAGGTTCCGTAGAGTTGAGCTAGGTTGCCCATACCATTGATAATAGCAAGACAAATCGCGCGGACTTCTGGCTCCACCAGTCCAAGCACTGTACTAAAGTAAGACAGAGACAGAGCATTTGCCGACCAGGATGCAGTGTTGATAAAGCACAGCAAGATGTATCGAGTGGTAGGGGAGGTGATGCCGGCAGAAAGAGCTGAAAAGGGACACCCAAACAAGAGCAAGATGGCCGAGGTGAAAATGGCGCGGTAGGAGGGCTGCTTGTCAGCAATGATGCAAATCGCAACAGCAACAACAAGAGCAACGCCGTAGAATGGTGCGGTCATGTATCTACTAGTGTTAACTACTTTCTTGAGCGAGATTGTGTAAGTCGACTTACTGAGCATTTGTCTTGTCGTGAACTAATTGCGCGGCAAAGATAGGATAGAAATAAGCCAGGGACAGGGATCCGATAATGACCATGTAGTCCAGCGTCAACGGAATGAGTCTCCAGTTGGTGGCAGCAGCTCTCAAAGCTGCTAGATGGCCCAGACGGTGCTCGAGCCCATCATTACGACTGGTGATACCGTCGGCACGAAGACGAGCATAAGCCAGCTGACGCTCTTCGGACTTCAGTCGCTTCGAGGTCAGGGGATAATCGAGGAGCGTGAAAGGAACAATGAAAGCGGCAGCAACAGTGATGACACCCTCGATGACGAATAGCCACCTCCAGGTTTCCATACCCAGCTGGCCGTCCAGACCTCTGGTAATGGCACCGGCAAGGACACTTCCAAAAGCGCCAGCCAAGATGGCAGCGCTGAGGAACACTACAAATCGTTTCGATTGCTCATTCTTTCTGTACCAACTCGAGATTATGAACACAATTGCAGGCTACAAAGACGTCGGTCAGCAAAGCAGTCGAGATAACAGAAAGAGGGCAGCTGGGTGTACACTAAAACCTGCTTCAGCAATTCCAAGCAGGAATCTAAGACCAACAAGCTGCTTCCAAGTCTGTACGGTTGCGATAATGGCGCAGATAGTGCCCCGAAGATCATGAGGGCGGATATAAAGAGGCATGGTCTAGAATTGGCGAGAATCATGTTGGATGGGATTTCAGCGATGACATAGCCGACCTGAAAAAGAACGACGGCTAGATAGTAGCGACTGTCGAATAAGTCAAGATCGTCGCCCATCCCAGCTACTCGAGCATTCCCAATGTTGGCTCTGTCCTACGTACATTATCAGCCTCACAATATAGTAATGCGCAATGATGCATGGATCCACTGAACATATAGGACAAAAGATAAACGAGCCAAATTGTCGGAAGAAGGCACAGGTCTATTTTGCGGAGCAGTTTCTTCTCCGCTTCGGTTTTTTCTTCAAAGGCGGGGTCTTCCAAAGTCGTAGCAACCTCTTGTGTGGTAGCATTCCTACTATAGAAAGTATTTCATTGTCCTTGGGCGGAGCAGTGGCCGACCTGGTTTGCGCAGCCATAGTTTGAGAATTGGCTAGCTGTGGGTGTGAAATTGTATGGGTAGAACGAAGCTTCGGAGAAGAGTTAGAAGATTTGAGAACGGCGAAAAAGTAATGTGAGAATGAAGGAAGGGGATATGTAGTGGTCAACATGTATTGAGCTGACATGCTACTTTATATAGGCCGAGACCGCAGACGCTCTCATGCGAAATGAGGCGTGAGGAGAAGGTCACTCTGACATTCTCAATAACGTTCAAGATCGGCGGTTCACATGATTACAGGGCTCCGACATGCAGTCCCAAGAACCAGACGCACCAGACCTTTCCCCTCACTATGAGACTTGCATATGAGCGTCGGCCGAAGTGCGGATCTGACCAATACTGGTGATACTATTGTCGAGCTCAATGCCGGAGCTACTTAAGATAGTCAGATGAAGTGTCACTTTTCACACGTGTCTTGAAAATTTAACATCATCTAACTGTACCCTCCCATTCGTATCTTCCAATCTCATCCTTTCCAATTATCTACACTACCACAACCACCATGAGTACAGCAAGCCCTCCTGTACCTGAGGTATTTCCTAAATACCCAGATCTTTTGGGGAAGGTTGCACTCATCACCGGCATCGGCCAAGTTGGACCCCAAGACAGCCCTATCTGGGGAAACGGGGCCGCCACTGCCCGTCTCCTGGCTCGCAATGGTGTAAAGATCTTTGGCTGTGATCTGAATGTCTCTGCTGCTGAGCGAACAAAGCAACGTCTTCTTGAGGAATTCCCTGACGCTGTCATTGACATCGCCGCCGCTGATGTTACGAAGCCCTTAGATGTCCAGACACTGGTCACTGCTATAATGCAGAAGCATTCCAGAGTCGACATTCTCATCAACAACGTCGGCCAGACATCAGCCGGAAACCCGGAAACCATGTCGGAGGAGATCTGGAACCGTCAAATCGACGTCAATCTTACATCAGTCTATCGCCTGTGTCATCACGTTATTCCCATCATGCAGAAGCAAGGCTCCGGCAAAATCATTAACAACGCCTCTATCACGGGTATGCGCTACATCGGAAAACATCAGATCGCCTACGCATCCTCCAAGGCTGCCGTCATTCGTTTCACAAAGGCCATTGGCGTCATGTACGCAAAAGAAAACATCCGATCTAATTGTGTTGTGCCCGGTATCATGTACACGCCACTCGTGGATAACCTTGCACGAAGCAGCGACGTTGGGGACCGGGAGGCAGCAAGGAGAATTCTAGACCACAACTGTCCCATGGGCTGGATGGGTACTGGTGCTGATGTCGCAAATGCTGTTGCCTGGCTTGCAAGCGACGCAAGTCGATACGTGACTTCGCACGCACTTGTTGTGGATGGAGGTATCACGGAGAGTACTGGTACCGGAGGTTTGGCTTCGCATATTTAAGGGTAGCTGTTATCTCTCTGAATTCCCTCCTGTGACAATTACATGGGGATAGCGGGTTGCGTATTCGTGCCAGAGACGTATGGTCCTGTCATTCTTCCAAGACGAGCGAAGGCCCTCTCTGTTCATACTGGGAAGGTGTTTATAAGCAAAGTGGATCACTCGAAACCTCTACAATCACTGGCGTCTCGGATCCGAATGGCTATATCGCGCCCTTGGGTCATGCTGGTTTCTGAAACGATAGTTGTAAAATTGTTGAAATGGCTTTCAACCATAGAAAGGGCTGATGTTGATGATGTTCATTCAGTAAGCATTCTTTTTAGAGATTGGAAGGGTTCTGTAGAAATAGTAATCCTGGATTCATATTTAAAATCTTACTGAAAGAGAAAAGGTTATTCATTCCATTACATGGAGGATATGCTTACTGGTTAATTGACTCAACCACATCACGCCATGTTTGAGGTCCCAGTGCTTCTGACGAGTCAAATACACCTATTTTTAATGCTATTCATTCTAATACGGCTGGAGCCGACCCGCCTAGTTACCAATTTAGCATCCCACAGGCAGGGTGGGGACCTACATTACTACAAGCTGGGACCCTGTAAGAGCAGATGTCCAGATCACTAGCGAACTAAAATAAAGTGATCAACATGTATTGAGTCCAACCTTATGGGAACCAGATAACTCGTTATGCACTGCCCAGGCCAAGCGTTCTCACGACGATCTATATAAGCATGACACAGGCTGATTCATGCTTTCCCCCGTCACGCGTGCTACGTACGAGCTTCCCACAAGCTAGATTACACGGAATAAATAGTTATCCAAATTATATATCTATGATTGTAGCTTCTTTGCAATCTTTAGACAATGAAAAAAAAAACCATTTCCCTCACTGTCACTTATACGAATAAACGAAGTTTCTAAACCGAAAATGCAATACGCCATCCTCTTTACTCTCCTTGCTTTGGCATGTGGCGCTGTAGCGTAAGTCTTTTAGGAAGCGGGAGATCCACCCTGCGATCCTGAGCAAAGGAAGAGGTCAAGAAGTGGTACTGACAAGACGGATGGAACACATGCAGGCAGCCAACAAAGAACATCAAGAACCTTTACTGCGACATAGATGACCCAGTCTTCTTCTGGCAGACCCCGACAGCCGGGTTTTGCTCTGCAGCCGGCGGCAAGTCAGAACCCCTCAACGGGGTAAGTACCTACCCATCACAGGCCGCCACACCTTACCCAATATACACACTCCAGGCGCGGAGGAGGAGGAGGGCTGACCTAGACATCGCGTTTTTTTTTTCTTTCGCAGTGTTGCCTGGATATTACCAAGGTGCCGGACGCGGCGGAGTTCTACGCGCAAATCTGCAGCCGCAACAAGGGCAAAGTCTCGGAGGGGGATTCGTCCCGGTGTAAGTTTGTGGGGATGGCGTGAGGGAACGGAGAGAATCAAGATCACTTTGAGGACGAAGCGCGGTGGTTTCTTATAGACTTTGGTGACTTCTTTCAGGACCAATACCTACTTGGGGGAGAGGGGTCGCTGGTCATGCTGTAGAAGCATCGCAATGGAGTATCGCAATCATGTTGGAGTTGGATCAAATACCTGAGGTGATCATTCAAAGGCTCTAGTCCGAGCTCTTGAGCAGTGATATAATTTCAAGGTAGGAGGGTAAATTAAGAGTCGGGTAAGTGATAAATCTTAATTGGCTACACCTAGGTAGCCTATGTGATCATGATTAATTAATAGACCCATGGGTGTGCCTTTGGCTGTCTCTTTTTCCCCCTAGGTTCCAAGCTTTAACCAACTCCTGCCACTATTCCATTTATTAAAACTTATCATTACTGGATGAATGAATTTGTAAATATGATTCTTTTACAGTTGAGTGTGATCTGTTGTAAAAGATCAGCCCATACCATCTGTAGAACTTGAATTCACATGCATCCGGCTCCTTTCGAAGATTTGCCCCCAGGTTCGAGTCTCCGACCACCTCATAGTATCAAGCTCTTTACACAATACGCATACATCTCCACCTGCCCAATTTCCCCCCTAAATTCAACCCTATGCTTTCTAATTCCATAATTTATGTCTTCAGAGATTCTCGATGGCTCATAGAAGGCTGGAGATCCTCGAACTCCTCAAAGGTCGCAAGTGTCGGTTCTGTGTTGAGCCTGATTCATGCTCTCGGTGGGACAAAACGTGCGAGGCGAGTGATGGGCGCAGAGTGACTAGAGACTGAACAATACTGGGCTCTTCAGGAATACTCCTGTTGAGATTTTGATCCAGGTCAACTGATAAAATAAAAACGTTTACTTGGCCAAACAAGCTTTGATCAAAAAACGTGTCCTTATCGGAGTCAATGTGCCAGGTGTGCCACCAACGACAATCTGAGACAACACGGGATCAAATGAAGCCTGTTGTGGACGCCATGCGTACCTGTAGGCTCGGTCACGTGGCATGTCAATATTTCACCGTTAGATTCCCCAAACAATGATGCAAAGAAGGAAAAGTATGGGCTCATGCATGTTGGCGGGAAGCTTCCGATATGGAAACCTAGTGATGCGTGGCTGTTGCCTTGATGCACGTGGTAACACATGCGATGCTGGACAACAGCAAACAGCTTGAATAAAGCACAAAAGTATTTTCTCCTCAGTGAATGCTGGCATATTTATTGGCTTGGGGCATGGAGTTCACATTCGATTGAACCGATTACGATGTGATGCTCCCCTTGCTGTGGTGGCACCTGCATTGCCGCGTTGTTTTGCCTTTTCGCCCTATTATCTAACAATTACCTGTATCCCATTCGAATTTTGCAGTGACTTCGGCACTTAGTTCCTCCTGCCGCCATCTCGCCAGCTCTGCAGCCTTCTCAGTCTCGCCCCACTCGATAAACCACATTTCCAGGTCATCCATGTAGTTCCTCGCCGACGAATCTCTGAGGGCAGCATCTTGGAGCAAGTCGTCAATCAGTTCACGCATATATGCCTCAGCATAGCCCCGTTCCCCTTGTGCCCTGCACGCCCTGGCGAGCCAGCTGAGGGCATCGGCTTTCAGAGCCCCCTGGGGCCCTCGACGCAGGATGTCTTCGAATAGTCTGACTATTTCCTTGTTGAGATACGGGTTCCTTCCGTTTGCTCTATCACGGTAGGTGAGGTACGTTGAGTAAATCAGTAATATGTGTATAGTCCGACGACTAGTGGCCTTTGTCAGCGGACGCTCCAAACTTCTATTCAAGTGTCCAAGGATAAAGGGCGCCCGAAGAGAAGTGAGAGAGTATTGGCGACAGCGATAACAGCACCACTTGACACCAGAAGAAAAACCCATTTCATTGAGAAAGAGCAGGCGGGAACACTTACTGGTACTCTCCATATATGGCTGCATATTTAATCACCATGAGCTCAAGAATACTTCCGAGGTTAGATGGCATTGCATCAAACCCATTAAACTCGCCGTAACTGATCCAAGCCGCGACGGCACACGTGCTCCTTGGGCGGTCCATGACACCATCCCATGACTGGCAGTTGATCAGCCAAGCCTTCTTCGTCAGCTGGGAGATGTCCTGCTGGTCCGCGTTGGCGAGCATGTAAAGCATCTGGTGGATGGGGTGGCTGCTAGGCAGCCCTTGCTCGTTGACAGCAAATTCCGCGGCGTATTTGATGAGGCATCTGACAACGACCAAGAGCTGCTCGGCCTGGGGTCGCTCAAGGAGGCCCCCTGAAGTAAAGTACGCCAGAGACATGAAGAGGACTTGCAGCAGGTTGGCCGGTCGCCGCTCGATCAAGTTGGCCAGGACAACTGGGGCCCGGCGCATCAGGACCAGGGCGTGGTTGAGCTTCATCTGTTCGAGGGCGCGCCTGACGCCGCGGGCTAGAGCATTCCATTCTTCGTTGTCTGCGCACTCCTTCCGTAAAAGGTCGAGACGCTCGGCCGTCGTAACACTTTCTACCCATGGGCCGCGGATGTAAGTGCGGACGTGGAATAGCACACCCTCGCATGCGTAAATGGTGTCAGGGGATTTGACGGTCCGGAGTGTCAACGCTTCGTTGGTCCCAGTCTTTCCTTCTCCCCGGCGCCGTAAATACGTGACCAAACGGTCTTTCGAGACAAGCTGGCCATTGCGCAAGCGGATATCGCGTCTTGTGATCCCAGTTTGACCGCCGGAATCTTGGGCAGTGTTGTGTAGGAGCTGGATGACGGATTCTTCTTCGCCATTTCTGAGTTTGATGTTCTTTCTGCAACCCCATGTCTTGAGTCTGCTTTTGTACATTTTTGCTCTTTGACACTTGTCAGCCTTGTCGAATTTATTGGGCAAAACTCAGCTTGGCCACGGCACTCACGTTGCATCGAAGCCGAAGTCCCTCCTCATGATTTCCATAACATCGTGGAGGGTCCGGTCTTCATCCATGTATAGTTTTTTGATCAACGGTCGGTGTCTCGCCCACTGAACCTCACTCGGGAATCTCTGGGCCCTTTTCGAACACCAGGAACTCAAACCTGGCTCTTGGATCGTGGGGGATTGATGCTGCGCGGACTCCATTCTATCGTTACTGCTTTCAGGCCCTGAAATCATCCGGTTGAGACGTGAAGCCTCCACCTGGCACAACCTTTGAAGGTTGATATCCTCACTGACGCGTCTGCCTGTGCCGAGGCACTCCATGTCAGGATCGGATGCATGAAAATCCTTCCGGGGGCGGGGAAACGTCTCCGTCCTGCAACGACTTTGAAGCCACAGGCAACTGTGACCGCAATCTCGCAAACCTCAGATTAAAGCCACTGCTCAATTAAAGAGACGGTCGAGAAACGCAAGCTTGAGTATCCTCTACTCAGCCTTGCAGCAAAACGGCTCGTCAAGTCTGCGACGGCGTTCAAAATGTGGCGTAATAGCAACCCCTTTTTGAGAACGGACCGCGCTAGCATCGCTTGGCATCTGCAACCCTGCTCTGTGCCGCAGGGCTCACAAGGATTCAGGCACCGCTGATGCGGGATGTAACCTCATTTCGGCAGATACTTGTGCCGATAGCGCTTCACGTGTGTAGTTTTCGTACACCACCTCCAGCAAGGAACTTCCAGCTGCCTTTCTGGGGGAATAAGCTAGATACTTCTCAGAAACTGTGGTATTTACTAATCATGGTGGAATGTGTGGGAAACCTTTTATGTCTGTGGGACAAGACTGATTCCAGGAACCGGAAGATACACAACAAGTGTATTCGCTTACAATTTGGATCGAGCAACGATTTGACGTATAGTGCTATCTACATAACAGACATGATTCAATGCTACCTTATCCCAACACATCTGACCTTTCACAGGCTCTGCACCGTTCAAACCAGGTCTCTAAGTCCCCCTATCCGAGGATAGAATTTGGTGACGTCTCGGGTTTGGCTTGATTTTCACCACACAATGGCCAGGCAATTCTTCATTGGCAACCTAATAGTATGAAGATTGTACTAGAGAAGGGCACAGCAACTTCTAATAAAACAAAATTCCGCCCCGTCTGAGACATTCCGCCTGAACATCAGCCCGCTTTTCAGCCCTTATCGGAAAGAGCGACCGACCCTTAGAACGTGAACTCTTGCCCAACAAGCTTCTCACTCAGCTTCCAGAGTCTCTCCGCATCGACCTTGCTAGTCGCCCAAGAATAGACCTCTTCCAAGTTCTGATCCGCAACGTGGCAATCAGACAAGAATGAGCCGTTGTGCTCCCTGATACCGGTATCGAACGAAGCGAACACGTGAGTCGCAGCGCCTTGGTCCAAGGTCTTGAATTTCATGTCGGCTATGCCCCACATCGACTTGTTGCCGTACACGTTGTCCATGCTGGTAAGATCAGCTGAAAAGGAGTCCCGGGCGTCGAGGCCATGGGCTGCCAGATTGGTCAAGATGACGCCAGGGCACAGGGCGAAGCTGAGGACCCCCCCTGGGCCCGAGCCTCTCGGCGAGCGCGAGGGCCGTCAGCGCATTGGCCGTCTTTGACTGGCCGTACGACAGCCAGCGCTGGTAGTGCTTGCCCTCGTTGAAGTTGTAATCGGTCCAGCGGATATGGCCGATGCGGTGCACGCCGCTCGAGACGTGGACGACGCGCGGGGCTTTTGAGGCCAGGATCTTGTCCATGATGAGGTTGGTGAAGAGGAAGTGACTCAGGTGGTTGGTCTGAAACTGGCTTTCGGACCCGTCCTCGGTCAGCTGGTATGGTACGGCCATGATGCCGGTGTTGTTGACCAGGACGTCGACGTGGGGCACATCGGCCCAGGAGTTGAGTGTCTCCGCGGCCTTGCGGACGTCGGCGAAGGAGAGGAGGTTGAGTGCGAGGGACTTGACAATGACAGTTGGGTACAAGGTGTTTAGCTCCTCAATGAGACCCTGCAGCTTCGAGACCGAGCGGCCGGCTAGAATCAGGACAGCTGGTTTTCCTACAGCTACTTGCTTGACGAAACTCTCCCCAAGGCTCCCCGGCGAGGGACCTGTAACGACAATAATTTTCCCCGCAATTTGGGGTGCATAGTGTGCCACAAGCTCGCTGGCCTTGATGTCGAAGTTGAAGGTTGGTGCCATGTTGACGAATGGAGTAGAATTGTTGACAAATGATGTCTCAACGGATGGTTCGTCTGGAAAAGTTCACGAGCATGATGACTATTTACGTATCGTCTCTATTTGATGCAACATAGCACTGGATTCGGTAATAGGTACTTGGCCAGCCCGAGGATTTTAAGTCCGGTAAATGCGTGTTTTCAACTTGGGAGAGTAATTATCGTATATCAAAATACCGGCTATAGGATAGTGGCATATGTGGTGCCGCACCGATTCAGTGCGTCAACTTCTCGGAGCGGAATCACCCCGCTCGGAGACTTCACAAATTATGTTTCACTGGCAAGCCCAGCAAGGGCTCCGCAAACTCCCGGAGACTTTTGCAACTGAGCGCCAGCGTCAGCCTCTTGGGACACTTGGAAAACTCACCAGCTTTACAGATTCTAATGCCATTAAATAATGCTTCGTCATAATTCGATTTGATGTTCACTAGCTGTGGCAGTCTCTGGGACCGAAGAAGATTATATAAATACTCGTAGGAACTCATGCTGTGAGTCTGGAAGAGTCGTTCTTCATTACAACCCAATTTAGCTTTACTTTACGATAAGATTGATTCCCACCAAATTGAACCTTCTGTTACAAGGGCTAGTGTGTGTGTAGGGCTTGTCGTATTTCAACGATAATCTCTAAGGGGGTCTAAGGGATCCTTAAGGTTCAAGGATCCTCCCTGGATACAAATGCTAGGCTCACGCCATATATAGTCCATCAAGTTTAGATGCCTGAGGCTGCCATTCCCTTGGCGGGCCCACAGGGCCCGCTGGATGCCTAAACGCGCTCCACCTGGGCGCGTATTTCCTTCCGTGTGACACCTTCTCTCTTCAAAGTTCCTTCAACATGGTTGTTGCATTGGTTACAGGCGCAAACTCCGGAATTGGCGAGGCAGTCGCCCACCAGCTGGCCAAGCAACCGGATCACCACGTCGTCATCGCCGCACGGAACCCAGAAGCCGGGGCCAAAGTCGCGGCGGACCTAGTCGCAGCCGGGGGCTCCGCATCTTCAGTCCAGTTGGAAGTCCCTCTGGGGCACCAACGAGCCGGACCTGTCCGCGTACCGCAACGCAGGTGGCAAGATGATGACATAGCACGGACTCGTAAGTCTCACCCTGAAATCCCCCAGTCCTCGGTCACGAAAAGGGCCCCTCGTGTCCAGTGAGCTACCCTGCCTTGCCCCAGGCTGACCCCAACATCCCGCCCAAGGGCACACGCGACTACTACGAGTCCGTCGCCAAGGTGCTCCCGGACGTCAACGACTTCCTCCGCGTCCTCGAGGTCCCCGGGCCCGAGCACTGCTCCGGCGGCACCGGCGGGCAGCCGACCACCATCTTCGACCAGATGCGCGCCTGGGTCGAGAACGGCACCGTGCCCGAGACGCTCCACATCAGCTTCACGGACGCCAAGAACGAGACGCAGAACCGCATCTTGTGCCCCCTCCCGCTCAAGACCACCTTCAACGCCACTTGTGGTGACGGGGCACGGGCGGAGTGCTTTTACTGTGCGCAGAAGTAATTCACGGCGGTTTTTATGTCTGCTGTGGCTTGGTACATACATGTTTACGCAAATCTCTCTTGTGCACTGATCTGTATTTCTTTTGTCATAGACTTATACTTTGTTTTTCTATTCTTGTATTATCTTACCAGATATACCTTGAGCATGCCGTGTACATGTACGTCTTTCCGCAGCGCTACATAATATACCCCTAGTCATGATATGTCCAGGTGTACGGTCTTGCAAAAGACCAGTAGGAACAGCGATTAAGTTTACGTGAGTAAAAATTGCCATGTTCCGTTGTGTGCAAGGGCGACGTATTAGTAAATGATATTTTGACAAACTCCTTTCGCGACATACACAACCTCATCGGCCATGAACTTTTGATTACATGGCAAATCAAGGCGTATCTCACAGCCGGCTCCTTTTTTCGTTTGTTGATAGTCCACTCATTATCCAATATAAGACCCCCGAAGTTCAGTTCAATTCATGAGCTGACTTGATAGCCTTAGATTTTCCAGTGTCAAGGATGACAGCTGGGTCTTCGGGGTCCCCCTTCCGAGTGACCTCGTTCCCTCGCTTAGTCGTAATGGTTGCTCTGGATCCTGGTCAATAATTTGGGGGCAATAACACTCGATCAAAATGAACAAAGAGACTTACTCATCTTCCTTAACATCAAGCACCTTGCCCTCGGGGTTGCCACTGCCCCAATTCCAGCTCACGGTCTCCCCCTTTTTCGGTCCGTTCTTAGATGGCTTCTTCGCACCGGACTCGTCGCCACCGTCCTTATCTCCCTGCTCTCCATTTTCGCTATCCTCTTCGGCACTGGCATCCTCATCATCCTGGTCAGCTCCATCCTCGCCGTTCTTCTTCGATGAGGCTCCCTGGCGGGTCTCCCTCTTCTTATTGGACCCATTTTGCTGGCCAGACTTCTTCCGCTTATCACCAGCTTTCTTCTCATCCTCCTCTGCCTCCTCGCCAATTTCTTCTTCGCTCTCTTCTCCGTTCTCTCCTAGTTCCTTCTTTCCATCATCTTCGACTTCTTGCTCCTGGTCCTTGGAGCTGGACTTGCTCCCGTTCTTGCCAGAAGGCTTGCCTCCGCCCTGTGCTTTGAGCGGATCGTGGCCCCAGTTTTTGAGACTGATGTAGGACTTGGTCTTCTTGGCCTCCTCGGGGTCCTTTTCCTCGAGGCTCCCCGACTCCTGGGCCAGGTGCCGCTTGCAGTACGAGGCGACCTTTCGCATGTGCTGAATCTGGTCCTCGGTGTACTTCTCAGGGTCCTTCTTCGGGTTGGCCTTGAGGATCTCGATGATCTTCTCGCCCGATTCTTGGCCCACGGACTTCCCGTCGCCGCCGTCTTTGCGCCATCCGGCGTCGCTGGACTCCTCGGACTTGTGCCACTTCTCCAGCTCCGAGGCCGTCATGTTGACGTATTCGTTGAACTCGGCAATGACATCCTTGTCGTCCTTGACCATTTTGGTGGTTTTGGTTCAGAATTGTTAAAATTCGTGGTTCAATACGGATCAGTTGCAATTGAGCGGGCGGGCGTCGTGCTGGGTAGAATTTGGGCTGCGCCTAGCTGAACCAGCTCCAAGGAGCGCCGAGCTGGTCATTTATTAGCCGACTGAACGATCCAGAGCCAGCCATTTTGGCTTGTGGAACTGTCTGTGCCGTGTCGTCATGGAATTGTCTTAGAAGTCATGTCGTCATACCAAGTTGAGGTCTCTAACACCCCTGCACGTTGCGGGCGTAGCCTTTGTCGAACAGGCCAAGGGAAGCTGAGCGCCTGGCTGGAGCTAGTCAAGGCACGGATTTAGTGTGGCTCACTTTTGGCAGCAGTTTCATGTGAAAAAAGCTTCTGCAATTGGCCAATAACATATGAGCAAAACTCCGTCGTCTAGAGCTCTCCGTCAAATCCAACCTCACGAAACCGACTGGCCATGCCCTTGTCTGACACCGCATGCAGTCAGAGTTTCCCTTCATGACTACTCTCAACTCCTTCATAATTTACGTCCCTGCTGGAAGAAATTCATACTAACTCGAAAACGGAGATTCGCAAAGAAGGGAACGGGGCATACACAAATACATGACACCGCTGACTATTGCACCAAACAGCAATTGGCACACCCACTGCCGATTCGCATACCCAACACCCGTGCCCAATTTGCGCGCTCACTTCAATTCAAAAATGGTCACCACGGAGGTTCAACTTTGTAGTCACATTATGATGAGGAGAACGCACACGATGAAAGAAAAGGAAATTGGGAATATTCCAGCATTAGCTCCAGCCAGTGCAACAAGCAGGCTTGCAGACTTTCCTAGAGCAATATCCCGCATGCCTACGACGGTGACCTCATATATTGCTGTTTGAAACATGATCTTCCTTGCCTGACCATGTCCGATCAGACTTCAACAGCGTTGTTTTCAGTAATCTTTGCCATCATCTTATGGTGCGTCCAATTTGCCCACGACCGCTCCTCCCACAGATTGTTAGGATCGACTAACTGTAAGTCGAAGTGACGGAATAACTATGAGAAGAGGTCTCAGTATCTGCTTTTGATATCGATATATGACTGTCCAGATTGCAAAAACCTACCTCGAAAACCACCTTGTAAATCTCCGCGAGCGCAATGATTTTGCCAGAACACTGATATCTTCCAGCCCCAAACGCCATCTCAACAGTGCGCTCCAGTTCGACTTTCTTCTCGTTACTGCATTCGAGGTAACGCTCAGGACGGAATATTTCCGCGTCGTCCCCGAATATGTCTTTTCTCAGGAGCATCGCAATCCAGTTGACATAGACGGCAGTCTTTCCAGGAACGAATAGACCCTCAATTGTTTCGCCCTGAGGTGGCACAACTTTCGGGTGCCCTAGGGTGCCAGCTGGTCGCAGCCGGATTCCTTCATATATGACGGCCTATTCAAGACGACTAGTGAGCAGCTGTGGTGGAAAGAAACCTCCGCAAATTTTGAACGAGGAACGCCACTGACCGTTAGATAAGGCAGTCTTTTCGCTTGGGCAACTGTGATTGGAGATGATATATCGCCGCTCGCGACAGCCTCCCGGATGGTTTGCTTGAGACTCTGATATACGCGCGGTGTGACCATGGTAAACATCAATATTCCCCGCAAAGAAGATGCGGTGGTATCTCCACCAGCGAAAAGGAACATGAGACACTGCCTATAGCACTCATCCAGGTCCAGGCCGTTACGCATAAAAGATCCCTGCAATATTTAGATCGTGGAAATTGAGAGAAGTGAGATAAGCAGTGAGACAAGCTAGATAGATTCATACCAATATGTCCTGCTTGTCAACTTGGCCCTTCTGGAAACGCTCTTCCACAAGTTGTTTTGTGATACTGAGAGTACTATCATTCTGGATCTCATGAAATCGGGAGCGTCGACGAACCCTTGTATTTTTCCAAACCCGATTTCGTCCGTAGATCTGGGCTGGAGAAACAAGAGAAATCGTGACTGCATCACAGCACGCAGCCATGAGAGATCGGACAGCAAAGACATCAAAGCCATCACCTGATCGTTCAACTTGGCCACATCGTATAGATCGTCTGCACCGATGAAGCCGAACTCTTTGCCGAATAACAAGCACGTGAAGGCGTCCGCTGTGAAAAACCTTGCGAGCGGGGCCAAGTCCACGATGCGGTGCTGTTCCTTGGTCGCAAGGTGTTTGCTGCGGATGGTCCCCAGCAGCCGGCCAACCTGAGCATCGATGCCCCATTCCAGATCGAGGCCGTCTTTCCCAGCCATGGCGTACGCAGTCTTTGCTTTTATCCTGTCATGCAAGGTCGGATCCAAGGTCGTGAGAATGTTGTCCTTGCCGTTGTCCATGCGGAAGCCAGTGTACCAAGCATCCTTCCTATACGGGCTGCGCGACATCCGCCGTACTACCTCGGGATCGTCGGTAGCGACTGCATTGGGTCCCATTCGTACCAGCGAGCCATAGCGAGCCAGATGTCTGCTGTTCGGCGAAGTCGCGCCGGTCACGGCGTTCCTGATCAGCCATGAGGACCCGAGCCAGGATAGGGTTGGTCCGGGAATATGCCGGAGGCGCCTCCAGGTGTTCAGGGTTGACAGAATCAACGCGAGGAGGAGAGCACCAAGCGCAGCCGCAATTTTGTGAGACTGTTCTAGGTAAAATCGAGTGATGTTCAGCATGATGGGATATCGGATTGTTGACTGGCTTGCCTCGTAATCTGTCTGATCGCCCAGTTGATGTCTTGTATGGATTGCTAGGGTGGGTGGAGACTTTTAAGCTACAGGAAAACATTTGATCATTACCAAACCCGTCTTGGGATTGAGGACTTTTCTGCGATCACCTGCATCGATTCTGCGCTCTGTGACGCCATTTTATGTGTGATAATGCACCGTCGGCACCCGCAAGGCAGCGTGCTCAATCATAACATAGTTATTTTTTTTTGGCTTATGCAAGAGACACTTGGCCACATTATCTTGAAAGCAACTTATGGACTCGCTTATGGCCTTGCAGCAATATATTCTGCGCGTTTGCATGGCTTTCTTGGATGGCACGTGATCAAGTCTTGTGGTGGTGTGCTGATAACCTGTTCTCTATTTTCCGTTAATGTGGACTTTGAATTTTGCGTGTTTGACTTTTCAAGGGATGTACAGAGTTTGATGCCCTCAGTAGTAGCACGTGGCATATGAGACAACAAATTGGCAGCGTTGTTACATAGTACTGAGTGCGGAGTATTTTTCCGCGGCTACCTTCCCCACGCTCTCGCCGAACTATGCTATGCAGCATATTTCCGATCAAAAGGAAGGATTCTCGACGTTCTATTCCTTACGACTCCGTAGTATGGAGGAATTTGTGAGTAGATGTATAGCTCCAGCCCTCTACTGTGTACAAAGGAGCGTCCCACCCGCATTCCAAGAACTTGGAGGACATGGTGCTTTATCCGACCTGCCACACTCCATCCGTCACACTGTGGCATGTATCAGCCACGTTCTGCTGCACAGGTGGATTGAGGAGCACATGTAGTAGTGGTTGGGGCCCACACGCAAGAAGAAATATCCGGGATGCCTCCATCCGACGGGATGACCACCAATGTTAGTGTCGAGGACCCTCACACCCAGCTGTCGGGGTTACCAATACGGGTTACTCCCTCGACAGCAAAAGCTGGGGTAGTGTGGGGGAAGAGGCGGAGGTATCACCACCCAAGGGGCAGTTAATGGGCCCGACCACTAGGTGCCATTATTACTATGGGGCCTTAATACCGTCAGCGCGACACTGCCTTGGTTTTGAATTTGCGGGGTGGCGGGTGGGTTGTGATCCTGGGGTAAAAATGGGGAAATGGCGACGGGGGATCATAAATGTGTTCCCGCCCCAAGAAGTCATCTTGTTCGGAAAATATCCCAGGTCCTACTCCCATTTCGATTTTTCTTGGATTGTGCAAAGGTCTGTTTCTGGCGCTGACGTGTATATTCTTTCACTCCAGGACTCCTTTTAGTATCGGAGACGCCATTATGTCTGGCCAAGCTGAAACCAAGGAAGAACATCCCTCGGCATTCGCCCATGTCGAAGATGGCCCACGGTCCGATACCGGTCAAGATGCCGAAGAACGCGCTCTGCTTCGCAAGATCGATATGCGACTGGTTCCTTGCGTCTGGATCATGTATCTGATGAGCTATGTGAGTACTTCGGCGCATTACATCCGATCCAGCGTTCAAATAGTTGCTGACTGGCGATTTCTGCAGCTCGATCGAAGTAACATCGGTAATGCGTACACCGTAAATATTTCTCTATTCCATGCGCACATATCAAGTCAAGTAAGAATGGAACAAAACCTGATGAAGTGGCTGTAACCTAGGGAGGCATGGGCGATGAGCTCGGGATGACCAGCACCGACTACTCCATCTCTCTTCTGGTGTTCTTTATCAGCTACGTGCTCTTCGAGACACCATCCAACATGATTCTCACCAGGGTCCGGCCCAGTATCTACATGTCAGTCAGTCTCCCCCCCCTCTCCCACCAACAAAACCATCAGATCATTGACTTGTCAACGCAGACGCTCATGTTCCTTTGGGGTGGCCTGTCGATGTGCATGGCCGCCGCCCACAGCTGGCAAGTGGTCGCAGGGCTCCGCTTCATCCTCGGCATCCTAGAGGCCAGCTTCGCACCAGGCGTGCTCTTCCTCCTGTCGGCGTGGTACAAGAAGGGCGAGCTCGGCCGCCGCTACAGCGTGTACTACACCGCCGTCGCGCTCTCCGGCATGTTCGGCGGCCTCATCGCCGGGGGCCTGCTGCAGACGCTGGACGGTGCCCACGGGATAAGCGGGTGGCGCTGGCTCTTTATCGTCGAGGGTGCCGGGACCTGCCTCGTGTCGGTGGGCGCTCTTTTCGCCCTGCCCGACTTCCCCTCGACCACGCGCTGGCTCACGCCTGATGAGCGTGCGCTGGCCAGCCGGCGCCTTGCGGGGGACTCGCTTGGTGATACCCAAGATGGGGAGACGATTCATCACAAGGTTGCGCTGAAGATGGCTCTTACGGACTGGCGGACCTGGGCTTTCGTCTTGACATACATGGCTACTACGGGTGCACAGACAATACAGTATTTCATCCCTGAGCTCGTCAAGGTACGTCAACCCAACTCCTGTGTAGTGTTGATCATCCATCGACTAACCCGTGACTCGCACTGATCTCGTAGTCAATGGGATATACAGGCTTCGAAGTGCAATACTACACCGCACCAATCTACGTCTGCGCATTCGTGGCCATCCTCGCGTTCTGTTTCTCTTCCGACTACTTCAAGGAACGTGCCATCCATCTTGCAACAGCCTCGGCGCTCGCCATTGTCTGTTTCGCGATCCTCATTGGCGTCTTGAATAACACAGGGAGATACATTCTCTTGTGTTTTGGGGTTGCAGGTGTTTACGCTGCCTGTGAGTCCCACACCAAACGCCCATTCACGTCAGGATTTTGTAGCACTGGACTGACCCAATCAAAGGTCCTCTTGTCAGCATATACGTCTCAAACTCCAGTAAGTCTCATAGCACCTCTGGTCTACCACGAGTAGGACTTGGGATACTAACAAAGCTTGACACAAAGTCCCTCATCCTTCAGAAAAGCGAGCCATTGTCCAGGCGACTGTCAACGCACTCGGCAACAGCGCCTCGATCTGTAAGATAAATCTGCTCATCCGTGACGCTAAAAATCGAGGACTGTCTGACCTAACGCACCGTAGACGGCTCATTCCTCTTCCCAAGCAAAGACAAGAACCATAACCGCGTGGGCTTCAGCGTCACCATGGTGTTCATGGTCATTGCTCTTCTGATGGCCTTTGTTCTAAGGTATCTGCTGACTAAATACCCCTACCCTGAGCTTGTCGTTCATGGACACGGAGCCGCGGCTGGGAAAGAGGATAAAGACGTGGATTAAAAGGCTTGATCAGCCAGCACGGGCGATACGTCATCGGTTTATGAATTATCTACAAGAATCGATGCTGAGAGAGGCCTAATTAGTGAAGAACAGGCTGTGGGGTTCACACCTATAATTCCTTGTCCAGAGATTCCTCGCAGGTATAATCACATACACTCCGAATCAAAACATCATGACTTCCACGTGAGCCACGAGAACAGGTCCTGATGAAACTGCTCGGGGTCCTCCAGGTGTGGCGCATGGCCTTGGTCCGGGTAGTGGATGAGCGTGCAGTTCGGGATCTTGGCCGCCGTCTCGGGCCCCAGCACCGAGTAATTACCCAGCTTAGCCGCAACATCGGGCGGCGACCACTGTTTTCCAACAGCAGTGTTATCCTTGTCCCCGACGACAAGCAGAGTGCGCGGCCGGATGAGCTCAAAGGAGTGCGCGATGGGCTGCGTGAGCACCATGTCGACGACGCGCGCCTGGTTGACGAGGAAGTTGCGGCGCTCGCTGCCGTGGTAGATGTTGTCGGACATGGTCACCCACTCGTCGTACGAGGGGTCCCAGTTGCCGACGTAGTAGGTCGCCTTCTCGTACGCCTTGATCGAGTCCCAGGTCGTCGAGTTCTCGGCCTGCCAGCTGTACTGCAGGCTTGGGTATGGGACGCCGATCCCGAGCCAGTCTTCCAGGCCCATGGGGTCGACGAGAACCAACTTGGACACGAATTAGTATGTTTTTGTGTGGTAAGGGGGGGGGGCAGTCAGGGGGCTTACCTCGGTGACGTTGCTTGGGTACATCATGGAGTACCTGGCGGCCAGCATACCGCCCAGGGAGTGACCGATGACGGTCACCTCGTAAATGTCGAGGGCATTGAGGAGACTGCTCGTGCTGGACGCGAACTGCTGGAGGCTGAATTGGTAGTTCTCGGGCTTGCTGGACTTGCAGAAGCCAACCTGGTCGACGGCAATGACGCGGTAGCCGTGGGCTGTCAGCTCGTTGATGGTTTCTCTCCAGGTCGGGCCGCAGAAGTTCTTGCTGCTAGATATTAGCAATGTTCAAAAGAGGATTGAACATCAGATAGTCTGACCCGTGGAACACAACGGCAACCTGCCCATTGGATGTCACGTTTGCTGCTGGGGGAACATCCATGAAAGCCATCTGCAGCTCTTGGAACTGGCTCTCGAAGTTGTACACGTGTACCGGGTACGGGTACGTGTAGTTGGAGCCATTGAGATCGAACGGCTGTGGACTTGTGTCGATCGAGCCCTCTGCCTGACCAATAGATCCGATACCGTACGCCTCGGAGATGAGAAGCCCGAAGGCCACGGACAGAACCGCACCAGCTTTCATCGTGAAGCGTGTTGGAGGAGTGGCGCACGTATGGGATTCTGCGTGCTAGCCGGCAACACTATGAAATTATTGTCATACAGTGTAGTCTCTCCGAGCACGACGATCTGAGTTGACAGCAATGGACTCAGAGCCCCCAAATACTCCAGAGACGCAGTAGAGAGGATCCGGCCTTTATCGGCCCGCCCGCCCCTTGTCGTCCATTGCGGGCGAGTTCCTGCATTTCGGAGCTGCTCCAGCTGGGTTAGAGATGGCGCCAACATTGATCGTCTAGCCGGATATGTCCCCACTATCATCTGTGTACCCTGAGCGATTACACTCATGGAAGTAGTCCGACGTGAGCACTCAGATCGGAAGGCCTCGGCTCACTTGCATTGTCCTTGCAGTGTCTCGCGGAGAAGGATTCAGGCAACGGCTTGAACTGGTTAAAGCGTTGCACCGCGGACGATATTGCTGGGGCCGCGATAATTCTGTTCCGATTTGCTTTTTGCATTGCGAAAAGTCTGCGATTGTGGTTGGCTGGGGATAGATCCGGTTGTGGGTTGTTGGCTGGGAAAAACGTCCAAGTAGCCCACTTGGGCAGCTGAGAACTGAGAGAAAATTGACGTCTCCAGGAGGCGGCGGGGAGTATGCACCCATTGGTTGGCTTGGGCGCAAAGGTCCACATTCAGTACCTCCCTACTAGTAAGAAATCCGACAAGGAGCAGAATGAAGCTTTAGCTCATTGTGGCCTCGGTGGGTCTGCCCGAGTTCTACCATAGGACAAACCTTCTAGATTTTGTAGCTTAATATGTTGTAGCAGCAGAATTATGCATGCCTTCAAGCAGTGTTGCGTCAGGGCTTATTCTTATTGATAACAAGTGCCGACAGAAGCAAGGACTAGATCAAATGCGTATCACGGCAAGGCCAATGAGCCACGACATGCGGTCCATGGCGCGAAGATAGTACATGTGATATATCATATATGCGTGGTGCAGTACAATTTCCGGAGAGGGAGGAGTTTCCGTGTTGCGTAACCTATCCGTGGCCGTCTCTTCTCTTCGCGGGCCCCGTTCTTTGGTAACAGATGGTGGGTGCTGTCGCTCGACACGCCGTTGCCGCTGCGATTTTCCATGAAAGTGGACATCGATCAGCCTGGCGAGAATTTCTGTTGGGGTCACATGGTGGGACAGTCAGTATCGTGATCGGTGATCTCAGCTTGAAACCCACAGATTGGTTCAATATGGAGCGCAAATCGTGTGGGGTTTCAATCCCCCGTTAAGCCACGTTCATGTGGGTTGCACCTTGCTTGCAATTCGTTCCTTTCCGTTCCACACAGCAATGTTCCCAACTGCCCAAACCTTGACACACGACACCATCAGAACTTCTGTACGTAGACCTTTGCAAGGACAGCGGAGATCCTAGTCCGAAAAGCAGAGAGGCATCGCCAAACTGCAATGTGGCCAGCTGCTCTCGCTCTCTGATTCAGGAATGGCAGCAAGCTCGTACGCTTGAAGCAATATCGGAAGCCCTGCCGAGCAACGAAGAGGTCCCACTGGGACTTTTCGACCATGTGGAGCATCGCCCCATCATGCAATGTCGACTGCTCTCAGCTCGCCGCTTGGCCACTCTCGCGTCCTGCAGCAAGGGGGGTCTCGTGCTCCCAAGTGCTTACCTTGTCCCATGAAATGCATCCCTTGAACTCCCCTAACATCAAGAAGAGTCATGGCTGCCGTCCCTGGACGCCACTTCCATCTGTTGTCCCCCATATCACAGGGGTATCTGCATAACAAAAACCCTTCTGCGGTCCCAGATTACCCGCGAAGAAATGCTGCGATCCGATGGGGCCGTCTCGGGAACGAGACCGGACCGAAACTGAGGACCTGGATCCAGATCTCTGATTTGACAGCGAGATCCGCAAAGACTCATATAATATATTGGCCATCCTTCCATGGCCGTTCGGCGGCCATAACCTCGGGTTTCCTACCTGTGCGTGGGCTCGCCCGCTCAACCCGCGGCAGGTTTGCTTTTCAAAGTCGCGATGGCTGCAGACAATATCCCCGGTAAGAGCAACGCGCTCGTGGTACAGATTCCCTGCGTTGTTTTCTTTGTTGTCACTCCGTGCTTCATTGCTGCACGGTTCTGGTCCCGGCACAAATCAAACTCGTCTGTTGGGTGGGATGATTGGTGCTGCCTTCTCTCTTGGGTATGTCCACGATCATTTCCCCGGACTTCCTTCCTGACTGATGGTCTTCTCATCAGATCTTCTGCGAGCTCGTGTCAGGTCTCATGCTTGGCTCTTGCGCCTATGGATTTGGCCAACACATCTATAATCTGTCACCAGAGAATAAACTCAAGACTTTGAAGGTCAGACACCAATCCTCTGCCACCCAGTCACCTATATGGTCCCTGACCGCGCTGACGCCAGCAATTCTTTTTCAGCTGTTCTACGTTGCACAGATCTTTTATAAACTCACGATGAATCTGACCAAAATTTCGATCTTGCTCCTTTACATGCGAATTTTTGCCGTGTTTACATGGTTCCGTTCCATCGGTCGCGCCCTTATTGGCATAGTGACGGCATACATGATCGCAGCGTTCTTTGCAGCGGTGTTTCAGTGCACCCCAGTGGAAAACGCATGGGATAAGTCCATCGCCGGGTCCTGCATTAGCATCGAGAAGAACTGGTATGCCAACGCGGGATTCTCTATCGCCACGGATGTAATCATTTTACTGCTTCCGATCAAGCCAATACTGTCTCTCAAACTTCCAGTTGGTGAGAAGATCGCGGTACTGGGCGTGTTTATTCTCGGCGCATTGTAGGTTGCTCTTTAACTCGGATCCATTGGTCATCAAAGAGACTGACGAAATATCTTGACTCCAGCGTCACATTGACAAGTATCCTCCGCATGCAGACACTGAGTTTCTCTTCAACGAGCCCGGATATGACATGTATGATACTTACAACGTCACCTCGATACTTTCGCCTCTGTACTAACTTTCTTTAGACGACATTGCATCGTCCATGTGGACTATCATCGAAGACAACACAGCCATCATCTGCGCGTGTCTACCCATGTGCAAGAGGGCCCTGGCAGCCATTTTCCCATCCTTGGCTTTCGAGGGCCGTCGCAACTGGAGCAACAAGCTATCTTACCAGAGCGGTAGCAATCGCAGCAGGTGGACGCAATTCTTCGACGGACCGGCGAGCAAGGACCAGTCAGCTCTGGTCCTGGATCCTCGCCAGGTTTCGACTCACTCACAGGTGCAAACCGGATGCTACCCGAGCGAGGAGTTTATCATGTCCCCCGTGCACGACGGCAAGCGGACCGAGTCATCGGGCTCAGAAGAAGGGATTGGTGCTATTCGAAAGGTCACGCGGTACGAGGTCGCTTACGACGATGCTCCAATACCGCGGACGAAGTGATGAATACACACTTGAATCTTGTCTATCGCCCACAAATGCAAACACATGTTCTTGCTGCCCTTCGATCTGAGACTCGCTTCTGAGCCCAGGCCATCATTTCACGTCATGTGTCTCGGGTACAAGTCATCAATGAACTCGTAAAGCGCGAGACGCGGTTTAATTACACTGGAATGCGAAACATGTCTAGCTCGTTCGACACCCCCCTTTACGCCCACCCAGACGCCAACTTTGCCCCGGAATTGATAATGAACAAGAGTGAAAACAGTGACAACCCAATTACAACCACATGCACGGGTCAATGACCGGCTGCGCCCCCACCGGGCCGTAGAGGATGCTATACTCGTCCTCGTACGTGAGGGCGTGGGTGTCGTAGTCGTACGGGTCCAGCTCGCTCCACGCGTGCCTCTTGAGGGCGATGGTCCAGCTCCAGCTGCTCTCCCAGATGCCGACGAAGCGGCTCGCGCGGAGCATGATGTCGAGGTCCACGAGGGCCATCTGGTCCCACGTGAGCTCGTCAAAGAGCATGACGTCGGCCTCGTCGAGTATGTCCCACTTCTGCAGCACCCGCACGCCCGTCTTTTCCGTCTCCGCCTCCGTGCTGCCGTTGTTGGCGACACGCACCCGCACGTCCGCCAGGTCCTCGCGCAGCCGCTCGACGTCGCTCGCCGTCCCCGTCGCCACGTACACGGCGCCCAGCTGGTTGATCTCGACCTGCTGCCGGATGCTGGCGCTCTGCGTCGCGAACGAGGTCCACGACTCGAGCTGCGCGTCTGCCTCGGTGCGCACGTGGGCGCCCAGGAAGGCCGCCCTCGAGGGCCCCGCGGGGCTCTGGTCGACGCCGAGCTCCCTGTACAGGTTGTACAGCGCCCGCGCCGACAGCTCGCGGATGTGCCGGGGGAACCGCGCGACGTGGCCGAAGTCGCTGCGGAACTCGTCGCCGTCGTACCGCACCGGCCACGAGAAGGCGACGTCGTCAAAGGTCATGCGCATCGGGCGCTCGCTGCTCGGCTGGGGGAAGTCGGGCTGCGCCACGATGTCCGCGATGTGCTGGTCGAGCGCGGGCCTCCACAGGGACGGGTCGACGAGAACGTTGCTGTACACGGTTGGGATGAGTGACTTCGGGCTGATGTTGACGACCTCGCTCTTGGGCGGGATGTTGTATGACGGGTCGTCCTCGTCGACGATGTGCAGCTCAGGGCAGTCCTTGGCCAGGGTATCGAAGAAGTGATCGCTGTCGAACATGTATGAGACGGGCAGGTCAGTGTCCCAGCCAAAGCTGTTCTCCATCTTCTCAAAGGCCTCCCTGGCGTGGAGGACCGGTGTGATGAGGACCGCTGCGATCGGGTATGGTCAGTGAACACTGCTCCGTGATGAGGAAGACTACGGTGTCTTTTCTCACCCCCTGCCTCAATGGCAAACCTCACGCAGCCAAGCAAGTTGATCTTCATGTTTCCAATACCACCTGCGAGCCGATTACATTCAACTACCCTATCGTCGCGCCATTTCGCCTCACCACAGAGTTTCCGCACAGCTGCCCCGTCATATTGGGTGGTATAGATATCGTTGGCCAACGCGGTATTCACAAATTGCTTCCGCGTCTTCCAGCTGCCCTTCTGCCCGGGTAGAGCAAAATCGGTGATCTGCGAGCGCAGCGTATCGAGATCGGGGCCAGAATCACTAGTTATGAACAAAATCAGGATGACTGCCAACACAGCGGCGCCTATGTATCGCCTGGTGAAGAGGTTGGGCCTGTTTGATGGGATATACATGATGGGCGATGGGGTCACTGAGATGCCATGTCGTTTGGAGCTCAAGGTGCAGAAAAGAATGTCCGAGAGTTGGAGGGTCGAAGGGGGCTCATGCGCCGCCGCGTCAGATGCTGGCGTACATCTAGCAAGGGGTAGTTCGAGCCTTAGTCGATATCCCGGCAACGGTCGGATATGCGAGGCATGTGGAGCTGACTAGGACCATCGACGCGTGTATTGGGGGTTCCCAACTTATTCTAATTGTGGAGAAAGCTTATCTGTCCGCTCTGTCCACTGTGAAGAAAGCTTATCGACGTTGGGTTCTGAGACGAAATGTTGATAGATGCGTTTGTCTCAACTCTGAGACATAACTGCTGTACATTCATGCAAGGGAGCGAGCGGCGTTTGCTCCCTGGATCTGATAGTACATCTAACCAGACTACCTGACTCTGCAGCTGAAAGAATGAAACTACAAGCTAGACCGTACTATTGCTACCTAGACTGTCATCTGTGCGCCCCTGGCTCAAGTGCCGTGCCCACGTCGCAAGGAGTCCCTGATTGCAAAGGTCCATAATTCTGCGCTCTGAGACATGTGCTCCTGTCCTGCACAGCGTGGCACACACATCAATAATCTTGGAACTGTATTCAGATCAGCAGACGTGACTCGCCGTTGCACTATTACAGTGATACAGCTATAGATTGATCGCTGCCCTCCCGCCTGATTTTCAACTTCCCAGTAGTGATAAGGCTGATGCGGGCCCGGCTCCTTGGGATCATGAGTCATACTGCTATCACATCATATTCTCTTATACATCGCGATAGCTTAAGAGGGATCTGTAGCACGTGGGTTGGTTGCTGGCTCCTTATAAGTTGGTTGTGGCATTGCGGGACTCGCCCAAGGCAAACACACCGCCAAGGCAAACGGTGTGAGGGCGCCATGAGGAATATATGTGTCGATCAGTTCATTGTGTAGACTGGAGCCACGCAGTTGTAAGCGCTTGCTGTATTACCATTCATTTGAATATTCCTGCAGGATTCTGTGTCGAACCAACATGTGTCTCAATGCTGCTGATCGAACTCTCCAGGCATCGTGCTGTGCCGCACGACACTCCAATAAGCGCTCTCTCAAGTTCCGCTCAACTCCACCTAGCCACGTTTCCCTTGTCGTTTCCCCGTTCCTCGAATCCTCCCTCCAACTCCCCACTGGCCGCCGACCATTGAACACCGATGGGCGGGACTATCGCGGGACCAGCGCCACATAGACCTACAAGTCAGTCACCACAAGACCGGGCCAACCTACCTCGCCAGACTCATCCACCAGATAAATCCCAGCGCACCCTTCGCCTCCCAGCCAGGATCGAGAGACAACAAATGGGCCGGGCGTTCTGCCCGCAGCGGACTTGCGCGCGGCTTGACCCACGACCTTGCCCCGGGCCCGGCGAGCAACGGTCACCACTCTTGCTTACCACCATCATCCGTCGTATTGACGGCCGGTTGTTGTTTCTTAGGGGTCACGGATGAAATAAAGGCGGACACACACACAAAGTCGGCGGGGTAGTCTTCTCTCCGGGGATGTCGGATGTCGTAGGGCAGGCCAGTTTCCCCATCTTTGTCGGTGTCGAATCAAAACTGGACCTAAACAGTGCAGTCAGCCGTAAGAAAAGCATTGAAGGGGAGGGGAGAGGAGGAGACTCACCGCGGTTTTCAGTGATCTGAGCTGAGGAAACTGGCCCGGGCGGGAGAGAAGAAAGAGCGTGTGGCGCGCATGCCGGCGCGCTTCATGTGTGTGTGTGTGCGTGTGTACCCGCGATCCGTCTTCGGCCGATGGTGGTGGTGGATTTACGCCGCTGTTTCTCGCCAGGTCCGGGGGATCGTGAGCCCCGCGCGACAAACCCCCCGTGAACAGTCCACCAAGCCCATCTGCTGCCCCTCTCACCTGGTTGGAGGGGTCAGAACTTGCCAGTCAGAGCCATGGCTTCAGAGGAGGCGAGGTCGCTGGTCGGGTTGTGGCTCCTGACCCGCAGGCCTTCTGTGTTGTTAGTCCGTTGATAGCCCTAGATGTGTGTATCAGTGTCCATGGCCCGCGTCTCGCCCCTTCAGGGCAACCCCTACTCTACCCTTCCTCCAGTCCTGTCCACGTCTCCAAGCTTGTGGCCATGCGCTGCTTTTTCTGTGCTTCAAATGGCTGTCTATGTGTTAGGAACGTTCATCAAGCTGACCGATGAGAGAAAGGGCGCTCACAGTGTAGTTTTGGCTTCAAGCTCATCAAGGTGTCTCGCATCCGAGTGAGTTGTCCACTCGCTGAGATTTCTTCCATATCAGTCAGTGTATTGAACATGGCTTGTTCGAGTCGAGAGGACTGACCTTGGAGTTTTTCGAGACCAGATGTCAAAGCACCACCCATGAAACTGACGGTGATGATGCACACATCCGAAAAGTTGTTCGTGACTCTCCAACATCTGCGTTTACTTCTGAGGCCCGTATACTGGGACAGCCAGCGAAGAGTGCTAAAGGACCTCTCCAGTGAGACGGTGGACTTTTGTTCCCATCGAGGTAGGATGTGGAAGGCGTTCTGGCCAGTGGAGCAGATGTGGAGGTTGAAGTGATGAATTAGATATTAACGGAGCAGCTGCAACCGGGGTGTCCAGCCAGAAGAAGTATGTGTCGCGGATGGCGCGAGTTATTGTACAAAATGGTGGTACAGCAAAAAGAAAGAACGTCGTGTAGGTGCATCGAAGGAAACTCGTAGAAACGGGGCGCGAATCATCGCCGCTGTCATCTTCCCTCCATGAAAAAAACAAAACAAGACAAAGTGCTCGAGTCGTAAGCGAAAGAGCCCTCGGAAAAGACTTCCCATTTCTTGGCGACAAGTAGCACAAGACGTCGGGGTACACAAAGACTTTCTTAGTTCATGCCAGCTCCTCGAACAGTATGTCGCAAAGTGAAGCCATGAGAAGTACCGCTTGATCCTCTCAAAATCGCTCGTATGACATATTCGTCAACTGCCAGGGCGATCCAGAGCCCCATTGATGTGTCGACGGCCTATTTCACCGCGACCTGTGGGGCCGGAGCAGGCAGGCCTGAGCCAAGGTTAGAAGATCCATTTCCGATGCTCATCTTGGTCATCATAGAGTCCAGGGTGCTGGCTGGTGCATTTTCGGTTGAGTAAATGTCGGCAGGAGTGGCAGTAAAATCGGACAGGCCACCGCCAACCTCGTCTTCGCCCATCGCCCAACCGGCAGGGAGGAGGTCATCGTCATCGTTGGCCACATCCTCAGCAGTCTTGGCTGTGTGGTCGCTGCCACCAGGCGCCGAAGAGTCGGTCTTTTCCTTGTTGCTGGGCGGCGCGGGAGTAATAGTAACAGCAGGACGCCGGCCGCAAGCCTTGTCAAGGACGCGCTGCATGTAGTCATTGATCCAGGCGCGCTTGGCCTTGGGGCGGGTGGTCCAGTCGCCCGGCATGAAGCCCTCGAAGTTGTTGGTGAATTTCACGATCGCCGCCGTGCTGATCGGCTTCTTCCTGGACAGGAGGCGCTTCTTGGCCTTCCTGTTCGCTTCTTTGAGGTCCTTGAGGGCCTCCTTCAGACCGTATGCGACGTCCTCTGGAATCCACTTCATGGGGCCGCCGACAAGGATGCTGCGCTTGGCTCGTACGCGCCTGTGCGCCTTGAGGAGGTTGTTGTCGTCGTCGTCTTCGTCGTCGTCGATGACGGGAGGGGCGAGAGTGGGCAGCGGCACAGAGGGTGGTGCGGACATTGCATTGGTGAGGGTATTACCATCGGCTCCCTCGTGCGCGGAAGGGGAGGGGATGCTCTCCAGTGGAGCGGTGACCGCGGTATCTTTGGCTGGCTGTTGCTTGAGCGGTTGGGGTCTGGGGGCTATGGCCCTCGCTACGCCAAACTGCGGCCGATCGACAGACTTCGTGGACTCGTTGGGAGCCACAATCACAGCCGCAGGTGTGATCAGCTCTTTTGTGGTGTCAGGCACTGTGCTGGGTTGAGGAATCACTTCCGGGTTCATAGCGTCTGCAGATATAGTGGCTGCAGGTTGTGCCTGATCTGGTACAATAGTTGGAGAGGGAGGCTGAAGATCGGGCGCCTGGGGACTACATGCCCGAGCAGCAGAACAGCGAGAAGCGAAAGCATCAAGTGTCGACTGTTCTGAGGCGAAAGACCGAGGGATCCAAGCGTGAGGCTGAGAAGAGAAAGCATCGAGGGCCGACTGTTCAGAGGCAGAGTATCGGGAGATGTAAGCGTGGGGTTGAGACGAGAAAGCCTGGAGAGCAGACTTCTCAGAGTAAGTGTACTCGGTAGAATATCGACGGACGTAGCCATAAGGTTGAGACGGCTGAGACGGAGCGCGCGGCTTGGTGGCCCAACAGTGAGTATAGAACTTCAGGAGGGTAGAAAATTCAGGGGCAGTCAGCTCTGTAGAAAACCGGGGAACGTAGACGTGGGGCTGAGACGGCTCAGGAGGGGGCCGCGATTTTGGCGCGTTGGGATGAGTGTAGAATTTGAGGAGGGTAGACAATTCCGGGGCTGTCAGCTCAGTAGAGAATCGAGGGACGTAGACGTAAGGCTGAGTATCGGCCACCTGAGGAGCAGGCTGCTGAGGAGGAAGACCAGCAGGATAGAGAATAGGCGGACCAGGAACAGGCGGCTCAGGGACAGGCGGCTCAAGGACAGGCGGCGCGGGGGCGTTTGGTCCGGGAGTGGTAGGAGGCTGCTACGCGACAGGTTGAGGGTTCGGTGGTTGACGGCAGGCCTCGGATCCACTCGCCGGAGGAACGTCCTAGGTTCCATTGGTCGGAGGTGGCAGGCCAGAGGTGCCGTCCGCCGAGGGCGCAGGGACAAAAGTCGAAGACCGGGGGCCGAAGCCCGGAGCCGCAGGGGCGAAAACCAAAGGCGCAGGTGAGGCAACCGGAGACGTAGGCAGAGGGACCAGAGCCGCAGGGACGGGAGTCGGAGAAGCAGGGATGGAAACCGGGGAAGCAGGAAGAGGGACCAAAGTCGCAGGGACGGGAACAGGGGACGCAGTGACAGACGACAGCGGGGAGGAGATGGGCGTCGCCGGCGCAGGGGGAACCAGAGCAGCATCGTCATCATCATCCGAAGGCTCACCGGCGGTGGGAGGAGGGTTCGAAGGTTCGCCAACAGGGCAAGGAGGCGCGCCGCTGGGCTCACTGGCCGCGGTAGGGGGCTGCGCATTTCCTCCTTGGGGAGGTCCGCCGTTGGTGTTTCCGGTACCATCATCGCCGGTGTCGTCGCCGGTGTCGTCGCCATCGTCTTTCGGTCCGCCGGGCGAGGCGCCACCGCAGCCACCACAGCAGCAGAACCGTCGGGCGTCGATGTCGCCGTTCAGGCGGGCGACCTCAGCATCTCGGTCCCGGAGCTGCAGTTCCATGGCGCCGATGTGGGCAAAGAGGCTCGCCTGGGAGGAATCGCCCAGGTCGGCCGACGCGGTCTTGGCCAGGGCCTCCTCGCCCTTTGCCGAGATGACCTTGTCCTTGTCCGCAATGATCTTGTCCATTTCGTTAATGATCTTGTCCTTTTCCTTCTCCGCCTCCGCGGTGGAGGAGACGAGGTCGTTGTGCGCTCCCGCGGCGTCGGCGAGCTTCTTTCCCATGTCCTTAATGTCGCGCGTGAGGCGATTGATCTTGGGCTTGCACCAGCGGCAGACACGAGTGTAGATGCGTTGGTCGCGCTTCTCCATGAGTCCCAGGATGATCGTATCGCACTTGTCGGCCCGTGCTTTGTCGCTGGCGCTCTTCTTCTTGAAGAGGTCACGCTCCGCCCTGGCATGGACGGCATCCTCTTCGCGTGCCTTGACTTCCTCCTTGAGGGCCTGGACCTCGTTCTCCAACTCCTGAACCCTGAGCTGGGACTCCTCGTACATGGCAACGTATCGTACGTACGTCAGTATCAAAGACTTGGCGTCACTCAGCTCTTTCTTGAGGTTCTCGATCCATTGACTCTTGTTCGCCTCAGCGTTGATCGCATCTGGCGCTTGGGAACGGCTGTCGGGCGGGATCAACTGGCGAGGTCTAACAAACCATTCCGAGATGGGCCTCGGGATTTCGCTGACGGGGAATTTGGATGGGTCGGCGTAGAGGATGAGGGAGAGCCAAGAAAGAGGAGAATGGGTGACTGTAGCGAAGAAGGTGATGAAGGTGAGCACGACTATCGCGGAGGAGGATACCTCGATATCCGTTGCGTCGCTGTAGTAGATGACGCTCTGGGCGAAGCAGTAAAAGCAGAAGATGTTGAGGAGAGCGCGGACGTGGTGAGGCTGGGTAATGAGGTAGCGGACCAGGATGGCCGCGAGAGCCCAACAGATGGCTATCATCAGACTCTCCATCTTGGGCGATCGTAACGTATTGTCAGATTTTGAGGTAGGCAGATGATTGTAGTAAGTAGGTTGGTCGTCGAAGGGGGTCAAATTGCTATGTGCTCGAGCACAAACAAACGAGAATAGTAAGCACCAAATAAATAGAGGCGCAGACGAGGCAATAGAAAGCAGAACAGAGTTCAGAACGATTTGATCGTATTGCAATTGGCAAAGAATCAATCAAAGGTCGCCGGTGGGCAGAAGTCGTCGTCTCCGTCGCAGTTGTGGAAAGGAAGAAGGGAAGGTTCAGAAACGACAGTCGGCTGGGAGAGGTCAGATACAAGCTGTGGCAGCAGTGGCAGGGTGGGTCGGCTGGCAGTGCTGCAGCTAGTTCCCATTCAATAGAGGCAAACGATATTCACTAGGTGGACGAGGTGAAGTAGAGGCAGTCCAGGATTCGAATTGTTCAGAGGCTCCAAGGATGGCAAACAAAAGGTGGGGGTTAGTACATACAAACGAGCATAGGTTGACTGCTAAAGGCGGGATCAGATTCATCATCCCCCTAACGACATTCAGAGCGACCTCGAAGAGCACTCAATTGTAGTTTGTTCTTCGTAATTGGCGGGACTTGACTGTTTATAGGGCTCGCCGGTCAAAGACATGGCCGTCGTCTTCATGGAGACCACTTGAGAGCTAGGAACCGTGTAATTATCTATTCTGACATCCTCACCATATAATACTCCGGACAGTGAGCACTCCAGCTCGTATGTATGTATACGACCAAAGCCAGATCACTTGGCAAAGATACGGAGTATTTGCGAGCGAGGCCGGATCATCGACTTTGGGTGCTGACTGTCTGGCTCGCCCATACCACTTCACTGCGGTAACCAGCGTAGTCAGTGCAAGGCATATTTCAGAATGATATCAGCAAACTAGACATACGGCAGGAAATGGTATCTCGTAAAGTGACTCGGGAGCGAGTATAGGTTTATCGGGGAGGGTTCTGAATATTCACGCGACCAATCACCCCAATTTGTGCTACGTAGTCAGGAGGACCGCTTATTCCGTTTTTTTAAGGAGCATGATTACCTAGGTATGTCAAGTGGTCTGGTCAGACGCCAGGATGAAGCAGATTTAGAAAATGAAGGGTCGAGCTCCAAGGCTTGTCGCGTCGAGGCTCGGTCTGGGCCCGACTGTCTGGTATCATGGAGACTTACTTGAGGACAAATCCTCTCTGCTTCCAAGTATTTGTTTAGTCTTTACGCAACTTCGACAATACAAGCCATATATGAGCAGCATACAAAGGCGCCTGGAGCACTGTCGACTTTGCCTAGCCGGGTGCCTCATAGAGCTGTTTTTCTAATAAGAGCCTGCCAGCTCCTCGAAGCCATGAAAGCCGAGTCCTTGCGCGGGAAGACAAAGTTCCTCTCTACTGGAATATGACAACCACTGGTTAAACGGTTGGCTAGACAAGTATTTTCATATAGGGCCCCTTGCCTTTGTCCTCTGTTGACCTCGACAGCACAAGCGAATTCGGCTCTAGTAGGCCACAAGTGACACTTCCAGCTACGCCTCCGTTTCTCTCGCCCTCGTGCCCTTGTAACGTTACCAAAATCTAGGCGAAACTGGTACTTATAGATGCTTTATAGGCCGAGTCCCTGTGTGTGGTTGGACAAGCCAGACTCGAAGGACAAAGATCACACTTCTTGTCTGACCAACGTGTGCTGCCATTGTACGCTTCCAAGCACATTTTTGGGTTCCACCATCGTACTCGCTCGTCAATAGGTGTACCCCAATGCATGGCATGCCGTGCTGTACTAAGGGGCGGCGTCAGCAGAGGCGTGTCACCATGTCAGCCACAGGGTCAGCCACGACAGGAAGTGTTGCTCTTTAAAGGCGCCAAGTCCTTCCTCAACGTCCGAAGTGAAGAGTGAGTGGTCCAATTGACACCTCAATCTCTAGACCCAGAAATTTGTGATGTTCTGGCGTGACTTCAGCAAGCAGGACATCCGGGTGTTGCTGCTGAGGCTGAGAAAAGGACGGCTGCTGCTGTCCCAGCAAGACGAGAAGCAGGGGCAGAAGCAGAGGCAGACGTCAATCGACGTTAGGCGTGGGATTCTGGCTCTCGGCGCCGACTCCCTGCTCGGCAGCCACACTAGCAGCAGCGCTAGGCCGGCACTGAGTCAGTGGGCTGCTAAATTCAATCCCGCAGGGCAACGGTTCATCTGGAGAGATTTGCTCGCTGGGGCCGATGAGCACCAAGCAGCGTCATAAGTCGACAGGGATCAGGAGGGCTGCTGGCTCAGCTCCACCACGAGCGCTATGCTGGGGCCGGTCCACCTCCAACGTCGATAGGGCCCGTCCCTCACGTCGAGCGCGTGCATTGATACGCAAGAGGCTCTTGCTGCTTTCTTTTTTTGACACCCACGATGCTGCCGTTCCTCTCTCTGACCGGTGCCAATTGCCCTGCGCGACCTCCTCGATGGCCGAACTGAACTGCCAGCCGTGATCTCCCAGCCTGTTTACCTCCACATCGACCTCGCATCGAATCCACGTCGCCCATCTCGTAGCGCACCGGCGCATCCGTCGCCCACCATGGCTGCTGCTGCTGCGGAACCCGCACAGCCAGTCCCAGAAGAGCAGCCCTCGGGACAGCAGACACAGTCGCAGGAGAATCTGTCACGCGAGGGGCAGAATGGGACAGAATCCTCCACCCAGTCGCAAGGCTTGGAGCCGGGGGAGGACCCTCTGCGCAATGCTCCGACCTTCAAGGACGAATTGGCCCCAGACCGCGAGGAGGAAGCACCCGAGGAGAAGCCCAAGTCGCCGGGTTTCGTCGAGAAGATCATGCAGAAGCTGGGGCTCAACGATGTCCTCCTCAAGAGCATGTTCAAGTCTGTCTCCCCTTCCTGCCTGCCTGTGCCCAGCTGCCTCGAGCCGGTGCTGACCATTGCCCCTTGATTCTACCAACAGAGGCTCTGTCGCACCAGTAATTGG
This sequence comes from Diaporthe vaccinii, assembly GCA_039880775.1. Taxonomy (NCBI): domain Eukaryota; kingdom Fungi; phylum Ascomycota; class Sordariomycetes; order Diaporthales; family Diaporthaceae; genus Diaporthe; species Diaporthe vaccinii. The sequence goes on from JBCEDN010000004.1 coordinate 2,487,091, forward strand.
CCTCGCCATATACCAGGCACCGTCAGTCATGCGACAACTGACCACCTTGGGATACCTCGTCGGCGTCATCACCGTCCTGGCCCTCGCTGTTCTGCCCCGCGGCAAGTTCATCCAGAACATGATCTTGAACTGCCTGGCCACCGCTGTCGGCTGCGCCATGGCTATGCTGATCAACTACACCGGCGTCCGGGCCCGCCTGAACACCTCGGATCTCCGCGAGATGGCTGCCTTCATCCAGGCTAATGGCTACGCCCCCTACAACTCGAGCCAGAGCGCCGTCTGTGGCGTCTGGCTGTTCTTCCAGATATGGCTGAGTAACGTCATCAGGGCGAAATATCCGGCCTTCAACGTCCCTGTGATCATCTACAGCATCGTGGTCAACATCTCGTGTACCTTTGGCCCCGAGTTCCCCACCTTGGCCGTGGCCGAGGCTTTCATCCAGAGACTCCTGACCGCCATCTTCATGGGACTCGCTATTGCCACCGCAGTCTCCCTCGTCGTCTTCCCCATCAGCAGCCGTCAGGTCGTCGCGAAGCAGATGGCTGGTGTCCTTGGCCTCTTCAAGAAGTCCATCGTGCTTGAGAAACAGTACCTTCAGGGCCTGGAGAAAGAGGACATGTTCGCTCTCGAGATCACAGAAACCTCGGCCGGCCGCTCGGAGCCGGAGAGGAAGGGCGGCAAGAAGGACAAGGGCCCCAAGCTGACCAAGGAGCAGAAGAATGCCCTGGCTCTGCGAGGCACCATCGGAGCGATCAGGGAGCTCATGGGCAAGATCTATGGTGATATGAAGTTCGCGAAGCGTGATATCGCCTGGGGCCACTTGAGCGCCAAGGATTTCGGGGAGATGTTCAATCTGATCCGCATGTGTGTCATTCCAATGACTGGTATCGGCACGATCATGGATATTTTCCAGCGGGTCGGGAGAGAAAGGGGCTGGGACGGCGACGGCCCTGGCGACGGTGGCTTGTTCCAGCGCTTCCAGCCAATCGGTAAGGAAGAGAGCCAGCGGATCTGGAACGACATTATGAAGCAGCTGCACGAGCCCTTCGAGATCCTGTCAGAGGCCATCACCCAGGGAATTGACCACGCCGGAGTCCTGCTCAAGCTGTTCCCCCAGCCCAAGGCACAGAAGAAGGCGGCTGCGCAGAACGCAGCCACAGATGCCGACGTCGAGGCATCGGGCGGAGAGTTCCGTCCGGGTCAGGTCGGATTTTCCAGCGTTATCAATGCGAAAATTGAGACCTTCAACTCCCGCAAGGGCGAGATCCTCCGGCTTTGGGCCAAGGATAAGGGGCTGTGTAGCGATGGGAACTTTGAAAACTGGACACAGGACAGCACCAGGTTGTTTGAGAAGAGGAGGAACGATCAGGCACAACTTTATGTGATCTTGTACCTGGAGAAGTTGGTGAGTGTCACAAATAATTGATACCATCCCGCTTTTCCCCTACTCGCAGAGGCTGACCACTTAACCCAACCCACAGATGCAAGCCACAGGCGAAGCCGTGCAAGACCTCGTAGCCTTCGCCGAAGCAAAGGCAGAGGACGGTACAATGTCCAAGAAGCGCCTGATCTTCCCGAGCGGCCGGCGCCTGCGCAAGTGGTTCCTCGGAATTTTCAGCAACGAGGACTCGACGGCCGAGGACTCGCCCGACATCATGGAGACCGGGACCAACGTCGTCTACCTCGGCCAGGGCTGGATGAACAAGAAAGACCCAGAGCACCTTCCCGCCGCCAACGCCTGGGAGCGATTCGGCAATGGCGTGCGGCGCTTCTCGCGCTTCTTCGGATCGCCCGAGTCCGTCTTTGGCTTCCGCGTCGCCTGCGCCACCATGACCATCGGCATCATTGCTTTCCTCGAGAGCTCGCAGCGCTTCTTCATCCAGCAGCGGCTCGTGTGGGCTATGATCATCATTGCCATTGGCATGACCCAGAGTAAGACACCTTGATTGCCCTCTTGTTACCACGGGTGGTCCGTTGTCTTCGAAGCTGACTAAAATTACTCCAGCGTCTGGCCAATCCACATTTGGCTTCCTCTTACGCATAGGCGGGACTTTTATCGCCATGGTCAACTGTTTTATCATCTACTACATCGTCGACCGCAAAGTACCGGGAATTTTCGTCTTTCTCTGGCTTTTCATCTTCGTCGAATATTATTTCTTCTTCAAATATCCGCAATTCATACCCGCCGCTATGATTTGCATCGTCACCCAGGTTCGCCCATCCTCCTCCCCTATAGATTCCGCGAAGACTAACAAAGTCCTCCCAAGGTTCTCATCCTCGGGTACGAGCTTCAAACAGACTTGCTCGGAATTGCAGCATCGGAGTCCAGCGGACAGCCATACTACCCGCTTTACACACTCGCTCCGTACCGACTGGCCACCGTCGCAGCGGGTGCCTTCGTTGCCTTCTTCTGGACTGTGTTCCCTAGTCCATTCACAGACAGGACATGGCTTCGCAAGGACCTGAGCGCGGTGCTTTATCTGCTTGCTAACTATTCGAGCGTCGTACATACCACTATGAAGGCGACGATGAGTGGAACTGTCGGCGACATGGAGATACCGGGAACTCCTGCGCACAGCCTGTTCAAGGTCCGGCGGAAGCTGTTTGGCAAATTGACGTTGCTTCTTCCCTCCCTCCAGATGCACGCAAACTTCCAAAAATTCGAGCCTAGTCTTGGAGGCAAATTCCCTGAAGAGCAGTACCAAGACATAATATTACGGTCTACTCGGTGCGCTGAGCCACTCCCCCTGCCACTCGCCGCAAATCTAGCATCTTGCTAACTTTGGCCTTCCTGACAGTATCATGAACTACTGCACCCTCATGTCCTACGTCCTCACCTACCTGGCCCCCAAAGGACCGGCAGAGAACTCCGACAAGGACTGGATGCACGTCCTAGGCGAGGTATTTGAGGATGTCTCGCCTGTGCACAACCAGATCCTCTCCACGCTGACACTACTGTCCAACTCCCTCCTCTCGGGCCAATCCCTCCCACCGTACCTGCCCCTCCCCAGGCCATACGAAATGACACGGCACCTCCTCAGCATGCGCGCGGACGGCGACCACAAATCCGCCTCGAAAGCAGCGCGACATTCATCTACATCTTCCTCGGCGTCATCAGCGTCATCGTCCTCCTCATCCACACACTCAACCACCCCCGCAGCTCAAGACACAGACGGCGAGCCCTCAAATCCCAGCCCCAACAGCCGGCAGGACGACAAGCGGCAGCAGGAGCAACACCGGTCCCTCGAGGCCCGCAGCCTGCTCGACGCCCGCAACATGGAGCAGAAGGGCTACACCGAGTTCGCGGTGCTGCAGGTGTGCTCGACGCTCATCGTCGGCGACCTCGAGGGCCTGATCGCCACCGTCGCCGGCCTTGTGGGAACTGTCGACTTCAGCTTCCGCGTCGAGCACAACGGATCTGATAGTTCTGTTAGTGACCTCGGCAGCGTGCGGAGGGTGGGCACGTGGGCTTCTCGGGCGGCTGAAGCGAGGGCTGCCGCGTCTGCTAGTGGTGGGGGTGAGAAGGGAAAGGGCAAGAAGGATTAGGGGTCTATCATGCCCATTGCCTTCGCATGACGTACCTTGTCTCCTCAGCTCGAGATCCTGGCCCTCTCCTAATCTGGCATTGTTAAGAGCCGGGGGTTCATGCTGGGCACACTTTTTGGCTGTGCTGTAATGTGTGTTTCACTGTTGCATATTTGAGATACCACACACCGGTCTTCGTGCTGCTGAACGGTATCTAATCATATTCCGAATGGCCGCTCGGACATTGGACAGACTTGGCAGGCGTGGCACGAGGTTCTGAGTGCTGGCCGATTTGATATGATATAATGCAAATATTGGAACGCAGCAGAACTATCTTTGGACATAAGGAAAATTGAATAGCAAGTCTGTAATGATATTGGGTTCCTCTCCCACTCTCCGTGCCAAATACACATCCGTATCAATACCTAGCTACAGACATCATAGGTACCTAGGTAAGTAGGTAGGGGAAGTATCCTGCCATCCCCACCCCCTTATATCCTCGAAGTTGATATTACTTATTGGTGTCAAACTGGGACCCAATGCCAAGAAGGTCATGCTTCATGCGATCTTTTCTCTTCTCATCGCGGTATTCAGCCCTGCATGGGGGCTGACGCTGTGAATGACCTTGAGGAGTCCGTGTACCAGTCGAGCCTTGCTGGGCGGTGGTGCTGGCGTGGTCACTGGAGGACCCCTGGCTGACGATGACATACATGATTAGCTAGCTGGTGACCGAGTGTTGTGAGGCAGAGCATGGACTGAAACGGATGGGAGGCTCTACCATCTTACACAGCGGATACCGAAGCAGAGGATGGGGTGTAGGTGTAGGGCATGTTGGCCTGAGAATGGGAACAGTTTGTTGAAAGCTGATCGTGTGGAAGGGTATGGGAATACCGGACAAGTGGACCCGTAGATTGTGAAAACCGTGAATATCAAAGTAGCAGACCTGGGGCAAGAAAGACAGCTTTCAGCCAGAAAAGGACTGAAAGAGTGAGGACAGGGTGAGAACACAGCCACTCAAGAATGGTATTGTGTGAAATTGGGATGAAGGGTGACCGTCCTTCTCAACAAATGCGCGGGAACCGTCCATAATTTATATTCGAAGAAGGGCAGATAGAAGAGGAAGCGAAAGACACAAATTAATCTCCCCCCTCTGTTATACCCCAAGGACGATGCCCTGATGCCCTCTGTGTCCAAGTGTCATCGCCCTGCTGGAGAGAGAGAGAGAGAGACAGAAGCCATCAGGTCTGGTGCCATTGGATAGTCTCATTTTGTGAGCTGCCATTTCTGCGCCTGCCACCTGATGTTCTCGGAAGAGAGTTAACCATTCCTAGATTGCCTACTGGATCTGGTGTGATGTGATTGGACAGTCCCCTTGTGTGCTCGGACTGAGGCTCAAGGGTATCATAGAAACACCCCCGCGGTACTACCCACCTACGAAACTGGTGACCCCCGGGCCCGTCTTGCTCGCAGGTCAGACACGGGAATCTGAACCGTCATTGGTTGGTCTCCTTTTGTTCTATGGGTCTTGCACACCACAATTTCTCCTTGGTTCTGCCCGCTCAGCCCGCTACTGCAGGTTGCCTTGCCTTCCCTGGATGTTGCCGCAGCTTCTGGTGTGCTGATGCTCATCATCTTGTCGAGGTCTATTTCAGGTTACCGTTGCCATTCTGATATTGCAGATTTAGGGGTGGAGGCGCCCGCTCCATTGGTCCCGAGGAGATGGGCCCTGGGCGAGAAGGATTCGAAACCTTGGGCCAAGGCCGACTTAGACGGCAGCTATTCGCACCCTCTCAGGCGTTTTGCTTGGCCACACACCGTTCAAGATAGCTGTATCTTCCTGCGGATTTTCGCTGCCAAGCTCACTGCAACTCTAGGCATGGGGCGGCCTGGTACCGAGAGCCTGCATATAACGGCCTCTGACTGGCCATTCTCTTTTTGACATCCCCAACCAGCACTCATGACGCGTTCCCATTGTTGCACAATGTTTCTGCAAGACAGCGTGTTTAGTTGCCTTACACACGGTGGTTCGCCAGAAGTTGTCCGACCGGCCAGCTGAGGCGCTGCTTTTTTGCAGGTATTTAGAAGTAGCCAACAGCCACAAATTTGATGTCCATCTTTTCGGTCGGGCAGCCTTTCTCTCTCTTTTATTCACTCCTTCCAGCCCTTGATCTTGTGCATATTCAATGGTATAGCCACAATGGATCTTGCAGAGAGCCATTTGGACGTTCCCTATGAGCAAAGATGGGAACTTCTCAAACCAACGATTGTGAATATTTATCTAGAGGAGAGGGCCACCCTTGCACAACTCGCAAAGCGGATGGAGGATGGTTTTGATTTCACAGCGGAGTATGAAGCCCCATGCCTTGAAGTACCTGCTCATCATCAATCAACCAAGCCGCTCGAACTCCCCTCCCCCCAACCTCCCCTCCCACAACACCCACCACCACGCACTCTCTGCCACTTTTTTGCTGAGTCTCGTGTCATCATGTAGAATCCATCAGTACCGATATCACTTCAAGAAATGGAACATAAAGAAGCGCATCACAACTGTTGAAAAGGATAATGTGATTACGGTCTTGGGCAAAAGACGCCGACAGCATGGCGTTGGAATATCCAATATTCAGCTTGAGCAAGGGGATTGGCGCAAACCCGTGGACAAGAAACAGCTCAAGCGATATATTAACGACTCAATCCGCGCCGAGAGACCACTTTCTATTCGGCCTGGCATGTACGTCATCTGTCGCCTTCCCAAAGGGCCACATTTGACCGCGGCTGACTTATCTCTGTTTGTGCAGGTTTTTCAGTCGGAACTTGCCATATTCTGCGCTTTTCCGAACACCTAGAGGCCATGCTCACAACACCCCATCACCGCAGTGTAATGGCCCTCCGACTCCAACCTACCTTGCAGTCTCCAGTCCCCAGGATGATCCTAGCACTCAGGAGGGTTTGTCGCCTACAACACAATTGGTGCACAAGAAGGTCCTGATGGACAGAGCACAGCTCCTGCTGGATGGCCGTGACCTGGACCTCATGAAGCAGATGAGTAGAGACGAAAGAAGGTGAGCGATAAGTGATCACTGCATACGTCCAGTAGTATGTATTCCTAATTCTGTCTGTTTCAGAGCTACTGTCAACTGGCTTCATGACTTCTGGATGTTCTCTTTCGTCACCACGAAGTACTGGGGAAATGGACCAAAGAACTGGACGTTGCCACTGATTAACTTCAAGACACTGGCCGGAGTCATCGATGGCTCCACAGGACAGCAACTGAGTGGATCACAGGAGCTCAACTTCTTTCAGTCAAATCTCGTGGCCACTGGCGGGATCGACCTTCCGGCGCAACTGTGCAACTGGTCGACCCACATTAACTATGCCAGTTTCCATTACGAACCTATCGACCCCCAGCCCAGCAGCCCAGCAAGCAATGATGGAGACCAGTTCGATGTAGAGGATGAGTCCACATGGAGAGAATGGAACGATCAGCCCGGCCGAGATCTAACAAGCACTATCACTCAAGGTCTTCGGGCCAATGCATTCACGACGCATCAAGCCGAAGACGTTCCAATTGCAATAGATCAGATCGTCAACATAGTGTGTGGATCTATGAAGGACGCAAAGGTTGAAGCAATCGGGTTCGCCATAATGGCACGCAACGTCGATGCTTTATCTGAGCTTGTGCCGGGGAGAGACTTTAATCTCCAAGCCCTCCGCGACATAAACCCGTATCATCTGGCGGCAAAGTTTCTGGACGGCTCAAAGGCTTGTTGTGGAGTGATGTTGGAACTGCTGGTCCACTCGCATGACGAGACATCCATCGGTGTCAACTATACAGACAATCTGGGCCTGACTGTCCTAGACACACTTTTCATAACGATATTGCGCTCACACAGCTCGGCCTCGCCTCTGGTTCTTGGACAATTTCTTTCCGTATCCGACTCGAATTTCGAAGGGGTCGACGTTGATATCTGCGGGAGATGGGACGCAGATTCGCCATGCGTTCGCCAGCTCCATGCAGCAGGGGAGACAACAATACCGAAAGAGTGGAAACACATGTTTTGTCATACTTCAGCGCAGGCAGTGTGTCATTGCTTGACAGCAATATTCATGGAATTATGAGCCCCCAACATCAACACGGCCAGCGGCTTGTTCCACAGACGTTGTCAATCCTGTGGCTTAGAGCTCAAAGTTGGCCCGCTTCATTCCTTTGTCCTCATCTGCGTTCACCTGGCGAACGCTGGCAGACCGGGAGAAACGCTTTTCGGAATGCTCGCCTGCTTGGTCTGTCTCCTGACAATCAGAGCTGACCCGTCTTCTTCTGCCGAGATCTCACTCCCAGCTATTCTCGGAACTGGGGAGACAGAGGACTGCCAGCACCAACCTCTCAATGCAGCTGAGCTGGCTTTTGCTGTGCCAAGATCTATTGTAGACGCCTGGACACCCGAAGTCAAGCTGGGTTGGGAAGCTATCAAAGAGCTCTTAGACCACTGCGTTCGACCATGGCAAACCAGAACCTTCAACGTGACCGATGATCCAGTCAGACTGGCATCAGATTTACAATGTGTTGTGCACAATCAAGACGAAGATAGTGAAGGACGCTCTGGCTCAGAGAGTGATGATGAGTCTTGTCCGTCCTATATACATGTGGTGGAAAGCCAGGATAAGAGACAATATGTAGAGTGTGGAGATGAGCGCCTAGATACTATTTGGGCTGCCATACAAGTCGAGTTGTTAACGTACCGACGACTCGAGGTGGGAGACTCATGGCTGTCTCCGATGTTTAACATGCATGATGTGGTCGAAGGCTTGCTAGCAAGGGAAGCTTCGATTCTCATGCATTCACTAGAGCATCGCGGGAAGGATACGTTACAACCCTTTTCAACCTGTGGTCTGTTTCTGGGGGCGGATCATCCCGGATGCGCCAGAAGAGAAGAAGCATGTGCTACATACTTCGCCAATCTCGATGATCGGAAAAGAACTACATTCATATATGGTGCCAGAAGACTCGCGTTTTAATATTGGCAACGAATGGACACTGAATTGATTTACCCTGTCTATGCCACTATCCTACGACAAAACTTCTTTAAATTTACGTCGGTATTCACGGATCGCCAGTGTGCCTCATTGCTTGCAAACAGTAAAAATTGACTTGAACGTGAGTCCCGCCTGGGGGTTGCAGCACGGCAAGAATCATCCAAGGTCGGCGCACCTGACAATGAAATTGAAAAGCTGGGGGTGTATTCTTTGAAATGACATTTGTGGCAAACAGTGGCATGGTGAACAGAATGGACAGCCGGGCTGGCAGTGTTTATTTTGTCCTTTATATCAGTCTTGTCCCCATACGCAGCTGGTATTAAAGTCAATGAAGATGGTTTTACAGTTGTACAAGAGACGTTTACTTCAACCCTGGCCGGGGGACGCAGAGCTTCTTCTCCCACTAAAATCACCACCACATCAAGCCGCCTCTCTGTTCCATTTCCAAAATCAGTAAAGAAGTGTCTTCAATGGTAGTCGGTCCTGGCGGCAATGCTACATGACCTCTCTACATCACGTCCGGGGAAGACTGGAAGCAGGATGATGCACACCCTTACAGCAGACTACTCAAGTCACAACTTCAGGTCAACACAGTTGATGAGGCCTGACTAGTAAACTCCAACAATCACCTGTGCACTCTCTCAGCCAATCCCACGGCTTCCCAAAGCCGCGGTTCAGATCACAAGCACTGACACATGCCTCAGCCCTGCTCAGCCGCAAGGCGAAAAGTCCACGTAACGCAGGAATGACTATTAACGACTATCCCAAGCGCATAACAACCCCAATATTGACACCAAGGCATACACACACCGGCGAGGAATAGAGTTCAAACATATCGTCATTACCCAAGCCGTCAACCATAATTGTCCCCACCCAGATCACAAGCTTCAAACACGCGCGAGAGATCGATCGGAGGAGACAGAAAAAGCAGAAACACGAGGAACCCAAAAACGAACATGCATATTGAACAAATCTCCCATATCTCACCTCATTATAGGCACGACGACGTTCATCGCCGATCTGAGGGGGCTCCGAGTTATTTAGAGTTCAACGCAGACCGAGTAGTCGGGACATGCGGCGCAGAGTATCCACGGCGACGGCCACGCCCGGACGAGCAATCCAAGCTCAGGTAATCCAAGCACGCGCCTGTCGTTTTCATTCCGTCCTTGGAAGTAATGGTGGACACAAGGCCCTACCCAGTCAGTCGGCATTGAAGCCCCAAGGACTGGACCTGGTCCACCAGCAGTCAGGCTTCGTTGCTAAGCGCGCTTGAGCAGTGTCCAGTCGTCTCGTGGTCGCCATTCCAAAACAGGGGGGCCATGGGACACGGGCAATGGTTCAAGTTCGGGGAGAACAGCAACTCTGGGAGAGCCCAGATTTGTTGAGACAGGCGCGTCCCAGCGGCGTGGCGCTCATAGACTTCCGCGGGACGGCATGAAGCGTGCCAGATGGGCGCTAACAAGTGCGCTGGGCGAGCTGCCAACCCACGGCAGGAATATCTCATGTCCCAGCTGAACGGCCATCCCTTGCCCAAGGTCCCAACCCGAGCCGAGCGCATAGCTCTGTTTGACGGCTGAACTTCTGCTCAAGTAGGGGCTGCCAGCCCTGTTCTGCCAGCCTGTCGTCATCGCTTAGATGCGCCGACTTTCAGACGAGACCTTAGGCTTCATACAGGCTAGGACGCATTCGAGAAGACTTCTGGCCTCATTTCCTTCCGGCAGACGGCCGCTTGGCTTGGCAACGGGTTGTTAGCTTGGGTTATCTGGACGATCGGATGTCCCTACCGAGACCGACGCTTAATAAGCATGGATGAACTTCCGTCGGGGGAGTTAGTCGAGGCTCGACCGTGGACACTAGGAAGTCGAACAGGCACACGATCGTGAGTAAGGACGGCGAGTATCCGAGCCGGCAGCGACACTGCCCCCTTCTAACCCAGCTTCGTAGACACCATTCAGCAGACTGAATCTTTCCTCTAGATTAACCAGGTTGGGTTGCGCTTGTGCCCAACGTTACGAAGGATCGATCAGGAGGCATTCAGTCGTCTGAAATGAGTGTACACACAGCCCATCGGCTGACCGTACCCGTCTTCAGAAGCGGCATCCAGGAGATCGACACGGGGCTCTGGGATGTCTGCCGGCAGAAAGGAGGCTAGCCGGGTTCCGGAGGGCCGGCGAGCGCATTAAACATACCCTAGTATGCAAGGCGCTGACTGAGGCCTGAGGTGGCCGTTTTCGCGGTTCGCCCGATTATGAGCCACTTGGCCCCAGTTTGCGACCGTGCAACGCAGGCCAAAGGCGGGCAATAGCACGGTCTCAGCATGAAGACCATTGCTGGCGTCACAGATAGGTTTTCAATGCTTGGAGATGGATTGGGTCGGGCTGTTCCTCTGTGTTGGTAACGATCGACAATGACCGCAGCGCTGGCCGCTTTGTTTCAGGGGATCCCCGAAAAGCTTATCGGAGCACTGGCGTCGCACCAGCAACGAGTGACGGGGGCGCCCATAGACCAGTCTGGCCGCCAAGATGCTGCTGCCCGGTGGTGCTGATGCACGTCGCCAGGAACCAGTCCAGAGGGTCGTTTGAGACAATTATAGTTCCCGGGTTCGGGTTGCGAGTCTTGTGCCCACATCCAGAGAGCGGGCCCCTTACCCGCTGATGTCGGTGGCGCTTTTGGCGCCAGATCTTGCATTCGACTGTCCCCTGGCTTCAAGGCTGCAACAGCGCAGGGCAGCGGGCGGGCTTGCGGCCTGGCAGGGCAGGGCAGCGGTGAAGTAGCCCCGATCCGGCGAAGTGCCCGACTAGTGGGACCGGGAAAGCTTGAGTTCGGCAGTGCAGATGGCTTGTTCGGATGAGATTCGTGATCGTCACTGCCAAAGGCCGTTGTGGCTTGCGATAGAGTGCGCTGTATTCAACATAGAATGGGATCAAGTAGGCGAGGAGCCTGCGGAATGGCGTCGCGAAATCGCGTGCTACTTGAAGTCATGAGATAGGAGATGTGCCCTACTATGGCCGGCGGCCAACTGGCCGCTTGCTCGAGCAGGCTTGGAAGTTGCAACAAACGAGTGCTGCTGACACTGTCGACTACCCATGTCGTCGGAAATTTCTTGCCTCGTGCTGTGGAGAAGCTGGGGAAGGATTGGCTGGTGGTGATTTGCTGCACCTCGAAACATTATTGCTGACTGTTGCAGCAACTTTTTTTCTCTCTTGATGCAGACGTGCAGGCGTGACGGTACACATGCAGAGTACACATCATGATGATAAGAATCGGATCAATCCATGATTCATGCGCCGGATGTGGCGATGGGCAGTCTGGCAGCCAATCTCCCAATCAATCAGTCAGTCACCACTTAGGACTTCACTCAATGTGGAGCCCTGGCCCATGGACTGATCCGATGAGGCGTGCGGGACGTCTTCTCGAAGGCGGAGAATCATTCGATTCATCAGGGTTCCCCCTCGCCGGCCAGGATGAAATGGCAGGGCGGCTAAATGCGATGTCGGGCTGGCAGGCCAGGTGAAGTGCAGGACAACCAAATCCCGGCGCTACGATTGGCAGCTGTTGAAGAGAATTCAATACGGAGGCCCTCAAGAGGAGGAAAATTCTTGCAGGTCCGCCTGTCGAGTGCATGACTCGGAAGAAGTAGACGACCTGCAGACTGATGATTCTGTGGCGAGCGTCACGTTGTTGTTCCACCCTGGTTTATTCAGGAGGTTTCTTTCTTTTTTTCTCTCACCTCGGCGCGAGACAAATCCTGCAGGGAGAGGGAGTGTGGGAGAGGGGCAGGCATTGCCCCAGGCTGTGCCCCAGGCAGTGGACCGGTGCCGACTGCCGTCTGTGTGTGTGCCTTCTGTGTGCCCACTACCGTCCGTCCCTTCCTCGTTCAGAACCGAGCCGTCATCAGTCACGGCCGGCCAGGGCAGCAGCTGCTGCCGTTCCCGTGCCAAGAAAAGTGAGCCTCTGATGTGACGTGGACAAGGGTCCAGACTGTCTTGGAGCCTCTCGGCTGCGCTCAGCTCGACCTGGGCAACGTATTGATCAACCACGAAGAGCTCTTCTGAGGTGCTACTCTGCCTCGTACCAGCAGCGAGAGAGACAAAGATGCCCAGAATCAGGTTTTACACTGGGAGAGGGCAAGCCTAGCCGTTTTGCTTGTAGGCTAACCCAAGGTCAGGTCTGTTGCTAGCTTACAACGGCATTGCGTCTCTAGCTGAGACGCCGGTCCATTGGGTGGCAGGTGTCGATGGCTCTCCTGCCGGCTCTTGCTTCGCTGGGTAGGTTGCACATCCGAAACTGCCCCGATGGTGACAGGGCGCCATCGTCAAGTCATGGTCAAGTCAACACCGTTGACTCGAAGGGAGCACTATAGCACGCTAGCTGGTCGTGCTGGTCTACCTCGACATGTGCTGTGGAAACGGTCTGCACGTCTGCAAATCTGCACACACGCGCGGCCGTTAGCCGAGCAGCTTTGCAGATCTCCAGGTCACCAGACCCGGACACAGAGCCAGCCCGCCCGCCATTGGAGGACAGCAACAGGACATGCCCAGAAAGAGGAAAGAGGCACGGCATCAGAATGGCGCTTTCCTTCTTGCTCTCGCCATGCATCCTCCCGTCCACACAGAAGATACGCCCATACGCCTTCTCAATCCAAACGGCCGGTGCTGCCCAAAAACAGGAACAGTGGGAAGAGGGCCTTGCCAAAACCAGCAGCCACACGCAAGCCCTGTTGATGCAGCTAAGGTACCTTGCCGGGTTGAGACTTGGCCAGCAGGGATACTGCCGGGGTCCAACGCTCAAACGCATCATAGTGCCGGTGTCCAGCCAGGCGATCATTCATGGCAGACTGGGCAGTCAGAAATGTTAGTCGCCTGCACCGTCTTGCTGTTGTTTTTGTATCTGGCTTCCAAGGTTGGACTGGCAGTCTGGCTGGCCTGGCCGGCTCGTCCTCGCCTTGTCTTCCACAGTCTGACCGTCTGCCCAGTCTGGAGGAAGTGGCTGCAGCCTGACCTCCGCCTCTCCTCCTCCTCCTCCTCTTGCATAGCGGCCACATATCCCCACATTCCCCTCCTCCCACGGCTTTTGCTCGAGACCCTCACCCTCGATCACACATACGGCCCTACTTTCACATTACTTTGCCACGGTCAATCGAGGGACCTCGCGGACGCCGCCATTGCATCTTCCGTCCTCCAGATTTGTGGGCAGTGAGGTTGATAATTCGCGGCTCCTCGTCATCTGGTCATCTGCTCTCTATCCTGCATCTGCTGTTGTGGGCTGTGGCCTGAGGCACCTCGGTGACGATCTGGGGACTTCCTTACAACCCCACGCGACCCTACTCTTCAACTCCCTGCTTCAGCACTCATAGCACAGCTTGCATGAGCGCAACAGTAGACAACACAGCAGTCCACCTCGTACAGACGGACCAAACCTTCTCAGCGCCATCCATGCTTTGATGTCTGTCCATCTATGCGAGGGTACAACGCGGACTCACCCACTCGGCTGCTTCTCGCTCTCCTCGCCTCATCCACATGCCCCGAGTCTCCAGTATCGCAATAGCCGAACCTTATCGAAGTGCCCCGATTCCCTGTAATAAACCCGAATCGCCTCGTCATATCCACTAGGATTCTGTGCACCGTGCACTCTCTCTCTATTCGCCCTGACTACGCGCCCCGCAGGACATCCCGCAGTACCATCAGCATCAGCATCAGCGACCACCACCAGCGACTGTTGCACGCCGGCATCTCTTGTCGACTCGAGGAGCAATCCCATTCGAATCCTGTGGTGGGCGCTGCCGATCTGCCGGTAGCTCAGCAACAAAATCCCGGCGAGCCAAACTGCATCAATTCATTCTCTGGGCTCTGGTGCAGAAACCCAGAGAAAAGGCACCTGGAAGTCACCCGCGTTTCGGTTTCGCACACCTACTCTGGTTGCAGCACGTCTGACCGCATACGCCCTCCGGCTCGGTCTTGCGCGGTGCGAATTAATCGCGTCTGATTCTGGCCTCTGCCTCTGCCTGTGCACCCCTGCCGCAATTCACCACATACGGCATAGCCCATCCAAGCAAGGTTGGGCGTTACTCCGGCCCAAGCAGCATTCTCAGGTGTCCCCGAGCAAGGGACCTCCAGACAGACCGAAGGACAATCTCCGTCACTGTCCTGCGCGGTCGTCTCGCCTGTTCGTTCGTTCGCTCGTTCATCCGTTCGTTCGCAATTGTGTGCTGGCTGCTTGTCATCGGTCATCCAGGCCACACGCAGGAGCACAAGATATTGCGAGACACTCCAAGCAAGGTCACGCCTGCGGCTGCTCCCTCCCCTACACGTCCCCGGAGTGACATCCGCCCTCCTGCACGATTCCACAGGGCGCCCACTCGGCCCCGGTTCCCAGACACATCGTTTCTCCCTCCCCCCTGTCTTCCTGCCCGCCCCGCTGGCCTGACCTGACCGTCGACGTCTGCCGTCTGCATCATTATTCTCGCCCACGCGACTCGCAACACAGTCATTGCCGTACCAGTTGCCATCCACACCCCCTCCACGGCTGCTTGTTGTGTTGTACTGTACATACCACCACCGTCTTGTGCGCCTGCCGTCATCCGAAGCTCTGAACCTTGGGCCTTTGGTCCCGCCCGTCTGCTGTGCTCCAATGGTCGTGGTACTTCCCGTGTAAAACATTCTCGGGAGCACATGCGCATACTTCTCAATCTGCGACATACCTCGCTCCCACATATGACAGGTACGAACCGCGATCAGCGTGGTAATTAATTATGGCTTTGTGATTCACAGCCAGGGATCCCGTGAGTTTACATTTCCCTCCATTCTCGGCCTGCCCTGCCCTGCCCTGCCCTGCCAACCTGCCTCACCTCATGCTTGCTTGCTCGCTCGTCCATGCCCATTGCCCGCCCGCTTCACCCCATCCATACATGTACCCATTCCTGACCGTCATTTTCACCTCCCCACCGCCCATCGTCAGTCCTTCTTCTGTTTATGCTTCAATGCTGCTGGGACTGTGCACCTCGCTACCCGCATTCGTCCCCCTTGATCGATCCACCGCCTCGGGTTGTCGCAAGCTTCGCCCAGAGTCTAGGGAACTCAGGCGATCCCTTCCCATATCTCACCCCTTGATGCCTTACGCTTGCCAGCGCACCTCCCCGTACCCGTTCACCACAGCGTCTCCTTTGCAAATTTGGCAAACCCAATCGTATCGACACTGAGCATCGCTCCCTGCACCCTGGCTTGCCAGTTCGTCGTCATACGGGTTGAGTCGCCATTATGTCGACCAGAGCCGGTCTGGACATACATAACTTATACTTGGATGCCTCCCGTGCCTCACCAAGTTGGTCACCACTGCCTCTCCCTCTGCGCAGAACACCATCCCTTTGTTTGGGAGCAAAGAGTTCTAACTAGTCATCCATGATGTCTGTAGCAACAGATACCCCCAGAAGACCTGAACCTTACTATTACTCTTCGCGAGGAGCAGTTTATTATACGCCTCGGACTTCTGCTGATCGGCGGGCCCGTCGTACTGCCGCGCCCGCGAACCCGACCCTCCCGGCACCTCACATTGGGCCCCGCCAACGCCGCCCCCACTCCATACATATCGTCTCATACCCCTCCGGATTTATCCCCCAAGAACTACGACCGAAAACAACGCCCCGAGACATCGAGAGGCAAAGGAAAAGAGAAGAGGAAAAACGGAAAAAGGAGGAAGAGGACAGGAAGAAACAGGAGGAGAAGCAGAAGAGACAGCGTGAACAGGAGGACAAGAAGCGCAGGCTTCGAGAACAGGAAAAAAGGACCTCATTTGGCTCCTTCTCAGGCGACAAGCGAGTCGGTAGCCTCTTCAGCAAGCTCAAGTCTGCTTTTCAGCCCCCTGAGCCACAAAAGTACTCTGAAGGACCTGACGGCACGACCACGCCAATTCCGCGGCCGCGAACCCAAGCGAGGACCAGGGTACGACCTGTCAGCTGGTTGAGCGTTACGAGCCGACTCTCCAGAGTAGAGGACACGCCACCCGGCGACGACTCCTCGTCACCAACCTCCGAACTTCAACTGCAAGCGACAGCGGCGTCTCAGGTCCCTGGACGACGATCCACGACTGTACCCCCGACAGAGGACCCCATCCCCGAGCACGAGCAAGAGCAAGAAGCCGTTGCGCCCAACGATTCTCCCGTACCAGATACACCGGGAACACGGAATCCGTTAGCCGCGCCTGTCACCTCCGCACCGTCAGCACTCGCTGTTACCGCCCAGCAGTCGTCATCCACAATGGTAGACGTTCCTCTCAGGGCGCCTCGCCTGTCAACCGGACCAGCCATCGGAGCTGGCCACTCTCGCCGGAACAGCTTCATGTCTGTCAGGTCGGCCAAGAGCGCCATCTCCTCGGTCCAGGAGATTCAACAACCTAAGCCAATAGCATCTGGCAGTGGTTTGTCGTGTACGATTATTTTGGCTGAGCCAAATGTCTTTTTGACAGGATTCGATCATGACGGCCACACGAGACACGAGAGTCACAACTCCACCGCACTGCTTCGCGGTAAGATGCAACTCAACGTCACCAAGAACACAAAGGTCAAATCTGTTACCTTGAAGCTCTTGGGCAAGGCGCGTACGGAATGGCCCGAAGGAATCCCCCCTCTCAAAGTTGACATGTACGAGGAGGAGTCGTTAAGAACCCAGGCTCTGACGTTCTTTCACGCTATGCACGACGGCTGGGAGACCGAGTACGGGAACCAATGCACATACAAGCTCAAGGGCACACCCATGAACTTGAATCTGAACCGGTCGTCCCTCAGCCCTGGGGACTCGGCGTCTGTTCTGCAAATGGGCAGTAGGCAACGGTCGAACATGTCTGCCAAGGAGCTGAAACGACTATCCCTCCGCTCTGTCGAATCGAGGAGTTTCGGTAAAGGCGAATCCCCAGTGGCAAGTCAGGTTCAGGCGAGGGGTTTCAAAGTGTTCTTCCCAGGCATGTACGAATACTCGTTCGAGCTACCCATCGATCACCACCAGCTGGAGACCATCAAGCTTCAATACGGCGCCGTCAAGTGGGAGCTCGAGGCAGCTGTCGAACGCGCCGGCGCCTTCAAGCCGAATCTTCATGGCACCAAAGAGGTATCGATCGTCCGTGTTCCTGACCAGATGTCGCTCGAGACCTCGGAGCCGATTTCGATATCTCGACAATGGGAGGACCAGCTGCACTACGATATCATGATATCGGGAAAGTCATTCCCCATCGGCGCCAAGATCCCTATTGCCTTCAAACTCACACCGCTCGCGAAGGTGCAAGTGCACAAGCTTAAGGTCTTTGTCACCGAAGCGATCGAGTATTGGACCAACGACCGGAAAGTGACGAGAAAGGATCCTGGGCGGAAAATCTTGTTACTCGAGAAGACCGCTGGAAAGCCCCTCGACAAGCAGTACGAATCTAGTCAGTTGCGCATCCTTAGCGGTGGCGAGCTGTCCCCTGACGAACGAGACGTCGCACGTCAAGCGGCACAGCGGAGAAGGACCATCGAAGCCCAACGCACACATTCTTCTGCGGCGCCCCTCCCAGAGCCTACAGAGAACCTACTCGGTGACCTGGATCTTGGCCTGGAGACATACTGGGGTTCGACAGAGATGGAAATGAATGTGCAGATGCCAACATGCGAAATGATGGCCAAGGACAAGTCGCTAAGACTGCATCCTGACTGCAGCTGGAAGAATGTCAACGTGTACCACTGGATGAAGATTGTGATGCGTATCTCGCGTATTGACCCAGACGACCCGGCTGGGAAACGAAGACGGCACTTTGAGATCAGCATCGACTCGCCTTTCACGGTACTGAACTGTCGCGCTACACAGGCCAACACAGCTTTGCCCGAGTACAACAGCCCAGACACCAGCGGAACGCGTCACCAGACCTCGTGTGGCTGCCCAGATGCTCAGGTCTTCAACTCAGGCACCACGCCGGACAACTCCAGTGGAAGTCTCGTTGACACCGCACCTGTCAATGCCGCGCTGCCCATGCCACCGCAGGCGGCTCATCTGCACACGTCCTCGCAAGGGATCAACGGCAACTCAACTGCTGCGTCTCCGACTACCTCATCCCCAACGACGGCCACCGCAGGCGCTGCAGGACCAACCTCGAACCCGGTGTCCCCGAACCCCCTGCAAAGAGTACGAGACCAAGAGTGCAATCCTAGACCGATGCACCTGCTTCGTTACCCGTCCTTCGACCCGCCACCTTTTGATTACGACCAGGCGCCTCCACCACTGCCCACTCCTCCACCTAATTACGATATAGTGGTTGGCACCCCTAGTGTCGACGGTTTGGCCGACTACTTCCAGCGCCTGTCGCACTACGAAGACCCAACCCCGAGCCAGGTCGACGATGACTATCTGGCTGCAGGCGCAGGCGGCTCAGGTGGCGACGGTACCGATGACATCACGCCTCCTGCGCGTCCGGTGGCAGACGAGGGTGAAGACACGGAGGTTGAGTCTGACTCTGACTCGGCTGATGAGCAAACCCCGGCGAGAACTGTGAGCCGAGTAGGAACGGTCAACGTGGCCAACCCGCGGACACCTGGTGGAAGACTCGTCCCGAGCAGGAGTTTCGAAATCGAAAGACCCGCAGCTGACTTCGCCTTGAGTATGGCTGGGGTAGTCAGGAGGAATGGAACCGACAATGCTTCTTAGGAGGAAGACTTTGTCGGTCACATCTCACTCCCATTCATGATATTGGCAACACGAGCGAAATTTAACGGACATTACACTATGAGATACGATTCTGAGGAGATCAAAAGCGGGATAAGAGGCGGCGAAGAGCAATGATACCACCAGTTTCGATTCGGACAACCAAGTTATCAGGCGTGAGAACTGTCTATACCACTCCTTTGGCACCTTGTCCTTGCTGGGGGTTTCCAAACGGGGCACGAGGAACACCAGAAGCAATTTTGGAGGCAGCACATGCCTCGCGAGATCGACGTGTTAGACTGATTTGGGGAGGCACGACGCCAAGGCAGAAACCAATCACATAGGGGCGTTGGATTTAATTTCAAAGGGACATATGCTTCAATAATGTCGCCCTCGTGTGTATATCCTTGTGTACATACATACACCTGCTTTAGCTGAGTTCAGGGGGAGTTCATGTATGCATTCGTGGGTTCCTTGACGGAAAATCTGGGGACATGGGGGAGACAAGGGTCTGGGGGTGACCACGATGGGGAGCATCAGCGTCATTTTATTGCCGTCAGCATTGGATAGAATTTTGGTTGTTCACACCACTTTGGGAATGGAATATGATACTCTTATGTTAGCTTCTGCCGCGCGTTGTGATTGTTGTCCACAGGCCTGCCTCTGGTGGGCGGACCAGAGTCTTCCTGTGCACCGTTTGGAGCCAAGCAATGTCCGAGATGTACCTCAATTTATATCTGCAACCATCGAGCGGAAGGCCGCCTGAACTGCTGTTTGTGTTGTTTCCCGGGCTGAATAGGAAGGGGGTCAGCGAGTAAGCGGGTGTCGTTGCTGCTTGCCTTGATGCGCTCGCCTGTCCATGGTAGTGTTCACGGCAACAGACAGGGGCAGAATTCTCATCTCAGTTCGTTTCCATTATGAGAAGTGGTATCAAATACATCATGCAGAGTCGCTCCAGATCAAGTCACCCTCCTAACTGCTGGCCTCACGCCGCAGAAGATGCCCCTCCGCTTGTCCCCTCCTCCCTCGGCAGATCATGATCAAACGGCTTCCTGCCATAGACGAAATACACCCCGCAGTACGAGTGTATCTTCCTGTTCATGAGGTCCTTCTTCACGTCGACGAGGAAGCTCAGCACGTCCTCGGAGGACCACCCGAGCACGCGGGTGAAGAGCGCGAGCGACATGCTCTGCACGCCCTCGAGCAGGTTCTGGCAGCACATGGCGCCGAGCAGCTTGTTCTTGTCGCCGCGGGGCCACGTGTTGAAGGCGCAGGCGGCGTGCCTCTCGACGACACCCTCGAAGCCCACCTCCCTCATGTACCGCCCCCACTCGAGGTTGCCGCGCAGGTCCTTGCCCGTGCGCAGCATCCCCTCGTCCATGAGCCGGTTCCACTCGCCCAGCGCGGTCCCGTCCATGGACCCGTCGTCGCACCGCAGCGGCATGCACGGGTCCTGCAGCTCAAAGTAACCACCGGGTGCGAGGTTGTCCCAGATGTGCTGGACGATGCGGCGCCCGTCCCGGAAGCACGTCACCATGGCCCGCGCGTGCACGTAGTCGAAGGGCTCGTCGAAGCCCCAGTCGGGCTCCTCGGCGTCGCCGATCTCGAAGCTGCAGTTCCCCGGCACCATGGCCGGCTGGATCGGGGAAAGGTCCGTGCCGATCACGGTCGAGCCGGGGTACTCGTGGGCCATCTCGATGGCCCAGATCCCCGTGCCGGTGCCGAGGTCCAGGACGCGCCGGGGGTAGACGAGCGGGGCGATGTGGAGCTTGCCGTCGAGGAAGATCTTGAAGGTGTGGTGCTGCAGGTCGAGGCGCTCCTGCTCGATCTCGTCGTTGGGCAGGAGGTATTCTGTGCCATCTGGTCAGCAGACTTCTTTAGTGGCAGGCTGGCTCTTTTGCGAGCCGGTGAGCGTCGAGGTGTCTCGGCTCGGTACGTACTATCTGAGTTGAAGGCGTGATATGTGCGGCCATTTTCTTGGATGAACCTGTAGAGGTTCGGCTCCAGGGATGTCGTCGAGTCCCTGCATGAGTCTTCGTCAGCACGCGGGCGGGCCCAATGTCTTGCTTTGTCTGCACGATCCCTCCCGCGGGTGCATGCTCGTCTGCGCACATGATCCTCAGCTGCGACGGCTCGGCCTGCAGGGACGCGCTGCAACGGGAGAGCCAGGATCCCCCGGGGGGGGGGCGGGGACACGTGGATAAGTGCATACGCAAATGAGAACCCGAGGCCGGAGTCATGATCCTCTCCCTGCAAACCCTGTCAGTGTTGTGGTTCAATCAAGAGAAGAGGCACCCGCGGCAGCGATGGGGACGACTCACACCAGAGCCATCCGAGACGTCGAGATGGGCCGGCAGGTGGAAGTTTGGCTCGGCCTCCTCGGCCACGAGGCCACTCTCGCCGGAGCCGACAGCTGCGGTTGACGATGACTCGGCGGCGATGTCACCTTGTCCGGCCGGGCCCTGTTGGCCCACGCTGGCATCCTCCTCCATGACAGCTCGGCGGAAGCACCCGGGGCTGGGGCTGGGGCGAAGAGGGGCTCTCTGGGAGGCAGTCGCAGAATCCTCCGGGGGTCACACTGTCTGGCGAGAGATCCACCCGAGCTGCATGCGAGGCTTCCCCACAATATGTGCGCTGGACGTAGATGCAGTATGTACAGAGGAATCCACCCCTCGCGGTATGTATGTGTCAGGGTCGATTTTCTTTTCTCGCATCCTAGAGATCAGGCCGTCCCTCGGATGTCATAAAGGTCAGAGCCATCTCGGGAAGCGGGCACATGATTAATGCCAACGGGAGTGCGAACGAAGGAAGGGCTTGGGATGGATGTGGCGGTCGCTCGGCAGTGGGACTCAGCCAAGACTCCCCCGTCCGAGGGCGCAACAAACCTTGGAAGGAACCCTTCCATCCTGCCAGCCTGCTCACCCGTCGGCTGAAATAAGGGGCTGACGATGATCCGACCGGCCACCGCTATCGAAGGGGCCGTTTTCCCTCTTTCGCGTTAAGGCGGCCGAGCTACAAACGGGCGGTTCCTGGAGCGCCACAAGGTGCAAAACAACCCACTGGGACGCCGCCGCTTCGAAAGTTCCTGACCTTGGCGCGGTCACATGTGGGGGGGGGGAAAGGGGGGGGGAAAGGGGGGGGGGCAGCCCAGCAGGTTTTTGGCTCGGGCCGGGCTGGGCTCGGGCCCGAGCCGGTTGGGAAGGATGCGGATGCCGGCCCACAACGGCTCGCACTGGATTCCATTTGTGGCTCGCGTTGGATGATCAGCCACCGACTATTTAACTTGACATCTAGACTACCGGTATATTTCATATAAGCATTCAAGTATCTAGAAAATCCACGACAGAAACCTCATAGGCCATAACTCTGCTTGATCAGGTCCGCCGCCCTCTCCGCGACAGCATAAACCGTCGTCTGCGTGTTGGCCTGCGGGATAAGCGGCATCACGCTCGAGTCCACCACACGCAAGCCCTCGACCCCGTACACCTTGAGTCCCGCGTCGACCACGCCGCCCTTGTCCCGCGGCGCCATGCAGCACGTCCCCACGGGGTGGTTGTTGCTGAGCGCCGTGGCGCGCATGTACTCCCTCGCGCGCGCGACCGTGTCGACCCTCGCCCCGCCGGGCCCGGGCTGCGCGCGCCGCCCGCCGGGCTGCTTGAGCAGCGAGGCCAGCGGCTCCGTGGCCGCGAGAGCCTCGATGGCCATCAGGTGCCGCGCGTACACCTCGGCGTCGAGCGGGTGGCTTAGGTACCGGGGGTCGATGGCCGGCGGGGCGGACGGGTCGGCCGACGTGACGTGGCTGCTTCCGCGCGAGAGAGGGTGCACGAGGGCCGCGCCGATGCTGAGGTAGTTGCCCTGCACGGGGTTGGTCGTCATGCCGATCTGCCTGGGGCCGTTGTGCAGGTTCACCTGGACGGGGAGGGCGAAGAGCGCGCCTGTGCTCTCTGTCTTGGCCTGCAGGAGCCTGGTGAGGTACTCGGCCGCGGAGCGCTGGTTGGACGATGTGGAAGGGTTGTTGTTGTGCTGCAAGTCCTCGATGGCCTGCTCGAGGCTCTTCTGCGCGCCCGGGTCGAGTTTCTCGATCGTGTCTGCGAGGATGGGCGTGAAGGCATAGCTCATCAGGGCGCCGCTTGCCAGCGGTCCGGCCTGGTGCTCCTGGTACATCTTCATGAAGAGCTCGAGCACCCCAGGCTCCTGCCGGACGAGGGGGTCGCCCGTCATGACGCCGTCGGCCACCTCGAAGCTGACGCCCGTCATCAGGTGGTCCTGGAGGTTCTCGCCCACGCCGGGGTTGTCCACCCTGCAGGCGATGCCGAGCTTCTGGAGCAGGGACTTGTCGCCGATGCCCGAGAGCTCCAGCAGCTTGGGGGTCTGGAACACCCCGGCCGCAAGGATGACCTCGCGCCTCGCCTTGACTTGATGCTCGCCGTCCGCGTCAGCAAACACGACGGCACGGGCTGCAGAGCCCTCCAGCACGACCTCCCGGGCGTTGGCGCCGGTCAGCACGTCCAGGTTGGGGCGCTGAGCCGCCGGTGCGTAGTATGCACTAGCAGAGTAACTGCGCGTCTTGGTCGCCGGGTCCACGCTCGCCGGGCAGCTGAAGGCCCCCGTGGAGTGCCCGCTGAAGGGGTCGGCAGTGATCCCGCCGCCGAGCTTCTCGAAGGCCTCGACCCAGGCCCTGCCCAGGGGGTTCTCGAGCGAGTCGGTGAAGCTCGCCTGGATCGGGCCGCTGGTTGCCGTCACCTTGTCGTCGATCCAGTTGATTCCCACGTGCTCACGCAGCTTGGCATCTGGTGGCACTAGGGTGTGGAACTTGCGGAAATACGGGCCTAGGGAATCCCAGCCCCAGCCTGGGTTCCCCAGAGCCTCCCACTCGTTGAAGTCCTCCGCGGAGGGCGGGACGAACACTTCGGCGTTGAGGCCGCTTGATCCACCTAGAAGGCGACCTTGCGGCTGGCCGATTTGACGCCCATTGAGGTTTTCCTGGTTGTCATGTTAGTCTTCTGCACGAAATAATGCCCTGGAAAGAGATGTGCGCTGGATTGTCACGTACCTGTGGCGTCGTCAAGAAGTCCCAGTCGAGTTCGGTGCCCAGGATGGCGGACCACATCGCCGGAACAGCAATTCTGGGGTCCTGCAGAGCATTGCTACCGGCCTCTAGGACAAGCACAGAGACGTCTGGGTTTTCTGTCAAACGCGCCGCCACGACGAGGCCAGCAGTGCCACCGCCAACGACGACGAAGTCATACTCGTTCTGCTTGGGAGCCATAATGAAGACGTAGTGCAAGTGAATAGGGGTGCTTCACTGAATGAATTGCGATGTTGGGTCGCAGCTGCCTGTGATGGAAACGTCGAGCAATCAACGAATTTTATGTGAAATGGTGAAAAGCGGTCCACGCTATCCGTTTGGGTGGTTGGAGCAGTCGTTGGACTGACTGCAACGGGGTTCGTGGGAAGTCAGTTGGCGAGCCGCAGTGGTGAGTGCAGTGCGTCACTAATCTATTCCTTTCAGCCTCAATGTTACCTTCTCTGAAAGGGTGTGTGGATCTTTCCCAAGATTCTAGATGCCCGTGTTCACACCAACAGGTGCAATAAATGCTACCTGCATGTAAAAACCCCTCCTGTGCCGCGTTACATCGCCGTTGATGGGAAGGAATCTTCTAGCCAACCGCCTCGCCGAGCGCCAGAGTGGGTGTGAAGTTGGCAACCCATGCCTCTTAGACATGCTAGGGGCCGAGCCGTGCCGTAGCCGTGCATGCAGTTGCGTATTTCGGTGGACTTCGATGTGGGAGCCTGTGGGGGCTGTCACCAACAGATGCTGCGTCGCTCCACATTCAGAGAGATGTACCCTGCCCTTGGCCTGGATCTGTGGACCATGCAGATCGAAGGCACCAACATGTCGAATGCGCCAATGCATCGAAAGCACCAACACATCGGAACCACCCACACCGGTCACCCAACAACATGCGCGCGCTGTGGACCAATTTCAATTCGTAAGGTCTATCGGCTTGGCTCATATGCTGCATCTTGTATTGTGCCTGTGCCCGTCTCCATCTGAACTAATTGCAAATGCAGTGCTAGACGGCCGAGAAAAGCAAGAGATCAGCAACAAGATTGGCCGGAGCACTGTAGCCTAAATGATAACATAATATAATATAATATAATTAATAATATTGGCTGGGTCACGTATTTAAATATAAAGGTTATAGAGGTTAATTGGTTATTAATTGCTTAGTTAAAAGAAAGAAGCTGCAATATATATTATAGCTTCTATTATTTAACTATAAGTTATAAAATTAAATATTATGTAATTAACGCTTAAGTTAATTATATATTCTTATTTATTTATATATATATATTATTCTTATAAAGAACTAAATTTAAATATATATAATAATATTAAGATTTAAAAATTTATAAAAATATTTAAATTTTATTAATTATATATATATTATATAAAAAGAAAATTATTAAATTATTTATTATATAATAAAAGGTTAGATGTTTAACTTAATATTAATTAAATATTATTTTATAATAAATTTAATATATATAATTATATATTTATTTTATTTAAAAGTATTAAACTTAATTTTATTATTAAAATGAAATAATAATTAAAATAAATTATTATATTATAAGTTGCCCAATCAAGTTCTCATGATAACTCAGTAGGAGTATACTGAGCATCAAACAGTGAGTTGGCGGCTGATTCATTTCACAGCCCTTGTTCGCTCGTTCTCCTTGTCCCGTTCTTGCACAGTATCAATTATGTGTAGCAACACTGGGGTTCTCCAGCCTGCGTTCTAACTAGATATGTACCCAGGAACCTATGCCAGTGCAGTACTCGACCACAGGTCCGACCACAAGAACGCCTCCGCGGATCCGGGCCCCTGTTGATGATATGGACGTTGCTGGTGATCGGACACACCACCTATTAATAGGATATTCGGTCCAACATGCTGAGCCGACTGGGAATTGGCCCACATATCCTCATGGAACGAGTCTTTTGACCGAACGACTGTGAGCCCGCTATTTATTGCCGCCTTTGAATCGCAACACTCTTTTGTCGTGCGATAGCAACGGTTTTCTATCCAGATAGGAACATCTCATACATTCTTGGTCCATTCACCCCCTTCAAAATGTCGTCTTTCACGCTGCGGCAAACGGCGGAACCCGTTGTTTCTTCAGGCCACCCTCCCCTTGCTCAAGGTGGCGTCCAGCTCCTCATCATATGTTGGGTTTTCACACCCTTGGCCATCGTGGCCGTTGGTCTCAGAATGTGGGCACGACGTGTCAAGAGACAAAGCCTTGTTTTCAATGACTGGATCATCGCAGTTGCACTTTTGTTCAACTGTGGTCAGTCCGTGCTGCTGACGTACGCATCCATATATGGCGGAATCGGCCATCACATGGCAGAGCTTCTGGCATACTGGCCAGATTCAGTGCCCCGGCTTCTCAAATGCTACGTGGCCGCTGAACCTCTCTGGATCACGACCAACAGTCTTGTCAAGATCAGCATACTCGACTTTTACACCAAGGTGTTCTCGACTTCCAAACGTTTCAGACACATCTGTTGGGGTGTCATGGTGGTTGTTGCGGCCTACTGGATCTCGACATTTGTGCGCATGTTCTTTCTGTGCACTCCATTCGCTGCAATGTGGGAACCAGCCCTGCTGCAGACCGTTCCAGGTGCACACTGCCTTAACCTGACAGCAGTCTATCTGTCAGTGTCCATTATCAACTTACTGATCGACTTCACGTTATTCCTACTTCCTATGCCTTTGCTGTGGGGCTTGCATATGCATTCGAGAAAAAAGCTCATGCTCATGTTTACTTTCGGCCTTGGGCTATTGTAAGACAACCACTCCTCGAATCTTGAGCTGAAAGCAGATATGCTGACTCCTTGCAAGTGTTTGCGTCGTTACCGGTCTGCGTATACATTCTGTATTGCACTTGGACCTCGCCGATGCCTCATTCACCGTGACAGGCGATGGGATCTGGTCAACTTTGGAACCTTGCCTTGGAATCGTGAACGCCTGTCTCCCATTGTTTCAGCCACTGGGACAAAAAGTGAGTGGAGTGTTTGCATGGTCCACGGCGCGCAGCGGAAATGGCTATTCCAGCCAAAAGGTACTGCCTGGCGATCCAGCTTATCATTGGTCCGGCAAGAAGGCCTCAAAGGCAACTCCCAACCAGAGAGGCCCGCATCGTGACTCCGTGCCGTTGACTGGAGACCAATGGGAGCCCGAGGACATTGAAGCTGGATGGGCCGTTGAGACAGGTACACCGATGGGACCGATCCATCAGTCCCCGTTCAAGGGATCCACAAGCAGTGGCGGACCAGATGCGAACAGCATTCAAGTGACCAAAGGGTGGGGAATAGACCATCGGAAAATCTGAACATTGGGAATGCTGCATACCTAGGTAATCTGCCGCAGGGACAGAGCGATGGAAGATGTACACTAGCGGGGCACAGATGCCACAGGCAGAATCCGACGTGGAACGTTGCCACTATTTCATGAATAAACATCTTATATTTTACCCTACATCAAATCTGAGAGATCAACATGGTATGGTGTCTGGATTTCGTGTCTAGCTTTGGATTTCAAGTCCCGTTCTGTAGTTAAAGCGGTTTGAACACGATCATCGAGAAGATCAGTCGACTAGAAAATAGACAAAAGCAGAACCGGCCCAGCGCTCTAAACCGCAAAACACGGGAGTGTGTAAATGGCTGTCAACCAGACACACCACATCTGGTACGTGCGTTGAGTGGCTTTTGCATCCCCGAGGAGCAACGCACGGCGCCCGATTTCGATACTCCAGCCCAGCAAAAGAAGGCAGATAGTTACATGCTTCCGAAAAAGATCCCAGTAGTACAAACAGAAAGTAGACCAGATCAAGCACCCAATGGCTAGCCATACGCGAGCTGTTTCTTCCCCAACGACGAGAGGAAGAGTCCTCCGGCCCCGTTTTGAATCACCTTGCATGTCCGGCAGATCCATGGCGTGTATTGTAGTCGCAACGATACAAGCCTGTATGAAAAGCCAATGCATGGCTAGAGGTGTCATGAAAACATGCTCCCTCGCGTGTCCTTGGCGGAGTATCCAAAGCAACGAGTTGTCTTCGTTTGCAGCAATCATGGTGCTTGCATGGGTGTATAGGGCGAAGCCACATCCATTCAAGCCATGCCGGAGGATGACATTCTCATTTCCGCCCTCCAGATCGTTGTACAGCCATGCCATGGCAACCAAGCCTAGGGTCTCGGGTCCAGCACCGGTCCAAGCCACGCTTACTGCGTAGGTCAGAGGGACGAGTAGGAGCAGTAGCCTCTGTGCCTCACTTGGGGAGATGAGACCTGACGCTATGGGTCGCCATGGCTTGTTGATGGAGTCCTCAGCGATGCTCTGTGGAAGTCTCTGGTTTGTGATGGTGAAGGTGAGAAGGTTCAGGCCATTCCAAAGGAGCACCATGTATGTGCGCCGCAGGATAGCCCCGATATCCGGGTTCATCTCAGTTGTCAGAAGCGGCCCGGTAGATGCCTGAAGGATGCCGATCAATGTATGAGGGATAAGAATGGTTTTGAAGTCTGTGTATATGAAGAGAAAAATGGCATAGAGATACCTGTTCATCTTCGTTGGGGACTGTGGAAGAAGCAGTGGCTGCATTGTTGTGAGGCTTCTGCTGTCAATGATCAGATGGTGGGCAGAACCTGACAGCATGGCGTGTCAATTCAACCGAATGATATATGAGGCCGGCCCTCAAGTAAACACCGCGAACAAGTGGATTCGACTGCCATCGATGCAGCTGAGCAACAAGCCCGCACACCATGCCAGCTACCATACTGTGCAGAGACCGTACTGATGCTGCGCCGTCCACTAGAGACCACAGATTAGTGACGCAAAGCTCATCACCTGCCCAACCCCTTCTGTCAGATTCTATACCGCGTCACAGTTGATTATGGTGATTTCATAGGTAAAATCGTAGTTCTTAATATGATTATATTGCTTATATTCTTTTATTAAGTCCCTATATTGCGAGGGCTAGTTTTATTAAGTTAATAGGTGAATACCTTAGATATTTATTATAATAATCCGTAAATTTATAATAAATTTATAATAAATTATTATTTTATAATGAATTTATAATTTAATAGTAAATTTATAATAGATTTATTAAAAATTAATTATTTATTATATAATCTTTAATTTAATATACCCCCTTAGATTAATATATAATGGTAGGCTGGATTTTAACCTTCTTTTATTGCTTCTTATTTATACTTTATGGGATTTTCTAATAGATTTTAATCTTTTCTTTAGTTTTTAATATCTTTTAAGCCTAATTATTAAAGAAATCTATTCTATTTTTTAGTTAATAATATCTTAATTAACCTATTTATTATTATTTATATTAATAAGGTATATTTTATATTAATAGTATTATTTTAAATTTCTTATTATAATTAATAATTATAAATATCTATATATTATAATTTTATCTTAAGTTAGGTGATTTTAGAATTTATTAGATTTATAATTTATATATTATTATATTTAATCTTAATTTTCTTTTTATTTAATTCCATTAATAGTTTTATAAGAAGTTTATTTATAAATAAGGTTTCTTTTATTATTTATATTAAGATAAAGAGTTTTGCCTTTATTATTAATATTATAATTATATTTTATTTATTAGCTTTTTATTTAATTATTCCTTTAAATAACTTTATTATAAATATTTAAAAATTCTTTTAATTAATAATATTATTAATAAAAGAAGAATTGCTTATTATTATAAATTTATCTATATTTATAAAGTAGAAAGTAAGATATTTAATATCTTTAAAATAAAGAAATATTTAATTTATAATATTATAATATCTTTAGCTTAGATTTATAAGGAATTATATAAGCCTTAATATAATAAATATAATATTTAATTGGGTAGATATTGTAGCGAATAATATAAACTTAATCTTTTATTAATAAGAGTTAACTTTAATAGGTTTTATAATATTAGTTTATAGCTTTAATTCTTTAATTATTATAGGAACCTTATAAGAAAGATTTCTTTTATTAATTATCTTAATAATCTTCTTAATATATATAATTTAGGCTAGCTAAATTTAGCGATTAAGATAATCTTTATAAATTTTTATATTTAGGAATTATTAAATTAAATCCCTTTTATTAATTTTATATTTTTCTTAAAGTTATTAAGTAAGTTTATTAATTTATCTTTATTAATTCTTTTAATATATTATAATAATATTATTAATATAAAAGAAGATTAAGATATTATTCTTTTTATAATAATAGGGCTTATATAATATTTATTAATATTTAAGCTTAATAAGTATTTTAGTGAATTCCTTTTATTATAATAATAGTAAAATTTATAGCTTATATAATATTTTATTAAATATTAAGATAATATCCTTCTTTTATAATTATAAGGTATTTTATAAAGATATCTTAATTAATTAAAATATAAATAAATATATTTATTATATTATATTAAATTAATTTAAAATTAAACTTTATAATAATAATAATTAATATATAAAATAACCATCTTATTAAAGTTATAATATAGGTTTCTTATATTTATCCTTATATTTATTAATTTTTAATAATAAGCTATATTTTATACTTTAAAGATATTATATTTATTAAATTTATAAATATATATTTATATATAATCTAGGATTTACTTTTTTATTATATAGGGATCTTTCTTATAAATTTTAATTTAGGATTTTATTTTAATATAACTTTATAAATAATCTACTTTAGTTTATTTAAATAGATTATTAAATAAATAATTTATTAAGTCTTTATATTATTTTAATAGCTTTAAGAATTACCTTCTTAATATCTTTATCCTTTAATATAAATATCTTTTAATCTAGGTTTTATTAAGAATATTACTATCTAATTTTATTATAAGCGCTACTTTTATTTTAATTATAAATATAGCTTATTATAATAAATTTATTAAAGATTTAATAATTAATAGGATTTCTTCTTTATTTAATTATATTTATATAATATATATTAAGAATATTAATAATAGTAACTAAGGTAATATAGGGAGTAGTATAAACTTAATATCTATATAAAGGCTGTTTTATTAATCTTCTTTAAGCCATATATTTTCTGCTTCCTTTATATTTTCTTCTTAAATCCCTTCTTTATTAAATCCTTATAAGCTTTTAATTTTAAGAAAATCTTTTCCCTTTAAATTAAGTATTTTATTATTATTTAAGAGTATATTTTTCTTTATTTATTTAGCTAATTACTTAATATTTATAATAAGAAGTTTATTTATAAAATCCTTCCAATTTTTATTAAATATTTAATATAAAATTATATCTTATATATTAATTATCTTTCTAATAAATAAAATTTATATTTAATAAATATTTAATAATTAATATCTTATAAAATAATTAATCTAGGCTTATAGTTTTAAGCGTTAATATTTCCTTTTTTTAAGTTAAATATTTAAGGTTATTATATAGGCTTTATAATTAAATACTTTTAAATAAATTTAATTAAGTCTTAAATTTAGCTTTAAAATTCCTTACTTTTTAATAATAATAAAGAAAAATTAATAATATAATATTTATTAATTTAATTTATAAGTTGGCGTTTAATTATTAAGATAAATAGTTATTTATTTAATTTCTAGCTATAAGGAAGTTAAGAGCTTTAAACTTATCTATAATACTTATATCTTCTCTTTAATTATACCCCTTAAGCGCTTTACTTTATCATTTTATATTTATATATTAAATATAAAAGGTTTAATTTAGATATATTTTAACTTAAGATAATCTTTAATAACTTATCTTTAATTAAATATTTCATTATTATATTTAATAATTTTAATTTTTATTTTATATTAAAGTTTTATTATTTTAAGAAAGGATTTAAATATCTTAAATATTATATTATTATCTTAATTTATAAGATAATAATCTTATATATATCTTAAGATTCTATATATAAATAAGAATTATAAATTATAGTTATAAATACCTAGCTTATAATTATAAAAATTTAATATTATTTTTTTACCTTTTTATTTAAAGATTTCCCTTAATAAATAATAGATTTACCTTATAATCTTAATTAAGGTATATATTTTATATTTAATAGTTATTAATTTATAAATTTATACTTCCTAAGATATATTTATTAGATATTTTAATACCCTAGGTTTAAAATAGCTAAATCATTTATATTAAAGAAGGGCTTTATTTATTAATAATTTCCTTTTAATAAATATTATATATTTTTTTTTTTAGATATTAAATATAGCCTTTAATTTATAAATTAAATATTTAATAATATATTATCTATAAATATTTATAAGTTTATAAAGGATTATTTTATCTTATCTTTTTAATATAATTAAATCTATTTTATTATCTTAAAAGATCCCTTTTCTTTAAAGTTATCTTAAAGATATTAATATAATTAAAAGCCTTAACTATAAAGTAATATTTTCAATTTATAAGATAATTCCTTTAATATAAATTGATATTATATTATATATTTAAATAAGGAGTTATTAATTACCTATTTATAAGTAATCATTATATTTAATTAATTATATATTAAATAACCTTTTATAATCATTAGTAATTAATATTATATTTATTAAATCTAATATAATTAAATATTTTAAAGGGTATTTTTTTATATTTATAATAAAAGCTCCCTTAGCTTTTATATTAATTATATAATATCTTAAGAATTAATCCTTAATTTCTTTAATAAATTCTTCCTTAAAAGATTTTAATATCTTTAATTTAAACTTTAACTTTAAATCTTTTATAATTTAAACCTTTACTTATAAATTAGTATTATCTTTAAGGGCCTTATATACCTTTTCTTTAATAATTTTATTCCTCTTAAAGCTTTTAAAAGCTTTTTTAAGGAAGATATAATAATAATTTATAAAGATATAATTCTTAATATATACCTTATATATATCAATAGATTCTTTTATCCTAAATTAATTATATTTTTAATTTATATAGGTTCTATATAATTTATTTATATCTTATTAATTAAGATTCCTTTTTTTAATAATATAAATATCCTTTTTATTATTATAATCTTTTAAATCATTATAAGTAGTTACTTATATTCCCTTTATAATTTTTATAAGTTTATTTTATATACTTAAAGCTTATAATTCCTTCTAAAGGAAGTTTTTAATATTATAATATATAAAGCTCCTATTTATAATTTTCTACTCTTATATTTACCTAAATATAATTATTTATATTAATAACATCCTTTATAGGGCTTATAATAAGTTATAAACCTAAATAATGAATTATCTTATCTTTATAATCCCTTATTAAATAGCTTTTATTATAACGGTTTCTTATTAATTTACTTAAAATATAATATCCTTTAAATTCTATAATGATTTAAAAGCATTTTTATATATATTTCTTATTTTTAATAAGTCATTTAATTATAATTATCTATATCTTTATTATAAGTTTTTATATTATTTTTAAAAAGGTTTTCCTAAGATATAATATATTAATTTATATATTAAATTAATAGTTTATATTATTTATTTCTTAAGCTTTTAAATTATAATCTATTTTTCTTTATATTTTAATTTAAGTTATTTATACCTTTATAAGTTTAAATTATAAAGCTTAAGGCTAATATTAATAAAATTAAATAACTATTATTAGCCTTATTATTTTTCTTAAATAATTTTAACTTCTTTAGTATTATTATCAAACCCTTTAATAATTTAAGAAATAATGCCTTTTATAATTATAATGATTTTTATATATTTTCGCAGTTATAAGTTAGATTTCTATAGCTTTTAAAGGAAGTTTATTTAATAATTTATATAATCTTTAAGTTTATAAGTTTCAGCTTAAAGAAAAAACTTATAATTTTAATTATTTCATTCTTTTATCTTTATAAGCATTATATTTTAAATCTTCTTATTAATTTCATTAATTATATTAATTAACTTAAAGTAATAAAACTCTTAATTATTAGATTTTATATTATATCATAATTAATTATAATGATTTTATAAATAAAATCATAATTCTTAATATAGTTATATTATTTATATTCTTTTATTAAATCCTTATATTATAAGGGTTGATTTTATTAAGCTAATAGGTAGATACCTTAAGTATTTATTATAATAATCTATAAATTTATAGTGAATTCACGGTAAATCATCGTTTTATAATAAATTCATAATTTAATGATAAATTCACGGTAGATTTACTAGGAATCAGTTATTCACCATATGGTCTTTAATCTAATACCTTTAGCAAGCAGCTAGGCGGCACATTACTCCCCAATGCATAAGGTGGGTCTTGGCAACCACCCTTACTATATAGTCAAACGTATTAGAAGTAGATATGTAATTTTTAAAAAAAAATTCTTTTCAGTATTATAACATATTTATAAGTCCTAGACATAGTAAAATGTTTCCCATTAATACTTATTATTTATATTTCAGATTATAAGTTATTTAACCTTAAGCGCCTTTATATATAAATATATATTAAAGCTAAAAGTATATAATATATAAGGGTTATAGAATATAAGTAAAATAATTAAGGATATATATTATATAAGCAGCTTAAAAATAGCATAAAAGTAATATATTTAAGAAAATATAACTAGCTAAACTTAATTCCTTTTCTTTTTCTTTTTTAATCCTAAATTCTTTCCCCTTTTTATAAGGCATAATACTCTTATAATACTCCTTAATATTAAAAAAGTTATAAGGTTTTCTAAGGTAGATAAATATTAAAAGCCCTTTTTTTATATAATCCTTATTTTTTTATATAAATCCCTTCCTTAAGATAAAGATCCTTAATAAATTATTCTCTTTTTTAAGCTTTTATTTTAAGAATTATAATATATATAATAAATATAAAAAGTATAAAAGATATATTAATAAGGGTTAAGGGTTTTAATAATATTAATAAATAATAATAAGTTAGGGATAATAGGGCAACTTATTTTAAATATAATAAATAGGGTAAAAAATAATAATAATTATATATATATAATAAATATAATAAATAAATATTATAATAATATATTATTATAAATAAGTTTTCCCTTTTATTATAATATTATTTAATTATAATTATTTAAATAATTATTATATTATTTTTATTATATAAATAATATTATAATAATATATTTATAACGCCTTTATGCTTTATTTATATTATACCTTTTTAATACTTTTTATTTTCTTTCCTTTTTTAATTTTATATATAATAACTTAATTTATAAATATATCTTTATTAATATAATATAAATAAGCGTAATATTAATATAATATAATATTTATACCTATATTTATATTTATATTTAAACTTATATTATAAATTATCCTTTTATTTTTAATATTATATATATATAATATTTATATAATATATTTATTAATAAATTATAAAATAATAATAATAATAATAATAATAATAATAAAAATAAATATATCCTTTTATATAATAATACTATAATTACATTATAGCTATAGGGTACCTTATTAATATTAATTAATAAAAAGATTTTAAATAGCTAACTTTATCTTTATTTTTAATAACCTAGGTTTATTTTTTATAAATATTAACCTTATATAATAGCGCCGCGTTTATATAATATATAAATATTACTTATTAATTAATAAAGCTTAGCTTAATAATAATAAATGCAACCCCTTTAATAGCTTATTAAATAGCTAGCTAATTAATTAATTAACTAACTTAAAGCCTAACCCCTTAATATATTCTTAATCCTTATATTTATATATTATTATTAATTTATATATAAGGCTTATAAATATTACTGATAAAGGTATTAATAATGCCTTAAGAAAAAGATAAAGGGCTTAATAATAAAGGGTAACCCCTGCTTTATTTAAGAGTAATATATATATTATATATATATCTTTAAGAAAGACTTAAAGCTTATTTACTTTAATTAAAGTAATATATATTTAATATATTAATATATTATTAATAATATTTAATAATAATTAATAATAATATAAGGATTAGCTGCTATTATTAATATATTTATAAATTTAATAAGGGCTTATATAACCTTATAAAATTATTCCTTATATTATAGGTATAGCTTATATATTATTTATAAATATTATTAATGCTATTTTAAATTCCCTTTTTCATTATCACTACCCTTATAAAGGCCTTAGCTAATTAAGGTATAAAGGTTATCACCGCTATTAATTAAGCCTTATTTAAGGATAAGGGTATTATTATCGCTATATTTATATTGCTTATTACCATTAATAATAATAATAATAAGCTATCCCTCCTAAGTATAAGGGTAAAAGACCTATAATTATATTTTTTTAATTGATTTATATTTAACTATATAGTATTTCTATAATAACGTTTTATTTATCTAAGGTAGATAGGAAATATTATTAAAGAAATACTTTATATACTTAGCTGCCTTCTTTCTTCTTTTTAATTTCTTGCTAATCATTATTTTAAGAATAATGAACTTATCTATTTATTTAAAATAGTCCTTAAACTTCTCTAAGGTGGCAATAAATATATTAATTTATTTAATTATACAAGATCCTTTATTTTCACGCTCCTTTATCTTTATAAGCGCTATCCTTATATAGGTAAGGATTTGCTTATTATAATTAAAGTCTATTTCTATAGCTGCAGAGCTATCAGGTCTATATATCTAGATAATTGGATATGGTTGCCTTACCTGATATATGCATTGGTTTAAGCTTGACTGGCAGTCATCTTGGCTTTGGTAGCGTGGCAGGCTGAATGATTGCTTTTGAGTGGTTTTCCAATGTAGCGCAATAAGGTCGTGGTGGTTGCTTGGTTTCGTTAGATGGGTATGTGTTTGAGCAGAGCTAGAACCTATGCGTGTCCCACGAGATAATTGGGGCAAAGGCGGCTTTTATCATTGTCTATTTCGGCCAACTTAAAGGCCTGAGTTATATGGCGATGGCATTTTCATATAGTGCTTGATGGCGCTAGATTAGGTTGCTCGCGGCCCGTGATGGCTTCAACCTTGATGGATCGGTTTATATTAAGGCTGATGGCTTATTAATAGTATTGGTGCGAATAGCGCTGGAAATTAGGCACGGCCTAATGCTATAGCTTTTAATATAAAATAGCGGCTTTTAATTATAGATAGGTTTATAAAAGATTATAAAGTTATTATGAAAAGGCTTATATAGTAAAAATTATTATGTTTTTTTTTAAATTATATCTTATCCTTTTAAGATATTAACTATAGTTTCTAGCTAAATAAAGGAATTTAAATAAATATAAATAGTTGATAATAATAAGTTATTTATATTTAATTAATATATTATTAATGCCCTTAAAGGCATTAATATATCCTTAATAACCTTATATTAAACCCTTATTAAATATAAATATTATATATATTATATTAAAAAAAGGTTGCTAAGAAGAAAGTTATTAAAGATAAGGATAAGGAGGATAAGGATAAGGAGGATAATAATAAATAAATAATATTTATATATTATTTATATTACGCCTAACCTATATTTATATATTTATGGGTAAGGGATTTATATAATTCCTTTTTTAATTTAAAATCTTTATATACCTTATATATTACCGCTATATTTATATTACTGCCTTGCTTTTTCATAACTCTTATTTTTCCTTATATTAATTTCTTATACCTTTTATTTATTATAATTATATCTTTATATTCTTAAATTAATAAATTATTATAAATATTTTTATATAATTTTTATAAGTTATTTTTATTATTATACCCCTTTTATTAAATGAAATATTATTATTATTTATAAGGTTTTTAATAATTTAATATCTTTTTAACCTTATAAATATTATCTTTATATAATTTAAATATCCTTATATAGCTTTTATACTTTACCTTTATATAATTTAAATGGCTTAAGTGCCGCTATAAATATTATATTATATATCTTATATTACTTTAATAATTTTAATTAATAGATAAAGCTATAATAGCTAATTATTTTAATTATTTAAAAGGGTCCTAGGTATTTATTAATAAGTTTATAGCTTTTATATATTATTTATAAATATTTAATTAATATTATTATTAAATCTCCTTCTTTAAACCTTTTATTAATATAATATTAATTATATTATTTTATATATTTATTATTAATATAGCTTAAATATTATATAATCTTAATATATTTATCTTTTAAGCCTTAACCCCTTTTATCTACCATAAGTATATTACTTTAAAATAACTTAATTATAATTATAAGTAATTTTAAATAAAATTAAAATAAGTTAAATAATAATATAGTTTTTATTATTATGTATATTACGTTATTATATATAAATTATATATTAAGAAGGAGCCGCGCTTAATCGGATTATATAACGTTCTTATATATATAAAGGTAATATTTTAAGTTTTAATTTTATCTTTTTATTTATTTATTTATTTATAAGTAAAATATAATAGTTAAGTGATATATTATAATAAGATTAAAATAAAGTATTATTTAAAAGTAGCTGATAAATAAACTTCTTTTATTAAAAATAATATTATTAAGGATATTATATATAAAAAAGATATAATATATTAATAGATTTATAAGGCCGCCGCTTATAAATTTTATTATTATAACGATATAAACAATATATTTTATTAATCTATTTATAATTATTAAAATTATATTATATAGTTTATTATTTTAAGGGTTGATTAAGGGTGGTAATTTAATAATGAAATTTATTAAAATTTCTTATTATAATTATATTAATAATAGTAAAGCTATGAAAAAGCTAAGCAGTTTATACTTAAGCGCTTTAATTTATTAATATATTATATATATATTAATATATACCTTTATATCTTTTAAAAGGGATTTTTAAAAGTAATTATATATAAATAACTTAATTAATTTATTAATATTAAAGTAACCTACCTATTTATAATTATAATATATTTATAATAATTCCATCTTTATAAATAGGTTATTAAGTATATATACCCTTTTATTTAATAAAAATAAGTTATCTTATAAATGCTATATTTTCTTAACTTTTAAGCTATACTTATATCTTTTATATTATGCTTTTATTTATATAAAAGCATCTTTTTATTATAATTTTACGATATATACCCTTATAAATTATTTAAGCGGCTTTTTTATTATTATTATATTTTACTCTTTTATTATATATAAAAAGGTGCTTAAATATATATTTCGGTCTTAAGTAATTATAATTATAATATAGCTTCTCTATTTTTATATCACTTCGCTATAATTTTCTTATCTTTTTATTATATAATTAATTTTATAATTATATTTATATATACCTTTATATATTAATAATATAAACTTATAAGGTTAATGCAGCTTATTTATAATAGTTTTAATATATATATAATTTAATTATCTTAAAAGCTTATTTACTAAGTTTTTTACCTTTAATTAATAATTAATAATTATATTTATAATTATTAATATATTAAGTTAATATAATTATTATATTAATAAATTCCTCTTTATATATTAATATCTAAGATTAAGGTAGTTTATAATAA
The DNA here is from genome assembly GCA_039880775.1 of Diaporthe vaccinii. Classification (NCBI taxonomy): domain Eukaryota; kingdom Fungi; phylum Ascomycota; class Sordariomycetes; order Diaporthales; family Diaporthaceae; genus Diaporthe; species Diaporthe vaccinii. Next base: position 2,526,923 of record JBCEDN010000004.1, read on the forward strand.
TAATTATCAGTTTTTAAATATAATAGAAATAATATTTTTAAATCGTGATAATATTAACGATTATAAGCAGCTCTTAATCACTTACTTTATAATATATTTTTAATAATATTAACTTTTATAAATAAAAGGTTATAAGGTATTAATAACCTTTAAATAATTATAAGATAATTATATTTATAGCTTTTATAAATATATTAATTTTAAGATATATATATAGCGTAGGATTAAAGTGCCTTAATAAGGGGGTTATAATAAAGAGGAATGTAATATGCTTAAATACAGCTTATATATTAATTAAGAGCTTTAAAAGCCCTAAAGCTCCTCCTTTTAAATAATTAATTAAAAATATTATAATCTTTAAAAACCCCTTAATAAACCGTTAATAAAATCTTGTATATTTTAAAAATATATAAATATTATAAATATTATATAAGAGTAGTTAATTTAAAATAATTATAACTTAATTATATTTTATTATAATTTTTTTTAAGATAATTATAAAGCTTAGGAAGTTAACTTAAGTTACTTTAAATTTATATTTAATTATATTAAGATAAAGGTTTTATTAATATAATTATTTAAGTACGTTATATATATATTATATATATATATTATAATTATTATTATAAATTAAGATATTATTTAAATAAGTAATATAATAAATATTAATTAACCTTATTAAGGTATGATTAATATAAGCTTAAAATATAGTTAATATATTAATTAGCTTAAATAATATTATTAAATATTTAAAATACTTATATTTTATATAAAAAGCTATCTTTTATTTATTTCTTATATAAATCCTAAGCTAATAATATATTTCTTTTATATTTAATTTAATATATATTTATACCTTAATAAGCTAATTAAGGATTTTTATAATAAGTAATAATAGTATATAATCTTTATATATAAGTTAATTTAATGCTTAATAATTAATATAAAGGTATATCTTATTTTCCTTTTTAAGTATAAAGATTATAAATATATTAATAGGATTAATAAAGGGTTAAATTTAACTTTATATCATTATATTATTTAAATAGCTTTAAAGTATCTTTAGCTTAATATTTAAAAGGGGGTATAACGATCCTTAAGGTAATTATACCCCTTTTTTAAATTTAATCTTATAATTAATTAAAGAATATTTAATAAAGGTTTTAATATTATTATTAAAATAAAGATTTTTAAATTTAATATATTTATTAAATAAACGTTATTTAAATGCTATATCTTCTTCTTTAGCCCTTAAAGTTTCTATTAATTTATAATTTAAAGCAGTTAATAAAGGGTTAATAATTATAATAATTAATATCCTATTATATAGGAATTATTTAAATATTAATCCTATATTAAATTGCTTTTAATAAATTAAAAATCGTTATTAATAACGGCCTTATTATATTATAAGGTTAATAGCTTTTAGCTAAGGGTATTTAAGGATAATATTATAATTAAATAGGTTTGCTATAATAAAACGATGGCATTATATATAAATAATATTTATAAAATCGTATATTTTAATAAAAATAAAATAATTATTATAAATAAATAATAATTTTTAATTTAATATAATTAATTAAGGCTTATTATTAAAATAATAATATTATTTATAGATATTAATTATATTATAATTAATTAGATTTTTTTAAACCCTTAAGTTTATTAAAATATAAAGGTATTTTATATAATTATTAATCTTAATAAATATATTAATATAAAGTTATTATTATTTATAAGTTATTTTTATATTAATTTATTATATATAAAAAGGTTCTTTATTAATATTTAATGCTTTTAAATAATAAATTATAATATACCTTTTTTATTAATAAATTTAATATATTTAATTTAAATAATTATTACTTTAATAATCCTTTATATTATATATATAATAGTTATTTCTTTATAACTTAAGATATATATTAAAATAATACCCCTTTTATTAATAATTATAATAAATAATAATAAATACTTTTAATAAATTATTTAAATTTATTATAAATATTACTTATTATTATATATAAACTTAAATATTATAATATCTATTAATTTTAAGGGTTATAATTAATATTATTAAATTATATAACTTTATTATTTATAAAAGTTATAAAAAGCTTAAATAAATTTAAAAGTATTATAATTATTTTATAGCTAAATTATATTTATATTAAATATAATAAATAAAGTAATAATAATAATAGCCTTTATATAATAAATAAATTTAATAAAACTACTTTAATTATTTAAAAGCTATATTTATAAATTAATAATAATATATATATATTATAATAAAAATAATTTATTATATTAATAATTTATTTAATATTATTAATAATATAATTAATCTTTATTTTATTCTCTTAATATTATTAAATAAAACTTATAATAATCTTATACTTATTTTATATAAAGCTTATATATTTTATAACCATTATAAATATATATATAATTAAATTAATTAATTAATTATAAAGGAATTCCTTAAATATCTTAAAAGATAAAAAATAAGGGTTTTATCTTTTTAATTTAAATTAAATAATATAATTAATTTAATCTTATTTAAAAATATCTTTTAAATAATATATAATATATTTAATCTTTTCTTAATTAACTTTTAAATAATAAAAATAAAAATAATATTAAAGGTTATATAAAAAGATATTTAATTTTATAAAAAATAATTCTTAATATATTAAAAAAAATAGGTTAATAAATTAATTAAGCGATTTATATATAATATAAATAATATTTTTATTCTTAAAAGATATAAGGGCTGGATTTTTAATAAAACTTTTTAATATATAATAACCCTTTAATTTACCTTTATTATTCATAAATAGCGTTAATTTTATATATTTAATATAAAGATATTATTTAATCTCTTCTTTTTTTAATTATTAATTTAACTTTTATTCTTAATATTTTAAAATAAAGCTATAAATAATTATTTTATTAATAATTTCTTTAATATTTAAATATAAAAATATAATATTATTTATATTAAGGAATGATATATTTTATCCTTAAGGTTAAGTTAAAAGGAGTTAAATATTAAGATTAATAATAAATTAAGTTTTTAATTTAATAATAAAAATATTAAATTTACCTTATTTAAATATTACAATATTATATTATATTTATTAAAAAGGTATTATATTAATATCTTAATTTATTTATTTCTTTTAAAAGATTTAAAAGTTTAAATTATAAAAATTATAAAATATAAATAAAATAATTAAAGATATATATTATATAAGTAACTTAAAAGTAATATAAAAGTAATATATTTAAGAGGGTATAATTAGCTAAACTTAATTCCTCTTCCTTTTCTTTTCTAATCTTAAATTCTTTCCCCCTTTTATAAGGCGTGATATTCTTATAATGCTCTTTAGTATTAAAAAAGTTACGGGATTTTCTAAGGTAGATAAGCATTAGAAGCCCCTTTTCTATATAACCCCTGTTTTTCCATATAAATCCCTTCCCTAGGATGAAGATCCCTGATATAATATTAATATCCCAAGGTTATTTTAAAGTAAGCCAGGTAGAATGGATATCAAGCGATTGTATCTAGGCTCAAGGCACTGGGCTAGACATCGTCCGAGAGGGTGCTCCGCCTTGCCATCAACCCGCAGCCAAAGGAAAATACGGAGCGCGTGTTGGCTTGGGATCGCTCACTACCTAGGTATTTTGGTGTGTAACAACGGCCCAGGATCATCGTCAGCTCGCGAAATCTTGCCCCACTGTCCACTCTGTGCGCCAGTTGAAATGTTGGGTTGCTTCTTGGACTAATTGCGGGCCCACTGACGATCCTTCTTCGGTCGGTGAAATTCAGCAACATCAGGGCGTGCCTTGCAGCTCTGCGGCACTATAATTGGCCAGCTACCTGCCAACACTGGCAGGCTTAGTTGGTATGTTGGTTGTTCTGATATTGCAGCCTACCATCGGCTTGATTGCAGATGCAGATGCAGTTCAGTGGATCTGGTTTCTGACCAGTGTCCTCAGCGCTTGGGTTGCGGCACAGCAGGACGTTACGTACTGTGGCGATGAGTTATTAAACTTGTAAGTCACCGATGAATTCATTCTATCCCATTTCAGAACATCGGGCCGTGGCCGAGGACGCGGGACTGCGGCACGACGTGCTGAATGTTACCGTGATAGCGCACCATGACGCACAAAAATCAAATTCCGACAGTGAGCTATTTGAGGAATCACCGTTGGTGTCGCGGATACGATGGAACGGGCGAGACCATGGGAGTCTCTGTTCTATTGCCTGGTTGTCGTCTCTGTCGCTTAGAGATTGTCCGTGCCACGCAGCTTCGCTAGTCTCCAACATGAGGCAAGACCTGTTCTGGTACGGTGGAGTTGAGCGTTGTGTAGTTGGATGTGAACGAAAGGGGTTAGGCTTCATCTGGTGTTGGCTTCGGGCCGAGGCTTACTGCAGGCCACCTAGCTCGCACAGACACCGCGATCATGGCCTGCACTTGCAAGGATGGTGTCACAGTGAACATGCCAAGCTTGTTGGTTCTATGTTGGCCGGCGCTATTATGCCTATCTCGAGCCTATGTACAGAGCAGGTCTAGTCCATGCATGCATGGGGGGAGTATTGTGGATGCGAGTGGGATTCAAATTTGGGGGCCAGGTTCGTTGGCGGTTTTACCACAGTAGCGAAGTCTTGGTGGTTTTTTTTTGGCCTCCTCGGGCCGTGGTATCTGGAGGGTTCCGGTCGTGGCGCTGTTACAGTCGCCGTGTTACAGTGGGCCGTCACAAGTCTTACACCGACCCCCCTAGCTGGCGATGACATACGACATCACTTTGAAGTCAGCGGACGATCCATTGGATATTTCCTGTGCTTATTTTAAAAGAAGCTCAACAATCAATTGATCCAAGGCTTCTTGTACAACACACCAATCCTTCCATCATGGACGCTACATCGACCACTGGGGCTACGTTGGGTGTAGCAGCCCATCTTTGCTTGTTCATCCGTGGGGAATGGCATGTTCTTGCACCGCAAGTCTTCAGCTTTTACGTTCTTTGTTTTTTCCTCGTCGTTGGGCTGCATTACTGGGGGGTGGACAAAAACATTGTCTCTTCCGCATCTACCGCCTTGCACTGGGCGCTTTGGCATTTATTGGGCTTATTTGGGAGCATAACCATATATCGAATTGCCTTCCATCCGTTGCGTCGTTTTCCCGGCCCGTTCCTTGCCAAAATCAGCAAGCTATGGCATATCTGGGGATGTCGAACTTCTCAGAACCATCTATTTCTTGACAGACTCCGAGAGAAATATGGAGATTTCGTTAGGACAGGTACGAATATTCACAATTCGTCTCTTGCTTGTCCTATCCATTTCAGGAACATCAGATGGGTTGAAAGAGTCGTTTCATAACACTAGAAGACTTTGCTAAGCCAGTTGATGGCAATAGGTCCCAATGAGATCACAATATTCCATCCCAGTGGCTTGGCCAGCATCAACAGGATTGAAGACGTAGCGCGAGGTCAATGGTATGACCTTGTTCGTCCATCATTCTCAGTCAATACAGTTCGCGACCAAGCGCTTCATGATCAGAGACGGAGGGTATGGGAGGCTGCGTTTACCGCGGAAGGTGAGTTGCTCTACTGCAATCCACAAGTCACGAGCATTTCATTAACATATCCACGCTCTGCCCTCTAGCCATGAAGGACTATGAACACCGCATCCGGAAATATGCAATAAATGTCGAGACAGATCTTCACAGGAGCAACTCTGCCACTGTCAACATGAATTCGATTGTCTATCGGTTCGCATATAGCGTCATGGGTGATCTAGCCTTTAGTAAGGAGGCTGACTCTTCGGACATGGAGTGGCAGCGCACTGTTAACACAAGTAAGTTGTCTTCTTACACATGGTAATTTGAAAGGCCATTCCGGAACGCCAAATAGAGGCATGGAAAAAAAGAAAACACCAGATTCCCTTTAAAAAATAGTGGGCATGAAGGACCCAGCTGATGCATGCTCCAGTGCACATGGGTTTGTCTTTACTGGGCCCACTCTCGCCGGCGCCTTGGATCGCACTGCTATTCTTCTCTTTCACTTGGCTCCCACTAGTCCATGACTGGAATTCGATGATGCAATACTGTAGCTCAAAGATGCAGGATCGCGTGGCTAGGTCTTCCGACCAGAAGAGCCGCGACATTGCGTCCTGGTTGATCCGGGATGCAGAGCGCCGAGGCCGACTGGGCACCGTTGACGAAAAGAAATGGCTTGATGGTGACGGATTCTCGGTCATTTTGGCCGGAAGTGACACCACAGCTTCGACGCTCGTGTTTTCTTTCTATTATCTCGCCAAGAGGCCCGAGTATCAGGTCCGGATTCGGAATGAGCTATTGCAATTGCTCCATGACAGAGACGCTGGTGATGAGGCAGAAGACAGACGTCTTGCAGCTCTAAACTTTCGGGACTTCGAGCGCCTCCCTTTCCTTAATGCACTAATTGACGAGACTTTACGTCTGCACCATCCGCTTCCTACGGCAGGGGCGCGGGTTGTGAGAAACCCCCATGGCATCGATATTGGAGGCCAGCACAGTGAGTTCCATGTTGTTCGATCCAAATATATGTACGTCGAAGACATAGACTGACCTTCATTCTCAACTGGTTCAAGTTCCCCATGGTACTGATGTCATAGCCCCGAGGTGGAATGACGGACGCTCCGAGACACATTATGAGCGTGCCAGGGACTTCGTCCCGGAACGGTGGTTGCCTGAGTACCCACCAGGCCAGGTCACGGAGAAGAGACTATCTACTAACAGAAGAGCTTTCACGCCCTGGGCTGGAGGCAAGTGGGCATGTTTGGGAAAGCCACTGGCTCTTTTTGAGATGCGATATCTGATCGCATTACTGGTGAAAAACTTCAGCATCAGTTTCCCGCAGGGGGAAGATGGCGATGCCGTGGAACGGGATTATAAAGACCAAGTCACTGCATTTCCGGGAAAGCTACGTTTGAGGTTCAAGGAAATGTCCTCCATTTGAAAAATAGTATGGCATGGAGAGCATGATGGGCTGGTCATCGCAATGTTCATATTAATTTAATGCAGAATGAGTGTTTGTGAATCAGTCGGTACTAGTACTTTAGTATCGTCTACATTCACTCATAAAATATTGAGTAGCTTGAGGTAGGGTGACATATCTGCAGTGTCTGTGGTGAGAATAAGCAATTCAAGCCTTTGTTTTCGATCTAGATCTTCTTCGTGGCGCGCCTTTGTCAAACCCAGTCTCCCTGCTCAATTTGAAATCGGATTCCTACCATCAAAGAACAACAAGATTTGACTGTCTTTTGAAGTCAAGTTACCAAAATGGCTCTTCGAAAGTTCTTGACTGCGACGCTACTCTTTGCTCCATCCACCTACGGAGCCCACGAGCTTGGAGAACTTGAGACCCTGGACAAGGAGTTTGCTACGCCCAGTAATTTAGACATAACCGCATTGGCCAACCTGGACGCCGCGGATGATGTGTCCGGTCAACATGGCAAGGCCGAATTTGTTGGCATGAACATCTGTGGCTTCGATTTCGGATGGTGGGTAACAATCATGAGGATCACAGCAATCAAATCAGCCACTAATTTGCGAACGCCTCCTGTCATACAGCAATCAAAAGGGTTTCTGCGACCTAAGCAAGATCGACGCACCGCTAACCAATGTCCCCCCGGCATACACCGACCCAGACGACCCCCTGAACAACGGCACCGCCCAGATGGTCCATTTCGCCACGGCCGACAACTTCAACGTCTTCCGGCTCCCCGTCTCCTGGCAGTACCTCGTCAACAACGACCTCGGCGGGCCCCTCGACCCGACCACCTTCGGCTACTACGACCAGCTCGTCCGCGGGTGCCTCTCGACGGGCGCGTACTGCATGATCGACCTGCACAACTACGCGCGGTGGGACGGCAAGAGGATCGGGGAGGACGACGGCCCGTCGGTTGCCCAGTTCGCAGACTTGTGGGGCAAGGTCGCGGCCAACTACAAACACGACGACAGGGTCTGGTTCGGGACTATGAACGAGCCGTACGATCTGCCCTCGCTCCCGTCCTGGAAAGACGCCGTCCAGGCGGCCGTCACAGCGATAAGAGAGGCCGGCGCCGCGACGCAGTTCATTTCCCTTCCGGGCAGGGGCCACCAGTCGCCGGGCTACCTCATCGCCAAGGGCGACGGGGATATCCTGAAGCAGGTGACCAACCCGGACGGGACGGTTGCGAACCTCGTGTTTGACGTGCACCTGTACCTTGATGCCGACGGCTCCGGGACGAGCAGGAAGTGCGTCACGAGCGGCGTTGAGGCAAACTGGGCGCCGCTGGCCGAGTGGCTGCGGGAGAACGGGAGGCAGGCTATCGTGACCGAGACCGGGGGTGGCGACACGCCCTCTTGCGAGAAGTATCTCTGTCAGCAGTTGAGATACCTGGAGTAAGTTGAAAGCTCCGCGGACGAGGTGCTCGAGGGCTTTGATCCGGGCTGGCTGACATTCTCTGCTCTAGTGACAACTCAGATGTCTTTCTGGGATATGTGATATGGGCGGCAGGGTCTTTCAAGTCGTCGTATGAGTTGTCAATGACGCCGTCTGTCAAGGGCGAATATTGGAAGGATATTCCCCTGCTCACCCAATGCGTGGCCCGTTGAGGAAGAAGGATTGACAGGTACGGGTCTCCGGCTTCTAGGTTCTTTTTTTTGGCCTTCGTAATATAATTACAGAAGTTTATGTGCCGGTGCAAGTCAGATGCTGTGCATTTCACAAGAAACCCATACTCGGTAGGATTACATTCGTGAATGGCTGCGCTCATAAACTGTTGCAAACTACCGTAGCATGCGTATTGCGTTTCGTTAAAACGGTATACCATATGGTCCCTTGAAGGAAAAGACCGTCCAACGCTTTATTTACGTCGCCCAACGAGCCATACTCTAGGAAAACAGTTTAAAGACGGTTATAGAAAAGGGTTAAATTAGATAATAGTCTTTTAATTAATATACTTTTACTAAAGTTATAATATTAAAATAGAAAGAACCATAAAGAGGACCTTCTTCTCAATGTTAGCCTTGTCGGGCGATGTAAATAAAGCATTAGATAGTTCTTTCCTCTAAGGGATGATACGGTGTACCGTCTTGATAAAACCCCTACGGAGCGCTACGGTAGTACTTTATAATCATCGGGTTGCAGTATTTCTCAGCCCATTATAGAAGAAATGAATTTCTACTTAACTTTTTTTAAAAAAAAAGCAAGACTTATAGCCTGTTATATAAGGATCCTACCTTACTTCTACAATATCAATCACATGCATAAAAAGGCTAGGATGTATAGAATTAGTACAAGAGTTATTTCAATGGCTATTTGGGGACTGCAGGGCTTGTATCTCACTCTTGAACGCTTATGCGCTGTAAAGGATGCTTACTTGGTGTACCAGACTTACTGCAGGTTGGCGGTGGTGGTCAGGCTTGATAAGCCAGGGGAACAAGGGCAAATATGCACTACTTGTGAGTCTACGGTATGGCAACGAAATACGTTCGAAAACTTTCTCCTGGACTGATGAAAGTCAAGGCTAGTGGCTGTAGGGTGAGGGCGGTTAGGCCCAGCAGGGGTCCCTGCAAAAGGCTGGCAGCTGGGGAGCAGCTCGGTTGGACTGTTGCATGTGCCCTCTTGTCAACAAGTTCCTCATGCCTTACAGCCGCAGCTCAGAGGGTCTCTCCAAAGCTTTCTTTCATTCTTTTCTTTCTAGGCTAGCCTACTCTTGAAATCCTTATAATTTGGTGTACATTCTAGAGCCTCAATGCTGCTCAGCTCATGTGACGTTTCAGTCAGCAAGAAGTCAATAGTTCAAACTACGAGGCCCGCGCGAAAGCACTCGCGCTCACAGGACAGTTTGACCTCTCCATTCGCGACATCCAAAGCTGCCTGGATCTCAACCCAAATGGTTTACTTTATGATATAACCCCAGACTTGGTCTCTGCCTGCGCCGCCGCACGTGAATGGGAACGAGTCATGACGACCTCCAGACTCTCCCCCAGATGTCTCTAGCCAGATATTTCCTAATCAACCAGCCCGAAAACCTCATACGCGCCCAAGAAGCCGCGAAACGGTCCGGGGGGGCCTGGCCTTCCTCGGGCTCTACAGCTCGGCCGCCAAGTACCTAGCGAGTCTTAAGCTGCCGGTATTCGACTACTACATAGCCGACCTCAGCCTCAAGGCGGCCGAGTTCTCACGTAGCGCCCTAGGCGAGGATGGCATGGCCAAGGACTCCCTAAAGCAGCTCATCACCGACCCAAAATCGGACGCATACTGGGTTGAGCTCTCGTGGAACCTCCCCTGCGAGCAGCTATTCGAGGACTTCCGGCGGTCCAACGACCCCATCGTCAAGAGCACGGCCCTCGAGGAGACCAAGAAGCTGCTCACCAAGCTGTCCGAGGTCCTGGGGGACGACTTCAAGGTGGCCAAGTCGCCCATCTCGCTGCTCCTGGCCGGGATGCCCCGCAAGCTGGGCCCCGCGCCCGAGTGGCACGACGTTCTGCAGGCCGCGTTCCAGAGCTGCGTCGACGACCTGCGGCGTCGGCTGGAACGACTCGACCAGCTTCCGGCGCCTGGCGCGCGTGCTCATGTGGGTCGAGGGGTTCGAGGCGGAGGCCCAGGTCGCCCTGACGGCGCAGCTGTATGTCATCGATGCCAAGGTGTGCAAGAGCGATCTCGCGAAGCAGACCGTATTGGAGCAAGGGCCGTCGACGAGCGAAGAGCAGCAGGGCGGGCAGCAACCGGACAAGCCAGGGGAGTCGCCCGAGGCTGCCACACAGGATGACGGCGAGGCTGGCGTAGCCAAGACAATGGGAAGTGTCGACGCCACATATACTGGCCAACAGCAGACGAACACAAGCCCCGCTGGGCAACCGGAACCAGCGGCCCCAGCTGCCGCAGCTCCTGTCATCTCTGGCGGTCGCGCTGACGGCGTTGACAGCGACCCCATGAGCGAGGGCCTCCTAGGAATCGTAGAATTCTACTGCAACTACTGCCGCAAGGACGCGACCGACTGGGCGCACGGCGGCGCCTACCTGTGCCTCTACTGTATCGACTGCGACATCTGCGAGGAGTGCTTCGACAAGCGGGCCGCGCGCCTCCGGGGCGAGCTGGAGGCCGACTGGCGCACGATCTGCCCGCAGGACCACAAGCATATCCGGGCGCCGGTAGAAGGATGGAGGGGCGTCAAGGATGGCAGGTTGCGGATTGGTGGCGATGAGATCCCTGTTAAGGACTGGCTGCGGGGTGTTGAGGCTAAGTGGAGGACGTTCTGGGACCGGTACTGGATGGACGTATATGCCTGATGTAACATTCATTGGATGCATAAAAGGGAGTATCATACATGTGATTAATCATAAACATTACTCGTATGCAACTGGGGTGAATGTTCTACAGAGCTCTTAAAGGCTCTGACTTTATTACCTATAGTAATTTAACCGGGGAGTCTATCCCCCCTTTAAACTAAGCCAGTGCCTATCAATTTACTCTCAACAGCTACCCTAATAATATTTAAAAGCTTTATTTTTCTTAGCAATTTTACTCTTATAAATTGTTATTTATAAATAGGGACTTTATAAAGGTTTCTATATATAATTTATAAAATTAAAACTTGTAAGAGGGTTTTAAATGCATTGTTCTATAGCTAGGCCATTAAAGAAAAGGCACCTAGAAACGGCCGCATAACGGGCCTGAAGTACATTTACACCACTTTTTATATGCCCCCTCTATCATTCAGGCATAATAAAATGAGGTCACTTACAGGAGCCAGACTGCTGGACAGTTCAGGGTAGGAAGAGGGATTCAGAGGTATATTTAAATAGCCACAGCGAAATAGCTCACCCTAGCGGAATGATCACGGCGAAACGGACTAAGTGTAATAATAAGTCTGAAAACCTACTGCGAAATAGGTTATTTCATTAAGAACAAGCTTTTACACCTGACTAATTAGTGCCTCGAGTGCCTATTCTTATTGCATTCAAGGTCTAGTTAGTGTAGATAATCAAGACTTCGGTGAATCACAGGGGGTTTGAAGGCCATATTCAGAGGTGCTATAATCGCAGCACTAGGGACCGGTCTGGCTGAGTAAGCCGTGCTTGTTCCAGGCGCAACTCACTCTAAGGCCTAGGTTTTTCCGGCATGGCATTCGATTCCGGTTTCCGGGGTCACCCAAACGGGTTCCCTTAGTGCCATCGTGTTGGTTCATAACAGTTTCGTTGAAAGAAAAAGCTGGGAAAGCAGGCGTTGGTTGAGGCTATAACTAGTGACACAAAACAATAAATTATGTTGCTGGGCATTTTTTTTGTCCCCACTTAGAAGCAAACTAACTGACTGTACAACATAAACTCCAAAGAATTGATTTGGTTTCCATTTTCCTCTTAATTCTTATCAAATGCTCTTCATGCATCTGGCCTCTTCAATCACCTACGTCTATAGTAGTTCAAGCATAGAACAAGAACTTTCACATCATTAGGGACGAGTCGGGAGATATGCGAACACAGCAACCCTGTGCAGCAAGTAACTGTCGCAAAACGTTCTATAAAGGTTAAAGTGGAGGAGAGGTAGGAAGACAAGGGTAAGTGTAGGGAATGAGGTGATGACATCAGGAATGACAGAATCCGAGGTGTACATTCTGTTTAGTTGTACGTGCAGCTGTTTTTTTCCAACGTCCTGTCACCAGGTTCCGCCCGGCCCTTGTTCTCAACCAGCCAGATTTTGGTGCAAACACAACAAAACTACACCTGTGTTTTACCCCACTTAATAAGTCTCACTTAAATTTCAAAATAACTTAATTTATATATTAAATAAAGAAATAAATATATTATTAAAAGAAAAATTTAATAAACTTTAATATTATATAAAATATTATTTATCTTTATTATTATTAATAATTAAAAATTATATTAAAATTATATTAAAATTATATTAAAATTATATTCAAATTATATTAAAATCATATTAAAATTATATTAAAATTATATTAAAATCATATTAAAAAACATTATTAATAAAAATAAATAAATAATTTTATTATTTTCTTAAAGTAATAAAAAATATATAAATTAAAAAATAATAATAATAAACCTTTAATTAAAAATTATATAAGATTATAATTATTGAAATTATAAGTCAAAAATAATATAAATAAAACGTTTTTTAAAAAAAATTAAATTTATTATAAAGATATTAATTATAATAATTAATTATAAAGATTATTAATATTATTATATATTTTTTTTATTATCTTTTAATAATTATTATAAAGATTTAATAAAATTATTAAGTAAATTAAGTTATTTCAAAAAGTTTAAATAATAAAAAGAAGAAAAGCCCCCGCCGTGTTAAAGTGTGTGGAAGATGGGTTTAAATACATGAAGTCCCGTTATGTAATCGGGACAATCCACCACTGGGCATGTTTATCACAATAATTGAGACGGTTTTTATCCATTGACTGCTAATCCAATAGACCGCTCAACTAAAAGACCATAATGATCAATCTCTATTAATTATTCCTAGCAGTATATAAGCCCGTACTGTTATAATAATTGCTTGATATATAACTTAATTAAGTTTTTTTAAATATATAAAACTATATTTAAGTTTTAAAAATATTTTTATTATATTATATCTAATTTTCTATTTTTGAAATAGATACTGCTATTTTTAGATTTGAATTAGATTTATCAAGTGGGTCTAGAATGTAGGTGTTTTGTAGTGGGCGTGCACCACATCTGGCTGGTCGTGAACAGGGGCGGTCGGAATCTGGTGAAGAGACGTTACTGGGTAGGCGGGCTGTGGCTCCGAATTCCCGCCGGAGTAAAATTCTTGTGACCGGTGTAGCCCCCAGCAAGGGCTTTGAGCTCGGGTCGTCGTGTCGGTTCTTTCTGCCGCAACTCCACCCCCTCTTCCCGTGTTCAAAAGGGCCACCTCGTGGGCCGGGCGAGGGCTGGCTGCCAATGGAAAGATAGCTGCATATCTTCTAAGATATGTGCGTTGCCAATTCTTGATCTAGACTGCAGTAGCTCGATGCAGAGTCGGTAGAAAGGGGGAGATTGATGGCTTAGAATCGCATGCTTTTTGGGCAAAATGAGCAGGTTTGTTCAAGTGTCTCCGCACCTGTGTAACACTCCCTGACCACGTGTCCTGAGTCTTTGCAGGATACTGTGGCGGATGCTGCGGGGATGTGCAATATCTCTCAGGCGACCCTTGGGGAGCGGGAACGAGGCTAGGGCGCCAAAGCAGCCACTTGAATATTGCTCTTCTTACCACCAACTTCTCGCTTAAGGCAACAAGCACCCCTCTCGTGTGATGAAGCCTTTGAGATATAGAATAGGATGCCGTCACCACCTCAGTATCCTTCGGCCAGGTCGCTTGCTGCGAAAGAATCATCTGCTAGTGAAATTCCAAGTCCGCCGTTCACAATCGCTGCCGACGCGACGACGTCCAGAGAGCATACAGCCAGTCCCACCTGGTCAAGCTCACGGTTCGGCACATTGGAACAGGACGATCTTAAGAACAGCGGTTCTGCTGGCCCTGTTTCTTGCTTAGGAACCTTCGTGGCTGTTTCCACTACACCTCAAACCCCTACAAGTCCGTCGCACCTACCCACACCACATCCAACACCTGGCTCGTCCTCTAGCAAGTCAGACCCAGGGGCAAAGACGCTCCCCTCAGACTTGCATTGGCCACCAGAGGCTTCAGGAAGCCTCCTGCCTAGTGCACTGCCCAGAAATTCCACCATCCAAGATACAGAGCCTGGTCCTTATCTCTCCGCTTTGCAAGCAACTTCCAAGCTAGTGACTTCGAGCTTGAACCTCTCGGAGTTGTCATTGCCCAGTTTGGAACAGGATTCTTCTGAGGAGGCCAGCTTCCCAGGGCTTTTTAGCTCAATCGCTCGATTCTTTCGACACTTTCAGTCGACGAACATCCTGGCCTCAACCAGAGTCCAGAAAGCCCGGAAAGCCCACGGGCGGGTGCAGGCTGTCCTCCGTTTGATCAAGGCGCGGCAGGCGGGAAAGTATCTAGGCCCGCAGCTTGCAATCAGGAGAAGGCTGTTCTCCTCTGAATATCGAGAGCTGATTGCTCTGATAGAGGCCGATGAGAACCTGAGTGACTATTTTTATCAGGAACTGTGGTAAGCATATACTCAACTAAATACACTAAAATCCCTTAACTGATGAGCCAGTTTTGATTATTCCCATACGACTCATTATTTTACTTTATATATGCTTACGGAACTTCACGACAACTTTGTGCTCTCTATGTTCCTCAAGGTTGAAGCCTTCTTGAATGACAACAAGGGCTCTGACTGTAAAATTATTGGTGAGATTGCTAAGGGTTTGAAGAAAGTGGGAAGCGGAACTGTCATTCCTGCTGAGTTGGAACATGATGGAAAGCAGCCGGACATGGCATGGCGGTTCCTTCCCAGCGACGATACCAGCGGCGATTCCGGCGGCGATTCCGGCGACATCCTATACCCAGGTCTAGTAATAGAAGTTGCATGGGCGCAGGAAAAGCACAAGTTGAAAGAGAAGGCCAAGTACTATTTTGAAGCCACCGGCGGCCAGATCCGAACTTTTGTCGGAATCAACCTCAACGATATTTGCAGACAGCAGAGTGCTGCTGAGAAAAAGTGGGATGCTTTGGAAGGAAAATGGAAGAAAGACGCACGAAAGCCACGGCCAGAACCACTCACATTCCTTGCCCCCGCTGCAGCCAGTACACCCGCTACCTTCTCAGTATGGCGAGCCGAGTATGATTCACATACAGACAGGGTGACGTTTGGAGAACACAGTGTTGAGGATCAGGTGCGTCTCTGAAAACGTAGCTCGTTAAACATTTCTAACAGATCTTCAACAGATTTTCCGCAAGCAGAATCAGGAGTACAACCCGGACTGCAGTCTTAGATTATCTCTCAAAGATTTTGTATACCAGCAAAACTTGAGTGCATTATGTCAAGCACACGAAACCAAAGGAGAAATAGACTACCCAGAGCTTGTGATATCGTCAGAGCTACTCTGTGAATATTTCAACGAGGCAGTCGCCGTGTATCGCCGACCGTGGAAGGTTAGACGTGAACGAGGTGCCAGAATAAAGCAGAAAAAGAAGGACGATGATAATGCAGCACGAGAAAAAAAGGCGGCTGCACTGGCGGACGAGGCGGCGCGGAAACACAATTCCCCAGGCCTCCGTGGGCGACTCAAGGACAGGATGGGACGTCTAGTATCTGCAAGGCATTGGAGGCCTGACGAGTGGGGATCTCCAAAGTCTACCTAAGTAGTTAGAGATGGCTATCACCAAGCGGACATCTCGGGAGCGAAGGCTGGAGAAGAGATTAAAAATTGATGCAACTGTTTGATCGTCAACTTGGATGCCTGGCCTGTCATATTTGACTCCAAACAATGTGTGGCGTGGGCTCAGCATATGTATTGCTTCCTATGGATCTCAAACTGTCAGAATGGCACATTTTGGCCGCGTAATTCAACTGCAGCGTATTAAATTGCTGCAATTTACAGGACCAAAGATCCCAAACCAACTTTGAGAAGGAGTCGACCGCAGGTGAAGCCCAAAGTCTCCAGGCCTGCAACTTATGTTGCACGATCAAGACCTGCCTAGTGGTTGCAAGACGGTACTCGCCTGGGCACACATGGCCGCCATAAACCAAGTTATACTAATGAAGGGACAACAAAGCTGTTACTACACGATTCTATTAGGATTCACTTTACCTTACTGCTTAATAATGGTTTTCAAAGTAAATTTTGTTTCTTTCTAAAAGGCAATTCTTTTTAGCTATAAGTTATATATAAAGACCTCTATAAAGTCCCTATATATATATAATAATTTATAAGAGTAAGACTGCTGGGAAATGAAGCTTCTAAATACTATTAGGGTAGCTATTGAGAGTAAGTTGATAGGCACTGGCTTAGTTTGAAGGGGGGATAGACTCCCCGGTCAAATTACTAAGAACATTACTCAAACATGTACCTCACCCATCTAAAAGGTTCCACGGGCTCGCGAGGCCAGAGAACCTTTGGTACCTCAGTCCTGCACAATACAAAGAGGGCTTGGGCGGCCTCAAATTTGCACGAGCCCAGAATTTATGTAAGGCCGACGTTAGCGGTCCTCGATTTGAGGATCGTAGTGGTTCTGACGACACTTGAAGCAGACATCACGCCAGCACACGAAGGGTACGGTGCCAGGTATCCAATGAAATCCAGAAAAGCCGCCAAGGTGATGAATATACTAGATGGGAACATTTGAGCTGTGCGTGTCAGGAGGGGCTTGGTCGTATCAAATTGATGCACTATCTAGGCAGTTTAAGCCGTTTTCAGTTCCATATTGCTATCACACTTGAGCCAACAGATAACAGACTCGCACGAACGCATCTCAGACGTTCAAAGCTTTCCCTTGGAGTTCGCCGATCGGATCTTCTCCAAAGCATCTAATTGCACCTCTCGGACGATATCACCTGCAGCCTTCACTCCATGGATCAGTCCCACCGAGGTCCCCGCGTAGGTTGCAAGCCTCCCCTCGGGTCCCCAGCCACTATCGCCTGTCTTTGCAGCCTCATCGTGACGTTTTTTTAGTTCTTCAAATGGAACGCCTGCCTGATGGTCCAGAAACGATTTGTTGATAATGGTTCTTGGTTGGTAATCCGCCGGCCACCCAAAGGTGCCCCTGAGATGGTTGTAGAGCAGGGTGCGTGTCGTCGCCACCGCACCATCCGAAGCCCGTACGATCTCGTTCTGGTACCCCTTGCTGATACGTGCCTCACTAGAAGCCAGGAATCGGGTCCCCATCACCGCACCCGAGGCCCCCAGACAGAGCGCCGCGGCAGCGCCTCGCCCGTCGGCGATGCCCCCCGCAGCTAGCAGAGGGATCCGGGTGCTTGCCATTGCATCTGCGACTTCTGGAAGCAACGTCATGAGGCCCATCCCATCCCTTGCCCGGCCGTGCCCACCCGCCTCTGCACCCTGCACGACGACCACGTCCGGTCTCTCGGAGAGCTGCAGCAGCCCTCTGGCCTCCCCCAGCGTCCCGATCTGAATCCATATCTGGGTGTCCGGGCACGCGCGGCGGATCTGGCGGGACCACGCTTCAAGCTCCTCTGGGCCCTCCCGCGGTGCGAAGAGCCAGGCCGCACAGGGCCTGAACCTCTCGATGTTGGCGACAGCCGCGTTGACGTCGTCTGCCCACAGCTGGAAGCCGATGCCGACAGGGAGGCAAGAACTGGCGGGTGGGAACACGTTGGATACGGACGAGGACGAAGACTCGCGCGCAATTTTCACCAGTCTGGACGCCTCTTCGAGGTTGACAGTGATGTCTTGTGTGTTTGCTGCGGGCCCGATGAACCCCAGGCCACCCGCGCGAGACACGGCGACGGCCAACGCTGGCCCGGACAGGACGCGCATCGGGGCGCTGGCAATGAAGGGCCGTGATACCCATGGGTAGCGCGCCAGCAGTTCTGCAGCCATGGCCGGTCTTGGGGGAGGATCGCACTGTACAGCGGGATGAGAGGTGATAGTGGAGAGATGAGACAAGAGCAAGGGTTGAGGCCAGCTGAAGAACATTGGTAAAAGGAGTGGGGAAGACGCAATACGCATTTCCAATGGTACATCCATATATGAGGTAGGCGCGTTCACCCGAAGAGCCGCCGCGGCCCACACGTGAAGCTTTCCGTTGATGCGGCCGGGTTTTGCGGCAACTTTTGGACCGACAGCTATTAGATGCATAGTCTAATGACTCGGCTCCCGCAGCTATCCGCAATATCCGCGATGACGATTCCGAACCTGTTTGCCTCGAGGATTTACTGTCTTGTGTGTCGCTGAGAAGAAAGAGCCAGCTCCCCTGAGGGTTCACAGACTCGGACCAACGGACACAATGATTGGGACACGAGTCGATTGAGATGGCTAGCTGTGTTGGAACTGCATGGCCCCGTACCGGAGACGTGCGCAAGGCCTTGCAGGGACCAAATCCAGACCTTTCATCTGTGGGCAGTTTAGGGTGCATGCCACTAATATTTCCAATGGTTCGACTGCCCATGAGCCGATTAGGTCGGCAATTGCATGCACACTTGTGGGACAATGTGTTGAGCCCGAAGCAACTGGGGCTCGATATGGTCGAGCTCTCCACCCAAAGCGGTTAGTGTGAATTGTCTAACATGGCGACGTCCCTGCGTCCGTGGCACCAATGTCATGATTTGACTTGTTGTGGTACTGCAACTCTCGTAGAAAACTCATAGGCTGACGTATCAGCACAATCAAATAAGCAAAAGGCTAAAACTATGTTCCCTTGGAGTTTGTACTGAGCAGAACAAACATGCAAGTGGACTTGGACTGCGACAGAAAATTTCTTTGAACAGGAGCGCGCTTCCAAACCCAAGTGTAGAATATGACGTGGCATGGATCATAAAACAGCAAAGCTGCACTGTGTGTACATACTTCAGGGCTCTCCCCTATCCTTTTCCATGGAACAGCAGGACGGATCTTCAATCCCCTATTTGAGCCGTTATGGCGCCGAGAATCCTTGCTCTTCCGCCAACCTCAGGGTATTGAAACCATCGAGCTCTGATCATGTTTACCCAATGAGAATATGGATGCAGAGTATCTAGGTCCACTCCCGCAAATCCTATTGCGGACCCATCCAACACGCGATACCGAATGCGAGTACGTGATGGGTATTCCATCATCAGGCTCAGGCCTCGGGCCTCTTATACTCTCCATTCGCAATCATCTCGTTAATGGTCCTCTCCGTAACCTGCATAGCTTCCACTCCAGCGGGCGTGCCGCAGTAGACGGTCGCCTGCAGCACAACCTCCCTGATCTCGACCTCCGTGAGGCCGTTGTTGATGGCGCCCCGGGTGTGCAATACAAGCTCAAGCCATGCCTTCTGGGCAATGATTATCCCCAGGTCTGCACGACGGACGGAACAAACCCCGGCACTGGTTAGCAGACGTCATCCACTCAACACCATGGCCGCGCAGAATAATGAAAGAATTCAGGGTGTTGTCGATTCGCCACTGGCCCCACCCTCATCTTTCTCCCCCTGCAGAAGGAACCTGTAGCAAGGTGGTGTAGCAAGGAGGGTGTAGGAAGACAGGTCGATGATGCCCCGTGGGTCGTCGTGTGTGGGTGTGTGTGGGGGGGGGGGATTACACTTACTCAGAAGGCTGCGCTGCTTGCGGTCCAGGCCTGGCCTCTTCCAGATGGTGCCCCAGGCCCACTCGGTGAT
Organism: Diaporthe vaccinii; assembly: GCA_039880775.1. Lineage (NCBI taxonomy): Eukaryota > Fungi > Ascomycota > Sordariomycetes > Diaporthales > Diaporthaceae > Diaporthe > Diaporthe vaccinii. Next base: position 2,547,179 of record JBCEDN010000004.1, read on the forward strand.
GAGCTCCTGCCCCGGCCGCGAGAATGGTGTTGCGTTCTTGACAGCATTGTCGACATACTCGGCGCCGAGGACAGCCCGACGAACCTCCAGCCCCTCTTCGAAGAGCCGGCTGTGCAGCTCGGCGATCTTCGGGTCTGTGGTGGACATTATAGCCAGTATGGAGAACAATGAGGTGCGAATCAGGGGACAGATGATACGCGTTCAGAGTGGTTCCGGCTCTGGTCTCGAGGTGGAAGTCAAGGTGGCCGATGGGTGACAGTAACCGCTGCTGTCATGCTGGTGTGGCGAGGCCTGCTTGCCTATATATGCTCAGCCACCTTACAGGCCGGGTTGAGATGGAGAGGCTCAAGGATCCGCGAGAAAGCATCGTGAGATCTACTATTTAACCCGAATGTCCCCTCCCAGCAGCCGCCGGTGCGGGCCGTGCGGCAATGGCGGTCCGCCCAGCCAGCTCTCAGGATTACCTCCATTCATCCGTGTAGGTCCCACCTGGGGCGTGGTAATCAACGGTCATAATACGTACAAACCCCCCACCGATCGCATACTCCACAGCGGTTCATGCCCCACGCCCGTGGTCCGCAAACCAGGCCCGGGTAAGGAGGATTGCAACCGACACAAGTCAGCCTCTTGCAGTAACACCTGCAGCCGAAACAGGCGATCTTCCTCCTTTGCGGGTCGGCCCTTAATTTAAAGTTTACGCTGTTAAGCTTTGCAATAAGGCAGATCACCGAACCACGTTCCCACAATGCGAGGCACGGTGACTTCCGTGCCAAGGCGTTACTACGCACAAACTAGAAGTAGATTCCCTGTCGTCAGCTGCAACATCGATGAGGCCAGATCCAGCCAGCCATCGGCGCTTTCCACTCAGATGCTCCCGTCGCATCTGGATGCCTGTTGCTGATGTCCCCAGCCGCCGTCCGCATGATTCTCGCAAGGAAGATGTGCTGGTCTTGGTAATTGGTATATATTAGTCAGGCATCTGGCTATACTATGTCAGCCGACCAGATCTAGATTTTATGAACCGGGAAACCGCAGTTGACAATATAGTGAACGACATTGCCGGCGAGGTTTGCGATAATAGACTTTCAGAGAATAAAAGAATAGCCGCCGATGCATATCCATCATACTGTGGTCCCGCCAAATCACCCAGAATAGCAGAAAACTCTACAGATCCCTCTACTCTTTGTCCCAAGGGGCGCTGGGGATGTGTCATGGGGCGGGCGGCACATTCCAGGCAGAGTTGTGGACTGGTTCGTGTTGAAATTTTTCCTGCAGTGCACCGAAACCACTCAAAGGGGAATGGTCCGCATGTCCGGCGCTTATGCGCAACGCCTAAAGGCCCCACTTCGATTACCACCCATAACGATGTGGGCGAACCATGGTCTGGTCCCAAGTCGTCCGATGTGTCTCGAAAACTGACTCTGCTTTGCAGAGTGGGTGTGAGAAATTCACTTACACTCGACTGGCTACAATTTTTGTTCGTTCGGCTCGAGAACCCTAACACATGGCCTCGCTATCGGGTTGGATTGGATCGCCTGCCTGCTTGACCCTCTGAGGTATCCTCTTTTCCTCGAATGTTTATGGAGAATAAGGAGCAGGGCTTTTGCTTCTGCAACAGCTTGAGTACAAGTCAAAGTTCCACGCATATCCACTTCATGTCGGACTAACAAAATTCAAGCTGGTCGAGTTTATAGCCATGGACTATAGGATGATCATTCAGGGTCCGGACTCTGGGAAGAGGTAGACTAAGGAATCCTCATGCTGCAACGTCATCCACAATGGAATAGGTAATCCACCCGCTGTATGACCGGGACCGCAAGGTTTGCTCAAATCAGGAAAGGGAGAGGCCAGTCTACCGCCGTGTCTGGAACAGATGCAGGACTGGAGCCCGTGAATGGATACAGTCGGGTCAACGAGCGAGCGTATATCCACCTAAGGCCCCTTTGAGTGTTGTTTTCGCCCCCGCGGGAACTGTTTCGACGTCCCTGTCGGTACCGGGTAGTTGTGAGCGTTCCGATCGATGATGGGCATGAAGTTCCACGGCGGAAGAGTCTGCAGATCGGGGGCCTTCGGGCCATCACGATCAATTGGCCCGCTTGTGACTAGAAAGGGAGAGACTACCCACTGGGTGTTCTGGGGGCCGTTGAGCAGAGGCTTTGGGGGGTATAAGTGGCGTTTCTGGATGCGATCAAGGATATTGACTCGGATTGTGAAAGGACGCGCACCATGGAGCGCGCAAGAAGGGGCCGGCGTAGTAAAATTTAGGTAATTGAGTCCCAGTCTCGCAGGAGCCCTTACTATGCCCTGATTTGTAACGACTAGGCTACCAGCATTCCCAAAGCGGACATGAGGCTCAGAACAACGGTTCACCACATATCCCGCAGTAAGCGAGACGAACACACGCCACCACCACATGCAGGACCCCTTCGAATGGGATTACACATGTCCACCTGGTGTCTAGATGGTTCCGAGAGGAGACGCTGTCCTAAGCAAGGCCTAGAGAATCGGGCACGACTCGCCTCAGCTTGAGCACGACAGTCGCCTCTGCTCAAGCACGACCAGTTCACACTGACCTCTGCTCAAGCATAAATAGATAGCCTCGCCCGTCCGTTTCACGATGGTTTTCCTCCTTAGTTGACCATCTCCTCTCGAGCAGCCTAGCTCAGACCAGGACTTCAGGAGCAACTCGAGCTCAGACCAAAAACCACAAGAAAAGTTCCAAAGCCAGGTCTTTTCCCGCTTCTGAAATTCATCATGAATTACACCACCAGCAGCACCAGTGCTCTTGCCTCTCTGGCAGAGGCAATCAGCACGACATCCTCTGGGGCCACTGATGCCCAAGTCGCCATCGTCGGGGCAGGTCCTCGAGGGTCCAGCACCCTGGAGCGCCTGTGCGCCTCGGCGAAGGACTTCCTCGCGCCGGGCTCGCGGCTGACGGTCCACGTCGTCGACCCGTCTCCCCCCGGCGCCGGGCGCGTCTGGCGCACCGACCAGCCGCAGGTCCTGCTGATGAACACGGTCGCCTCGCAGATCTCGCTGTACACGGACGAGAGCGTGACCATCGAGGGCCCGATCCGCCCCGGGCCGAGCCTGCACGAGTGGGCGGTCTCGGTCGGCGGCGTGCCCGAGCTGGGGCCCGACGACTACCCGACCCGCGCCCTGTACGGCCGGTACCTCGAGTGGGTGTTCCGCGAGACGGTGCGCAACGCGCCCGAAGGCATCGAGGTCGAGGTGCATGCGGCGCGCGCGGTGCGCCTCGACGACGGGCCGGGCGGCAGCCAGGTGCTCAGCCTGTCCAACGGCCGGGCCCTGTACGGCCTCGCCGCCGTGATGCTCGCCCACGGCCACCTGCCGCTGCTCCAGAGCCCCGAGGAGCTGCGGCTGGCCACGCACGCGGCCAAGCACAACCTGCGCTACATCGCGCCCTCCAACCCAGCCGACGTCGAGCTCTCGGTCATCGCCCCCGGCGAGCCCGTCTTCCTGCGCGGCCTCGGCCTCAACTTCTTCGACTACATGGCCCAGCTGACGATGGGCCGCGGGGGACGATTCAGCCGCACGCCCAGCGGCAGCCTGCAGTACCACCCCTCGGGCAGCGAGCCGCGCATGTTCGCCGGCTCCCGCCGTGGTATCCCATACCAGTCCCGCGGCGCCAACGCCAAAGGCCCTTACGGCCGGCACTGGCCACTCCTCCTGACCGACGATGTGATCGCCGCCTTCCGCAAGCGTTCTGAGTCGGGCAACCCGCCCGACTTCCTAGCCGAGGTGTGGCCGATCATCGCGAAGGAGGTGGAGACGGTCTACTACAGATGCCTGCTGAAGCGGGAGGGCAAGGAGCACGCCGGGTTCCAGGAGCGCTACCTCGCCGTCCCGTACGCCAGCCCGCAGGAGGCGGAGATGCTCGACGAGTTCGGCGTCCCTCAGGAGAAGCGCTGGTCCTGGGACCGCATCTCAAAGCCCCAGGGCAAGCGCACCTTCGCCTCGGCCGACGAGTGGCGCGACTGGCTGAAGACGTACCTGCGCCAGGACGCCGAGGAGGCGGCGCTCAACAACGTCGACGGCCCCCTCAAGGCAGCGCTGGACGTGCTGCGCGACCTGCGCAACGAGGTGCGGCAGGTGGTCGACCACGCCGGGCTTGGTGGCGCGTCACGCCGCGACCACCTGGACGGCTGGTACACGCCTCTCAACGGGTTCCTGTCCATCGGCCCGCCGCAGCAGCGCATCGAGCAGATGGTGGCCCTGATGGAGGCCGGCATTCTCGAGGTCCTCGGCCCACGACCCGAGGTGCGAGAGGTGCGCGGCGCCGACGGGGGCTGGCTGGTGCGGTCGCCCGCGGTGCCCGGCGAGGCGGTGCGCGTCACGACACTCATCGAGGCGCGCCTGGCCGAGCCCAACCTCGCCCGCACCGCCGACGAGCTCCTCTCGCACCTGCTGCGCACGAGCCAGTGCCGCGCCCACACCCTCGACGGCTACGACACGGGCGGCCTGGACGTCACCGAGAGCCCCTACCACATCATCGACGCCTGGGGCCGCCCGCACGCGAGGCGCTTCGCCGTCGGCGTCCCCACCGAGGGCGTGCACTGGGTCACGGCCGCCGGCGTCAGGCCCGGCGTCAACTCGGTCACGCTGCAGGACAACGACGCCATGGCACGCGCTGCGCTGCGCGTCGCCGCCTCCGACGCGGACGGCGCCGGCGCGGCGCTGGAGCTGGAGCTGGAGGTCCAGGCCCAGCTCGAGACGCGGCCTATCCTCGAGGCCGCCAGCGCGGTTTTGCAGGAGGCAGTCCCGCGGGGACGCCCTATGGCAAGCCTCATCCAGCCATCCACAAACGGTGTGAAGGCATGAAGGCGTGAGGATGTGAAAATTGTGAAGATGTGGAGGTGTGGAAGTGTGATCCGCGGGCGGATTTCAGATCTCAGACAGTAGCAGAGTGGATCTGTAGTTATCATGGCTTAGTCAGCATTTCTTTTTTTTAGAGAGTCAATAAGAAATTTCCTCAAGAACCAATAAGACAGACCCGACCCAATTACATTAAGGCAACAGTTAACTATTGAAGCTGTTGGTACGGCAGGTGTCACGTATTGCAATACGGTACAGTTGGGTTGTGTTGGTTGATTCGCTATGGAGGAAGGAATAGGAGACAGCCAGAGCTGCAGCCTATTCGCTGGGCTTATAAGGCACTGCCTATGGGTGTCACGTGAGCCCTGGGCGCCAGCGTTGCCGCCGGCAACGCTAGCAGTGCAGCCCCTATAGACCTATCTACCGCTATGCACGCTATTCCCACCCACAGAAGCCCTTGTAGTTAACCATGTGTTATGTTTATTATTTGTATCATTTACACATATAATATGTCTTACCTAAAGCTGAGAGGCTAGTAGAACTAAAGGATAAATAGACTCCGTAGTTACTCTCCTATAGGCCGAGCAACATACTGAACTACTCGAGGGTCCATTGTTCGCCTTGCCGGATGTGTATCACACAACTTTCTGACTGTAATTCCCTAAACCAACTTTATCTCTTGTCCCACCAGGACTGTCATTGTCGTTTCAGTTCAGGAGAGGAACTCAATGAAAACGAATAGTCTATCTCATAGCTCACTATAATCTGGTCAACGCTCTCTCTCGACCACTCACTACCTTTCAAGCGAATTCAGTGTCCCTTGACTTGCTGAGGAGCCTGTGAGGTGTTGATTCCGCTCATAGGTGCAAAACCCCGCAAGTGACGCCGTGCGAAGGTGCCTGTCCTGAGAACCTCAGTCGAACATTCAGAAATACTACCTTGAAAATTCTCAATCCTGGAACAAGTCAGTGTACAGACCCCCTGTCCGATTCTGAGGTCCCCCCCCCAAGTCACGCAATTTGAGCAATTATCCCACCTGAGGGGTGGAACCACTGCCAAGCTGTTGATGAAATGATAACACCAGCCCATTGGCAAGTGCTGCGCGGAAAACTGGGGCCCTTGGCTCGGATGCAATTGGAAGCTCCGAAGCTTCTTGGGTCAAGCAGTATTTCTTGTTCCAAGAGTGCATCTCACTATAGTACAGCCGCATCACACTTGCGCAGTGCATACTTGTTGCTGCTACGAGTTCTATGCCAAGTCGGATAGCTGCATTCTAGCTCTCATCTCACGGAGCCTAGAAACCTTCATCAAACGCCAAATAATAGCCCAGACTTCTACAGGTCCTGTACAGTTCAAAAGTGCAAGCTATTTTGCTTGTCCAAAGTACCGTTGATAGAACAGCACAAAGAACGGCAATGTTTGCTAATCGTAGTGAGAAGAACTTCAATGCATTCATCGGCGGAATGATCTTTTCCGGAGTTGCCATCTTAGGACTGCTTCTCCACATGGAGTGGTGTTGGCAGCCATCCTGGGTGCCACAAAAGGGGGCACATGATTGGGGGATTTCCAATTTGACCGATTCTCAAGAGCCGGAAAATTGTCAACATTTGAGAAGCCCTTCACCTGTTAAAATTGGCTGGCATGCTGAGTCGCTTGGAGTTTGAGATTTGAAATAGGACTTGGTGGTGAGAAGATAGGGGAAATAAACTAATTATAAAGCATCTCTTACATCTAGGTCGGGTAGATGAAGCCAGCGCTCCTCAGACATTAATAATAATATCGGACCAGGTTTTTCGACCATGGCGCCAACCAAGGTTCTTCCGTTTGCCTTCCTGGCCATCCTAAGCCAGGTCACGGCCCGCGACATTTTCGTGTCGCCGACCGGGACCGGCTCCGGCACCCAGGCCGCACCGTACGGATCAATACAGTCGGCCGTCACTGCTGCCGCCGCCGGCGACACCATTTACCTCCGCCAGGGCACCTATGCGCCTTCCGCTAACATCCAGTTCTCTACAAGCGGAACTGCCACCGCTCCCATTTCCGTGCGACCGTACCAGGGGGAGAAAGTCATCATCGACGGCGAGAACATGCCCGGGTAAGTCTACTTTCCGGTGTAAGTGCTCCGGGGACTGTGGGGACGCTAATTATCAGCAGCACCCCCAAGGAACTAGACGAATCGTTGCCGAACTCTGAGCGAGGTATCTTTCATATCCAGAACGCCAATTACTGGGCTTTCTACGACCTAGAGTACGTCAACTCTGCGCATCCATCTGCTCACAATCCCCCGCTGACCACAGCCCACAGGTTGATCAACGGCCCTTACGGAATCTACGCCCGCGATGCTTCCCATAACTACTACAATGGCCTGTCAACCCACGACAACTACGAGACGGGCTTCCAGCTCGAGGGCGCCTCCTCGAACAACACCGTCCTCAACCTCGACTCGTACCGCAACCGCGACCCGCGCAAGAACGGCGAGAGTGCCGACGGCTTCGCGTGCAAGTCGGGCTCGGGCGAGGGCAACGTGCTGCGCAACGCGCGGCTCTGGGACAACGTCGACGACGGCCTCGACCTCTACATGTTCGCGTCCGCCGTCACCGTCGACGAGGTCTACGCGTGGGGCAACGGGTACAACCGCTGGGGCTTCAGCCCCTTCGAGGGCGACGGCAACGGCTTCAAGCTGGGCATCACGGACAGCCCGCCCGCGGACCACGTCGTCCGCAACTCGATCGCGTTTGCCAACTTCAAGAAGGGGTTCATCGATAACGGGAACCCCGGGTCGCTGACGTTTGAGCGCAACACGGCGTGGGACAACGGCGATACGGGCTTCGTCATGCGCAGCTCTTCGTCCAAGATGACGGGGAACATTGCTGCTGTCAATGTTGGGAGCGCGCAGGTTAGTCTTGTTAGCACTGTGACTGCGACGGGCAATTCTTGGAACTCGGGAACCTGGTCCAACAGTTCTTTCACGAGTGTTGATGCCTCTGTGTTGAAGGGGGCGAGGGGCTCGGATAAGAAGGTGCAGGGTAGCAGCTTTTTGATTCCTGTTTCCGGACAGGCTATTGGTGCCACAACTCTTGCTGATGTCTAATGTCGATATGAAGTCACGGTAGTCTATGTTTCTCTTATTTGTTGATTTTGATTCTCATCCCTAGACTTGAATTTATTGCTAACGTACGGCTATAAAACTTGGCCCTAGAGGCTGTGACCCCGGTGTGCTGCCTCCCGGGAACCAGTTGTCGTACTTCTTTGCATGTTGGTTATGTAATGCTAGTCAGTGATAAACTCTTGTACGGTTGTGATTGACCTACAGTCAACACCTTATTTATCCTAGGTGCAAATGACAACAATTACGGGGCAGTATTCCAAACCTGTTTTGTGGCCAATCACTCAACTAATCAAGCATAATATCGACGACTTTGCGCTTTGGAAGTACAGGTCCATTCATTGAGGCTGATTGACCATCTTCAACATCGAAGCCAACCTACGCAAAGCCGGTTCAACGAGGCGTTTGAATCGTCGCTCTCTATTGAATGGCTGAGGACCAGAAGTTGCCGAGGCAAATATGCTGGATATACACCTGCTGCCCTTATAGCACACGGATCAATTTCATGCTTATGCAGTCATGCCTGACTCAAAGGTCCACGACTCGAGGTGGCTAGACCCCGACCCACACGAGCCCCGAGCGCGACCAGCAACCCCCTGTCGGCATACATCGGGATAGAGGCACCCGCTGGAGGGAGTCGAGAGCTGGTTGCTTCTCTTGAGGCAAGGCTTAGGTCATGCCATCTTCATGAGACGCGCCTGGGCGCAGGAGGCGGCAAGGGGAGTAAGGGATGCCGTTCTGGTGCCGGTTGTATGTCGTGGTGCTCGCAGGTTCAGGTCCATGGCTGAGGCTATCCCCTGGCACAAGCTCGTCGAGCGATATCTGGAGGACTCGTTTGCATAGTGTGATTGAACTAATCGCCAGTTGCTCGCTTGGTAAATATGGCTATTACTGGGTCGTAGTGCTAGGTTTGTGCTCTGGCTAGATCTGCTGACCGGTTGCCTGTCATCTGATATCGGACTGATAGCCGTGATCGACGGGATCCCTGCGCTTGTCAAGAGACCCCGGAAAAGGTTTACTCCTTGCGAAAATCAATTTGACATCGTGCAAGGCTCAGGTGTGCTGGAGACTCACCAGACTCCCCGGGCTGCTCAAACAAGATTACAGGAGTTAATCCTGCTGGAAAACACGCGACTGGCCTGTTCCTTGAGAATGGGGCACATTTGCTCCCGAATGAGTTTAGCTTGGCCCAGTTCTCCCTCAGAGCTAGGCCGGCTCAGGGATGCATATTTAGAGCGGGTGGATCCTCTGCCACTTGTTTCGAAACGATCACTATGGGGAAAGGGGCACATCATGCATACCTGCAAAGTATCCCGCCGCCGTCCTCAATCTCACAGAACCCCGGTTAGGCGCCCTGACTGATGCCATACGACATGCGGAACAATCACAAACGAGCCTCATTCAGGACAGGCTCCGAGCCGGCATCCAGGTTCGGTCGCTTTCTCCGGGAAAGCGGGTAGATCGGAGCACGCATGTGGTAGGTTCGTATCTGAGATATATTGGACGCTACCCCTAGCCACTGTCAACTGCGCTTCTTATATAACACGTCCAGTCGATCGTGTGGCTTGTCAGTGAAGTTTCACTGTGTTCTTCCTTCGGCTCTCGTCTTTTGTTCACCCACTGTCACTCTCTTTTCAGTCTCTCGTTTGAAGCCAGCCTTCGCACAATGCACTTCACTTCTCAAGCAGCTCTGGCGCTGGTCGCCGCCACAGGTGCCAACGCCCAGCTCCACCAGCTCGCCGTGGCAGCCGGCCTGAAATACTTCGGCTCCGCCACCGACAACCCCGAGCTCACCGACACAGCTTACACTGCCATCCTCAACGACGCCACCGAGTTCGGCCAGATTACACCTGGCAATTCTCAGAAATGGGATACGATCGAGCCCCAGAACGGGACTTTCTCCTTCACCAAGGGTGACGTGATCGCCGACCTCGCCAAGAAGAACTCCCAGCTCCTTCGATGCCACACCCTCGTCTGGTACAACCAGCTGCCTTCCTGGGTGTCCTCGGGCTCGTGGACCAACGAGACCCTCATCGACGTGCTCGAGGCCCACATTGCCGGCGAGGTCGAGCACTACAAGGGCCAGTGCTACGCCTGGGACGTCGTCAACGAGGCCATCAGCGACAACGGCGACGGGTCCTTCCGCGACAACGTCTTCTACAAGACCATCGGCGAGGCCTACATCCCGATCGCCTTCAACGCCGCGGCCGCCGCCGACCCGGACGCCAAGCTCTACTACAACGACTACTCGATCGAGTTCTCCGGGGCCAAGGCCACGGCTGCCCTCGGGATCGTCGACCTGATCCAGAACGCCGGCGCCAAGATCGACGGCGTCGGCATGCAGGGCCACTTCATCGTCGGCAACACCCCCTCGGCCAAGGACCTCGCCGGCGTCCTGGAGCAGTTCACCGCCAAGGGCGTCGAGGTCGCCTACACGGAGCTCGACGTGCGCCACTCGTCCGTCCCCGCCGACGACGCCGCGGTCCAGCAGCAGGCGACCGACTACACGAGCGTCGTCGAGGCCTGCCTGCAGGTCGAGGGCTGCGTCGGCGTCACCGTCTGGGACTTCTACGACAAGTTCTCCTGGGTCCCGTCCACCTTCGAGGGCGCCGGCGAGGCCTGCCTCTACGACGAGAACCTCTCCAAGAAGCCCGCGTGGACCGCCGTCTCGTCCGCCCTGGCTGCCGCCGGCACGGGCGGTGTTGCCTCCTCCTCCTCCTCCTCCGCGGTGAGCTCCGCGGCCGCCGTCGCCACTGGCGCTTCTTCCCCCTCCGCCGTTGCGTCGGGCTCTGCTGCCCAGGCCGTCGCCAGCTCGTCTGCGCCGTCTACTGCCCCTGCTGCTGCTGTCACCCAGGTGGCTCCTACTTCCTCCGTTGAGGCTGCTGCTCCTACTTCCACTGGCAAGGTGTGCACCAAGAGGACCAAGACTGTGTTCGTCACTGCGTCTGTGTAAAGGTCTTCAGGTGTAGGTGTCGATAGCAGGCGTGCCTCGTGTTGGAGCAAGGCACGAGTTAAGGAAATCCTTGTAAATAGCAAATTTGGATCTGCATGGTACATATGTCACCTTGGGTCACCGTGGGAGTGAGCGTCAGGCAAATATACTACGAAGTCAGCCACCTTGAGCCCATACCCCATTTTTTTCAGACAAGACCCTCATAGACGAACAAAACAAAACAACCAACTTAGAATCCTCAGCCATGAACGTATCAATGAAGGTAACCACAATTGCAAACAGTCTTTGGTATTAGTGCTGCACTCACATCTACCTGCATAGGAAAGCACACTTAAAACCTTTAAATTTCTAAGATAAAAATTCACTTTGAGCGCCATTAAAACTTCACCAGGTTGGTATTCTTTTACTAATGTTGCCTGAGTTATGTTTTTAAATATACAGTGTATAATAATTTCACATTAAAGCAAATGAGAAGAAAAAATATAACATGATTGGGGCTGGCTGAGGTGGGGTGAGGAGCGATGTTCATGGGGTGTGGTCTGTAACTGCAACGGTGGTGATGGCGGAAAAGGTGGAGAGCCCAAGACGCAGCGCAGGTCGTTCCAGGCAGCACGATTACCTGGGAATTGAACTTACGACCGTTGGAATTTTTCTACCAGGTTTGCTTAGTACCTTTGGGGTTGTGGTCTGCGGTCGTTGAGATAGTCTTGGAGAACAGGGGGCGGCGAAGAGCAGGTGCGGTGGGTTAGTAGAAATGCCCCTCGCAGATCCCTTATCGATAAAGCCTGATGCTCAAGCACCGTGAAGCAAGCCCAAGTCACGTTTCATAAACTTGGCAAAGATCTCTCTATAGAAGAGCTATGGATAGGTATCCTGGAGGTCTAGAATAACTATTTTCTAACATCCTACATGCCTGTCTATCACGACTCCTCATAAGGCTCCATGAAGGAGTTCGAGTAGTCCGCCTTGCCGAGCTCGACGCCCTCCTTGCGCAGTATGTTGTACGCGGTCGTCGTGTGGAAGTAGATGGTGGGCAGGCTGAACCCGGCAGCATAGTCCCGCGCCCTGAGCTTGCCGTCGGGCTTGCCGCGGCCCTTGCCGTAGGTGACGGTCTCGTCCCTGCGGCTGGCGATCTTGTCAGCGTCGGCGGAGGCGAGCCTGGCGGCGGCGGCGTCGACGCGGGCGCGGGCGTCAGCGACGGTCTTGATGGCCTCCCAGGAGCCGGCGGCCGGTGGGTCCACGCCCTCGAGGCGCGCGACCATCTTGATGGCGCAGTCGGTGGCGAAGTGGAACTGGAAGGCCAGGGGGAGCATGGACGGGTGCAGGCGGGCGGCGAGGAGGGCCTCGGGCGTGGGCGAGGTGGACTTTTCGACCAGGTCGAGCAGGTGGGAGAGGACCTTGACGGCGGCGATGGCGTGGGGGAGGGTGCCGTCTGCGAGCGTGTAGGAGGACATGGTGGTGGTGGCGGTAGTTCAAATCGAGTAGAACGGGTGGATAGTACACTCAGGGCGCAATTGAGTTGACGGTTCAAGTTGTGAGCTGCTGCTAGTGCCAGTGGTGAGCCTGCTGGTGACGGAAGATGGACCTTTGTTGGGGGTGGGGGTTATTTTACTTTGGAAGAGGCTGAGAGTAGTACGTAGTAATTATTAATCAATCAATCAAAGCCCGAGAATGTAAGAAGCAAAGCGGCAGATAGACAGCCCGAGACAAACAAGACAGTTATTTTGTGGTCAGAATGATTACCAATAATACCACGTTTCACAACCTAATTCAGCAGTTGGGATCGTGGTCTGCGCCTATTGAGACAGATTTAGAGAGACAGTGACCCACTTGAGTTGACTTGCCCGGCTCGGATCTCGGCCGTGCCCGGATCTCGGCCGCGCCCCAATTCGGGCCGCCGTTTTCTATACAAACTTCCACTTCCCGACTGTTACGGCACGGCTCTTATGTACTGCTAGGAATTTCCAATCAAACGATTGGGAATTCTGGTCTTTTGGCCGGCATTTGTTTGACTTGCTAGCAGTAATCATAGTCAACCCTGCGTCAGGTGCTGGTGCCGGCACCCATCTAGGTACCTCGCCTTTGCTATGTCCCTCCCCGCGCGGCCTCCTTTTCTGCGCATTAGCTGCGCTGCTGTATAGTGCTTACGCCTGTTCCCCATTATGCGCCTTCTTAGTATTCCCATCATAGTCTAGAGCTTGGCCTTGTGTTGCTAATTCCTTACATGCAGCCAGGGCTCTGCTAACAAGCTAGCCAAGGCCACCATGGGCTGCATGCTGGGGCCTAAGGGCCTCATGCCTAGTGTATGCTAAAAGACTACTATGAGCAATGTGCCTCGGCCTTCTTATGGACATGGCTGGTGTAGATAACTACTGCGAGAGCAATAGCTGTGTTTATCAAGGTGTTTATAAGACAGATTGGAGACGACCATACAGCGCTGGATGCCTAGGTCAACAGGGAGTTGTATGAGAGGGTTATGAGCAGCACATGTAGGCTGGTGCTCAGTTTAAACGGTGGCGCTAATCTGACTAGGGAGGGTCCAATGCCTGCTATAGGAGACCATTCAATCAGGTGGTATTCTTATGGGACAACCTCCTGTATGATACCCTTCCAGGCAATATTCTCATGTATTATCCTGGTATTTCTTTAGACACCCCCAACTGAATGGATTTTCTTTATTTGATCTGATCCCCAGGCAGCTACCACAATTGGTAGCTACCAACGACGTCCGACCAGGGGGCGAGATATTCGAAGATACTAACCCCGAAACGGCAATATTGATCTGCCCGAAAATCTTCAGTACGGCCGCATCGTCAACCTCACAGATACCGAAAATCTGTAGTAGGAGGAAACAGGTTCACGATAAAGGGGACATCTTCACCAATCTGGTCTCAAAAACACCATAGGCTTACGCATCACAACAACGACGAAGGACGATCGGGAAACTTGAAGGATTCAAACGGCAGCAAAGAGGACGTCACTATCATCTTTTCGAAGCCCGACACTTATGGCAGTGGATAGGGGGTCAGTGAAATGGGGGCAACATGCCCTCGCCTATTCAAAGGGTGCCTTCGGCGCCTTCTGCAGTCAGATTCTAGCCATCAGGCCCACTTCGAGTACAAACATCGCACATTCTGCCAGTCCCAGTCGACCCTGCCACAGGTACCTCGTCTCCTATGGAGTCCAACCTTCACGTCCTGATACCTTTTCCGAGCAGCTTGACCATCACTCAAGGGCAGACCTGATTTTTATTGATCCAACTTATCATGGCCGGTCCGAGGCAGCCGGTGCACGCGCACATCTGCGAGGTAAACTTAGTTAATGCATGGGCATTCGGTCATTGGATCGTTTATTTTACCTTCTGTTGGGGAGTAGCTGTTCCATCCGTACCAGCAAGACAATTCAACATCTGGTTCTTGCCTCCAAAAGACATGAACTCGTTGAAGCAGGCACTGGCGTTGATGACAGACCTGCAGGAGTCGCTATTGACGTCGCAGGGGCCATCCGACAGGGCGGACGAGACGAAAACAAGAAGGAGACTAGTTTGAATTCGCATGGTATTGAGCTGGGTTGCAAGCAGGGTGACCTGTTGTCCTGGCAGAATGGAAGCACGGGAAGATCATACCTAGCACTTATTTAAGACTACAAATGGCATCAATCGTAACACAGATATGAACGCATCAGACGAGACAGGTTTGTAGTCTGGCTAAATGCCTCGGTGCGGGGGGTAGTGAGCACGTTTTCGGCAGTTGGGCAGTTAAGCCTACATCTTCCTGGGCACTCGAAGATATGATCCTAATATATGATCCAGAGTAGGGTTACTTTGACAGCTACTGTCGATGAATCTTCACTTAATTGGATAACCCACTCATCGTGGCCTTGGCTCATCTACTTTATAGTGCTCATCCAACTGACAGGTGAGCGGTAGATAGAGTTGAAAAACAGCATTGGATTTCTATGTTGCATCCTGCACCAGCTTTTTGCTCATTCTCTCAAGCGAAGGGGGGAAGGAAATGGAACTAAAAAGAAACCAAAAGAAGTACCAGTTCTCTGAAGGGTATTATGTTGCTGCAATGCATGGTCAAAATAACCGACAACAAGACACCCCCGCCGTAATGTTCGGTCCCTTATGTGGTCTGCAGCCACATTCTGAACGACAAATAAATTCTTGGCTCACCATCAGTACCACGAGAACAGACATTATTCCATAAGTATTACGGATCAGCACGTGAAAATCCGCAAAAGGCTCGATATACGACTTATACGACAAGTCTCACATCACTTTACTGTAAACGGAAACGGAGAATTACCCTTCGTTCCCCATGAAAGCTCGTCGTGCATCACACCCATTGTTATTCCTGTACCACGTCACTCAAATGTAGTTGATTCACGAATGGGTGTTGTGACGGAAATTGATACTGTCCATCGGATCATGTTGCTTGCCACTGATAGGATAATTCCGAGCATGACCTGTTCCACCCTTCGGTGACACAGGACAGTCTGTTCTAGAGGGGAAGGTAGGCCGGAACCACGTTAACCCATCACCCACGGAAAATCATTCACCCTCCGAGAGTAGAGCTAGGTGAGTATTTCTTTGAATTTGAAAAGTACCATTCAGAATAAGTCGCTGATATCTCATGCCTCGTCAGTCCTAAATGTTCCTCGCAGAAGTTCAACGAAAAGCATAAGACACCATAAACATAATGTATCATCGTATACTTTTCTTCGTTGCGCTGTTCACCCTGAGCAGCGCGCTTATCCGCTTCCAATGCTCGCAACTGGTAGTCCAACGGCTCGACCCGTTGGTGAACCCTGGGCAGGTTCCGTCAGCCCATGTTCACCAGATCGTCGGTGGTGTACGTTGATGCTCTCACGTCGATGATGCTGCCTATCTAATGATAACACACAGAATGCTTTCAATGCCTCGATGAATCCCTCAAGAGACCTGCCCGGTGAATCAACATGTACCACCTGCTCCTTCAGCGAGGACTTTTCCAACTACTGGACGGCGGTGCTGTACTTCCGCGCACGCAACGGGACATTCAAACGCGTCCCGCAGACGTCACAGATCAATGGGGCCCAGGCCGGCATCACCGTCTACTATATGCAGGATGCACTCTACGACACGGCCCAGAAGTCCAAGGTCACGTCGTTCAAGCCGGTAGGTAAAAATGATGGGAGTCAGCTGCCTCTTTATCGTGACTTTATCAGGTCTGACGATATCACCAGGGCTTCCGCATGTTCATCGGCGATGTCAACGCACGCAGCAGAGAGGAAGTCTTCAAATTCCGACAGCTGACCTACACCTGCATGGAGGACTCAGGGACACGAGCGCCCGAGACACTGGGTTCGTCCGGCTAGGCCCCTTCCACCCTGAGCTTGGGTTCGATGTGGACACTGGTACTGACTGACACACACACACCAAGGCATGCCGACCAAGCCCTGTCCCGCCGGGATCATGGTCAACGCGCGGTTCCCGACATGCTGGGACGGGGTGAACCTCGACTCCCCGGACCACATGGCGCACATGGCATATCCCGAGAGCGGCACCTTCGAGAGCGGCGGGCCGTGCCCAGCCAGCCACCCCGTGCGCATGGCGCAAGTTCTCTTCGAGGTCGTCTGGGACACGCGCCAGTTCAACAACAAGGCCGACTGGCCCGCGGACGGCAGCCAGCCTTTCGTGTGGTCGTTTGGGGACGCGACTGGGTATGCAAATCATGCCGATTACGTCTTTGGCTGGAAGGGCGACGCCCTGCAAAAGATTCTGGATACGCCCTGTGTGGTGAATTGTGCGGGAGCAAAGAGCCAGTCCACCGCCGCCATGAATCAATGCAAGCAGGCGCCCGTGGTGGGTGAGGATATTGACGGATGTACGTTGCGTGATCCACTGTTTCTGACAGCGTGATAGCTGCTAACCTATTGCTCTCTATGTAGGGCTCACCGAGCTTCCCGGTGGTCATACAGTCCAATACGGGCCAAGTAGCGTTTAGAGTACATCTCTACCCTCTTTTAATATTCAGCGATGATGTTATGCTTGTGTAGGTGGGAGTAACTTGACGAGATCAGAACCTTGCGCAAAGCTTGTAAAGAGGGGCCATGCCAAAGGAATATACGAGGCTCAGATAACTGTCTTTACCGAGCATACCTTGAATATCCACAAGTATTCTGCGTCACTAAGATCATTTCAGCAATCCAGCCACTTGCCTAGAATCCGGCCGTGATTTACACTAGCAATCCTCACGAACCACTGATCATTGGTACTTATTTGAGATCTTCGACCCCATGGTTTTATTATGCTCAACTGCCAGTGAACATGCATGGGGCAAGACCCAATTTACCGTGGTGGAAGCAGCGGGCGCAGCCCATCGAGTAAATCTGTGGTGTCACGAACAACCTCGCCATCCGGCTCGACATCAATAAGACCACCTTCTTTTAGTGCATCATTTGCTTTTGCCAGTAGCTCGGCAAGGCTCGCGCTCATACCACGCTCCAATCCTTTCTTCCATTGCCCTCGAGGCGCCACCTCCACTTCGATCTTCCGTCCCAACAACTGGCTCAATGCTGCTGCTACATCGTCGACGCTACAACGCCGCGGTCCTTCAGCGTGTAGGACCTCCAATTCTCCCTCTTTAATAGGTCGCAGTAAAACTCCGGCTGCAATTTTGCCGACATCAGCCGCGGACACAATAGGAAGCAGCTTGGAGGTCGAGATCGGGAAACTCGTAAGGGTACCAGACGCGATAGCTGCTGGAATAGCGCGGTTCCAATTCTGCATATGTTCTGCGGAGCGCAGGATCAATTTATGGCCCCAGAGATGGCTTATGCCCGTCTCAATAGTGGTACACATCGTTGGCATTCCAATATGAAAGCCGACGTACGCGCCATAGTCAGAGATCGCCAGCACTCGTTTCGGTCGAGCCTTCTCGAGTGCGGACACAATGCTCCCTATAGCATTGCGCATTTCCTGTGCCCCGTCTTTTGCCTGTGGAGATGTGGGAACGATGACTTGGACGGTTTCTGCACCCGATATTGCTTTGGCGAGAGCCTCAGAATCATACAGGTCGGCTATTGCGATGTCGCACCCAATGCCACTCACAAGAGCTGCCTTTGAATCATCGCGAAGGACGGCTCCGACTGGCACAATTGCTTCTCGCAAAGCCAAGGAAGTAGCATAGCCGAAGTTTCCAGCTGCTCCGAGGATGGCGAACATGTTGTCTTGGTTCTGTGAGGAACGGACTTGGTGCCGAGTGACGTGAAGATATATTGCAGGTTTTAAGGTCGGGATGCAATGGTCCTGATTCCAATTTTTGGAGTTGCACACTAATATCTACACCGGCGATTTGGAAATGTCTTAAAAGTCTTGTCGCTGGATGAGCCACAGTGGACAGAGGCATCCGGATGTCCCATCCCGTCCCAATCCAGCGCCACGCTGGGGGACCATTCACACGTAAGGGTGGTTTCGTTCTCGATCCGCACCAAGCATTGAAGTCAAACCGGCGCTCCTTACTAAATGCTACTGTACGCTGCTCTAATTAACATGTAGAATAGCAGGGACGAGGAATGGGTGCCACGTATTGAGCAATTCAAATCGTGCGAGGTTGAACCCGAAGAATAACATCCTGCCCAGCCACGGGTGATAAAATACCTCCGGTCGGAGTCGTTTCATCCAAGTCCGGAAATTTCGGCTTGCCGCCATTGCTGTAAGGAAGCACACCCAGCTCGAAACGCCTGAGAACAGTGGCAACAAAAACGAAGACCTCTCGACGTGCCAGAAACCGCCCTGGGCAGTATCCGTTCCCACCCCCAAAGGGCCGAAAGCTCGAGCTCCGTGACAGGCTCTTGTCTCGCATGAATCGTTCAGGATCGAAGCTTGCCGCCTCTGGCCCCCAGACGTCGCGGTCTAGATGCATCTGGCGGTAGGGCATGAGAAGCTTGCGCCCCGGGCGAAGCATCTTCCCCCCAATCTTGGTCTGGTTGACCACCAAGCGAACGCCCATCGCATTGTTTGTGTACCGCAGGACCTCGTCGTAAGTCGAATTGAGCAGTGGGCAGTCTTCAAGTAGGCATGTGATGTTTGGGCTACTGTAGGCGTGACCTTGGTGCAAGAATGCCTGGTCGATCTCGGTTCTGATTTCCTTAAGGAGGTTCTGGTCGTGAAGAATATGAGCCAATAGCCAGAAACAGCTTTTGTACGCATTCCCGTTGATCCTATAACGCTGGTTATTCAGAGATGATGACTCTTGCGCACAATAACACTTGAATGGAAGAGAGGTGGAGGTGCGAGGATATCAAGTGCACATCCAACTGACAACGTACACTTCAATATTGATGAATAGTAGAGCAGCTAATTGTGCTTTATCACAGATGCTCATATTCATAAAGTCTTGCTCAAATTTGGCAACCATCCAGCAAGCATCTGTTCTCTCCAGGTCTGGACGCTGTAACCACCGGTGTATGGCCGATACGCAGTTCTCTTTCGCCGTAGCAGCCGCCTTTGGGTACTTGGCTTTGAGACGCCAGTAGTCCTCGTCGAACCTCAGATAGTCGGATATAAATCCAGGAGAGAGCTGAAGAAACGAGGGGCCGAAAAATGCCTGCATCGAGGTTTCGACGAGCACGTGAGCGCACCACTTCCACAGGCTCATTTTCCTCCAGGTGTCACCAGGGGAATGAAGGGCTATCGGCGCGAGAATTCGGTCCCACTGCACGGCTCTGTCGATTTGTTCCACGATAGCCTCGGCCACAGCGTTACCGCGGCCAACAGGATGCATCTGCTCACGATACACGTCGTGTTGGCGGTCCATCCAACTCCTACCGCCTGACAACTGGGCGTCAAACAGCTTGTCGAGAGTATCTTTTGAGATGCCGAACTCGCGCAAAAGGTCCACAATTACGGCGTCAAAGTCGAGATTTTTGGTGTCCTTGTAGATGGAATTCACATCGTCTGCTGATGCTGCGATGTACAACTCTTCCCCCACCACAGTCACACTGAAGATGTCGCAGGATCCGAGTTTTTTGCTCCAGGCGCCTTAAGTCAGCATCATTTTTTTCAGGACGTTTGGAGTACGTCCTGTATCATTTTGATATTGGGCAGGACACCTTGGGACATACATTCCATCTGCAATCACTCGTTGCGGATTCCTCATCATGCCCCTCAAATGGCCCAAATCTGCTCCATCCATGTCAGATATACTGCATCAACCTCTTCATTATACAAACAAAGTGGACTTACACGGTATTGAGTATGGCAGTGAACTTGGGTACTGAGAATATAGAGCTGAGCCGAGGTGAAACCTCCATAGCCTCCAGACCAACCACAACAGCGGAATTGCCGCCACTGTGGTAAAAGCCGCCTCAGACGCATTACTGGGGAGGTGAACTTGTGATAATAACATATCGAAATAGCGAATGATAGACCAAGAAGTAGAATCTCTTTCCTTGGTATACAAACCTATCAAATCAGGATGAATGGCTCAAATTTGTTGTGGCTCTTAAGCGGTTATTGGCAGAGATTACAGAGTTTCGGCCCGCCGAAAGCGTTGCCTTTATAGAGTGTCGGAACGGGGGTATGATCCCCACTTATGTCCCAGGAGCCCTGCGTCAACTTGGCACAGTGAGAGAGATTTAGGTTTGACCTGACGTTTTAGTCATGTCCACCAAGATGGTGTAATTTGATCTGTATTACTTCCTAGTTGGCTTGCTTTGAGTTAAAGGTATTTCAACGCGGCTGTAGTGCGTCTTGAAGTTTCCCTCAGTACAACCTGCAACCTTCACATAGACCATATTACTGCACAGAAACGTCATAAATTTATTTACAGCAATTCTAGTAACTAGTCCAGCCTCCGCCCTTTTAGTAGCGGAATCCGGGCATCTGGCATTATGAGGACGCTGCCATGAGCAGCAGCTCCTTTTCGATCGTGGCCAGAGGATCAGTTGCCTTCATGAGCTCGCTCAACTCCACACTTCTAATCTTGTAGCTGGGGCTCCTCAAGACCTCATCAACACCCCGTGCAACTTGCTCCGGAGAGGGATGACCCGTCTTCAAGTTGAAGCCTACTCCAGCCCAATCAGCCCTGGCCGCAATCTCGGGTTTATCCTCCGTGTCGCCCCCGAGAACCGCCGGCACAGCATTGACTAGCCCGTGCTGAAAGCCGCCATAGCTGCCACTTTGCACGAAGACGTCCGCATACGGCAGCACAGCGTCGTACGGCAGATAGTCGGCGACGCGGGCATTAGGGGGGAGAGCCGTCTCGAGCCGCGCCCCCTTCTTTCCGAGTATGGCGACGGTGAGGAATTCAGAGCGCGCCCCGAGACCGTGGATTGTGGGCAGGATCAAGTCGCTATAGTCGTTCGCGAATGTGCCCTGCGCCACAACGACAAGCTTCTTGCGCTCTTCTGTGGGCGACTTCGAGTTGGTCACGATGTCGCTCCACCATGGAGGGTACTCGTAGTTTGCCGGAATGGGCTTGCGTGGTAGGCCACCTACAAACTGGATGTGCCCCGGCAGGTCGGACCGTGGGAACTCGACCTCGGGGAGGCACATCTGGAAGACCTTGTCGTACACGCGCGGGTCATAGGTGATATTGAAACCGAGCTCGCCTTGCCCGGGGATGTAGTCGGGCTCGGCACCGGCTTCGATAAGATACTTCCGCAGGGCGCGGAGGGCCCCCTTGAGCGCGAAGTTGCGGACGAGGTTGTGGAGGACTATGTTCCGGGCGCGGCCCGATGGCGTAGAGTCCGGTGGCAGTCCTGTTCCGAATGGGCCAACGTCGATACTCTCCCAAGTCAGTGGGACAACGTTCAGCCCAAGGACTGGGGGAACCGCACGGCGCTTCTCATCAGAGACCAGCCTGAGTGGGACAATACCCAGCATCGAGTTCTCGGCTAGGATCACGACCTTGCGCGCCGGATCACGGAGCTGAGTCTGCTCGAGGGCACGTGAGATGGAGCGAGCCTGTGACGGGATATATGGCATGAAGACGTGCTCTAGGTCGAAGGCAAGAGTCTCGAGCCCCGGCGCGAGGGTCAGACGCTCGGGGAAACGCCCATTAGGACTTCCTTTCAGTGCTATGTCGTACTGGCAGAAGTCACACTCCTCATCGAGTGGGATGAATGTCGCCCCAATAGACTCAATCGAGTCCTTGAAGTATGACGCTTGAAGTATGCTGACATCGTAGCCCTTAGACACGAGGTCCTGGCAGATCTGAAGGACAGGAACAAAGTGCCCTACCGCGGCTCCGGCAATGGCCAATATCAGTGGCTTTGGCTCTGTGCTACCCATCGTGCTATATGTTACCACGGAACAGGCAATCTGGATGATTTCTCGCCTTGAACGCCGAAACAGTCTTCTCCTTGAGCAATATTTAGACCGAGGCACTATAGGCCGCGACTCTATCCGACGGTATCTGCAAATGCTACTTTTGTGCCCGTATACATCATGCTCATCCCTTTATTCGCGGTGGGTGCCGTGTTTCCCGTGGCGGTGAGTAAACTTTATTTTGACTTCGTGGCTTGACTCGTAGGGAGCCTCCATCTGTACGTACCTGTACTGTGTTATTTGAGGACAGTTCACGTAGTACTATTGCTCATGGTGCCAAGCACCATTATACCAATTTGTAATCTGAACGATTCAGTCTATCTTTCGATCCAAGCCACAGCAAAACCTATACCTTTTTCGGATGTACGGCAAAGCGTCTTGCATGGGTACTGATTTGTGAAAGATCGCCAAGCTGGATGCTGTGGAGACACAGTTTCTGAAAAAGATTCCTCTTAATTGCATAATCCATTACCCAGGTAACAGTGACATCCCACACGCGCATAATGTTCAACAGCAACATCTCCGTGTCATTTGTTATCTATGTTACAATCCTTTGCTTATTCTCTTTCTTTTTAATAATTGATTAGGGAAGATTTTATGATCTCAGAATTAATGTGAAATAATAATAAAAGAGATATTATTTGCTGAATAAAAATCTAAAACTATAACATTTATTTATATAAAAAACATTTTAAAAAAATATTATACTTACACATATTATATTTAAATTAAACATTTATCATAATTAATCCTTTGTTAATGATTTTTACTTTTAAATATAATATGGGGTTGTGACTCGATATCGCTATAGCGCAGCTATCTCTTTAATTGCATATCTGCGACTACTGTCCATAGTTGTATAAATGTTGCAGTTCAACAAGGTTGCTACTCTGAATGAGACTATTGCTGCAAACGACATCACAGTACAAGGGCCAAGCCCAGAATCATCACATTCATGGCTTCACTTCTATTTGTCCCACCGATAGGAGGGCTACCATTATGGCTTGTCGTTGCTGCTGTAGCTGGACTTGCACTTTATTACATTCGTCTGGCACTGTTGCCCAAACCCATACCAGGCATCCCGTGTAATAATGGCGCCGAGAAATCGATTTTTGGCGACATGCTTGACTTTGCGCGGCATGTCGCGACGACTGGCGAGCCGATGGACTGGTTCCGGAGACAGACCGAGAAGCACCGCACGCCGCTCCTGCAGGTATTCCCACGTCCGTTCGGGAAACCATTCGTATTGCTTTCCGACTTCGGCGAGGTACAAGCCATGATGCTCAGCCGCAAGAACGTATTCGACCGCTCCAGCTTGTTCCGTGACATACTTGGCGGTGCCGGCGAGCATCACCACATCCTGAAGAAGTCTGGCAAGGAGTGGCAAAGCCAGCGCAGCCTGCTTGCAGACCTCATGGTTCCGGCGTTCCTTCACAATGTCGCGGCTCCACACATATACACAGCTGTCCACAATATCATCGACCTTTGGGAGGCGAAAACGCGGATCGCAGAGGGCCGTCCTTTCCGAATTGACCTGGATGTTGACTATCTGGCCCTGGACGCCGTTTTGGCCTTCACATATGGCGACAGCTATCCTGAGAGAGCCGTGGTTTCGCAAATCGATGGGCTTGAGGCTTTCTCGGACAAAGATATCCTGACCTTGCGCAAAAAAGCACAAAAGCTTGGCGACGACGCCCCAATGGACTTCCCGCCGGCACCGATCCACGAGGACATGACAGCCATCTTGACAATGGTACATATGGCGGAAACTCTACAGTCGAGTGTTTTTCCTACGTTTACGTGGTGGTGGTTGAGCAAGACATCCAAAATTCGCAATGCATGGGCCAGGCGTGATGGCTTAGTCGCCAGCCAGATCGGCAAAGCCGTCGATCGTCTCCATGAGAACAGTGAAGATGACACCTGGCTTCGAAATGCAGTCGATCTGATCGTCAACCGAGTGAGAACTTTTGCGAAAAGGGAGGGCAGAGAACCAAGTTACATCAACCCCATGACTCTTGAAGAAGTAAGATGATTTATGCCAGTCATATATGGAAGAAAGTGATACTAAAATTCAAATAGGTCTTTGGATTCACCATGGCTGGCCAGGAAAGCAGCTCCAGCACTCTCATCTGGGCTCTGAAGTATCTCACGAATCATCAGGATGTGCAGAAGAAACTCCGCTCTGTACTACACGCAAGCCACAAACAGGCCTTCGCCGAGAAGCGTGAGCCGTCGGTCAGCGAGATTACTCACACACAGATCCCGTATCTGGATGCCGTCATGAACGAGTGTCTGCGACTCGGCACGCCGATCCCCTTCCTGGCGCGCGATGCCGAGGTCGACACCGAGATCCTCGGCGTGCACATCCCCAAGGGCACGACCATCTTCGTCCACACGCTCGGCCCCAGCCTCTTGACCCCGACGCTGGACATCGACCCGAAGCTGCGCTACCAGACCCCACAGGGATCGCGGACGGGAGAATGGGACGACGAGGACAAGCCCAGGTTCCGTCCCGAGCGCTGGTTGGTCGAGAGCCGAGACCCAAAGACCGGCGAGACGACCGTGGCGTATAATCCCAACGCAGGCCCCTTCTTGGCCTTTGGCATAGGCCAGCGCGCGTGTTTCGGTCGGCGCATGGGCTTGTTCGAGTTCCGCAACTCGCTGACCCTGCTGATCTGGCATTTTGAGTTCATGCCGGTGCCAGAGGCACTTGCCAGCTATGATGCCCGAGACGGGCTTACTAGGAGACCCAAGGCCCCATTTGTACGCACGAGGAGGGTGGTGTACTAGGCAACCAATCATACGGGTTTCTCAAAATATCTCTGGACCTGCAATGTGACATGTTATGATATTCTCTCGACCTTCAAATGCTACAGAGTCTCAAGCTTGTATAGTATTTACAGTTAGACGACGAGCTTATTTCACTGGAATTTATCATCTATGCAGCATGAGATTGGGTAATGGATCATATCTCATTCAGTCTATCTCAATCAAAGACCTGGGTCAAGTGTTCTGAGGAACAAACGCAGTAGCTACACCAAACATAGTGTGGTCTAGGCGGCATTCTCTAGCGACTTGAGCCGCACGTAGCAGAAGTCTGGCCGATTGGTGAGCATATCGTGGGCCTTGTAAGACGATAGCTTCTCACCACAGGAGAGAAGCTCAAAGTTCCACATGATGAGGGTCGTGAGAATCTTGAGCGTAACGTATGCCAACCGCCGGCCAAAACAGCCCCTTGGGCCCAGGCTGAAAGCCATCATGGGGCCTGCGGTCTGGTCGAAAATGTAGCCATCAAAGGTGGCTTCCGGCTGTACCGAGCCGTCTGCAGGCGCTGCTACCAGCCACCGCTCCGGCCGGAAGTCAGCCATGTGGCCGTCTTCCGGCCAGGCGCGGACCCTCGATTTAGCCTCGAGGCACTGCGCCGTCCGCAGCGAATCGTCGATCGGGAAGGCCGGGCTGAAGAAGCCGGGCCCGTTGACAGGCATGAAGACCTCAGTCCCCTTGGGTATGTGGCGGCCCAGGATCTGGGTGTCCACGGTGGCTTGGCGGACGAGTCCAGGCACCGGCTGCGCGAGCCGAAGCATTTCCTCTACCAGGGCGTCAAGATATGGCATAGGGGTGCGGAGGATCTCACGCTCATTTGGCCAGCGCTTCTCGGCTCGGGCATGGTGAAGAGACGTGAACAACTGACGTCTAATCTTTTCCTGCGTGTATGGGTTATCTGCTAGGTGCTTAATGCCCCAGCATAGCGTCGTTGAGCTTGTGTCATGCCCAGCTGAGATAAAGGTGATGAGCTACGAGACAGAATCAGTATTTAAAATGAACATCGTGCAGATGTGGCATGTGGACAACTCACCTCGTCGTATATCGTCCGGCGGTGAAAGTCTGGCCTGCGCTGCTCTTTGGACGCAATCGTAGCTTCTCGAAACAACATGTGGTCCATGGCTGACTTGACCCGTGATTCATTCTTTCCACCATCTAGCCGTTGTATTCCTTCCTCGATTTCTCGGTGAAAAACTGATTCTTTCACTTCAACAGCGTGACGGACTCTAGGCCGTCGAAGAATAAAAAACCACTGCAGTCTAGGCCACATAGAAGCCAGGACTTCTTCGTACACCAGCGCGAGCTCACGGAATGCCTCTACGAATTGGTCCACAATAGGAGACTTCGGGAAGATGACTGCTTCATCTGTGCCAGTGGGCAGTTGGATTTTGTCGGTAGGCATGGATTGGTAGAGGCTCACACGTGACTTGGTGGCATTGTGGGTGAAGTTATCGCTAAAAGTGAAAGACGTGACCGCATCGAAAGCGCTGTAGTAGATATCATCGATCGCCTCAAATGGATGACCTTGTGCCAGGCGGGATTTGGCGTTCCACAAGGCGATATGCTTGCAGAGATTGGTATAAAGTGAAGGTGCAGCAACGTTCTGTAGAAATGCAGGACTCATCAGATCCCCAATCACCTTGCGGTGCAGCCTGAAATTGTCGTCCGTCTTGAACAGAATATGGGCATCTGGGGTGAGTGGTCCCATAGTATCTCTGAAGAAATCGGCGCGGTCAAATTCCTTGTGCCGGTGCACTAAGATATCGTGCGCCTCCCGATAGTCAGTGACGATGACATAGGGCTTGCCCAGGGGCCGTAGGAAGACCTGGGCAATTGGGGCCTGTAGCCGCTCTGCCATCTGTGTGAGCCAAATCCAGAAGAGACGTGTCTCTTTTTGGAACTTGGCCACCTCGGGCAAATCGCCCAGTATGCTTCGAGCCGCAGTTTTGTTGTAGGGTATTCCGGGAAGTGGTCTGGGCAAAGCAAGTCGGTAGAGAACCGCCGCGGACACGGACAAGACAATCGCGATTGCTGCCGTCTCTACAGTCATGAGCTGCGGGAGCAACATGTTCGACTGCAATGTCGCTTGACGATGATTGAAATTTTGAAGATGATCTTGGAGATGCGCAAGCCGTTAACTGGCCGATTTTCACAAAATGTTGACGTATCTTCAGCGAGCCGTCGAGACAATTAGCATGCGAATCGAAGCAACTTACCATTGAATGGAAATATCACCTACCGTATGCACTTAATGAGACAGTATTACGAGTCATGGATATGGAGCTTTTGGCGAATGCGCTTACAACGATTCAGCACCAGCCTCCATCCCAAAGGCAGCATAATGTGATGCTGGGCAGTCATACAGTGTGCCAAAGTGGGTATTATAATCATGCGGCGTATTATGAATTGAGCTTAGACTTTGCTGGGATCCTTTTCCCGGAAACCGAAGTTCAACCGTGACATAGTGGGTCAAGACCTGCCAGTGGGAATTAGCACAGCTCATTTCATGTTTTGGTTGCTGGCGGAGGCGGTCTGACGAGCACGCGTCATGGCAGTGGGGACCAACATCCCCAGGGAATATTTGCGTAGATTCAGGAGAAATGCCTTCGGATTTAGTGTCTGGACAGAGCTTTTAGAGTTTGTAACTGAATCGCGCCGGCTAGGGCCCCGGGAGACCGCGGTAAGGAGACGAGCCTGTTCCAAGTATGATCACAGGGGCGTGTAGAGTAAACTCGAAGAGACCTGGAGTACTTTCTTACTATCATCACGAGGCTGAGTTTGCTTGTGTGTGGACATAGCAGACTCGATTTGAGTCTCTGAGCTAGTCTTCTCTTCGAAGTTGTGAATACTAGTTTTTGAATATGTGGATCGATATGGAGGCATCGTTATCGGAGCAACTGAACTTTCCATTGGCTTGGATGGTAGTCTCCTTGGCTATCACAACACCACTCTTCTATCTGTATGCGCTGAGAAAAAGCCATGTTAGGGAAGAGAATGGAAACGTCAAGCTGGAACCTATCCCTGGCCCTAAACGTGAGACTTGCCTCCATTTGCTCTTTTAATGAGACAGTTGCTGACGAAAATCTGTTTAAAGCACTTCCTATCCTAGGGAATGCCCTCCAATTGGATATAAACGCACTTGTGGCTTCCGTCATATCTTTAGCATGGCGATACCGGCCGCTCTTTTCTCTATCGGTCCTGGGGGATCGATTCATCGTCGTTGGAACACCAGAGCTCTGTCGTGAGCTTTGTGACGAGACCAAGTTTTACAAATTTGTCGCAATGGGCCTCGAGAGACTGCGTCCGGTTACTGGAGATGGTCTTTTCACGGCGTTCCACGGCAATGACGCCTGGGGCGTGGCTCATCGGCTGCTTCTTCCCCTGTTCGGGACTTTCCGGATCCGAGATATGTTCGATGATATGAGAGATGTTGCAGATCAATTATGTCTGAAATGGCAAGTTCAATGGATTTGTTCCCGACGGACGGACTCTGCTGACTTTCGTGATTACCCAGGGCGCGTTCTCCAGAAGGAGCGCGACTAGATCCGGGGTCAGACTTCACTCGTTTGACTCTGGACACTGTAGCTCTAACGTGTTTGGACTTCCGATTCAACAGCTTCTACCGTAATGACAGTCTTCACCCATTTGTTCAGAACGTGGATGCTGTCCTGGCAGAGGCAGCTAAGAGATCAACTTTGCCGGAATTCGCTCGTTTTATCCGGTTTCGAGCGGACCAAAAATTCAAAAAATCAACCAAATATTTATTTCGAGTCTGTCAAGATATGATCGATGAGCGCAGACGGCAAGGCGAAGCCGAATCCCGCAAAGACGTCTTGGCAGCACTTGTATTTGGGCGTGACCCAAAGACCGGGGCCCAGCTGAGTGATGAGCACATCATTCACAATATGCTGACCTTTTTGTCAGCCGGCCATGAGACCACATCAGCCATGTTGACGACAATCTGCTATTATCTGTGCCACTACCCGGACAAGCTGGCAAAGGCACAGAAAGAGATTGATGACGTGGTCGGCTCTGAGGCTCTTGACAGTGATCACATTCAGAAGCTGCCATATTTAGAAGCAGTGATGCGTGAGTCGCTGCGCCTCGTCCCTACCGCCCCGACCTTCTTTGTCACGCCTTACGATGACGGAATCCTGGGAGGCAAGTACCAGTACCGCAAGGGCGACGTGATGGCTCCGGCCCTCGAGGTCATCCAGCGAGACACCGGCCATTATGGACCTGATTCTCATGAATTCAAGCCTGAGCGTATGCTGCGGGCTGAGTTCACCAAAATCAGTGAATTCGCTTTCAAACCTTTCGGCAATGGACTTCGTGGGTGTATTGGGCGTACCTTTGTGTGGCAGGAGTCGTTAATTGTAAGTCCACGGCAACCGAGAGAATCGCATGAGAATTGTCGTCATTAACATTCCTCGGTTACAGATTCTAGCCAAGCTTCTGCAGAAGTTCGATTTGAGGAAAGACGATCCTTCATATGAACTCAGGCTTCGATCAGACCTTTCTGTGAAGCCAGACGGGTTTTACATGCAAGTCAAGCTCCGTCATGGGCTGAAGGCAACTCACCTAAGTGCCACGACTGAGACTTCTCGAGGAAATTCGAGATTGATGCGAGACACTCAAGTGCAATCCTTCAAGCCTTCACGAATCATGTACGGGGCACCCAAGGGCCAGCCCATTATGATCCTTCATGGCTCAAATACGGGCACCTGTGAAGCGTTGGCCTCTGTACTGGCCTCTACATGTGTCGCCAAAGGCTTCGCGCCCCATGTGGTGGATACAATGGACTCTGGAATTGGCCAATTATCTGCGGAAACCCCCGTAATCATGATCGCTGCGTCATACAATGGGTCACCAGCCTCGAACTCCGTTGGGATGATAACCTGGTTGGAAGAGATGGCAGCGCAATCTGGACCTTTGACAGACCTGAGATATGCAATCTTTGGTTGCGGTCACTCAGATTGGAAAGACACCTACCAGAAAGTCCCTGTCCTTCTGCATCAGCTGATGGAAACCTCTGGTGCCAAGCCCATGGTGCCAATGGGAGCTTCAGATGCGGCCACAGGCGACATGTTCTCGGATTTTGCAGACTGGTACCAAGAGCTATTACTTCCTGCTCTATATCGGGAGTACAACATGAAAGTTGGTGCTGACGAGGGCGAAGCCACGCCTTGCAGTGGCCTTTCCATCTCAGTGAGCCATCCTGCCCGTGTTCAAGTGAGACCTGGATATTTCCCTGCGGTGATAACCACGCAAAAACGACTCTCGCAGATAACGACGGATACGGCTATTCCTACCAAGCATCACCTTGAGCTTCGCTTCCCGGCGGATACAAACACTGACTATGCGCCCGGTGACCATCTGTTGGTACTGCCTCGCAACAACCCACAGTTTGTGAATACGCTCTTGGACCGGCTTGGGATGGCCTGGGATACCCAGGTAACCATAGGCTCAGGACGTGCTCTAGGCGTTCCAGATGGCACAAGACTCAGCGTTTCG
The DNA here is from genome assembly GCA_039880775.1 of Diaporthe vaccinii. Taxonomy (NCBI): domain Eukaryota; kingdom Fungi; phylum Ascomycota; class Sordariomycetes; order Diaporthales; family Diaporthaceae; genus Diaporthe; species Diaporthe vaccinii. Next base: position 2,577,728 of record JBCEDN010000004.1, read on the forward strand.
GAGCTACTCGAGGCCTATGTGGAGCTGCCGACTATATTGACGTCCAAACACCTGCGGATCCTCGCAGCCGCAACCAGAGACGACGAACTCAAATCTCAGCTCGCCGAGATGTTGGCTGGTCGCGCGCCTAGCGTCAGCTTACCGGGTCTACTTGAACTCCTCCCTCATTTCGCTCTTACTCTCCCCACGATTCTGCAGATTGCGGCTCCCATGCGGCCTCGCACATACTCCATCTCATCCGCACCCGCCACCAAAGACGGCCATGGGACACTCACAGTCTCAACAGTACCAGGTGGTATGGCATCGAACTATCTGGCCAACATCGGGATAGGGCATGCCATCTACGTCAAAGTCAACAGCAATCCCGGTTTACGAGCGACACAGTTGCGAAATCAGGACATTGCTCCACTCATCATGATTGCAGTGGGCTCGGGATTAGCTCCTTTCCGTGCCATGATCCAGGAGCTAGTCATGCAAGTTGGCAAGGGACATAACCATGCAGTGGAACGTTCCGATAGCCGTCATTTTCCAGCGTACCTCTTTTACGGCTGCAGAGGTCGCAGTATAGACGAGATGTACGCCGAAGAGTTGGATGAGGCCGAGAGGATGGGCGTGGTCAGTGTGCGGCGAGCTTACAGCCGTGAAAGCACTGTCAACACGCCCGAGTATGTGACACACGCAGTGGAAGGGCAGACTGATCTGATATTGGATCTTTGGAAGAGCCGAGGGGCTGTCATACGGGTTTGTGCTGGAAAGAAGCTGGCAGATGAGTTGTGGCAGCTTCTCGGGCCTCTACTTCGGGACGCAGGAGCGACGGCTGAATCGCCAGAAGAGGAAAGGAACAAAGATGGCATGATGGGTCTGACAGAGTGGAGGCAGAAGCTGGCACCAAACAGTGGATCGAGATGGGGGGGCAGGTATGTGGAGGAGGTGTTTTCTTGAAGTGTATTTCATTGTTCACTCGCAACAGGCAGGCCAATATGTGATACTGCTGAGATAGCCTGATGCTATGGATCTGCAGAGCACTCACTACCTGGAAAGTCAAAATCTGGAGTTCATCACAGCAGGCCAATAGAAGACTGTCTATCAATACGCTGGAGGTCATTTATAGAAGGTCATCTTATAAGAGGTTCAGAAAAGGGGTCTGCACCTGCTGAGGTAGCATTTCAACATTTGCGTTTTCAGGCAGTGAGCACTCTGGACCGCACCAATCTTCTATACTGGGCGGTACCTTCAGTAATTCCGTAGAACTCACAGTTAAATTACACTCTGGAAACGCGCATTTGAATGCATTGCGCAACTAGTTGTTTTCCACCTCTTTTGGTAGACGCGCCTGGAAGATAAGAATCGTTCCGACAATCTCCCATTTGACATTGTGGAATTCATTGCGTAAAGCGCCGACAAAAGCTAGAACATCATCTCTTCGATTATCGAACATGCCAAGGGCGTTGTGCCAGAACATGATGAAACGCCCCAGGAGATTGTGCCGCACTCCATCACCCAAGATGGTCGCTCCGGCTAGTACCCCAGACTGCGGCTCTACATATCTCGCAAGAGATGCTAGTGCCGCGGCCTTGCGCTGAGGTGGACCAGGTACACAGTGAAGTAGCATGGAAGTTAAGATAATGTCGAAGCGGTCCGGTTGTTGCTGACGGTCGAGCAGTTTCTGATGAATCGAATTGGGGTCATCTGCCGGGGAAAGGAAATCGCCGCACACCGTCCTGAGCTCGAGGCCTGGAAGCCCGGTATGTGATTGTTTGCACCTTGATGATGCCGCTTCTAGACACGCAGGGTTGAGGTCGAAGAGGATGACCGAGGTGCTTTCGGGCAATGGCGTTGAGGCCAAGAAATAGCCCGTGCCCACGCCGACGTCGAGGATTCTCCTCCTACTAGTGGCTGTGGTGTTTGAACCCCCCGACGAAGCAGAGTCTGTCGCGGAGTTCTGAAGTTCTCCAACGAGAGTGTTGTATAAGTTTTGCAATATGTTGGCTGGACAGCGCCAAACGTAGGTGCAATACAGCCCTAGCACAAGTCTCTCATAAACCAGGCTTAGAAACAGTGGGTTGTAAACGGCGGCTCCGGCGGTGGTGGGCCGCTTGTCGGTCCTCGCCAGTTGATGTGCAATCGAAGCACGAAGTAACGAAAAGAGGGAGAGCACTGTGCCCATGTTGTTGGTTGGCTGTGCTCTAGAGTAATTTCGGCCCAGGTGCGTTGATTTCGATAGTAAAAATAAAAAAACCTGTAAAACTCAAAGAATCACCCACTAGCTGGACAGTATTGAGCAGCTAACTTAGATGCAGCAGGCGTACGATGTGGTGATATCCGGTGACCAAGGCAGAATAATCGCACCATCTCTGACTAGCAGAGAAAGTTGGCACGGATAAGCAGGCATTCGAGAATATAGGTCTCTGAACTGGAGGAGCGCGGTGTAGACCATCCTTGCGACTCAAGCACCATGAAGGTCACAATTGAGCTGCGACGGCGGGGCGACTCCCTCGGCCGAACTTGTTTCAATCACACAAAGAAGGTTTTCCTAAGCCAGTAGCTCCCAAGGTGGAGTGGTCAATTACTCAGTCTCAACCCTGGGCAAAGATATCCATCGGTTCTCGGCAAGTCGGACAGATGGCCCATCCATTCACGGGTAGACTAATCGGGCTTATAGACCAAGTACTAGTAATATCAGCCGAATTTTAGACTTTGCACGGGATCCACTGCGTGATTCACACCGCATCCGGGGTCGATATAGCTCCACAATGGGAGATATGCAATTCGACGTACCGTGATATTTCTCAAACGAAGCACTCTTAAAGGGTCGGGTTATGAACTACGGGGTCGTAATTAGTATGGGACTATATACTATACGAGTATATAAATAGAGGAAATAGTAAAGTATGGTAAGATAATTGATACTTTTGTCTGTATTATTGAAATATAGATATTAATTCTCACTTTTATTTTATTTTTTAATTGGTTTAGATACAGGGTCTTTCAACACACCTGTACTGTACGACATTATGTACAGCGGCATACACCCGCCTGAGAAAATGAGACAGTGGATTACCCGCGAGTTGGAAGAGCAGGCTCGACTTTGCCCCGTATTTTCATTGTATGTCAGAGGCGGTCTACGCCCACAGTAACCTGCCAATCGCATATGGAGGAAGATTAATTACGTGAATGTCCCGGGTTTCGTCAGCACTTGTCTGATACAGAGGCCGTCAACCTTTTCCTCGGTATCTTTCCCTCTTTCACGGGCCCATCTCAATCCATCTCACTTGCCAGAGTGCAGCATTCAGCTCTTAACCACACATCCTACAATTTTCACTATGCAAACTGAAAGGGATCCGACCGAGGCGCTGGCCATAATTGGCCTGAGTGTCAAATTCCCACAAGATGCCACTACTCCAGAGGGATTCTGGGAAATGCTACGGGAGGGCCGCTCGGCTGCATCCAGGGTCCCAGCGGATCGTTTTAATGTGGACGGTGAGAATCTCGACAAAACTTGCGCGAGCTACAGACTGACATGAATTTAGCCTTCTACCATCCAGATCCAAATCGGCTGGACAGTGTTAGTTACTGGCACTTCTCTTGACGTTGAATGATACGGATGCCGTACTAACATCGGAATTGTACAGTTTCGTGTCACCGACGCCCACTTCATGGCGGAGGACCCACGTGCTTTTGACGCCTCGTTCTTTAACATGTCCGCTGCTGAGGCGTCCGTATTAGATCCTCAGCAGCGTGGACTTCTAGAGAGCTCATATCACTGCTTCGAGAACGCTGGCATTCCTCTGCCATCATTAGTTGGCTCAAACACGGCCGTCTTTGTGGCATGTTTCGGCAAAGACTATGACGCATTTATCGCTCGAGACATTGAGGCTATGAGTCGTTATCATGCTACCGGCTCAGGAAGTAGTAGTAAGTAAGAGTTCACAGACGATCAGGAAACTTCCTGTCTGGGCACAAGCTGCAATATGGAGAGCTGACCAGAAGTCTTGCAGTGCTGGCAAACCGCATCAGCCACGCATATGATCTGAGAGGTCCGAGTATCACCGTTGATACAGCGTGCTCTGCGGGTCTTTCGGCCTTCCACCTTGCCTGCCAGAGTGTGTTACACGGCGAGAGCGAGATGTCACTGGTGGCGGCAGGCAACACGTATCTAACGCCGGAGTCGCTGACTATCCCATTGGACGACGCGGGATTTCTCAGCCCCGACGGCCGTTGTTATAGTTTTGACGTCAAGGCCAACGGTTATGCCCGAGGCGAGGGATTCGGTGCCGTCCTAGTGAAACCGCTACGCACTGCACTTAGAGACGGCAATGTGATTCGCGCAGTTATACGGGCGACGGGCGTGAACCAGGACGGACGCACGCCTGTTATTACGCAACCGAGCTCCGAGGCACAGATTCAGCTTATACGTAGTACGTATGCCACAGCAGGACTCGATCTCACTACGACCGACTATGTCGAGGCCCACGGTACCGGAACGCCTACTGGCGATCCCATCGAAGCCACATCCATCGGGGAGGCGTTTGGCCATCATCGAGATAGCCAGCGGCCCCTTTATGTTGGATCTGTCAAGGTGAGTGACTCTCCCCGTGAAGGCAAAAGTGGGGCGACTTAATTTATTGATCGTCTATCTTATAGAGCAACATAGGCCACCTGGAAGGTGCAAGTGGACTCGCAGGTATCATTAAAACTGTTCTAGCGCTGGAAAAGGCGGTGATACCTCCAATTTGCAACTTCGAGAAGGTCAATCCCGCCATCGATCACGCTAAATTGCACCTGGCATTTCCAGCGAAGGCTTTACCTTGGCCATCGACTGGATTAAGAAGGGCTTCAGTGAGCTCCTTTGGCTACGGAGGATCCAACGGCCATGTTATCTTAGACGATGCTTGCAATTACCTGCGTCTTCACGGGCTGGTGGGTCTTCACAAGTCGGCGGATCAATCAGAAACTGGCCTAAACCACAATCGCATCCAACATCTTGAACAAACGGGGGAAGAAGTTTCCCTGCAGGATCAGCCGTCGACGACCAATTCATCCTCGGGAACACCCAGTGATAGCCACGAGCCGACCCGGTCATCTTCACCCTTGATAACAGAAGCCTTGTCGTCGCCAGCCTCGAGCCTCTCATTGGATGGCGACGACGTGGACCAAAGAACAAGAAAAGGCATACTGCCACTCTCGGCCGCCGATGAAGATGGCTCAGCTCGAGTTGCGACAGCTCTCTCTGTTTATCTCAAAACAGATGCAGGCCGCACTCACGACCTACAAGACATTTTGCACACACTATCGGCGAACCGCACGCATCATCCCTGGCGTACCTTTGGCGTGGTCGATCAGTCCGGTGTGTCTGACCTGGTGGTGGGCGAGACTCTACCACCTGCTGTACGCGCTGGCCACATTGCGCCTTTGCTACATTTCCTGTTCACGGGGCAAGGAGCACAGTGGCCCCGTATGGGCTTAGAACTGCTCCAGTTTGAGCCCTTCCGCATTGCATTGGAACAAGCAGATACATATCTGCGCCAAGAACTCGGGTGTGAATGGAGCTTGATGCACCAGATGCAGCTGACCGCTGACACGGGCAGCAAGATTGGGCAGCCTGCTCTTGCTCAGCCCCTGACGACTGCCCTTCAAGTTGCTCTGGTTGACCTCATGAGGAGCTGGGACATTGTTCCCACCAGTGTCACGGGGCACTCGAGCGGCGAGATTGCCGCAGCATACTGTGCCGGAGCGCTGAGTCGTGAGGAGGCCTGGACCATCGCTTACTTCCGTGGCGTTGTGTCAGAGAAACTCGCGTCGAATACTCAGCGTCCAAAGAGTGGTATGATGTCGGTTGGTCTCGGTGCCGAGACTGCGCAGACATACCTTGATGAAGAGGGAGTAGCTGACCGTGTTACTGTCGCTTGTGTGAACAGCCCCATCAACGTCACTATCAGCGGCCAGGCCGATGCTCTGGATATAATCTACAATCGCCTCGAGGAGGATGAGCTGTTTGTGCGGAGGCTAGACGTTCAGGTCGCTTACCACAATTCCAGGATCATGTCCGAGGTAGCCGATGAGTACGGGCAGATGCTCTCCCACGCCCTTGACGGCAGCCCGCCCAAGGGCCAAGACACTCCGGCCTCCTTTTTCTCCTCCGTCATGGCGGGGCTGTTGACGGATATGGAAGAGCTCAGAAAACCCTCGTACTGGGTCCGCAACCTCGTCAGCACTGTCCACTTCGCCGATGCAGTAGGAAGTGTCGTGCAAGAGTCTGCTGCCGCGAAAGTCGCCCGCAACAGTTCGCACGTCTTCGTCGAAATCGGACCTCAAGCGGCACTAAGACGGCCTGTGCAAGACACGCTGAAAGTTCTCAGCAAAGACAGATACCAATACATCAACACCTTGGATGCAAAGAAAGACAGCGTATCTTGTCTTCTAGGTGCCATAGGCCAGCTCTGGTGCACAGGAATGGACATCGACTTGGCACGGGTGAACAGATCTTGTGTTATCACTTGCACGGCGCTTGAGGGCAAAGTTTCTAGCCCTGAGCCGAGAATGATAGCCGATTTGCCTTCGTACCCCTTCAGCCGCGCCAGGTTGGATTGGGCCGAAAGTCGCCTCTCGTCTGGCTTCGCATTCCGCCCACATCGACGACACGCGCTCCTTGGCTTGCCTGCGCGGGATTGGAACCCCAATGAGGCAAGCTGGCGGCATATCATCCGCCATGCCGAGAACCCCTGGATTCTGGATCACACGGTCAACGGGTCTTCGGTCTATCCCGGCGCAGGCATTATTGTCATGGCTATAGAAGCCGCTCGCCAGATGACTGAGAGCCAGCAGCAGAACGAGAACCAGAACAAGCAACAACGCGTCGTTGGCTACCGGATAGCCGATGTGCGCTTCCTCCGATCCATCGCCGTCGACGCAGGCGAGCGTGGCAGTGAAGCGCAGCTTCACATGCGGCAGCGCCGCGACAACATCAATAATACCTTACAGAAATGGTATGACTGGCGCGTTTTCACTATAGGTTCCGCGAACGAGTGGCTGGAAGCCGCATATGGGAGTATCAAAGTTGAGGTGGAGGTGATGAGCTCTGCTGATGAGGCGTCCCTTCGGCGCCAGCAGCGTGAAGCCGATAAGCTTCGCGCCGAACACGACCGAATAATTGATGATTGCAAGTTCAAAACGTACCCTGATCAAATGTACGGCAATATCCGAGCACATGGTATGGACTATGGGCCCTACTTCGCGCGACTAAGCGACATCTCTTACGACAACCATGGGCGAGCGGCGGCTTCAGTGACAACGAGGGATTACGCCGAAAAGATGGAATATGCCAACGAGGACCCCTGTGTCATCCACCCCACCACTCTTGACGCCTTATGCCATCTTCAGATGGTTTCCGTCTCAGCAGGTGGTCTTCACTCCATTCCCGCGATGATGTTCACGCACTGCCGCGAGATGTGGATCTCAAACAAGCTGTTCGAGTTACCAGGAAATTTAAAGCTCCAGGCGGCCACCACCGAGACCATGCGTGGGTTTCGGGAGTGTGAGTGCGATACGGTAGCACTTCTTGCCGAGACACGCGAACCCGTGGTTGTCATTCGTGGCGAGCGCGGCACAGCCATCACGAGTCTGGACCACGACGCTTCAGAAGCAGAGCCAGTTGCAGCATGCTACCAGCTTTCGTACCAGGGTGATCTCTCCTTGATGACCAACGATGAGTCATACAGGTTCCTCATGAACAAAACTTTCAGGGACTTCGCCCTCCCTGACAAGAACTGCCTTGACCGGGTTGATGCATTAGTCCACTACTTCGTGGAGAAGACACTCGGACGGCTCGAAAAGGAGGGTTTCACATATCCCACTGACCATTTGGCGCAGTATGTCAAGTGGATGAAACGCGTACGCCAGCATCCGGACAAACATAGCCACGAGTCCCGCGGCAGCGCGGATCTTGACGTGGAAGCATTGCTATTGACAGAGGCTGCAGAGCCCACTGAGCAGCTTGTCCGGAGGGTTGGTCAAAACTTGCACGATATTATTACAGGACAAGCAAATGCGTTGCAAATCCTTTTCGAGGGTACATTGATGCAGGGTAAGTGGTTATAAGCTGCACAACCATGGTTGAAAGTCGTGAACTGACACATGATTTTCTTTCGGCAGAATACTATTCGGCCGAGGTATTCCAGATTCACTGTGACCGAGTTGGGGCGTATGTTGAGATCTTGGCTCACGCCAATCCCTACCTGCGGATTCTCGAGGTTGGTGCCGGAACTGGCAGCTCAGCAGCCGGAGTCTTGCCATATCTGACTTACTACCAAGGAGACGGCAAGAAGACACCACGGTAAATTACGCCCCTCTATATTCGTCCACATTGCCCTTGTTCTAACGCCACCTGCATTCAGGATCGCCGAGTACATGTACACAGACATCTCGCCTGGCTTCTTTGAAAAAGCACAGGAACGATTTGCGGATTACGCCGCCGTGATGAAATACAAGAAGCTGGACCTAGAGGAAGACCCGATACCCCAGGGGTTTGAGGAAGGCTCCTACGACGTCGTCATTGCTGGCAACGTGCTGCACGCGACCAGCGACCTGACTCAGTCGCTTCGTTCCGTGCGGCGCTTGCTGAAGCCGGGTGGAAAGTTCATCATGGTCGAGATCACCAACCCTCAAAGCGCGCGCGAGAACTTCATATTCGGGCTGCTTTCAGGCTGGTGGCTGCGTGCCCTGAGCGGCTCCTCGGAGTGGGTCTACCCAAACCAGGGCCCGCTCCTCACCGATGGGCAATGGAATGATGCCTTGAAAGAGGCTGGCTTCTCAGGAACTGACCTACAGCTCAAGGACCATGACAAGCTACCCTATCATCGTCTGTCCACCCTGGTCGCCACAGCAGTCAAACAGGCGTCAGCAGGAGAAGAACGTCCCCACAGAGAGACTACTATAATCAAACAGGACGACTCAGAACTGCAGACGAAATTGGCAGAATCCATAAAGAACCAACTCGCAGATCATTCCGTGACTGTCACCAATCTCAGTTCAATAATCGAAGTTGATTTGACTGGAGTCAATACGATTGCGCTCTTGGAAGCCAACGACAGCGTCCTGCATGATCCCGACGAGGACCAAATGTCAGCCATCAAGCACTGTGCGATGAACTCGCGAAGGCTGATATGGGTTACGAGTGGAGGCGGTCCTCAAGCCCGACGCCCCGAGGCCGACATCTCGCTAGGCTTTGCAAGAACCGTCTGCACTGAGCGCGGAGACCAGGGGGTCATCGTCGTGAGCCTCGAGTCGCCCGAGGATACGAATCACAGCGCCAGCCTTGTCACGGCTGTTCTGCGACGTGCCACCGAAGACGAAGAGGAGCCCTGGGGTGAATCAGAGCTCGCCGAAGTGGACGGTGTTCTTCAGATCCCCAGGGTCGCGCCCAACGGTCGTCTGAACGATGTCATCACGTCGCGGACTCACACCCCCAAGATGCAGACCTGCGCCATCGGCCCTGAGGTCCAGCAGCACATCAGCCTGTCCATCAAGAACCCCGGGCTCCTCGACACCCTGTACTTCAAAGAAGTAGCTGGCGCCGGGGCGGCCCTCGGGGACGGCGAGGTTGAGATTCAAGTCATGGCTTCCAGCATGAATTTCAAGGACGTCATGATCGCCCTGGGCCAGATCCCATCTCACGGGTTCGGCTATGATGGCGCCGGGATCATAACTCGCACAGGCCCCAACTGCAGATACACGAAGCCTGGAGACCGCGTCATGTTTGTTTCAATGACCGGGGCCTTCAGCACATTCGTGCGTGTATCTGAATTGCTTACCCAGGCGATGCTAGACGGCATGTCCTTTACCATTGCTGCGTCGATCCCTGTGATCTACAGCACAGTGGTCTTCTCTCTCGATCACATCGCCCGCATTCGGCCCGGCGAGTCTATCTTGATCCACTCCGCCGCTGGAGGTGTAGGCCAAGTTGCCATCATGGTTGCTAAAAAGCGTGGCGTAGAGGACATCTACGTCACGGTGAGCAGCGAGACGAAGCGCAAGCTCCTGGTGGACATGTACGGCATCCGGCCGGAGAATATCTTCTACAGCCGCGACACCTCATTTGTCGACGACGTCATGCACACTACAGGAGGCCGCGGCGTGGACGTCATCCTCAACTCCCTGGGAGGGGAGCTCTTGCAACAGAGCTGGAGGTGTATCAAGACGTTCGGGCGCTTCGTCGAGATCGGCAAGGCCGATATTCTCCAGAAGACAGGCCTGACCATGGAGCCGTTTGAGCGGAATGCTACCTTCTCAGCCGTAGACATGTACGTGGTCGTGGAGAATGCTCAGGAGACTATGAAGCAGGTCATGACGGACGTGATGGACCTCTGGTCCAAATATCCCGCCGAGGTCCACGAGCCGCGGCCGCTACATGTCTACCCAGCAGCCAAGTTCGAAGACGCCATGCGATACCTTCAGAGCGGTAAGAACATTGGCAAGACGGTTATCGACTGGTCTCAGCCCGACCGAGTCCCCTACCGGCCAATGCTGCAGCCCGCCTACAGATTCAGGGCCGACGCATCTTATGTTCTTGCTGGCGGCCTTGGCGGTCTCTCGCGAGAGATAGTGCACTGGATGATGAGCCGCGGAGCGAGGAATTTCATATGCCTATCACGCTCTGGTGTGCAAGGGAACCGAGAGGCTCAGAAGTTTATCCAGGAGGTCGAAAAGTCCGGTGCTACCATCCTTGCTCCAGCCTGCAACATTGCTGATCGAGAGGCTGTGGAGAAGACACTACGAGATTGTTGCTGCAAAGTTCCCCCAATCAAAGGATGCATACAAGGTGCTATGGTCCTTCATGTAAGTCAAGCCCACGTCTCCTTCTCTCCACCCATATGTCCCTCAAGGCTGGCCTTTCTCATCTGCTCTGTAGGATGAACTCATGGACAACATGACAGCCAAGGTATGGAAGGAGCCCCTGGAGCCCAAGTACCACGGTTCTCTGAACCTCCACGAGCTCCTCCCACACGACCTCGACTTCTGCATCTTCCTATCCTCCTTTGCCGGCGTCAACGGCAACGGGGGACAGAGCAACTACGCAGCAGGGAACACATACCAGGGCTCCCTGGCACGACACCGGATCCAGAAGGGCCTGCGCGGCACCACCGTGGACCTGGGCCTGATCCTCGAGGCCGGCCTCGCCAACTCGAACCACTTCTTTGTCCAGTCGGCACTGCGGGCTGGCTTCACGGGCGTGACGCAGGACCAGTTCCTGGGCCTGCTGGATGCCGTATGCGACCAGGCCTACGACTACAGCCAGCCCGGCGCCGCCGAGGTCATCCACGTCGTCGACAGTCCCAAGCAGCTGTGGGAGAAGGGCGACCAGAGCACCGTGGCCTGGATGTCCAAGCCGCTGTTCCGCAACCTGCATCGTCTCGGCGCCACCTATGATAGTTCAGCCGACGCGGCTGGCGGCAACGGGCTGTCCAGAGAGGACGAGGTGGATTACCTCTCCCAAGTCCGCGCTGCGGCGTCGGAAGAGGAGGCGGCGGAGATCATCACCCGGGGTCTGATACAGAAGCTGTCCAAGTCGCTCTCTCTCCCCGAAGCGGATCTGGACCCAAGTAAGCCGGCTTTCCGGCTCGGCGTGGACTCCCTTATTGCGGTCGAGGTCAGGTATTGGTTCATGAAGCAGCTTCGGGTCGAGGTATCCGTGCTGAATATTCTCAAAGACCAGAGTCTGTCTGAGCTGTGTTATTCGGTAGTTGGAGAGATCCTTAAGTAGCCGCCTCTGGATATGGGATATTGTTTTAGGTTACCTGGGTATAGCATGTCCTATCAAATCTTTTCGCCAATTTATTCCACGTCATCGGCAAGGCTCTATCGCACATAGAACCAAATAGTTTGGACACTTGGTACAGTAGATGGATAGATGACAGGACTAAGTCGTAGAAATAGGCTATTCAATTGCTAAAATTTGCTACAATTATTACATTGGTGCTCAGACACGGCCCCCAATAGTGGAGACCTTGTGCTAGCCTCCCTTCCCAAGCAACACCAATATCACCACGGCGTGGACGGGAAACTCGAACCATGACACTAGTTGCCGCCGCCACCTGCTAGATCGACGTTGGTTGGGAATGTGACGCGGTCGGATTTCGACAAGCCTATGGCGGGCACAACACTATAAAAGACAGATTTTCCATCAGCAAAAAGCTGGTGGGCGCAGGAAAATTCCCGAAGGACAAAACCGCGAGTGTAAAGCTCAGAAAGTCGTAACTTGGTTTCACCATCGCCCACTGGGCTCAGTCGGTGTGGAAGTATTTGTCATCGTCGCTGGTGATTGAGATAGATTGGGGAGGGGGAGGGGGTTGAAGACGAGGCGATGGAGAGGGGATATCCCACCTTTGAATCTGTCTATGATGAGGAAGACTGCCATCCACCACACCAGCTTCGCGAGTTCCGTGGCGGTATACTGCCCGGAGCAGCTTGCTGCATGGGTTGGAGCCGAAGGCGGGAGACTGAGACAGATGGAGATTTCGGAGCAAGTGCTCTGGAACCGGGTCTTGTCGGCTGGTAATATGGTTTGCAAGGTGATGGAAAGCGCATTAACTGGATGAATAAAGGCGAATCCTGTAAAGAAATTGATTATAGGGGTGTACTGGTTCGGTTTAATGGTGTCGAGCCAGTGTCGTGATGTTGCATGCGGCAGAGGCATTGATGGAAGTGGAAAAGGAGAAGTGAAGGATTCGGAAAACGTCGAGGGAGAGGGAACGGATGATTGATTTGTTTTGAGCAAGCGTCCCTCCGGGAAAGGGGAATCACGTTTGAGAAGGAGCTGATCTTGGGCCTGCCGCTCCGGAAAGCAAAAACTGATTGCAGCAAGGCAGAATCTGGGGAAAGAACCACGTCTGGTGGAAGCATCCAGGCAAGTGCTGGCGAAGACAGGAGAATCAAGGCCCTCATACATTGATACTTTAGCTATCTGCTGGTGCATATATAATCACAGTCCATGGGATCACAGGTCATTCGCGCCCACTTGCCGTGTCATTCAATAGCAGACTTGGATGACGGGATGTTCTGAGTACAGTCTTCACCAGGATTTTCTTCGGCGTTGGGTCAATGATTTCCCCGTTTCAGTGCAGTCCTTTGCAGATTTTGTCGTCACACTGGAAGAGAATCTAAGCACCATGACATGGAAGGCGCGGGGTGACTGACTGTCTTTTAGGGATGTGTTGCGGGAAAGACCAGCCAAGGGCGATTTCAGTTCTCCCGGGTCTAGATCGTACTCATGAGTTCACAGCGTTGATCACATTGGACGCTCAGAATGACGGTGAATCCGGGACGGAAGGAGCGCACCATCACCGCGTCGCTGTCTCCCATCAACTTTTCCTACCCACTTCAGGCCCTGCGATGAGCATGGGAAGAGCATGCGCCCTTCCTAGATTCCTTCGCCCTTTTAGATGAAGTCTTGAAGCATGTACTCAGGGACATGAGTTTACTGGCTGAGGCCCATGTCTGCTGTTCAAGTCTGTATCGTTCTTCAGTTGGACACATGGCCATGCGGATATGTTCACCTGTAGGGGGATCAAATACCTCACTGCAAGGGCGAGGTGTCATTTTTGCATCAATTTCCCTAGTTTTTATGTCACGTCCTCGTCCACAGTCGCAGTCATGGCCAAAGTCTTCATCTTTGCCCCACGGGATGGGCTGCAATAATGATATGGAAGTGCGGCTAGTCAATGCAGCAAGGACTAATGTCACATATTCTAACAAATAAGTACTAAATCTTATCTTCGCAAGTAAGCCACTTTCCAGTACACAAAGAGAGCCAAGCTTTCATAATAGCCTCGAACAGCCTCCCTTGCAACATTTACCGCACCCCTGCGGGCGAGCCCTGCTGAGCAGCGACGATAGCCGCGCTCTGGGACGCCTGCGCGGCCACGTTGGCTGCGCTCAGCTTAGCCACCGCATCCGCATTCTGCTGTGCCTGGTTCTCCGCAGCATTTCCGTTCCCGTTGCCATTTCCATTTCCCTTACCCGCGGCACCGGTCTGCTGCGCGGCAGCAGCCCCAGTCGCTTGCGCATTTCCGGCCCCCTGATTCCCAGCGGCACCCGTCGCCTTGGCTTCTCCCGACTTGCCCGACGCACCGGCCTGGGCGCCACCGGCGCCGGCTTTTGCCTGGCCTTGTCCCTGTCCCTGCCCCCCGGCCGCGCTCGCGGCCGTGGCCTGAGCAGCACTTCCGGTTGCTGTTGCTGGGTTGAGCGTGATACCCAGGGAGGCCTCGAGCTGCGCAAGGATCGACTGTGCTTGCGCACCAGTTGTTATTGCGCCGGCTTTTGTTCAAATTTCTGTCAGCATTGATTCATATCTTACAAGCGGAACTTTCATGAAATAACGTACCTATGCCGGCGTCCTCCAGGGCCTTTGCCAACTCTGCTTGTTGGGCGGCTAGGACACCCTATTCGTTTGCGTATCAGTACGAAAGAGGATGTATTTATTTGGAAGGAGTTATTACCTTTGCGCCGTCATTAGCAGCCGGGTTGGCTTGCCTCCTGAAAACGCCAGCTCGGCCAGCTGGTGTCGCTGCCACAAGTGAGCTGGACGCAGCTAGGAAGAACAAGGCGATGTTGGTGTACTGCATGATTATAATATAGAATTGAAATATGACAATCGGAAATGAAGAGCGCAGCTAGAAGAAACATTAGTTACTTCTTTAATGATCAGGCTGAGTAGCGCATGGAAGATGCTGGCCGTTACTCACCTCTTGTGACAAGCGAATGAATGTAGATAAGCCAAGACCCACGGTTGTACTGCGTCCAAGCAACCATGCCAAGACTGGGGAACTGAGGGCTTCATATACCCTCATTCGCGGTCGTCTTGACTTGATTTCGCAGCCTGGGGTTGGCCCTGGGAGGGCTGCATCTTGGCTTGAAGCCTACACCCGTAACAAAAATGGGGTTTGATCTCCAATTGGAGTTTTGAAATGTTTGTCTCTAGTGCGGCCATAATGTAGGTCATGGTGTCAGCAAGCCGTGTGGAGCTGGGTGAACCAACAGTCCCCTTGGCGTCAACTGATGTGGCCGCCGTCTGGGCCTCTCGACCGTCCTCAGGCCCAATCAGCCCCGGGTCCGGCACCAGAGCTCTAACTCGGGCGAAACGCTGCAGAACTCAGCTTCGGTTTATCTCAAGGCTGACTGGGACATCTGCGACTCCGGCGGCTGCGCTGTGCAGCCGACGAATGCACCTGCATCTGACCACACAAATGAGGGTAAAAACGATGGGCTTATATTTACCAGACTGCACGGCGAGCGGCCCCATCTTATCCATTCCTTCATTCTGGGCCATAAATACTATCGCTAATTCAAACGCCAGGAAATATTTTCCAAAAAATTATTTTATTCCTTCAACTTCTTCCTACGCGCCCGGACCAACACGCACTGAGCCACCAAACACAATACCACTGCCCATTGCAAGAAGAGCTCAATACACCAGATCGATATGAAATTTACTCGCAGATCTTTCTCATTCAGAGCCGGACTGGATGGGTATGAGAAGGTACAAGGGAGTTCCGGATGGTTCTCAGTTCCGTGGAGGGGTCGCAGGCTGTCGGCTGAGCCGAAAGCACGACCGTTTCGGAACCGACGCGCATCGAAGTCAACGGAGTCAGTTATGAAGTTGCTATGATTGAGGCGACATGGCCCACGAGACTGATCTTGGCCGGCGTGGATGTGTGAGAGGAGCACAGCTTGACGGCTTGTCACATGCATGTCGGTATGCTGGTGTGTGGTATGAAGCGGCCACGTTAAGGTCGCTGTGGTGTACGTTGGACGATCTTGCAACGTGTGCTGAGTCCCAACAAAGTTACTCCGCGGCTTTCTATATCATAGGAACGCTCATCCACGTTTCTCTGATTCTTCTGGACTCATGAGAGCATAAGGGCCGACGGTCTGCCCGGTGCAAAGAGGAAAGATCGGGGAAAGCGATTGAACATGAATTTACTGCATGGATGGCGTTAGAAGGAAAATTTCAAGACAATAGCGATCTTAATTTCTAAATCAAGCACCCAACATTATTATCTGGAACTCCTACGCCTTGGAAACTATCACAATCCAATATCCCAATTACAATGTCACCTCACTCTTCCTCGCCCTCAGCCTCAGCGTCATCAGTGGACACGTCAGGGGGATTCTCCTCCAGATACTTCAACACGCTCTCCCTCTGCTGCATCACAGATACCAGCGACCCAAGCGTCTTGTGTAGCGACCTTATGGCCGCACCATCGTCACGCACACCACCCTCAGGCCCCTCCCCCTGGCCGTCTTTGCGCAGGTGCAGTACCACGGTTGCGATGAGAAGGGCCTCCATGCCGTCCTTCTTCATCAACGGGATGAGGCATCTGGACTTCTCGCCGTTTTTTAGAAGGTGCTGACGCAGAAATGATTTGACAAGGTCGGTTGTGGCAGCTGACTCCTCCTCGTAGTCTGGTGTGGAGGTTCTTCCGTCTTGTTCAGATTGTGTCTTTCCATCGGCGGACGGGCTTGGTGATGTCGATCTCAAGGCCTCGATGTGAAATGCGAGGTTGTCATCTTTGTCTTGGTAGAAAATGCTGCCAGAGTCACGCTGAAGTTTCAACTGGATGCGCGTCTGGGTCGTCATGTTGAAGTGGGTCTCGAGCACCAGTCGTTTGATAAGTAGTACGTTGGCTGAGACAGCAGAAATGAGGTTGGTGGGTGGTTTTAGGAGTTGCAGCACAAAATGAAATGGATGATTCGCTGGAGACGAGTGGATCGAGGCGACAAATTCGAGAGCTTGGACTGGTATGTGTGATTTAAATGTAAGGGTGGTAGCCCCCACTATCACAAATGATATTGTGCCTGATACGGGACAAAGAAAATAGACAATGACCTGAAAGGCTTTGTGTCGTCGTCATATAACCCGCATAAAATGAAACATGGTCAACAATAGACAGCCCCCTTGGTAATTTATACTTGTAACTTTCAGCTTGGCGAACTTTCATTCACGCACAGCCTATTACAAGTATAGCAAATGCCGACTGTGATGCCGGTGAGAATGAGAGTCACAGAAGCGTAGAGCCAGATGTCAGGAAACATCAAACTCTGGCATTGAGCAGGACTCCAGTACAAAATTAGGTTTTATCACACACATATTCAAATATTCAACGACTGATATCTCTAAATCACTGATTCCATATATAAGACAAAACTTGGCATGTGCCTTCAATCTTTTAGTACTCATCTTGGCTGTTACGTGCATTAATTAAAGTATCTCATGTAACTTCAAGCTCAGGAAACGGGTGCTGGAACCATGCATTTACAGTACCATCCTGTGGCATGGAACCATGTTGCTGGACTTAATAACAGGCGTGCAACTGCAATGTGGTCGTGTCCAAGTCTTCAAAGCGTACTTGAACAATGAAAAGAAATAAAACACAAGTACATAATGAGGTATACCTTGCGCTAAGGATTCTATATGCTCAAAAATGCCTTCTGCTGTGCTTAGAGCCACCACAGAGTCTCGTGCAGTTCCTAGATGGGTCTGAGGCAATGAGTAGACCCAGGTGAAAGCGGAATGAAGTGTTGTCATGGGCATTCATTTTGGTACTATACCGCGTTCTAGCAATCGAGTCAATTCCCAGTTATATCTTCGGCTCCAGATGTTAGGAGGAGAATGACCGATACCGGATTAGCCATCTACTTCGTTGCATGAGCAACAATACCTAAGCTTCCTTTCCCGGGCACAGCCATTTCAACGGTTTCTTCCCCTGCTTCTTCATCCACTCCAACGCACCTTTGAATTTGTTGTTCCCACGTTCTCCAAACACATTTTCGGTCACTCGTTTCGCTTTTCCCTCGACAGGATCTCCGGAAGCATTCTTCTGTAGGTGACGGGCACGACGGCGACCGAATATCACCGCGCCCTGTTCGGGAAGACGTTCAGGAGTACGAAAGTCACGCTTTGCTACATTTGACTCGCTCACGGCTGCCAGCACTCGTTCACATGATGGCTTCCGTTCTGTGGCTTTGTCACCGCCGCCGCCGGCATTTCTGCACTGGCACGATTCGAAGACTCGGTCGGGACTGTCGATATAAATACCTGGTGCAACTTTCCATGACCGTTTGGGAGTTTGTTCGTCGAGCATTCCTCCACTATCCGTGAGGATATCTTTGAGTGTGGAAATGGTTGTTGGAAGATACTCATGGCCATGGGGAACTTTTCTGTGGTGCTGCAGGCGCTGTGCTTGAAGAGCTGTCGTTTGAGACTGAGTTCACCGGTTCGAGTATGTCGCCAAATCCTGATCCAAAGAAAGTTACAGCTCGTTGCGCTCGGATCAAGTCGACCCAGTCTTTCCCGTCTGCCCTCAGATTAATATACCTTGGGGACACGACACTTGACATTTTCATCATGTCCCTGTACTCGAGTCCCTCTAATCGCGTCACAGGTGATGTTTTGATGAAGGTGGCGTTATGGCGGTGATATGAGAAAATCTCGTCCAGTACCGAGTATATTTGGATCACCCTGTCTTTGACACGATAAGTAGTCCTCGTCCTGGTCTTTGTGGGATCAGTCCCCAACGTTTTCTCGCCTCTCTGCAATGTTGACTTGATTTCGATTCTGTGCTCCTCCGGCAAGTCGTAGAGGTCCAAGTCCATCTGGCGCATGTCTGTGAGGAACTGGGCCGGGCTGCTTGCGATCCCACCATCTCTGAGTCTGGATTCAAACAAGACGTCAAGAGTTTTTTGTACTGGTCGCAAGTTCTTGTTCTTATTGTGCACCAGGGACGACCGTAACAAATGGAGTAAGACAGTAGCTCCATCCAGGAGCCAGCCTCTCCGTGCATGGACATCAAACAACACTGCGTACTGTGAAGCCATGCTTGATATCTGATCTGGGTAGCCGTCGTGTTGACCAAAAAGTTGTGGTGCCTGATGACTTGCTATAATGGCGGCAGAGGCAGTAACAAACCTCGTGAAGCCTATGGATATCCTTTTCAGTGCGAATTGAAGGCCAGGACCTTCAAGACCAGAGCCGCTTGGTAACTTGAAGCTGGCTCCAGTGGCTCCTGGTTCGCAGTCAGCGAGATGATAAATGAAATGAAGCTGGCGCCTCGGAACTTTAAGCCTACCGGTATGGTTCTTGACGTAGGAGCACCATCCTGCCACATGTCTCATGTTTTTGAGTTGTGACCATGACACCATGCAATCGATCTGGGGATTGAGTTGCCGAACCCTCGGGTCGCCGTATTCAATGTCGTCCCCGTCTTCTTTTGTCAAGACATGCCATAAAACCATCTCCCCCACAGATTCAACTGCTACTAGCCTTGTGCGATATCCTTTGAGGATAAGATAGCCGTCAAAGGTGCTGATGCGGTATCCACGTGCCAGAAGTCCCACCGTTGAGAGGTCCATCTCTAGGCCCTTTTGTCGCTGAACTCTTCATTGAATGGGAAAGTCCTGGACAATCATAGGTTTTCGAAAGAGATAGCGCCAGCAGTCTCCCTTCGAAAGTTCTTGGGGCGACTCGGTCAAGGGCTCCTCTTGACAGCGGGGCTGGCTGGCGAGGGTTATGGAATTCTCAGTCTGCCCCTTCTCCGTTGTTTCTTTGACAATCGGACTCGAAACAGCTCCTGTTGCAGACGAACGCATAGCGCTGCTGACACATGCTAACTGTTGACCAATCTCAATGACAGTATCTGGAGCCCCTGAGACGGTCAGGCTTCAATCTTGAACGGTCCGGGGAAGCGACAACCTCTGTGCCGTCTTCGAGGGTAACTGGATGAGCATTAGCATTCGGTCTTGTACATAATGGATGGAAAGCTCAGCACTCACCTTGGATTTTCTGTTTACCGTCCGACCCCAGGTGCATCTCCATCAGCTCAAGGAAAGCTCTGCCTGTACGAGGCCAGATCTGGCAGAGATACTCTCCACATGACAAGCCTCCTACTTCCTTCGGTGACCCGACCAGGACCAAAACCCTACTGAACGACTCCGCTTCGCTGTAGTAATAGTCTTCCTCGTGGTAATTCTGCTCTTCAAAGAATGCGAGTGGATCCCAGTCCGTCTCGTACAGAACCTCGCAGCGGGGAGGTTCCGACTCTCGCGATACTCGAAGGAATATGGGGTGGGATAGCACCTCCTTAGAAATCATGTCACGGGCGTCAATCTCTCCCGGGACGTAGAAGAGCATCTCGTGACGTAGTTTTGACAAGAGCCAGACGTATGCCGCAGATGAAGTGACAGCCGTCAGATATGCTTTCAGTTCCGGAGGAATCGCCTCTTCATCGTTCTCGTCCTCTTCTTATCGTAATCAACACCTTCGTTCTCGCCCTCGCCCTCGGTTGCCGAGTCGTTGCGAGCCTGGTCCTCAACATGATCAGGCGATATACTTGAAAGCCGACCTCCAACTTTCTCTCCGTACGACACCATCTTTTCAGTGCCAATAGACTTGCGGCTCCGCGCCTGGAACTCCATGTCGAGGCTTGCTCGGAAGCCAGATGAGATGGATCTTTATCAGCGCATGTTAGCAATGGACCCTGCGCCATTTCAAGTTGGATCATGCGGGAAATAAAGGTTAGTATCCAGAAAGGATCAAAAACTGACTGTCGGTTTCTGTCCACATGTCTAATGACATCCCGATATTTTCCATTCTCTTGCTCGATGCCAAGCTTTCGCGTGAATGCCTCAAGGTGACCCGGGAGTGCATCGTTGACCCTGTCAACGCCTTCCGCGTCATTTAGAATATCGAAAAGTGAGCCGACCAAAGCGGCAACAATTTTCACCTCAAATTCCTTTCCTATCGCATCGAGCGCAGATGTTGTGCTGTCGGAGGAAGTGGTTGAGTTGTCTTCAGCATCTCCATCATCACCCGCTGGTCCTCCCGTGCCATCGTTCAACTCATCGGGGCCATCAAAATGCCCTGGAGTCAACAATTCGAAAGTGTGAACTGATGAGCCCTGGTCAGTGTTCCCCCAGGGAAGACGAGAAATAATCTCGTCCATGCCTTGCTCGATGTCAGTCTTCTCTTCCAAAGCCTTGTTGATCAAGGTCTTGATGCCATGAGACACGAGCTTGTAGCCAGGACCACAATTTGAAGAGAATTTGCACATATTGATGTGATCTTCCTGGATGCTCCCGCTTCTGACGTGGAAGCTCGACAAGGTGGCTGACGACCGAGGCACGATCTGGAAGATCCTTTTAGCAATGTTCTGTATTTCAAAGCATATCCAAAAATCCAAACTCACGATTCCAAACCCCTTGAGAGGGAATCCTTCTGCGAAGCATACCATCCGAAGCTTTTCACTGATGGAGCTAAAACTGGAGGCCTGTTCTTCCAAAATCTGCGACTCCTCCTCGACGGCATCAAGAAGTCTATGGTTGACACTTTCAAAACTGATTTTGACGATGTTGGAGACCAACGTAGCCAGTGCTGCCGTGCTGCTTCCCTGATGGGGAGTGCCGAGAAATACCTACTCAGATGTCAGCATAATGGTCGGCCTTGGACGAGCAGGCATTCTTACCACCCCCTTGGTTGAGGACAATATGCGGCCTCGTTCAACGTCCTGATTGGTCTCACGATAGAAACGGAACCGGATCAATGCCTTATATCACGTCAGTACCTTCGACAAAAGCTTGGTGCATGTTCTGGATAGAGCCGACCTGCTTGATGACAATTCCGCCCAGGCTGTGGCCGACAAATATGACAGGACGGGTTTTCTAGTGGATTGGGATTTGTGTTAGTGTCACTTTTGATACTACCACGAACAATTGACCACATTACCTCGTTCTGCTCCCCACGAAGTCTCGCGAGGTCGGTGAGAAGGTTTTCCGCGTGGCCAAAAATGCTGGCTTGGCTGACCCCGGAGAACTTGACGACGCTGGAGTCATAGCCCCAGGTGATGATACCTGAACGCTTGACGTCCTGAGCCAGAAGTTCTTTGGGCCAAATGAAGCCGCGGTCCTCTAGAAGCTCGTCAGTTTTGCGTGGGTATTTGCCAACATGAACAAAAGCGATCCATGATTTGTTTCTGTGTACCTTTGCTGGACCATGTCTCGAGTAAATTGCCTCTCAGTCCATGCACGAAGACAATACTACCGGGTGTCAGTGTTTGCTTCAATTTCGCGGCTGACAAGTAGGTGAAATACTCAGCATCGATCTCCCTGGCATGAGCTGGAAAGTATAGGACCCGGTCCGCAGACATTATTTCCTCTTGAAGAATGTACGGGCTCACGATATCAAGTGCTTGTCAGTTAGGCTGTGATTGGGGTCTGTGTACAGCGCCCGCAGGAGAAGTGTCGTGCTGGAGCCCTTAGAAGTGCTGAGACCAAGGCTCCCCGCCTGTTAGGGTGCCTGTATCTTATAGAGGAGAGGAGGGTGGCACTTCGTGTTAGTCGCTGGAGACTTCACCAGGGTGGCTTGCTCAGCTCCCGTGAAGTCAATATGTCAAGGTACATGGAATGTAATAGTGGTTTTCACAGCCCAATGAAATGTTAAAACACATTTCGCAATGACGAAGATACTCACCAGTCATCTGAGGCCTCGTGTAGACTATCCGGAGGTGAAATCTGCAGCAATCATTTCTCTCGAGCGCAGACTGCTAAGGAAGTGAGGGAAGAAAGGACAAGCCGACAAGGGAGTCAGGCCACCAGGAGCGGTGACCCAGCTGGCCGACCTGCCCAAAGACCAAAGAAGTCGATCATTTCAGCTGCTGGGGGCGCAGCCAGTGAGTGGCTCGGATGCTATGTGCAAAATTATAGGTCACTACAAGATGCTGGTCGAAGTGACAGGTCATGGCTTGTCCTCCGTATCAACAGCTTGAGCACTGCATGTGCCACTTCCGAAACAAGATTTGTTAAAGGGGAAAACGTATTGCCCTGAAAAAACCAGCAGCTTTTCTCTTGGATTGGTTGCAGCTCTCTGCTGTTATACTGTGGCGGGCTGCAGCGCAGCCTTGATTAGATCCGTGTTAGCAAGGCTAAAGTTTTGACAAGAACAAAGAAATCACACCGCTAGAATTTGGTCGGCCCAATGAGTTGTTCAACTCCCGGCGGTGTCTGTCGCCAGCAAGGAGCCTTGTGGCTGAACGGTGGTGCACGGCGTGGTTGGCTGACAGCCGCAAGAGTGCAATGATTTTGTCAGCTGAGACTCAAAAGGATTGCTGGCCGGGTGCTCATGGACTAATGAATATTGAGGTAGGGGATCTCCGTGGAGTTTGAAGTTTTGTGTACACTTCTCAATAAACACGAGCCGCCAGTACCAAACCAAGCGTGACTTGCTTTTCTAGCCTACTGGAGGAAAGTCCAAGAAGATGTCAGCGGCTCCTGTTGCTTGTTCAGATCTATGAGAGAATTGCTTACGATTCGGGGACTTCGTGTGCAATGTCTTGCTCCGAAACCCCCTGGGTGGTAAAGAGATAATCACAACCGTCAATAGTCTACACGGTCAACAAATTGGATCAAACACATCACCACCGCTGTAAAGATCCCAAGATGTGCAAAATGGGGGCCTTCTCATTGTTAAAACGCATCGACACACTTACTGGTGCTGAACTTCCTCTCGACATACGCCTTCATCTTGACGCCTGTTTTGGACCCTTCAACTACGTCCTAGAATGATAACTCGAACAATTACTATTGTTGATCTATCAGTAATTGCACCTTCCTATCCCTCCTGGGATCAGCCCACCTGTCTATCAAATGCCTGTCACTATTTACAAGTAAGTTGACAATAGCTTGAAGGACTCCGTATCGGCATGAGACTGTCAGCATAGATGGAATATGGATAACAGTACACAAGCCCTTGGTAGCCTTTCAACAGGGAACTCCGACATGAACTGTCAGAGATTTACTATTGCCCATGAACTGATTAGTACAAATCGCAAGATGAACTCAATGCTTCGAGATTCAATAGTATTTTCGATCAATGCTACATCTCTATGCGAACGCCATATATCCATGCAAGACTCGCGACAGTGGTATCCCAATTCCCCCCGCCATTATAATGCATTAACACCCGTGTGCGACATGACACCAACGTAGTAGAAACAGATCGCCCGCTGATGCACTCATGAAATCAAACCAGTCCCAACCCACACAATAGAACCACTGGCCCTCTGGAGACACCCTGACATTAGATCAGGGCCAACAGCACCACCATAGCCACAGCAAGCGCCGCCGGCGAGCAGCGCCTCAGGCCCGCCGCCGACGTGGTCGAGCCGCCGGTGTTCCCCCCGGAGGCCGCCGGAATCTCTGTCGTTGCCGGCTCGGTTCCTCCTCCTGAAGATGATGATGATGAGCCCGTGCCGGTGGCGGGGGTGCTGGATTCTGTCGGGGAGGGTTCTGAGGCTGACCCCGTGCCCGGGACCATGGTGCGCGGGGTGGAGCATTTGCCTTCGAGGGTGGTGAGGTCCGCCGCGCTGGCGATGGCGGCGGGGGTGGAGCCGCAGTTTGTGTACTGCTGCATGTGGATGGCGTTTGTCTCGAGGTCGAAGACGGCTGTCATGTCAAAGTCAGTATCGGTTTTGTGGAGCGATTGAGGCTATAGAGGAAGATAGGCATACCGTAGGCAGACCGCATGAAAGTATCCCCGAGCAGGGTGAAGGATTCACTGGGCGTGATTCCCAGGACGCAGCTCTCCTGCCCGAAGGAGCCGCTTGACGAGCGGATGAACTCGTTGTACGGCACCTTGATCTCAAGACCATTAAAGTCAAAGTCGATCGTGCCCGCGAGGTCGGCCAGGTTGCAGTCCACGGGGTAGAAGCCGCTCTCGTCCAGGCCGGATGAGCCAAAGTCCGCGCCGAGCTGGTCGCAGATGGACTGCGGGAGGAGGGTGAGGGTCGACCCGGTGTCGAGGAAGACGTCCATGGAGCTGTTGGGGTACATCTTCCTGTTGCCGCTCGGCGGCGTGATCGACATATTGTTCATGGAAATCCAGTAACGCGGAACGCCGTCTGGGCTGTCGGCCGCCGGGACGATGGGAAGGGTGGCCAACCGGCCTGCGAACTTTGACGTGTCCACACCACCAAACACGATGACGCCCTCGCCCTCATCCTTGCTGCCCAGCGCGACGCTGTATGCCTTCACCTTGGTCTGGTTCTGAATGGCCAACTCATCGACAAAGTTGGGGTACCTCGTCGTGAGACCCAGGCCATATCCGATGCCCAAGATTCCGGAGAATTGGGACCTGCTCGACGTCGCCACTCCGAATTGCACGCCGCTCATGGCAGTTGCGGCGCCGGGAAGTGCTATGCTGTCCTTGAAATACGTAATGTTGGCGGACCCTATGCCGTAGTTCAACGTCTTGGTGTTTTGCAGATTGACGGCAGTGGAGGACTTTGTCGCGTCGTAGAAGCCCACGGCGTTGCAGAATTCCTGGTCCGACGCGTCCAAGGTCGAACACGTTGGGTTGACCCATAGCTCAAATGACCCCGTGTCCAGCTGCACGTACACCGGTTGGGCCGGTGACCCTATGTTGAGCTGTGCATAATAGGCGACATCGGAACGGTTGGATAGTTGGACCTCGACTGCTCGTTTTGAGAAGATGTTTTTGTTTGTGGAGTGAACAACCGGCAGGTGCACACATGATTCCTCCTCTGCACACTGAGCCCAGGCGCCGTAGAAGAAGCTACTTGCCAGAAGCAAAAGCTGTATTGAGAAGGAGGATGCCATGGACGGCACCGGATAGTAACAGAGACGCTACCTCGACAGCGACTGCATCGGTACAATGTAATCCGAGGCGCTGATGAATCCTAGGTTCGAGGAGAAAGCTAAACCGGCGGCTGACGACGTCAATGGAATGATTGAATCAAGTCAATGGATGATTAATTGAAGTTCCGGTCGAGTAAGATCTTCAGAATGGAAAATGGCCTTCGAATTGCCGGCAGACCAGAACGCGACCCCTTTCTGCCTGCGTGCGCTGCTCCTCCAATCCGGTCTCAGGGCGGGTGGCTGCCTCAATAAGGGTTCATGCGATCGTCTCGAGCCCCTGCAGGAAAAAAGAAAAGGAAAAAGATGCGGCCTCCAGGGTCAAGAACAAATGCCGTCGATAGGGACGTAATGAATACAGCCGCAAGTCAACGAGAGAATCAGATTGAGAATTCAGAATGGAATAACAAACCAGCTGTTCGGGCGAAAAGAGCGTTGAGGATGGGAACCGGACAGGGACAGGCCTGGAGTCGAGACGAAACAACGAGACGAAAGTCGAGACCTGAGCGGTCGCGGTGCAGGACGACTGAGGCGGCTCTGCGAAGCTCGACGTTAAGGCTTCACATGACTGTAGGGGGCTGAAGCGCGGCGATCACCGCCGATCCGGGCACCCAGAACTGGGTACTGCTATAACAGGGGATGGACTGGGGCGTGCCAATGCTCCTAACGTCTCACAATTGCACCCACCCCTAACTGCGCCGAGAGACTGGAAGCACCCGGCGCGCTGTAGAGGGACGGTCCCAGCACAGAGGAGAGCCGAACGCGATCCGCGAGCGAGTTAACGAGCGACCTGGCTGAACCCGCCACTCACACCTCAGCGAGCGGATGAACTCAATTGCTGCGAGGTGTGGCTGGCAGCTAAAATAGTATCATCCAGTGTTCGTCCATTTGCTCGCAAGTTCCAAATCGATTTCAAGAGTCATCTCTGGGCCCACACACACACACAACTCCCGACAGCCATCATCGTGTCTGCAACTGTAACATGCGACGGTATCTTGGGTTCCGATCTCCCAGACAGCAAAGTAAAGCAAAGACACGCAAGGCGCAACGCAGCCAACCTCGGCACCCAGCACGTCCTCGTTTTAAGTGACATCGCATGCAGCCAGCTGCCCATGATTATCACCATCGCATCGGCTGATCATGGACGAGGACGAGGCCCCCCATTCTGGCCTTCCTCTGCCCCGAAATCTCTTGTGCCTCAGAAAGACAGCAGCCAAGAGCCAAGCTACAAGGGGGCTGACGCACGTCTCTTCCTCAGCAGCTACTGCCGAGCGCTAGTCCACCCCCCTTCCCAACCCGCCAGCGCTGGTTCTTTTTCGGGCGACAACAGACTCTCGGTCCCTGCCGACTTTGGGCTGTTTCAGAATCGGCAGGGGGGTCGGGGTCGCCTCCAAGAAAAGCCCAAGAAGAGAGGAGAGCCCGGGATGGCACACTCTTCCACATCCGAGCCGCCCGTCGGCCAACCGCCGATAAATAGTCCAGACGCCGTGGCGGGAGCAAGCGGCTGTCAAGGAGGACCGGATGAGAAATAGCACAGCTTTAACACGACTAGTAAGGAGAATGGGAAGTGTGCTGACGCCTTGAATGTCCAAACACAGATCCCCTCTCGGGACGCTGCTTTTCCGGCTGAGGGTTCGGGTCACCTGTGCAGGCTGCACGAGTCAGGGGTGGTAAACGGCGTCGATGTGACATGAGCAACCACAATCACTCACTACACTGTACTACTACCCTTCATATATTGCCTTTTGAGGCTCAACAAGAGCTTGGTCAAACTTCTTGGGATGTCTCGCAGTTTCAGCCGCCTTCCATCATATATGCATTATCACACAATCTATCTGCCTTCCTTCCCACAATATTACATTTTGCCGTCGGCCATCGATTACAAGCGCATGTTGATATGGTGCACATGTGATATGGAGATCCTGGCACACATGCATATTACTGGAACAACACCGCCATGCTTCAAAAGGCCGAGAGGGAAACAACATCACAAATGGCGGCGCCGAGCCCATCTCCTTTGAATTCCTTGCCCGTCGGATGATGTACTCTGTCCAACGAGTTAACAAGCTCGGACCATTGCGGAAACAGGAAACTCCGAGCTAATACCATTAATTGGATAGAAATCACACAGCTGAGGCCTGTACATGAGAGTCAAAGCAATGGTAATAACCGCATAGACCCAAAACCAGGGAGACATCACCTCCTGGTCGTGTTCAGGACTCCACTTGAATAAAGTCATGGAGAATACGGTCTGTTATATGTGCATTAGTCAAACCGTGTTTCTCAAACCGTGTTGCTCGAATTCACCGATCAAGGCTGAGGTCTGAGACTTACTGCAACGAATGTGGCTGGGAGGAACACCATCGTAACCATAGATATTGACCGCATTCGTTTGGAGCCCGCTTGAGTGGCCTCGGCAATCGCGTTCAAGTTGTTGGTACGAGAGATGATAAGGTTGGTCTGCGTATCATTTTGTCCAATAGTGTTCCATTTCTACAAATCTTCCATGGTCAGCTGTGAAACTCAGCTCCTCTTATTGAAACTATGAAAGGGAAGTTGATGAATAAAGGCAGCCACGAACAAGTTGCGCCACCAGCACCATGCCGTCTATTATGTCAGCACATTGTCTAATCTTCTCATCATATTCGCACTTCAGCTCCACAAGTCGTTCTTTGATCCGTTTCCCAGCATCCATAAGTTGGCGCGCGTCAAGATCCTCGGGGTCTTCAGTTGCTCGTCGAGTTTGACCTGTACCAAGAGTCTCGCAGTGTAAGATGAGATTATCGAGCTGTTGCTTCCAAGTCTCCAGGCCCCTTTTCAGATCGCTCACTTGAAGCCACAATTTCATGAGATCTTCGGATTCTCCACCAGGCCTGGATGTAATATCGGCTGAGGCTGTACTGCTGCTATATGCGAGCCTCGAGGAGTGGCTGGCAAGGTTCTGGGGCTTGGAAATGTTTACTGCTTTTTTAACAAACTTCTTCACCACAGGGTCGAGAAGGTGGAAGTGCGGTTGCGTTCAATGTCACAGAACAGTGCTGGGATTGTCAGGAGATGGTACACGACGTGGTTACACCCCTTCAGGCGGTCACTTATCCCGTTCCGAATATTTTCTTTACAGCCGTACAGAACTGCTTTGGTCGGCATGTCAATATGTCACCAACGGAGCCATATCGTCGTTCCATTTAGCAGACGAGCGGCAGTTATAAACTATAGGAAAGAAGGATTGTCATACGGAAGGAAATACGCGCCTAGGTGGAGCACATTTAGGCACCTAGCGGGCCCTATGGGCCCGCCAAGGGAATAGCAGCCTTAGGCATCTAAACTTAATGGATTATATATAGCATAAGCCTAATATTTATATTTAGGGAGGATCCTTAAACCTTAAAGATCCTTTAAACCCCTTTAGAGATTATCGTTAAAATACTATAAGCCCTATATATATACTAGCCCTTATAATAAATAATTTCTAAGCCCTATATCACTTAATAATAATCACCTAATCTACCTTTAGAGAAACTTTATTCCATTATAAAACCCTTTAGTTAGATTATTAATTGCATTATTAATATAGCTTCTTAATAAAAACCCTTATAACCCCTTTAATATTTTAAAACCTTCCTATAAGTATAAACCTAAGATAACTTATTATTCTTTAATAATAAAGAGGATAGCTTAAAAGGAATATCTAAGGTATAGCCTTAGGCTCCTTATTAAGAATTAGCTACCCTTATTTCTACTAAACTTATATTAATTAAGAGGAAGACCTTATATTAATCTTAAGAGGGAAATAGCTTTATTTTAAGTTAAACCCTGATTAAATCATGTCAGCTGATATCTATGTAAATACTTAACCCTCCTATCCTTATTATTTCATCCATTAAATCTATAAGGGATAATAAGGCTGTAATAACTTCTCTCTCCTTAAAGCTAAAAGGCATCCTAATCCTTTGGAATTTATAAGATTTTAATATTATAATAAGGGACGCCCTTAATTTTACTATTAATTAGGTAAGGATTTTAAACCTCCCTAAATAGATGATTGAGATTTATTATGGTATTTATACCTTTTATAAAGCTATTTATACTCTCTCTTATAATATAAGGCAGACCTAACTTATAAGCTATTCTGCCTTAGATATACTTAAGGAATAATATATTTATATAAGGGAAAATTATAGCATTATAATCTTTATATATTAGATTAATATTAAGGCCAATTAATAATAAATCTAGTGCTTTTAAATTAAAGTTTATTAAATAAATATTAACTTTATGGAAAAAATATAAAATATTATTATTACCCTTATTAATAATGCCTTTTAATATAAAGAAGTTATAACTTATATTAAGGAAGCTATTTATTAATAAGATATTATTATATATACCTTATAATATTTAATAGCTTAAATAAAGGTATTTAAATAGGATATTAATTCTTAGGTTATTAAGATTAAGATTTATATTAATAACCTCTTAGCTTATTATTATATTAATTTAGAAGATCTTAATAAGGTAGGTTATTAATAAATAGAAGATATATATACCTTCCTTTAAGATGCTATTAATAAGTATTAAAATTAAGAGATTATTTATTAAAGGCTTAATATTAACTTAGTTATTAATTATCTTAGTTAATAGGTAGCCTTTTAAGTCCTTATAAGGCCTTTAGTTGCCCTTATTTTAATAATTCCCTTTTTAAAATATTTATTATTTAAGGTATAATTTAAAAGGCCCTTATTCTTTAATGCCTTTATCTTAATAATTTAAGCTAATTAGGTAATTAATATAGCCTATATATAATTTTATATAGCTTATATTAGGTCTCTTAGGTTAGGGAATATATTACTTATTTAATATTATTTATTAAGAGATCTAGATAGTTTAGATTTTAATGAATTAATATTACCTTATAGATTACCCTAAGGGTTATTATGTTATCCCTTTTATTATTATAATAACTTAGATAGTAAAGATGATGATTAGGATAGAAGATATAATAACCTAATCCTTTAGATTATATATTGCTTAGTATATTTAGTAATTACTATTAATTTAATCTATCTTAATTAATTCTTTATTTATAATAGAAAGGATTTATCTAAGTTTAAATCTTAATTTATAGTTATAATCTCTTATATAGAAACCTATGTTAATAGTTTTTTTTATAGCTTTT
The DNA here is from genome assembly GCA_039880775.1 of Diaporthe vaccinii. Classification (NCBI taxonomy): domain Eukaryota; kingdom Fungi; phylum Ascomycota; class Sordariomycetes; order Diaporthales; family Diaporthaceae; genus Diaporthe; species Diaporthe vaccinii. The sequence continues at coordinate 2,608,599 of JBCEDN010000004.1, forward strand.
ATAAAATCAATTGGGTAGGATCCCTTTTAATAAATAAGGTAAGGATATGGCATTAATTATATATTATAATTATTAAAAATATAGATAATAAGAACTATTAGTTTACTTATTTTATTATCTTTTAAGAATATTTTATAAATATCTTAGTTAGATATACCTTAGCTTATAAAATATATACTCTTAAATATAATAAAGATATTGCTTAATACTTTATTAAGCTGATAGCTTTAAATAAGGATATATAATAATTAAGTATTATCTTTTAAACTTATATTTATTAAGCTTTCCTTAATAATATTATTAAAATAATTTATTTATGATAAGGTGGAATCCTTAAAATAAATAAGGATTTTCTATTAATAATATAGGAATTTAATTTGATTTATAAGAATATACTTTTAAACCTTAAGTTATTAGGAAAAGGTAGGCTTGATTTAATTTAAGGGTACTTAAAATTAGGCTAACCTGATTATCATAATTACCTTAGTTTTAATCTATCCTTAAAAACCCCTTAAGGAATGTTATTTAGCTTTATTAATTAAATCCTTTAAGGTAAGAAGAAGTAAAACTTAAATAAGGAAGTATTTAAAGATATTAATTAAAAGGATATAAATTAATATAAAAAGGATTATTATATATATTAATAATATAAATGTGATAACTATTAAATATTAAGTTATTTTATAAAGAAGGATATTAATAGGAAGTTTCTTTTCTAGCTATTAAAATGAATAGTTAATATTATTATAATTATAGCAACTTAGCCTAAGTATTGTTTAGATGATAATAATGATAACTCTAGGGAATTTAAAAAGGCTAAGGTTTATATTATAATTATTATTAATATCTTTAAGAAATCCTTTTTTAAGGAAATTATAAATATTAATAATAATATATAAAGATATAAGGATGCTTTGAGATTAGTTTATAATATTTAGAATGATTAATAATTTATTAATAAGGAATACCCTATTATTATAATATATCTTCGCTTACTTAATTATATAAAGCATCTTATTTAAGTTTTATTAGATATTAATTTTTTAATATTATTCCTTTCTATCCCTTTGGTTTAGCGTTTAAACCTTGCTTAGATAAAGAAGAAAATCCTTAAGATCTTCTTAATATATAATATAAAAGTAGCTGATAATAATATTATAAACTATTTTTATTCTTTTAATATTATACTTTATTATTAATATTACTTTATTTATATCTTATATAAACTTAATCTTATAAATGATGAATTTAATATAATCCTTTTCTTATAATAAATGAAGATTTATTACCCTATAGGTTTTTTAAGTAATTTAAATAAGATCTATTTCTCCTTTATAATTTATAAAGGGTATATGCTTAAAAATAACCTTTTATTACCTTTATAGATTATAACCCTTTCTATAATAGAAGCGCTTAACTTTATTCCCTAGCAATTTAAGGAATATTTAATTATTATATTAAAGGAAGCTATCTTTTACCTTCTTAATTATTAACCTTAAGATTATTATATTAATCTTAAGGAGAGATATGAATTATTATAAGGGCCTTTATATATTATAAATATTTTAAAATTAAATACCTTTAAGGCTTAATTTAAAAAGAACTTAAAAACTAACTATATCTACCCTTTTAAGTTTTTAAATAGCTCACTTATCCTCTTTATATTTAAGAAGGACCTAAATAATTTATTAAAACTTATAATTAATTATTATAACTTTAATAATAAGATAATATTAATCCATTACTTTATTTTACTTATTATAAAACTATAAGATTGCTTATAAATAACCCGTTATATAATTAAGTTAAATTTAAAAATTAGGTTTAACTTTATTTAAATAGCCTTTAAATATAAAGCAAAAACCGCCTTTTGATATAAATATAGCTTATATAAATATATAATTATATTAATAGGCCTTATTAATACCCTTATAACCTTTTAAATTATAATGAATTATATCTTTATAAACCTTATTAATAAAGGAATCCTGGTATACCTTAATAATATCCTTATTTATATTAAAATATAGGAAAGGTATAATGAATTAATTAAAAAGGTACTTTAATATCTTATAAAATATAACCTTATAATTATTTTAAAGAAATATAAGTGGAATGTTTAAAAGGTTAAGTTTTTAGGGAATATTATTATTTAAAAAGGAATTATCTTAGCTTAAGATTAAATTAATTATATCCTTAATTAACCCCTATCTTTTTACCTTAAATATATTTAATAATTTATAGGATTTATTAACTTTTATTATTAGTTTATTAATAGATTTTCTTAAATTATAAAGCCTTTTATAAAGGCTTAATTACTAAAGTAATAGATATTTATAAAGCTTATAAAGGAAGTAATTTAAGCCTTAAAATTAACTTTTATTTCTTTATTAATATTATAATATTATAATCTAAATATCTTAATAGAAATAAAATCTAATGCCTTAGATTATACCCTAGATAAGGTTATATCTTAATATAAATTTAATAAAAAGCTATACCCTATTACCTTTTATTCTTAAAAGCTAACCTTAATAAAGATAAATTATAAGATTTATAATAAGGAATTCTTAATAATTATAAATTATTTTATAAAATAGAAATATTATCTTAAGGGAGTAAAGTATTATATCTAGATATTCTTTAATTATTAAAACTTAGCTTACTTTATAATTATTAAGGTATTTAATTAAAGATAAGTAAGGTAGGCTTAAATATTTATAGGATATTGGTTTATTATTTATTATTATCCTAAGAAGTAAAATAAGAAGGTTAATATCCTTTTTAAATTATTAAAAGCTTATTTAAAAAAAGGGGGGAATAAAGATTAGCTGATTATAATAATCTTATAAGAAAAATACTTTATAAACCCCTTAAAGGTAGTTATTATTAAGGAAGGTATATCCCTCCTTTTAATGCTTATTAGATTTAATAATATCTTTATAATAAAATAAGTTAATTCTTTTATAGATAAGGTTAAGGATATAGTAAAATTAAACTTTATATACCTTAAAGTTAAGGTATTTATTAATATATAAAAGGATCTTACCCTTAAGGAAGGCTTGCTATATTAAAAGGGTTGCTTATAAATCCTTAATAGCTTAAAAAAGGATATCTTGGAATTAAAGTATAATATTATAATTATTAGATATATAGGTATAGATAAAATGATGGAGCTTATAATATATAACTTTTAATGGCTTAATCTTAAATACTTAATTAAAGAATATATTTAAAGCTGCTTAAAATATTAATATAATAAGAACCTATATTATATATCCTTTAATTACTTTTAGCTTATAGAATTATATTATAAACCTTAATAATTAATTGTTATAAACTTTATTATGGATCTTCTTCTTTTTAATAGGTATGATTTAATTTAGGTTATTATAGATATATTCTTTAAAATAGCTTATTTTATCCCTTTAAAGATTAAAAAGAAGAAAATAAATAACTTAATTTATATCTTTATTAAGGAATATTGATGAATTTATAGGGTTTTATTAAATATTATCTTAAATAGGGATTTATACTTTATAATTAAGTTATAATTTAACTTTTTAAGGCTTATTAATATTAAAAGCTATATAAATATAATATTTTATCCTTAGATAGATAGATAGATAGAAAGGTTAAATTAAATCCTTAAGGCTTATCTTTAATCCTTTATTAATTATAAGATATTTAATTAAAGGAAGTTATTATTTATAATAGAATTTATATATAATAATTCCTTATTAATAAGTATTAATATAACCCTTTTTTATATTAATTATAAATATTATTTAATAGGAAATAACCCTTTTACTTAAAAAAAGGATTCCTATTTATTATATCTAGTAAATAAGCTATATATTTATTGGATAACTATTATTTATATTAAAGCTATTAATTATCTTAAATATATTTATTTTTATATAAAGTAATATATAGATAATTAAAGGATGAATATTCCCCTTTTTATTAAAGGATAATTTATTATATTTAATACCTATTATATTTATATTTATTAACTTATTTAAAAGCTTAATTATAAGATATTAAGACCCTTTTAAATTATTAAGATTATCTTCTTTATAATTATCAAGTTAGCCCTTCCTAAGGGTTAAAGGATTTATAATACCTTTTATGCTTCCTTTATAAAATCTTATTATATTAATATTTAGAAACGTCTTAACCTTAATTAAGTTTTATAAAAAATACTTCTTATTAAAGGTAAATATTTAATAAAAGAAATTAAGGATTTTATAAAAATAGATAATAAAATAAGGTATTTTATTAAATAAGAAGGTTGGCTAGCTAAAAAAGACTAGATTTAGAAACTTTATAAATATTTTAATAATAAAGGTGCTTAATAACTTATTACCCTTTTTTATTAATAATACCTAGATAAACCTTATGATTTATAAGTAATAAGGCTTAAGGCTAAGCCTTAAAAAGAAGGGAGATAATATTATATAAAAGGAAATATATACCTAGGTGGAATATATTTAGGTATTTAATAGGCCTTATAAGCCTATTAAGGGAATAATAGCCTTAAGCATTTAAACTTAATAGATTATATATAATATAAACCTAGTATTTATATCTAAAGAGGATCCTTAAACCTTAAGGATTCTTTAAACCCCCTTAGAGATTATCATTGAAATACTATAAGCCCTATATATATACTAGCCCTTATAACAAGGATCACTACCAAGATTTAACTAGGCGAACCAAGGACAATCTTAGGGCCACAGCCCTACCGCAAGATAAATTTGCGCCTTGCACTTGTCGGTTACAGTTATGATCTTTTTCTACTATGAGTTCGTTCCTGGTCTCTGATGGATATGAGTGGAAGTCCGAAGACTAGGCAACTAACTGCGAGCGGGTGTTCTAGAGATTAATCTTAGATGATAGACAGTCTATATAGCAATTTTAGAGGCAGAAAACGTGCTCAGTATGCCTTAGTTGCCCTCATTTAATTTGCCTCTCGCCGCCAGAAGTGGTTCTTGCTAGCTTCGTCTATGCGGCTGTCACACCGCTATCACTAATTATTTTCTTAGCCACAAGCTATAATTGTGTTTAAAGCCTACTGTTATCGACATTGTATCTTTTTTTTTAACGCTGGGTATTCAAGCGTTTATCACTGCATAAAGAGACTAGATGCATACTGCTTAAGAAGCATATGTGTACAGAACAGAAACGAGACTACTCAATTTGCCTCTCGATTTCTACTGAATTGTTGTAGGTGTAGAGTGCCCTGACACCGCCCACCCCGGGGATACCACTCAAAATCACTTTTCTATTTGTGAGTTTTGCCGGATAGTTGAGCCACCCGCGGGTAGAAAGATTATTGTAGATGTTATGTATGGATTTCAGCAAATAGGTAACACCACTCGCAATGAAGCCAAGGAGAGAGCCAGAGACGCTTCAAGCCTCGGTAATTCCCATTTTGCTATTCCTCGGTGCCGCAAGAGTTGTCATACCAAAGGCATGATGACGAATCATGGTATTGCTTCGGCCGCGTCTAGTCGCCATGTTTGATTCATCCCACTAGTGATGGCTGGCGATAACCCTGTCAGAAGTGCTCAGATGTACCTGGGACGTAACATGTGTGTCAATGAAGAGAGCGATGACTACGGGTGGAAATAATTTCGATGGAACTGTACACAGACAGGCGGAAGCGCTTTCTGTTCTCGCATGAAGCTACAGCTTCGACAGAGATGCGCCTGGATCCGACTGTCCGTAGACGATGGCAAAGTTCCTGGCCAATCTGTCCTCACTATTGCCTTGCGGTCCGTCAAAGCCCGTCGTGCCAGTTCCGGAGAACAGCATCCAACGGGAGAGTATATCCGACGCCGCTTGGCTGCCGTCGCTCTGGGCATCCGCGTAGAGCAGAACTTCAACGAGATCCTCAGCTACGGCCCACATGATGCTCCGTGCGTCCCCGACGAGATCAGCCTGTGACTCTCGGGCAAGTGTCTCCTTGAGCGCCTCCCACCGGCGCCCAGGCGAGACTTTCTCCTTCTTGCCGAGAAGCACATCTAGAGCATTTATTGACTCCTGCCCTCCCTTGGGATGCTTGAGGGCCCTTAGGAAGTCCGTGGCGAGAACGTCGGTAGTGCCTTCCCAGATCGACAGCACGCAGCAGTCGCGGTACAGCCTCGCGATGTTCAGACGCTGGGCCTCCTCGTTCTCTAGGTATCCAACCCCACCTAGCGCCTCCATGCATTCGTACAAGAGGTGGATCGCATTCTTGCAGACGTAGCCCTTGCAGAGCGGTGTCAAGACACGCAGGAGCGGCGCTATGTGTTCCTGTCCGGGCGTGATGGCGGCCAGCGGTGGGGATAGCCCTGACATTCCTGCCGGGGAATGTTCACCCAGACCTAGAATGTACGATGTGAAGAAGGTGAGCAGCATCAGGCCGTGGTACTTTCCCGTCATGTCCGCCAGCGTCTGCATGTGCAGTGGACTTTGTGTCAGCAGGACCCGTCGGCCCCGCCCGGCGCCGACCTGCCTGACTTTGGCATACGCCCTAGCGATACCGAGGGCGCGGCCGGCGTATCCCACGGCAGCCACGGACGAGTGGATACGCGTGAGGTGAGAACCGTGCTAATCTCCTTGACTCCCTGCCCTTCCCGGCCCAGCAGCCAGCCCCGCATATCCTCCAGCTCGAGCTCCGCCGTGGGCAGGGACTTGGTCCCAAACTTGTTCTTGAGACGCTGGATCCGCACCCCGTTGAGCTCCGTACCGGCGGCTCCCATAGGCCGGCCGGCCAGCGTGATCGCCGAGGCGTCGTGCCGCCTCATGGGGGCGAAGAAGGCGCTGACTCCGTTTTGTGTGCGTGCCAGCAGGATTGTCATGTTCGAGTCAGTTGCGCTCGAGAACCACTTGAACCCGGACATGCACCAAGGCCCCAAGGGGATACCCTCGTGGGCGTCGGCCAGGCCTGGCTCTGCTGAGGGCTTGTGCTGGGCCACGGTCTCTGTGAGGGAGACGTCACTCCCGCCGGTCCGCTCAGTCATCCACTGGCCGCTTGTCCATGCCTTAGCCGGATCTCTAGAGAGCAGCCGCTCCAGCGCGTTACCGAGCACGCGGCGCTGCTCCGGCTCGAGGTCGCGGCCAGCCAGCTGGAGCTGCAGCAGCCGCGCCGCGCCGTCCTGCATCGCAGAAGGGCAGGGGACGTTGGCGGCGGAGCCCTCCCAGAGGTGCAGCCTCAGGAACTGCACGACGCGGGCCGATGCCCCAAGTGACGGGTCATATCCGGTGGCGACGATCCCTCTCTCAATACCAAAGGCCTGCAGGGTGCGCCACCCCTCGCCGACGACGAGCTTGGACGTTAATTTGCCGAAGATGTCCCGGCCGTGGCCCGCCAGGTAGGGAGGGTTCTTCTCGGCATCGGTGACCCAGGCAAACACCCTGTCGGACAGGACGTCCTCGCCCAGCTGCGCGACTTCGCCCCGGACTTGGCTGGCCACATGACGTGGGAGGAAGACTGCGCATCACTTCAGTATTGACTCTAGCAAGGTGGGATGGGCTGGGTGGTGGTGGTGTCTGTGTGGCCTCCGCCTCAAGGATCTCTGGAAACTGGTGTCATCGTAGAATTGGTTCGACAGCGACGGCCGCTCCTGGAAGAAGCCGGCGGTGGAACCGGACGGCTTCATGGTCGTTTGGCGCGCGACTGCCTGTCCTGGGAACGGAAGCTACGGAGCTGATCAATATAAGGTAAGATCCTGCAGGCCCAGTGATGGATACGAGAGACAGCTGAGATGGAGTGGTTTGGTGGTATTAATGAGTCGCGTCTTGGCTGTGTAGGGGAGGGGTTGGACCAGCTGTGGGGACCCGAGGTTGACAGGCCAGTACTGCAGTGCTATTGCAGTACAAAGACCAGGGGAAATCCGGGCAAACGCACGAATCACGGCAACTTGGCAGGGGGGCATCTTCACCTCAGCGGCCGCCCTCGTACGCTTGTATGCAACTACAACACAAGTTTCGCAGAAAAGGACCTCTGTATGCTCCATCTATCTGGTACCCCTATGCTCTTGGCATGTGAGCTGGGCAGGGCAAGCATGATGATAGCTAGCCGAATTCGAGTTGACACCGCTGGTCGAGGACAACTTCCGCACTTTGACTTTCCATATCTGGCTTTGTGCCAAGACACAACGACAGGAACAAGAAGGTTTATTTCAAAGGCAATCTGTATAACACAGGGGCAAACGGGATACCGGATCACGCAGAAAACCCGATCGATCCACTTAATGTTTATCAAGCTTAAATAAACATCAGTCATCCGCGTATAAGTACGTATTGCTGTGTGGTACTAAGTAGTATTTAAGTTCCCAGCCCGAATACATACTTCTTAGCGAGGAGGAATCCTCATCCGCTCTTTGTGCTGTGTTGCTTCAGTCTATCGACGTGACTAGTACATCGATATTGACCATGTCGCTCTTTCGTCAGTCCAAGTCCCAGCCTCGCTGGACAGGCATCACGTTCTCTGCTCTGCTTGCCGCGAGCTCTATCACCAATGCCTTCGTTATCCCCCGCCAGATCCAGCCATCCCAGCTGCTGAAGAGTTATGACTATGTCGTCGTGGGAGGTGGTACCGCAGGCCTGACTGTGGCAGATCGTCTCACTGAGGACCCTGATGTCAACGTCCTGGTCCTTGAGGCCGGTGTATGGGGTGACATGGATTACAACCTCAAGGTCAACTTCGCGACCAGAGTCGGGAATGCCTCAGCCACTTACTGGCCTGGCCTTCAGTCCGTGCCCCAACCTGGCCTGAATGGCAAGCCTGGCACCGTCCTCGTTGCGAGACAAGTCGGAGGCGGCTCGTCCGTGAACGCGATGGTAAACATGCGTGGCTCTGCCGAGGATTACGACCGATGGCAAACATTGTTCGGGTCTGAGGCCCAGGAAGGCACCGCTGACTGGAGCTGGGACGGCATCCTGCCGTACTTCAAGAAGGTGAGAACCGCTTTGGTCTGATAAGTGAGTACGCTGTGCTGACTTTCTTTCTCTCACAATAGGGTCTGCACTTCACCGAGCCACCGCCAGAGCTCACTGAGAACTTTGACACTGTCAAGTATGATCCCTCTTACTGGGGTGACTCCTCGGAGATCTACGCAGGCTGGCCCAGGTTCTACTACCCAAGCGTGGCCCCCCTGATGGAAGCATTCAAGGAGCTTGACGGCATCGAGTTCCCACCAGACAGCGGTGCTGGAAAGGCTGGCGTGTTCTGGTTCCCTACTCTCCAGGACCCCCGAACTGTCACTCGTTCCTACGCCGGTACAGGTCACTATCTGAACGTTAACGCCACCCGATCAAACTACCATCTCTTGATCAACACCATGGCCAGCAGACTCATTGTGGATGACGACCTGTCTGCCACCGGAGTCGAGTTCAAGTCGGGTAACAGCACCCTTGTCACCGTCCAGGCAGACAAGGAAGTCATCGTCTCTGCTGGTACAGTCCATACTCCCCAGCTGTTGCAGCTGAGCGGTATCGGGCCCAAGAGCATCCTCGAGGAGGGTGGTATTGACGTGCTTGTGGATCTCCCCGGTGTTGGTCAAAACTTCCAGGACCACAGCAGTCTGTCTACCATGAACATCACACGTAAGTGCTCCGCGAGGCTCGGACGGATGTGACTCTTCTGGTGAATACGAGTGATCTGACCCATTCATAGTCTCCAAGATCACCGATATCCACCCCAACCCCAGCGACCTTGTGGATGGCAACGAGTTCAAGGACTGGGCCGAGGAGGTCTGGGCCGCCAACAAGACTGGCCCCTACACCATCGCCCTCAGCAACCTGGCCGGCTGGCTCCCTTTCACCGCCGTGTCTGACAAGGCCGAGGAGCTCGCCACCAAGCTGGAGCAACAAGACTTCGCCAGCCTCCTGCCCGCCGATGCCGACACCACCGTGGTCGCCGGCTACGAGGCGCAGATGAAGCTCCTGGCCGCGCAGATGCGCTCCAAGGACACGGCCTTCACTCGCGTCATGCTCCAGCCTGCCCAGGGTGCCCAAGGCCCCGTGGCCTTGCAGTCCTTCAGCCGCGGCAGCATCAACATCAACACGACGGACCCCTGGAACACAGAGCCCGTCATCGACTACCGCGTCCTGTCCAACCCCGTCGAGGCCGACTTCTTCGTCGAGGGCATCAAGTTCGTCCGCCGCTACAACTTCGAGACCTCCCTCGCCGACAAGTTCGCCCCCGTCGAGTACAGCCCAGGCGCCAACGTCACCTCGGACGCGGACCTCAAGGCCTACGTCGCCAACACCCTGTCGCCGACTGACTACCACCCCGTGGGCACGTCCGCGATGATGCCGCTGGAGCTGGGTGGTGTCGTCGACCAGACCCTGCGCGTGTACGGTGTCAAGAACCTGCGGGTTGTCGACGCCAGTGTCATGCCCATGGTTCCCAGTGCCAACACTTGCCAGCCTACCTACGCCCTGGCCGAGAAGGTGAGTCCTTACCATCCCCTGCCCTTTGTCTTGATTAGTATCTATCCGCTTGGAAAGATTTCCTGTGTATTAGCGTGTACTAACAGCATTGCGACCTATAGGCTGCGGAGATCATCAAGCAAGGCATCTAAGACGCTTCAATATTGCTCTAGGACCAGAAGTGTTCTTTTTAACTGTATGAATTTCATTCTGACACATATATATATCACGACAGTACATACAAAGGAGTTATGGAAACGAGTCAATTGAGCATCGAATTGAAGTTTTGATCTACTACCCGGGCAGCCAGATCTCCTTTTGTTGCACGTGAAATACCACACCTTGAGTCATTTCGATTGTTGATTCAGCCGAAATCTGTGAGACTTAACTTACCACTAATAACTCAAGCTGTGCGCTACAGAGTAGCCTTCTCGTCACTATAATCCAGGGTGCCGCCACTGCCAGTCCAATTAAGCGGTGGAATAGCCGCATTGTCATGCGTCTCGGGGCTAACACGAACAACTGAAAAATGCCCTGTGGATCTATCGATGCTCACCTGTGCCAAGTGCCACGGGCCAGCCACTCCAAACGAGCAGAGGGCATCTTGCTCAGAAGCGTGGTACAAGGGCGCACACGCGTCTTCTGGCTCGGGGTCACACCCGACGGGCAGTGTTTCTGGGGTTCCGGCGGGCGCGTACTGGAGGACATCTATCAACGGCTTCAGGTCGGGGAGGTGGTCCACAGGCTTCCTAGCGATATCGACGAGAACCTTGTGCACAACAGCATCCAGGTACTGCCACAACACGTCTCTCTCCTCGACTACCGGGCCGGCGTACAGCCATTTCTTCAGGTCCAGGGACAGATGGTCGACGTCGTCCGTGTAACTGCTCATGCGGTCCGTCAGGGCGCCGCGCTCCGCCGCGCCAAAGTCGGCGATGTAGAAGTCGGGTCGCCCGCCCAGCGCGCGGTTGTGGTGGATGAGGATGTTGCCGTCGTGGAGGTCCGCGTGGAGCACACCGCACGTGCTGGTGAAGTAGAGCGCGTAGACGACCTGCTTCAGCACCCTCAGGATCAGGGAGCTTGGCATCCCCTTACCGCTCTCTTCGTGAGCATCGTACAGTTGGCAGACGTCGCCGCCGTTGTAGTATCTCATGTACGCTACCCGCGACCACGTCCCCTTACCCGCGCCTTGGGATGCGGGCACGTCATTAGCTGAGAACAAATGTGCTATGTGGGGCTGGATTCCTAGCTTGGCTGCTTGCTCTTGGAGGTAAAGGAGAACTTTCTCCCTATCCTCCTTTTTCTTTTCGTTTTTGTCAAGATGCCTGCGACTTACCTTCCTCACACGCAATTCACCAGTCTGCAAGTGCAGAAGATAAGATCACACGATACGGCAAGGAAATGATCAAGTCTCCCTTGATCCAATGTCACTTGCCTATTCTGGTCCACAGGTTGGCATGTTGGTTGCTAGCACAATGCACAGGAGCTTTTATGCACCGATTTAAGCAGCAATCTTTGTCTTGGTATGGGCTGTTGGTGACTCTGTTGGTGTCATTGGCCACAGGGGGGACGCTAGCCATAAATTACCTAACGCTCTCAGTACAACGGTCTACTATTCCAAATCCTCGCAAGAAGGCAAAACTAATCTCGTGATCATTGTCAGAGATTCTGGCGTGGTCAGCACCCAAGCTTGACTTCCGGGAATGCTGGGCCAGCGGAGTACCTAGGTACTGAAGAAGCCGGCCGATGATGATTACAGTAGGTAACTGGACACTGTCCCTATGTAAGGAACGAATGCGGCTCTACTATGGTAGGATGGGTGTTAGAGGGCGCCCCGCCACAGGTGCCTGACCAGGCTGCCCTTTAACCTGTACGGAACCGCAGTACTCCTGGTGGCACTAATGAACTTAGATGTTAGACCACAGCCAATGGAAACCGGAAGACCTGGCTGATTATTTCCTGGTTCCGGGGTTACAGGAAGCATCTAAAGCAAGTATTTTGTGCAAACGCAGGCAGACACGCATTCAAACTCTTCTCATCCAACGTTGTCGTCACCATCATCACCAACGCACGCAATGCCCAAGAGGACGTCCATGCTTTGGCTCATCCCCTCTGTATTTTTTGCTTACTTCGAATTTCTCGCCATTGGTACCTTCACATCGCGTCCAGCCAAGAACGCTTCTCAGGCCATGACCACTGCGAGGCTGCCTGAGCCGGAAGCCAAGATGCGAGAGCAGCAGGGTTCATTCTACATCCCCGGCGACAACAGGCAATGGAGGGTGTCATTTGGTGACGGACCCGGGGCATCTGTGCGTGTATGGCCATCAAAAGGTGGCCTTTACGCTCTATACTCCTGCCTCACCGTCGAGTTGGACTTTCTCGGGTTGGGTCGTTTCAAAGAAGCAGACCGGCCACAAAACTTCACCTCTGCTGAAGCAGATGAAGAGGCACACTGCAAGCGGATGCGCCAGCTGGGTGCAAGGTGGTGGCCTAGCGCTGATGACGAGGCAATGTGGTAGTTCAAAAACCCGGAGGAGTCTTGGGAACTGACCAAGCCGGTAACCTATTTTGGCTGGCCGGCCCCAGGCGGTGTTTGGGTCTTAAACACAACTATCATCGGCGCCAATCAGATTGGTGCCGGAAGGATCCACATTGCCATCACTATGGACGAGCGGTGCAAAATCATAGAGGATCTTGGTGTTGTATACTATGCGAGACCTGAAGATTGTCCGCTTCTTGATCTATCGGATGAAGCGGTTTCCGGCACATAGAACGAAGACGTATTGTGGCCGGGGGTCATCTCCTCACATCTAAGATTCCAAGCAAGAGCCAGTTGTGTGAACTGGGGAATTGTGACATTGGAAGGTCACATGAATTCGTTGTAGGATACTCGAGGGTGCTTCAATACATTACCCACAGGGGAAATGCACTGCATTACAAGCCTGTTTCGATTTAACTTGCCCACCCAGCTAGAGTGGAGGAATCGATTCGGTTGGGCCAGACAGACCATCTCTTGACACGCCTGTATACCAGTACTCGCTGTTGGACTTCCCTTTCTCGAGCATGCCTCGAATGGAATTGAGGAGTTCTCCTGAACCTGCACGGTCCCGGGACTGGGTAAAGTTAATCGATGCAACTGGTACCACAAGCAATCGCGCCCTTACGATGGTAAGAAGGTCGCCGATAGCTGTCGCATGGGCTCCGTTGCATTCCGGATCCTTTGCGATATAGTCCATGCACGCCCGAACATTGGGATGAACTTGAGCCGAACGTTGTGTCCTGTCTTTTCCCACCACCCAGTATTGGCTACGGCCGTTGAAAGCCTCATTCATAGAACGAATGAAAGGCTCAAGCTCGTCGTTGCCGTAAAGTAGCCAGACGATGAGCTCCAGAATTATGCAGCCGATAGACCACACATCATAACGCTGAGACCGTTCATAGTTAGGGTCCAAAGTCGCCTCGGGTGGGCTGTATGAAAGCATGTTGGGAGTGGAGTCTCCTTGTAGGCGGTGACTTTCCCATCCTATACCACATAGTTTCATGACACCCACTCGAGAGCCATCCTCATATCTCCAGACATTCTCAGGCTCCAGATTCCCATGTCGATACCCGTTGGCTTCTGAGTAATGCAACATGTGGAGTGCATCGACCAATCCAGCCAGCTGTTGGATTATTGCACAGATGAAGCCGGCCTCGAGACTCGGCCGCGGGTGGCTGGCATAAAAGTCGCGCAGGTCACCGCCGTCAGGCCACTTATACATAAAGTACTTGCCCCGACCGGCCCAGGTGATTATAGCCTCCATTTTCACAATGTGTAAGTGACGAAGCTTTCTTATATCTGCCAGGAGCTCGTTTTCATTCTTCCGCCTCGCTTTAGCGTCTGCTGCCGCGTGAGCCGCCTCCGTCTCACATGATTTGATTGCTGCTGTTGCGAGACTGTTATCAAACTGGAGGAAGGTCCGTCAGCAAGTCTCAGTGATTATATTCGCTGGCGACTCACCTTTCTCATAGGTTCCTCCTGGTGGGCCTCGTGGACTGTGACCTCCCAGAGGTTGTGGGATCTACCTTCTGGTTTCTCGTTTGCGGCCAGCGCGAATGGGAGAATGTGATGAGGCTCGAGATCCACATCCAGCATACCCCGGCGGAAGACAGGGACAAGGAACATCCATTGCCGCTGTCGGAATTTGTGGGTGACGAGCGATGGCCAGTATAGTTGAGACCACGGAGTCTCGCCTGAGTCGGTGAACTTGACAGGTAAGTTGCCGTCGTCGAAACCATTCGATTTGAATACTTCCATTGCCTTGCGAAGTGCTCCTGCCTCGACGCCACAGATCAGACTGATAGCAAACACTTTTGTTGCCGACTTGAGAATGTATTCGATCAAGTCCTCGTTAATATGAACATCGGCTTGTTTCTGGGAGCTTAGATTGAACATCCCAGCGAGCTCGCCGATGATGGATTGTTCCGTGATCAGCTGGTCAAGATGACCTTCAGGCATGTAGACCTGATGTGAACCGGGTGGAAACGTGCTGACCACGAGGGCCTCCATTATCTGATCCCCTAACGACTGAGGAGTGATTGAAACGAGGCTGCGATTGGTAGTACCGCCAGTGACGGCACTTGAGCTGGCGTCCTGGTTGTGTCCGAGGCGTGGAAGGGAGAAGAGAGCAATACGTTGTAAATGCTGGCCGAGGTGACGTCGGAACTCGTCCAGCGTCACAACCAGAGCCTCAGTGTCGCTCACTTCGCCCCGTGCCCACTCTCCGTCGCAAAAGGGGCATTCGCTTGGTTGGATGAATTTTACCGGCCTCCTCGACTGCTCAACCACCAATGGCAGCTGTTGAGGTGAGATTTGGTCGGCATGTTGTGTGCTCACATGGGTTTGCAGTATGTCGGCCGTTCCCGCTACTTCACCACACTGAAAACAGGGCCATGTACCACGATGGATGAGAAGTTCGTGGTCAAACCAAGCATGTTGTGACTGGTAGGTATCAAGGCTGCAACCGGGATACGTACACAGGTATGGCTCTAGGTCACTGAGAACATGTTTCCTGGCAAGATTCAGCACTTTTCTGTCAGTCTTGTATTCCATGCGATCGATGTTCTTACCTCCAATATTTTGCCCTGTCTTTTGGGTTTAATTTGACGACTTTTTGGCAGTAAGGACACAAGAACAACGAATTATTGTAAGCATCGGATGGCAGAGGGGGGAAAGCAGTGTCATCATCAGTGGAGTTGTCTATTGTAGTAGCAAATGAAACCAAAGAGGGAGTTGGATCAGTTTGCAGGAATTTTTGCAGCTCGCTAGATGCCAAATTGTCTGCAAGCAGATCGGTGGCCTCTGTTGTCGTTAGGAAACTCCGCTCTCTGTGACCAGCAGTTGTTACAACTCCCTGCCTGGATTCTTGGCCAGGCACATGATTTTCAACCTCTTTTTGATGTTTTGCGGAATCACTAGTGGACAATCGATCGTTGTGTGCTCGGCAGTACGTGAAGTATTGCCGGCGATGAGCATTTGCTAATCCGAGCCGGAGAATTAGGTCACCCCTTCCCTTTCTTTCAACTGCCGGATAGCGGTCTCTTATGTACATCTCATCGGTCTGGCTGGTAAAGCTGTCTGTCTTCTCGGCGGCCCTCTGGCGTCTTTCCTTGGGGGCGAATCTGCGTATGAAAACCGAGGTTTTGAATAGACCGTTGATGCTGCCTCTGATTGCCGATGTCAGCTCCTCGATCTCTGATGCCGAAGACACAGCTGGGAACTCCTCGCCCGGAGAGGGAAGGCTTGACGAGTCCGATCCACTGGACACGTCGAAATCGGCAAGGTCGGTGTCCAGGTCGATTAGTAGCAAGGCTGTTCTATTCTCCTGCTTGCCAGAGACGATATCCAGGGCGCTACGCGCAGAGTCATGAAGATCAGCGAGAAGCTGCAGGATTGCATTCCGGATGAGAGGAGTGTTTCGAAGACGATATTCCAGCGAGAGCCTTGACTCAGGGTCTTGGAAGGCCCCAAGGTTGCCAGCCCACTGATCAAATCTTTGTTGATGATTCTCAACCTCTCGAAGGTCAACGATGGCCGATCGGGGTTGGGACTCGGCTCCAGCCGCGAGAGCGAGGAGTGCTTCTTGGCAGGCAATAGACCTCGCTTTCATAGTCTCAGTGTCCGTATTCGTAATCATTGTAAACGGATTTGGAGGGGTCTATGGGCATGTATTATGCATAGGAGTGTCAACTTCAGGAGAGGAACGACAGCGGTAGAGCATTCAAGGATAGTGGAGGGGAATTCGAGCGGGGCATAATGGATGAATTGTGCACACGCAGAATAGCGCATGCTCCAGGGCCATTGCGAGGTATCGGAGGCGGGTTGCTTGTCACACCTCATCTGCAACATTATGGGGCTTCGTCTTATCAATTTGGCGTATTCACCAATCATCACGTTCAATGCAGGAGATATTGATGACTTGAGAAGACTGGTTGGGAACAGACCCCGCTTGTTTGTCAGCTGAGCCGCCCAGAGCCTGCATACATCAGGGTGAGAAGCGGCACTGGTATTTCTTGCCTGAATTCAAGGTTCTTCAGCACGTAATCCTTCTTTCCCCGCAAGGTTTCCTGCATCTACAGTGTTTTACGACCTCATTAATGGAAAGCAAGGAATTTTCTAACAAGACGCAGCGTCTATGTCAGGCATCGAGCTTGTCGGTCTCGTCCTTGGAGCCTTCCCCATCATTCTCAATGGTCTTGAATCCTACCGCAAAGGCTTTGAGCCTCTCGACGAATGGTGGCAATTCCGCACACACTTCATTGCCTTTACAGACGACATCAGACATCAGATGATGAAATACAATGAGAATATGATCAGGCTCTTGGATCCCATAACCACATGCACTGACGGCGACAAATTGGCGGCGTTGTTGATGATCCCGAGTAAGAACCACCCAGAAATTGATCTGGAAGAGATCCTTCAAGGACGCCTGGCCAGCGAGCTAGACAGGTTTTTGAGAATTGTGCAGCGCATGCATGAGCTTATGTTAGCCTTGAACAAGCTATTGCAGATCGAAGATGGAAAGGCAAGATCCACCTCCTCCAATCGCTTCGGGCCAGACTGTGCCAGTTAACACTGGATTAGATATCATGGCTCGGTACCAACCAGCAAAGACCATGGCAGTGGCACCTGAAACGGATCCAGATAAGCTTTTCTAAAGGGAAACACAGGAAGGTCAAAAAGCTTGCCGAGCATAACAAGGAACTCGAGGATATTCTTGGCTACAGCGAACGCATTATCCCCATTGCCGACAAAAGGAAGACGTCTGAGCCTGTCACGCGTTTTGAACGTCTGCGACAACACGCATACGCTATCCACCGTACATTGGCAAAACACTGGAGGTGCCAACGGAATTGCCAGATTCACACTGCTCACCTCAGCTTACGCGCTGAGGAGGTAGCAATCAGCTCCAATGTCATATTTAGGACTGGGTATCTACCACAGTCACTAGATGTGGGTTGGATACAGGAGGTCCTAATTAGACCAAACGAGTTTGTGAGCCCCCCAAGCTCAATAGATGTAAGCCATGTACGCCAGGCAGACTCAATCACGGCAGTCCAGAAGGCCATGATGCAGCAAGAATCAGTATCTCGGGCCACTCCGGGCCTCAAAGATCGAATGTGGAGGAGGTTGCAAGACAGAATGTCCACCATGAGATTTTCCTCGGTCAGGCACAGAAGATCAATGTCTGGGCCCATCAAAAACAAACTAGCATTTGGCATCGCTACATCGAAGACTTCATCCACTTCATCCACCATGTTCGAGCACCTTGAAAATTCTTTGGAAAAAATTTCACCCCCTCTCGGAACAGTCGTCGAGGTTGGACATGCTACCAGTCCCGTTCGAGGAAACTCGATGGAACTCGAGCCTGTCGGTGATCTCTGCACGTTTTTGACCGAACAAAATCGGACAGCTGGTACGCTCGGCGATGAAGACTCCCAACGGACCTTTACTTTCTCCAAAATCTCAGACAAAAGGCAGAATCAAGTGACAGCCAAAGCAAGACTGCACTCATTCTCTGAACTTTTGGACGCGCACCACCAAATGAAAATCAACATTTCAAGGCGAGGTCGCTTCGAAATAGCAACTCATTTAGCTTCCGCTCTACTACAGACTCATCTATCGCCCTGGCTGTCACCAAAATGGACCAAAAATGACTTCTACTTCTTTGTCGACACGGAATCTTACTCAATCTCCAGCATATATCCCTCAGTGTGCAGCGAATTTGCCGCCAGACCCGACACCGCCATCCCAGACGACGAAGACACAAGCCACAACTCAACGGCACAGCAGGACAACGAGGAGGAAACACGCACGCGCCTCTTCACACTGGGCGTTATGATCCTCGAGCTCATATTCGGGCACACTATCGAGGCGTGCCAGTTTCGCCGCGAGTACCTCGGCGCCGACGGGCGGCCCAACGACCAGACGGACGTCAGCACGGCGCGGCGCTGGTCGCGCAGGGTGCTGGGCGAGAGCGGGCCCGACGTGTCGGATGTCGTGCGGCGGTGCCTCGACTGCTCGTTCGGGCCGCAGCCGAGCTTCGCCGACGCGCGGTTCCGCGAGGCTGTCTATGTGGGCGTCATCCTGCCGCTTTCTGACTACACCAAGCTGTGGCCGGAGGTGATGCCTTGATAGTTTTAATAGCATTGGTGACACGTTGGTTTAAACTTTGAATTCGTCTCAGTGACTCTTACCGGTGCATGTGGTGTACCTCTGAGTTAAGCCGGAATATATATGCGCACTGTACTTCAATTTCCTATTTAATCCGCATGCTTACAGGGAACTTGTTGTACCAAAGAAGCATGGTTCACTGTAACCACTCGTATGACAAAACACACAAGAAATAGCGACTTCTCAGACCTCACCATAGTCGTTGTGTAAATAGCAATTTTCCTCTACTCTTGACACTTGAGCACAGCTATCTACCATCGCAATCTCAGGAATCTGTACAAGATTTCCAATATCTAAGAAATTCACTGCTATCTCTTTCTCCATAATCGAGTAAATTGCGCTCGGCTACAACTTACACCACGTTTTATCCAGCTGCCTGAAACCTCGAAAAGCATCAGAATCACCCGTCGAGATCCATTCATGACGTCCTGGATCTGGTATCACATCCAACACCCAGGCCACCGATTCTGGCCCCCCTATCGTAAGTAGCCTAGCCTATCTCTTCTCATCGCCGGTCAATTATGCTTGTCTGCTCCCTTCCCCTTCCTGAATTTGAGGTGCTCCCTCTTGAGGTTCAGGTCTTAGTCGCTGGCGGGTCCCTCGCGTCCCACGGGGCTGGATCACCGGTGGTGGGTCATCAGTAGCCATGTAGCTCCTGGTTGCGAGCGTTGCTAATTCGTTACCGTGAAGAGGTAGGCGGGACCTGATTTGGTTGGATTCAGGTATGTACTCGTCATCGCATTCGATCATTACCTGACGATCTGCCACAACCGTTGCGAAGTACCCTCGTCGTGTTCGATCCAGTCGTGGAGCTTCCCACTCTGTGTTCACGCGGATCCCCTGGTACTCGAGGCCGAGTGCTCGTGCACCTCTGAGCAGGAAATGGCGGATCACGCTCAGCATGTAAACAGCCCTATAAATAAAATCTCTCCGTCGCGGTGCATATTCGCCCAACGTCAACGTGTGATCGAAACCGATTGTCAAATGTAGGCGATTCCGTGGGCCTATGTTGAATAAGCCGACGGTCCAAGGATATGTGAGATTGCCGTACTGATCTTCCAGTTGTCGTGGGTCCTGAGAAGTGTTAGTATATGTTTAAATGGAATCTAGATCTTCGTTGGGAGGTTTTGATGATTGATGGAGAATATTTGGCCACTCACAGTTACTCGAAAATCGTACCACCAGGGTGCGACGCCTTCGAAGTGTAGGTGTAAATTCCGGAAAGGCATGTCTCTCAGCCTGTCTGCCAAAATAGGCAAGCGGTCTAGACCATCCGTCCAGTTAAGCCTCCAGTTCGCGTTCAACGCCCTCATGGTAATGTCTCGCCCAACGTAGTCCGGTCGGTGATCGCTCAGGTCGGGGTGCTGTATCGGACTTAGATCAATTTCGATATCCGAGAGTCGATTGCGGGTCGCATCTGTACGATCGTTGAGGAAGGCCTCCAGAGCCAAAAGACCATGGTAGACGCCATGATCAGCTTGTGTCATCACTCTGGGGCCAAGGAACGAGAATCTTTGTCTATAGAACAGCCCACCCGCTTCTTCATACATTGCTCTGGAGACGCGAAGCAGAGCAAGTCTTTCAGCTGGTAAGCTTTGGAGCTCATCGTCATCGTCATTGGCCGAGAGCTCGTAGGTATGGGCCGCCACCTCCCTCTCCCAAGCGGCAGTATCCGGCCTCCACACGGTACCCGGCTCGCCAGGTGTGTCATCGGGCGGTTCCCACATGATATGACGCGAAGGCGGGTCCGTCGGAAAGTTTCGAGAAAGCCTGGTCGGAAGGATATCTTCAGTAAAGCGGGTTCGGACGGCCGAAAGCGCAGTCAGAACACCCAAGTCGGCGAGCCAGAGCGCGTAGATCTCGTTGCGTATCTCTGGTGGAAGGTTGAAGAATCCCACTGGTTCGCGCACGCTCACTGGCACATTTTCGGGCTGGGGCTCCTCAATCGGAGTTGGAGCTCGAGGCCGATCTGCACAGTTGCAGGCGTCACCCTGTGCCCCCTCTGCAGCAAGAGGAGTCAGCTATCAAAGTAATAAGGGAGGAAATTCCTTCGAAAAGGGGAAAGGAGGGCCCGGGGGGGGGGGGGTAACAGGCCAGAGTATACCCAAATCCAGTCTCAAAGTCTCCCGCCTGGTAGACCTTTGAACCACAGCTACAGGTAGGGTTTGTGTATTCTTAAGAGGTTAAAAGTGCATCCAGAAGCTGCTTACGGATCTGGCGGGCGTGCCGCACGAGGCTATCGAGCGCTTGCTGCAGGCCTCGGTCGGTCAAGTCATTTCCAAGATACCTTGCGTTGCACGGCACGTCATCAGACGGGCACATGCAGGGGTCGCATGCGCAATTCGGGTCTCGTTCAAGACCTCCTTCACCGGGTGATCGTATACTATCCTCGAGGTCTCCCAGGCTCTGATTGATGCTTTCCATGGTGGCTCGAGCCGCCCTGCGGCCGCAGCATGTCCCTGTCATGATGTCGGGATCACAAGAGGGGGATTTGCTATGTGTTGTGTGTGCGAAGAGGTATCAAGCGAGGTCAGATGTGGGAAGCAGCATTGGGAGACGACTCGAAGCTCTCCGTTTGGAAATTGGTCCACGAAATTGGCAGGTTTGTATGTGGCAAATGTAATTTGAGCATTAAAAGCCGTCACCGGTTGCGGCTGTCATGGCTGATGAGGCGAACAAAGAATGAATTGTGATGGCTGCGCTACGACTGAAAGCAAATGTGGAACAATTTGTTCCGGTCAAAGCGGTCTTTATCTTAGAAAGAATATCTTACTCCAATTCCACGCAGCCAAGAAAGTTGACACTACCTAACGGAGATTCTTACCTACCGTGTTCGATCAAGGTCCAATCCTCAGACGGTGAAGTGATATCTACCCATTCCCCGTCTGAGTCGCTATTTGTGTCGTCAGGTGACGCTGGAGCTGGCCGGTGATACGTGTAAGGGCTAAGCCTGACGATATCCAGCTTTCCACAAGAAGGGTCGATGCTGACCTGAGCTACGTGCCACGGTCCATGAATGCCACGCGCTCTTTGAGCCTCTTGCCACGTGTCGTGAAGGAGTGGCGACGGTGAGCTATGAGATTCGCGGGTCAGCATAAAAGGGTGCATGTCCGGTGGAGTGGCAGCGGGCGCAGCTGCAAGGAGCTTGAGTAGGGGAGCTAGGTCAGGTAGGAGAGAAGCTGGGCCATAGGCTAGTCGGCGGAGCTCTGGCTCGATTACAGCCTCTAAAAACTGCCTGAGGGCGCTCTGGGAGCTAGACTTGGTGGCAATGTCGAGTAACTCGCGGGTATGCATCCACACCTGGAATATGTCTACGGGTAGCCCATATTTGTTGCCTGCTCTTATTGTACCGCAGGTTGCCCATCCGAAATCGCCCAAGAGAAATTCAGGCCCTTCAGATACGTTCTGGACCCAGTGCAAGAAGATATTATCAATGTGTGCGTCCCCGTGTATAACGTAAGGTTTCATCGTATACAAAAAGTTCAACGCGTGGACTACTTGTTGAATCATATTGCAGATGAGAGATGACGGAGGCGCAAGACTTCTGGTTTGGCAGGTGTCACGAAGGTCGCCAAGATTGCCCCCGTTGTAAAATTTGAAGTATTTGACACGGTGGTAGAGCAATTTCTGGCCCCCTCGCCTTTGTGGTGCTGGTACATCGTCTGCCGAGAGAAGATGGGCAGTGTTAGGCTGGACACCACGTAAGCGAGCCTGTGACTGCACTAAAAACAGAATTCTCTCAGGGTCTTGCTTTTCCGTCTCCGACGGGTCCAAGAGACGCTTGTCGACTTTGCGGACTACTAACTCACCAGTCTGCACATGGACAACAAGTTGGGCGCTCGCTTCCATTCCGACTCCTAAAACCCTGACAAAGAGATACTGATCTTCCCCATCAACGAATACATGACCGTATTTGACCTCAGAGGGTTCCATGATTAACAGAGTTTTTCTGCAAAGCTCTGTCCTCGGACGGTCTATAGTGTATGAGTGACGAGCTGCTTATGGCCAACTGACTAGATCCCAGCACCAGTGGGAAGTAGTCTGTACCCATTTGTTACTTTGGGGTCCATCGGCAATATTACAGAGACTGGGGGAATATATATATGAATGCAATTCAGCAGCTTCAGTACAAGGCAGTTCTCACAAAGAAAAGCGGACAGTCGTTGCTATAGAACAACACAAGAAGACAGGGACACAAAGGAGATTGTGTGAGCTGGGAAGACAAGACATCTGATTCATAGACAAAGACGCGTTTTCAAAGAAATAACATACGTCCAATAGGATGACAGCAATCTGAACGATGAGTAAGTCCAGTCTGAAGCTAATATCAGATGGTGATGGCCGTTGAACTCCATAAGAAACATGCTAAATATGCACAGCGATCGAGGACGTGCCACGGGATATGACAGATACTGCTGGAACTCCTGACTAAAATGTTCTCAAATTTTCTGTGGGTATCTTCGACGTTAAGTTCTAGCTATATACAGCTCAAGTGATCATATCTCAGTATTCAAAGCGAAGAAGCTTGAGATTGCTCTCCCATCCGGGCAAAAAGACACCCATCATCCTCGTCATAGTCTCACCGAAAATTGGCGGATGCTCTTCCATAAAGTCACTCCAGTGTAAGCATCCCTTCATTCTCAATTTTTGGTGTACGGGCTCGATTTCCTTCCTGGGGTCGCCCACGCCCCACTGAAACCTCGACCCGCTCGTGCGCAGGAACTTGATGGAGCTCGAGAGCCGCGCAACCATAGGACTCACATGGTCCGTTATGATCTGGCCGCGGCTGAAGTAGTCGACTATGTCGTGGAGGACTTGTTTCCCCTCGGTGGCTGTTAGGAAGGGGAACAAGTCTTCTGCCACCACCAGTGTCGTTCTGTCGTTCGGGAGGTCTTTTAGCCAGCCTGCTTTCGTGACCTGGAGCGCCCGGAGAGTGTAGTCTCCAGGTGGCTGTGGGAGCAGGGAATTTCGTGCCTCGACAACACGGGGCTGGTCGACGTCAATCCATCTGACGTTGGTGCTGGTCCTCATGCGCAGGTATCTACAGTCCAGACCACAGCCAAGATGCAAGACTGTAATAGGCTCGTCAAAATGTAAACTGAGGAACTCCTGAAATGAGATGAGGAATTAGCTTTCTTGTTTATACACTTAATTGGGATACAATAGGATATTGCTTCATACCTGGCACCAAAGATCTAAGTGTTTGGTCCGATTCATAACGTACTCGATGAAGCGATCATCCCTGATGAAGTGGCCCGCCTTCAAGTCGACGTCGCATCTGTCCAAGATCCCCTGTGAATACGGATCACCGAGAATAGGCTCTGGTAGTTGAGCATCCATGGACCTAAAGAAAACCATTGGGATCAGGGCTTGCTCAAGGCCGGCAAGTCTCAATTTCACTTTCGACGACCCAGTGGTGTCTTCGGACCATCTGAAAGATTCCCTGTCTGGCCCTCTTATTCCCCACGAACTTCGCCCAGCGCTTGACATCCGAACTGTCCTATCCCAATCATTGAAAAAAATAAAAAAGCACAAATAAAAGGTCTCAAAACATAGTTACACGAAGTTAGAAGAACAGTTTCGCATGGCTCGAATAGGTAGTCAACGGCTTTTGTGAGGTGGCGCGGATCGATTGGATGCGCTGAGGATCTGCTGTGGAGCACGCATTTATTCGGTGTACCCGTGGACGTTTGGCATACGTACCCCAACTCCCGCGTGGTTGTTTCACCGCCAAAGAAACGACCTTATTTTCAGACTCTTCCAGGCGGTTAGGACGTCCCTATCCCTTTCGCAGAATCCTCCCGATTTGGGAATCTCGCTCGTCAGAAGGAGCCGGTCCTTGGGGCAAAGTGCTTGTCAGACCCAGTTTTTCTGTCATATCTCCACGTACAGATCACATTAAGTGATTGTCGAGTAGCAATGCGGTAGCCTAGGTCGGCTCGGTCCGCAGCGCTTTCTCAGCAAATCTGGCGCGGTAGCCGAGTGGCCGACTTCTCAGCAGGATTTTCAAAATGGAGTCTACACCGCTATCATGGATCCCCAATGCGCATTGCATTTCTTGGCCTCCCCGCCAGGAAACCATGTCCACCTCGGAGGTTAATTGGCAACCTAGTCACAAGCCCGAGCTACTCATTCTCAATGCGCGTTGTGTCTCTGCCAAGTCGTCATCGACCAAAGCACAATTGGTGTGTAACATCCACGTTTAGTGGGTGACGGTGCATGTGCGAGTACTTGGTGCCTATCAAAAATCCACGAACAGCCATAGCTGATCGATGAGCAATTCGTTTCCTAGCGGTCAAAAGCTAACACAACCCATCTCTGCATCATCTTCGTCTCCAATCGACTTGAATACTGAGCCCTGGAAACCCGCTCCTCATATCACTTTCAAAATTCCTGTAAGAACCAAAACTCTAAATCTTCGATGCTTCAAGGGCCAGGTAATTCGTAGACATGGACATTGACCAATTGCTTCCTCACTCCACCTTTTTCGGAGGCCAATTCGCCACCATGCACCATGTACGAACCCCCTCTTTATCCTTCTCGCTCAATGCACCTTCTGCCTTCATTCTATCTGTCGGGAAACTTCTCAGAACTTTTACAACCCGGAAACCAAAGTATCCATAAACATCCCTCGCCCTCTCATTCCCTGCTACCAGCCACAGTGGGACTCCATCGCGTCGCGCCCTAGCTACAAACGGCTCGATAACGGCCCTGACAGCCCCCTTGTCAGCTCGGTCGGGATCCCTCGCCATCAGGCTCAGCACCCAGAATTTCCTTGTGTCCCCAAAGACTTCACGCCTCGTTTCCTCGTATTCCTTCAAGAACTCCGCAAAGATGGGTCTCTGACGGGAGATCTCCTCGATGGCCTCCTCGGTGCGGTCGGGCCCGATGCTCTCGGGCGGCTCCCAGCACGCGACGGACGCGAAGCCCGCGGCCTCGACGATAAATGCACCCGCGGCGGTTTTGGTCCTGGTGCGTGTTATGCAGCCCTCGTATAGCTGAGACGTGGTGACCGGCACCGCCATGCCGGTCTTTTCGCGCTGGAAGAGGATGTTTAATGGGTCATGGAGGACAGCGCGCGCAGAGATCTCTGCGATGCGGTGTTGGTACTCAGGGGATGTGCTTATCGTTGTAGGCACCTGGTTGCTCGATGGCGATCGTCCGGGGACAGATATGCTCGGGCCATTGAGGGTGGTTGCTTCCATGGTAACCGCGGTCTTTCTTGTGTTTGTTTGTCACTCAAATCGTGTGATGATCTTCTATGGCAGTTACACATATACAATACTCGTAACAGAGGCTCTCATAAGCACAAGAGGGGCGGGTTCATTCATCTCCTAGATAAAATTGAGTAAGCATGAGCCCTTGAAACCTTGACCCTTATGTCCTCCGCATAACGCAATCGCGCGGTAGGGATGACTCACTAATTATCCGCGAGCCTCTGGGAGCTATACCCAAATCGGGGCCATTCTTTACAAGGGTCTAGGGCGCATTTCACTTGCTTCTTCCACAAACTCCCGGCATTGACAGCGGCAGATGCCGGATGATCAAAAGCAAGCACCAGCATTCCGCTGAGCGTACTAACATGGTCGAGATAAGGCTGAAAAGCCAGTGGATCTGAATGAAAGCTGTGCCACTTATTGACCTTGGAATTATTGATGATATAGTATAACCAGTCGCAACTGTACTGAGTTGAGCGGTCGGTATACATGCCAGATGTCAGAAGGACCATTCAAGGACGGCATAATGATTCTGAGCAGTAGGTACAATATCTGTCTCATCCGCTCGCATGTCTCTGCAGACTTGATGAATAGATGCATGGCCACATTGAAACTATTTTGGAGTCTCCCGTATGTCGTTGATCAGGCCGGTATATAGGCCACAGAAAACCATAAAATATACCAAGTTCTGATGCGGCGTTTGGGTACAATGGGTCAAGGCGGTGTCGTGCCCGAGGATTGCGT
Source organism: Diaporthe vaccinii (assembly GCA_039880775.1). Taxonomy (NCBI): domain Eukaryota; kingdom Fungi; phylum Ascomycota; class Sordariomycetes; order Diaporthales; family Diaporthaceae; genus Diaporthe; species Diaporthe vaccinii. Next base: position 2,635,698 of record JBCEDN010000004.1, read on the forward strand.
TGAGGGTGCTGACTTGTGCTTGCCTTTCATTACATCTGGACCGACCGGCTGGGCGTTGTCCATGCGTCTGGCGATGCCAAATAAGAACTCAAATAAGATTTCGCCATCAAAGGTCTCAGCCGGATTGTCTGACGGAAGAATGAGCATCACTCGACTATATTTCTCCGGGATGGTATCCGTTCGTCCCACTTGAATGGCACGTTAGCGTTGTGCTGGTCACGCTCTCCAACCTCTCGTCTTACGAGGAAACTTTTATCAGAGCAAGGTGTGCGAAGTCACATGTGTTTATCTCCAAACTTTGTCAGCCCAGTGTGTTGAGTGCAGTAAGCGAAGAAACGTTGGGCCGTTCCGTGGTTGTGTTCCGATCAGTGTGGCCCTAAACAGTGAAACGATCCCCGCTAAGAGATCTGATGGCGGTGCTCAACTGGTCATAGGCAAGCCCGCCGTCATCTTTCCATGTCGCCGTAGCGCTGGACGGCCCTGCGCTAAAGAACACGGTGCCGCTGGTAACAAGGCTTTTGTCTCCGCCCTTGTACAGGCTCAAGCTCCACTTTGTATGGGTTTGAGACGGCGTGAAATGGTCCATGAACATGAATCGTCCATAGGGACGAGCTATGATGGGATCTTCGCGTCTTCCAGTAAAATCGCGTCCATGCTTTCAGTAGACCTAGCCACAGCGTTGCAGTTGTGTTGGCGCCCGAGCGTTGGGATGCCAGGGTGGTGATCGTTGGTGAGATTGCGGGAGTAAATAAGGCCCCTCCATCTATCTATCATCGTTCTTTGCGGGTCGCGTTTTCCATTCTCTCTGATTGCTTCCTGTTCTTCGTACCGCGTATTCGCTTGCTCGGCTTTATTCCACTGTAGCACCCAATCACACCCATTTGTCGATGCAGTATTCGGTGTCAACCTGAATATTGATACAAGATACCAAATCTGTGTTTCATTCGGCAGTATATGCATTGTTAAGTATGACTGGGCCGTATCTAAAAACGCCATGGCCGCTGAAGCACGCTTATTCTGGATACACATGGAGGAAAGGGACTACGCCTGTGTTGATAGCTGCCGTCATCATCGTGATGATGACAATGCTTTTAAACCAACCAAGGTACAGCTCCGTCTTCACAGGCATCAGGGGCAAGCCAGAGCCGAAGGACGCATCAAGCATACCGCGGAAGATATGGCAGATATTTTCCACCCCAGCAGACTTTGACGGGCCTGGACCATTCAGAATTAATTCTAAGGTCCGTGACTCCGCGATTCATCTGTTCTCCTTTGTCTGGATAATGAAATCCACTGACAGAGATTGGCAGTCACTCTCCGACACGAAATCGTGGCTGGCTATGAACCCTGGCTATCAATACGGTCTGCTCGGTTCCAAGTCGGCAGACGATTTTGTAAACAAGCATTTCTCCGACAACCTCTCGATTCTCGAGACATACTACACACTCCAGAACCCAGGTATGAAGACAGACTTTCTCCGGTACTTGATCATGTTGGCCGAAGGCGGAGTGTATTCGGACCTCGACACGTGGGCGCTCAGGCCCATCGACGACTGGGTTCCCCAGTACCTGAGAGGTTCCGTCCGGGCTGTGGTTGGCATCGAATTCGACCAGCTCGACGGTGAATTCCCGCCTGGGTTCGGCGATGAGCCGTCATACATGACACACGTGGTCCAATTCTGCCAATGGACCCTCGCCGCGGCACCAGGACACCCAATTTACCGCACAATGGTCGACGAGACTGTGCGGGCCGTGCGGAGTCTGGCTGCCGAAAAGGAAACGACAATATCAAACCTCCGCCCGAGCGGCTATGAAGTCATTATCACCACCGGCCCGGCTGCGTGGACAGACGTGGTTTTTCGGCAGCTCCAGACAGCGGATCCCAACCTGGTGAGCCTGCGACAGCTGTCAAACATGACGCAGTCAATGCTTATTGGGGATGTGTTGGTCTTGACGATTGATGGGTTTGGTATGGGACAAGAGCATTCACACAGCACGAACGATGGTTCAGTGCCTGATGCTGCTTTGCTAAAACACAACTTCCGGCACTCCTGGTTACCGCAGTACCCTTGATCATCATACTTGTATAGAAGGCACAATTCGGGCGAAATGTCAGTGTCATAGACCTAATAAGCATTGACGAGCTCTGACCTTCTACCTTCCATAAGTCAGGGTGCGTTCGCTGCCCTCGTTCCCACTTTCAAAGCTGATGTGAGGCAAAAGACTATGGGGATAGAGAGGCAGGGTGATCTGTGTAGGGAAGATACCAATGGCTCGTTTGGGAATTTTGGGTGGCGCTGTGGCGACCTGGAGGGGCTTGTCTTGTCGTCTTGCTCGAGACCCAGACAAACCATGTAGACTAACAGATGCTGAACACCGAGTCCAAATGGGACTCGATCTAAGCTGATTCTTCAGTCCACGCATGTCTACGTTGCACGATTGTCCAGATCTGAGGGCTACTCGCACATTAGTTCATGTCCTGGATATGGTCTTTAATGCTGTTTGAAAGCCACAATCCTGCAAATCGGAATGTTCCTATCCTTTGAACAATTTTCCCTGAGTAGAATCAGTGAAACTGAAAGTTATCACCATCTGCACCCCAAATCTCCACAACGTATGCATTTGTGCGTACAGAACTCTAGCAACTTCAAATTAATTGCATTAGTGAGGAGAACGGTATCGCCCCTGATGTCTCGTGGCAACGTTGACTCGGAGAAAAGGATTAGCGTCCCCAAAGTTGCCAAACTCTTAGTCATGGGAGGCGTTGCGAGCGACCCGCTAATGTAGCTATGCTGTTCTGAAAAGGTGTTGGACTGTGATCATTCTTTTTTACAGTGTCGGACGCCAGGGAGCAGGTCTCTTGAAAGACACTCTCCTGTATCTAAATCTCGATTTCCTGTTGATGGTACACCCTACCAACTCTTGGCTTCGGGAGACTAGAGAGAAAGGAGGCGTTCTCTCATCCACCTATCGGAACAACTGAAGGGGCCTTGTACAACGACGAAGGATGAACGAGGCAAGATCGGGCTCGGCTTCAAGATCCGATCACGTAGTACAAGTCGGTCATATCACACACCGTGGACGAATGGCGCTCCGATAATACTCAGCCTCACTCACCGAAGGATCCCTCAATTTTCGAATTAGGCCAAGGTTCCTTGCCTCCCCTAGGCCCATAACCATTTCCATCACTCCATGCACGATCGTGATATCCGCTTTGGGTGTTTCTCAAAGACTAGCAGTTCCGTGATGACCACTAGGAAAGTATCCGAGGCCAAAGCCTCGCAGCACATATCTAGTGGTGGCTTGATGGCGCGACTCCTTGGTGTCTTGAGTTGGAGAGACGAGTGGAGGCCCACGAAGTTGAACTGAGCAAGCGTCGTGACCTGAAAAGAGAACCATCTAGGCTCGTGGGGAGAGGCAGATCCGAGCCAAAAGTAGAGGCAGTTCTGATTATAAAAGGACATCATTCCCACCGTGATCTGCATCAAATTGTTGTCGGCATCACCTACGCAGCTCTTAACCAACTTCTAAAGGACCCCAACGCTCTACATACCAATACTTACCTTCAACTCCCTCCAAGAGTCAACATGCGCTTCTCAACCACCCAAGGCATTACATTGGCCCTTGTGGGCCTGACAAAGGCACAGACCTGCGGCATTGATCTGGTTGATGTGAGGCCGGCCATATTTCACCCCGTCTTGTTCAAAAACCATGTATTTAACAAGTTCCTCCGTAGTTTGAGGACCTGACGAATGTTCCGGCCCTGGGAGTCGGCCTAGGAAGTACTGCTCAAATCCCTAATGGCTACTCGGGTCTGAACTGGGCCAACCTATACGGCGTCACGCCCTCCCCCGCTGCACAATTTCTCCTCCCGCAGGAAAAGATGCACGTCTACCCCTTTCACCCCGATCCAATCCCCTCTCTCAAGGCAGATCCTATTGACACCCCAAACCCCCTAGCTTCGCCGTCGCACCCAACTCACCGGCGACCAACCCGGCCGTCATCTCCGCGACCCAAGGACGAACGATCAACCCGGAGGCAATCTTCGTCGGCACGTTCCAGACGGGCGTGGTCGGCGGCGCCGCGGCCCTGTCGTCCGCGAGCACCATCACCGTCACCGCGACGTTCCAGGACGCGACCACGGCCCAGACCACGTTCAACTTTGATCCCCCCAACACGGTCTTTGGCCTCGCCATCAGCGCCGAGGCGATGCAGTACTTCCAGTTCCCGTGCGAGTGGGCAAAGGTCGTGAACCTGAGCTTCAGGCCGCAGGCCGAGAACGGGCTGAACAACTTGCTGGGGCTGGCGCTTGACAACTTCCAGTATATGGACGATACTTCTGCCTAGGCACCCTTCTCGCGGGAGATCTCTCTTCGAGAGGGCACCAGAATGGGCTGTGGCAAGAGCGAAGGAATTGCTAGCTTTCTTCTCCATTACTGTCGTGGTATTTGATTCAGGCCTCGAGTTCGTCGTTGTTTTCGGGGCCTGTTCCATTCTTTGCTATCTTTTCATGGCAGTGAACGAACACTCATTTCTCCCTTGTGGGAGTTGTCAGGATTTCAGCTTACAAATTGGGCAGCTGATGTAGTGCAGTGTGTCTGACCTTTCTTACGGCTATTTGCGGGTTATTAACCTCAAATGTCAAAACATGTACTCAAATTTGTCTAAATGCTTATGAATCGATGTGTATTTCATACAACGGGCTAGTTCTTGACTTCGTAGGGATATGCCGTCTTGTAAGTCTGCTGTGGTGGCGACTGGCATCTTGGAAGCAACAGCTGGGTAAGACATTGAATATGGGCCATCACAATGATTTTGCGCCTCTCTATGCTTGCAGAGAAGTGCTCACGCTCTCGTACAGTTGCTGTTGATTTCGTTCTGTCGAAACAAAGAACATGCATGATAGCTGTGGTGTTGTTAAGATCAACATGATCGTTGCTGCTCGCGCATGTCCGCCCAATGTATATGACATTTGAACAATTGATTTTCACAAGGCCATTGTCTCATAAGACAAAAATATGTTCTGTTTTTTCGTTATTATCCTGAAAATAAAATTTGGTGTTTAACAGGCCTCAAAACCTGGCTACGCGGCATTACTCGAGGCACCCGTCGGACCGCGGCTAGCCTTTCCCCCAAACAACTCAAAGATTCTGCCTGGCAGTCAGCCACAGTGGCATTGCTCATTCTCACCACGGCACATCCTTCAGCTCTTCAGTCTCCCCATCGTACCAGTCACACATCATTTGAACTCCATTGCCACATCGCTGACCTCTGAAAACCCACATCAGAAGCATCGCAAAACATACACACTCAGAGCAACAGGCCCAAAATGGCCCCGCCACCGCCTCCCCCAGCGGACTTCACATTGGACCCGTCTCTAGCGGACTACAACATCCTCATCCACGACTATCTCTCCAAGCTAAACGAGACCGCCATCCCCAAGCTGGAAGGCCTAGCCACCGGCGCCGTCATCTTCAGCGCCCACCACCCAGTAGACCAACCAGACCGGGTCCTCCTGGTCCAGCGCGCACCGCACGACTCGATGCCGAACAAATGGGAGATCCCCGGCGGCGCGGTCGACGACAACGAGACAGTGCTAGGCGGGCTGGTGCGCGAGGTGTGGGAGGAGAGCGGGCTCAAGGTCAGGCGGTTTATCGCCTCCGTCGGGTCCGGCGGGGGCCTGGCCGCGGGCGCCGTGTTCCAGACCAGGCGCGGCAGGTTCATCTTAAAGCTGACGTTCGTGGTCGAGGTGGAGGACTCGGCCGCAGTGGCGCTGGACCCGGACGAGCACCAGGACTATGTTTGGGCCACGCAGGAGGAGTGCAGGGCGAAACTGGTCGATAGGTCGGCGGAGGGGAAGGCACCGATCGAGTTGGTTTTCACGACTGCGGCGCAGGAATGGGCTATCTTGCGGGCTTTTGAGACGCGGAGGAGGGACCGTGGGGAATAGACGGCGTTCATAAAGGTACTGCTTTGCATGGATGGAGTAGAACATTGACCCCGAGGTCGTGATTGGTGATGGCTTTGTTCACACATGGGATATCGGTTGTGACATAATATCTGTTCTAGAGAAATAGACAAGTCATTGGCAAAAGCTTGTCACACGGCCTGAAAATCTATATGACCGGTCATTACTGATTGATCTTTCTGCAAGAATGCCGTGGACCATCAAGGACTTCTTGTGCTGCCGAAGCGAGACTGATCCTTCCTCAGCCTTACAACGGCTCATAATAACCCTCGGTACCGAACATGGGTATTTAGTATGACCCATAAACTGACTTGGCCGCCAACGCTGTCAAATACGGGCTTCACCGCATAAAACACGATTTCCCGGGCGGTCAATTCATGGGATACAACAGCAAAGCACCTGGTGGATTCCGACTTTCTGCACTCTCGAGACATGTCAAGGCATTGACAGTACATCATTGAATTGGATTCGAACAGTTATTAAGCACATTTTCAATTGATGTCATCAGATTATGGCCGCTAGCTGTGATCATAGGGACCCGTTGTCACATGGTGCCAAGCTCGCCGAGGTGAGTGCAAGCAAGGGGGTTTGTTTACTACGCGAGGTCGGCGCGGTCAATCTCCCCCGAATCGAACCCCCTTCCACATCCCTTAAAATAGAATAACCTTAACCAAGCACCATGCCAGGTGGACCCATGTTACTTGAGCGGATGTAAATACGAGCACGGAGGGCCCGCAGTGCGATCATTGAGGCTCTGTGGAGAGGGCACTGCCAGGGCTGCCAAGTGTGAACCTTGCTGCAGACCCGTCCAGTCCCACAGAATAGATGAAAGCTTGGCTGTCGGGAGCGGTGATGAGGACCCAAGAAAATGGTACAAAGGGGAACGGTAAACATTCCATTCGGCGTTCTTCTGGTTCTCGATCAGCCAGACAACTAGACCGACTCCGATCAAAAGAAAACGTCCAGCCCGCTAGTCTCACGAACCATTCAAGATGCAAATCGCCACCTTCACCAGCATCCTGGCCCTCGCGGTCTCTGCCAGCGCCACCACCGTCTACGGCACGCTCCAGATGTGGTACGATGCAAATGCCACCTGCAGGCAGGACACAGTCCTCTATCCAGAGGGCCAGAGCCTCGCCTTGGGCACTCTTGACTCCTGTGACACGGTCACCCCCGGAGTCGATGGTGCTGAGTTCCAACTGTTCGAGGGCATCCCTCTCACCCCCCTGTTCGGCTGTGAGTCCCCCAACCCAAATACACACCTCTGCTTCCTCAGAATGAGATCCCTCTCCAGTCCACAACCTGCGTCATCAGATCGCCGACTGACATTCCTGCCCAAACAGTCCAGCTGTTCTCCGACGCTGAGTGCAAGGAGCTGGTGACAGACGAGTCACGAAAGTGTGTCACGGGCGTCAAGTCATACAAGATCGTGCGCCTGTAAAGGGGACCAAGAGTACCATGGGTGACAACGAGGGCTCGCTTTGCCACAAGTCATCACTGCGAGTGAGATAGCGAGCACATGGCGCGTGCAATGGGAAGCTCTGCATGCTCGTACAAATGTGGCACGGGTACACTGGAGGAACTGCTTGACTCGGGGCCTCAGCATCTCTACAGGCAGCCGATCATGCTGGGAGATGACGACGGGGTTCTGAGGATGGAGAGAATCCGTCTCCGAGTCGACTTGGCCACTTGGTCGACTGATATTTCATGTATATATATTCCAAATAGACCAATTGGAAATACCATGCCCCCATGTTTGAGTCAAAGCAACATTAAGCTTGAGCCACCCGTGGCGGAGGTGCTCGTCTTAGAGGAGGCTATAATCATAGCCTGCTAACAATGCTGGCGACAAGGCCGACATCCAGAGTGAAGATTGTGTGGTTTCCAAATCTGCAGGCTGTCTTGACAATCAGATGCGTAGCTGTGTTCAATCACTTGAGATGACGAAAGAACGAAGGGCTCTTGTCACAATCATTTTGGATGATGCATTTGGTACTAATACTTGCCCGTGCCTGGATTGAGGCGGATTTGCTGTTCAGGTCAGAGTGAGAAAGCATGGGGAAGATCACACTGTGAGTGAGGTGTACGGACAGTGGAAGGAATGAAGGATGTATTCGGCTACAGCAGCTCTGCCCCTGAAGCTGTCTTGGCTGTGACGTCGTGCAGGCGGGCTGTTGCTGCTGACTAAGGGCATTGCCTGCAGACAAAGAACGCGGTTGAGGGGCCTGTTTAGTCTAGCGAGACGCGACTTGAAGGAGACCCCATTATTCCAAACCCGCCTTGAGAAGGTACAATCCGTTGCTCAGCCAATCCCTACCAAACCCATGCCTTTGCACGGGTAACAATTCCAATTCGACGCGACCAAGGTCATGGACTCGCCCCCAGAATCCTCAGACCATGGCGACGAGGCCTTCGACCACTCCCACCCCTTCGCAGGCGTCGTCGTCTGCTGCACCAGCATCCCTACCGACCTTCGTGTAAGTCCTGCCTCGCAGTGCTCAGCCTTGTTGACTACACCTTGAAGACCGAAACTGACGTTTTCCACCTTGCCAACCCTCAGGCAACAATAGCAAAGAAGACGGACGAGCTCGGCGGAATCCACAAGTACGACCTGACCCCGGACGTTACCCACCTCATCGTGGGCGAGTACGACACCCCCAAGTACAGACATGTCGCCAAGGAGCGCCCCGATATCAAGGCCATGGCCGTGGGCTGGGTCGATGCTGTGAGAAACCTCTGGGTCCGGGACGAGCAGATCGACTTCCGAGCCTTGGAGAAGGAGTGGACTTTGAAAGCATTCGAGACTGGCGGAGGTGCAATAGACGAGAATCAGGGGGTTGGCCCAAAGACTACGCTGAACTGCTGTTTGACGGGTTTCGACGAGCGTATGTTCCTCCCACGGCTGGCCTGGCAACTCTGGCTGGCAAACCAAAGGCTAACTCATGTCCCCAGCAACCATGCGCCAGGAAATAATCGACAAGATAAAATCCCATGGCGGCAGCTACACAGGCGACCTCAGCAGACAGGTCAGCCACCTGATTGTCTACAGGCCTGAGGGAAAGAAGTACCTGGCCGCCAGGAATTGGGGACTGCACATCGTAGGGCTTAAATGGGTGTACGATTGTGTGGAGCGCGGCATGATCCTCGATGAGAAGGCCTACGACCCCTTGCTTTCTGGGGAAGAAATCGGCTATGGAGCATGGAATAGAAAAGCGAGCGCAAACCGTCGGATATCCCTTGGCAAGCGACAGAGAGAGGCGGCGAAACAAGAGCAAGGGCGACGCAAGCTCAGGAAGACGGCAAGCATGAAGCTGAACAGCCAGAGGGACAACATGTGGGGTGAGATCTTGGGACAGCCGTCCGTCGACCCGTCCGCCTCTCACCATGCCGAGGAGCCCACCCAGCCGTTGCCGAGCGATTCCGTCCTGCGGTCCAATGCGTCTATATCACGGGTCAGTGAGTCGGTCGACACCAGCCGCTCGCGTTCCCCGTTCGTTGGCGCAGGGAACAAAGGTGACAACATCTTTGCTTCGTGTTGCCTGTACGCTTTCGGGTTCCCTCCACGGCAGACCGATGTTCTTGTCAATACGGTCTCATCCCTGGGAGGTCTTGTGGTCGGGTCCCTGGCAGACATCACAACCTCAGAGGGAATGATCCGTCGCTTTGTAATAGTACCTCAAAGCGCCGATCAGAAGTCGCTTCCACTCCTACCAGATGGTGTGGATCTCATTACGGAATGCTTCGTCGAGAGATGTCTACACAGAAAGGTCTTACTGGATCCAAAGGACCATGTCATTGGTAGACCGTTCCCAGTGTTCCCCATCGAGGGCTTTGAGAAGCTGTCGATATGCACTGCCGGCTTCACCGACGTCGATCTACTGCAAGTGGATAAGTCCATCCGCCAGCTCGGAGCACGCTTCGAGGAACGCTTCAACGCCGAAAGTTCACTGTTGCTGTGCGCCTCCCTGAGTGCCGTTCGGAAACAGAAGCTCGACCTGGCATTACTCTGGAACGTCCCCGTCATCAAGGCGGAATGGCTTTGGGCGTGCATATCACAGGGCAAAAGGTTGTCAACCAAGCCATTCCTGTTCCCTGAGCTCAAAGCAAGGACCACCACGGAGAAGAGCGCGACATCAAAACCATTAAACAGATCCAAATCGACGTCCGACGTGTCCAAGAAGTTGACGCCAAAGTCACTGCCAGAACGCACCGAGAAGCCAGGTAGGGCCAGCCTCCCGGGCCCAGACATGTCGGCCTTTGACCCAACGCCGCTTGTGTCCACTGAGCCTCCACTATCTCATTCCAGGACATCGACAAGGAATGACTCCAACGCCGCCACCGAGTTTGAGACGGCCCTGACACACCAGTCTAGGGAGAAGCCACCATCACAGAGACCTGAGGCACGGCCCAGTTCGAGAAACGACTCTCGTCCACTCGGCGAAAAGTCAGCTAACGAGCCGAACAAAACCTCGGCCAAAGACACACCCCAATCTCCACAACGCAAGCCGCTCACACGCGTGCGAAGCGAAGTCTGCGACTCAGAAGCAGGTGACGACGACGAAGGTCTCGACGCACCCAACGACGATGACCCAACCCCGCAACCAGCCGCCCAACCAGATCCAGACGAAGGCCCAGATGCCGCGGCTGCCGCCGCCGCCGAGCTCGAGGAGGAGCGCAGGATACAACGCGAGAAGGCCGAAAAGGCAGAAGCGGAGCGGCTAGCCCTCTCGTCAAAGCTCACCTCCCTCCTCGGCGGCGCGCCCGCGAAGTCCGCCCTCGCCGAGACCAGCCGCAACAACTCGTACAACAGCGACTCCGCAGCCGCAGCAGCAGCCGCCGCGGGCAAGGACGACGCGAGGCCCGCCTCGAGGCGCAAGAGGCGGGACGTCATCGGCCGCGCCATCAGCAACGCCTCGGTGGCGTCGACGGGGAGCGCGGACTCGTCCGCCGGGCTGGGCAGGTCCGCGGTGATCAACGAGGGGGCCGAGGGCTCGTCGCAGGAGGGGGAGGGCGGCGCCGGGGAGGGCGGGGCGCCGGCGGCCAGCACGCAGGTCGAGTACGATGACCCAGAAGCCAAGATCAGTAAAGAGAGGCTCGTTAGCAAGATGCTCAGAGGTGGGAGAGGAGGCGGCGGCGGCGCGGCGGAAGCCCCCCGCAGCGTCGAGACCGGGGCTGGCAATAAGGTAAAGCCGGCGCCGGCGGCGTCTGGGCGGGCTTTTGGGGGTCGGAGCATGCGGCCGAGATGATGGGGCGGCGTTGGTGGGTTCTCTTTGCTCGTGCCAATTGCGGCTGGAATGGTTAATCGGGTTCCTCTTTGCTTCCGCCACTTATTTGCTCCATGGCTGGTCATGTCGATTATGATGATAATGTTTCTGTCTGTTTGTTGGGGCATGTGCATATATGCATATCTGTGCATCTCTGTGTCAGGAGTCCGGTATGGCTAGGCTGGGTCAGCCAGTCTGGGTTATAGTTTTATGGCTCTCTAATCACGACGGGACAGCCGTCCACATTGAACACATACGGGGTTGCGCGAGCATTTCCTTGCCATCGTCCCGTCGCGCTGCTGATGATTACTCGTTGCCCGCTCGAGGCTTTGCCCGAAGGGGGGTCGATCCTCTTAATTTGGCGGGAGGCGGGAGGCAGCCTGCCGGACGTTGATCCGCGGAACAGCCTCTTGACGCAATGGACGAGGAGGCCTTTGTTTCGTGCTTGCTCACCCTAGACTGTTCGCCCGTCGCCTGTGCCGGCGTCACCCATCCCACTCCCGTTCGTCCCAAGGCGTCACCTCCTCCAGTCGACGCTACAAAAGAGTGAGCGGTGAGCGGGTGCCGAAAAAAGGGCAGGTGAGGATCCTACTGTGCGATATATCTGCGTACAGCAACGGGATGGCATATATACGTGAGGTCCTTTGTGTCAGGCTCTTGAGGTCACGGCCGCAGGCAAGGAGCCAGTGTAACCAACTACCTGGAAAAACATGTCTTGCAGAACCATCGGAAGGTAATGTGTCTCTCACAAGGGCAACGGCAGCTTCTGCGGCGGGGTTGACACGAGACAAATCAAATTGGTATGACATACAACGGGGGGTATATATGTAAAGAACAGAAACCAAGACAGTCAGACGAGACAGGCAGGCAGATAGATGATCAACATGAAATCAGTGGTATCGTCCCTCCCAGTTCTCCGTTTCCCTGCAAAGAAAATCCCGTCTCTTTTCCCAATACAAAACCTCTGTACTGTAATCCATTGTCGCCGTCTTCCTTTCTTTAATACATGACTTTATCTCACATAATACATTGACTCGTCATCAACACACGATATCCATACAAAATCGTCCAGACATCACTATCGACCGGGACAGGCACAGCCTGCCTGGCCTCTGATGCGTTCGTTCGATCCAAGTTTACAGCCCCGAGGCGGCTTCAGTCAAGACGCCCAGGAGCGACGCCGCGGCACCTCCGATACCGACGGCCCCGAGCGTCTCGCCCCAGACACGCTTCTTCGCGCGACGCTTGTCGCGTGCCTCCTCACGCTCGCGGTCACGGTCGACAGCCCGGTCGCGCGTGGCATCACGGTCACGCGGGCGGTAGTGCGACGACGACGAGGAGTGGTGGTCGCGGTCGCGATGCTGCCTGTTGTCTCGCTCCCGGTCGCGGTCCCGCTCGCGCTCTCTCTCGCGGGTGGCGTCACGGTCTCTATCACGCTCGCGGTCGCGGTCACCGCGCTCACGGTCCCTGTCGCGATCTCTGCGGCGGCGGTCACCGTCTCTCTCCCTCTCTGCTCTCCTCCGTTCCCTGCGCTCCTTGCGTTCTCTTTCTCTCTCCAGCTCTCTGGGGTCAACCTCCCTCGGGCCATCCTCGTCGAATCTGACGTGGTTCTCGTTACGATTCTTGAGGATGGGCTTGGGCTGGGTGACGGCTGCGGGTGAGGTCTTCTCAACGATGACCGGGTAGACCCTGTGGCCTTTCCGATCTCCCTTATCTTCGAGCTCTGGCTCCTCTTGGATGGTGGAGTTCGTCGAGGCTCTCCTGTTACGTCGGCGACGATGCTCTCGAGGAATGTACTTGTCCGTCAAGGCCCCTGACCGATCGCGGGACTCGGAATCAGTTGTATCCGACTCATCCCAGATGATGTCCTCGGAATCCGTCTCGCTAGTCGTGTCAGAGTGCTGAAGATGCCTCCTTCCGTTGGTATTCCGCTTCTCTTCAGGGTAGTATGCAGTTGGTCTGTACTTGGGATCGGAGTAGGCCCTGTCTCGGCCAGCTCTCAAAGCTGCCGATTTCCTTGCATAGTCTGCGATTTGGTCCTTTGTCAATACGCCTAGCACGGCGACAAAATCCGGTCTTGCCTCGTATCGTACGCCAGCCTTCGTAAGGACCTCAGTCGATACCAGGCTCCGCTTGATACGAGTCCATTTGGCTTCGAGGGGTATTTCATTGCCAACGCTGTCCGGTGCGAGGCGGGAATAACGCTGGGGTCTGGGTGCCGATGTTGGCGGTGGTGGGAAGCCAGGTGCCGAGGACGGCGGCGCCGAAGAGGGAAAAGGAATCGGCGCGGCGCCTTGTGGAATGGGAGAGGCGTAAGGAGGTGGCGGCGTCAGTGTGGAAGCCGTCGGGCTTCCGTAGCCAGGGAGAGGTGGGACGTATCGCGGCGCTGCGCCTTGAAGAGCCTGCGACTGTGGCGATGAGCTAAGCGGGTGGTCCGGCGGCAGGGCAGCGACGGGGGGCGGGAGATATCGTGTACTGGGTGAAGTGCCCGGCGAGACGCCGTAATTTGTGGGCAACAAGGCCGGCGAGAGACCAAGCCCACCCATGCGGGCCGAGAGATTGTCAGCTTCATTGCGGTCCAGGGCCATGAGATCCTGAGTGGAGATCAGAGCCAGTTGCTGCGAGTCCGTTGAGCCCGAATCCGAACAAGAATCGGACGAATAGCGCTCGTAGGACGTTTGCATCGGCATGCTTGTTGGTGGTGGTGGAGGGGGGCCGCCTTGTTGGCTCTGCGGCATGTAAGGGTTATAACCCGGCTTGGTTGGTGAACGGCCCTCCGCATAGTTGGGCCACTGTTCCGGCTGGCGCCGTTCAAGTTTCACGCTGGGCATGAACTTCTCGTTGTCCATGCTGGGCGAGACCATCTCCTTGGGAGACATGGTCTCGCCATGGGGATTTGATGGGTACGAGGCCGGGGTGATCTCCACTGGCGGTGGCAAGGGTGAGGATCCATACTGCTGCGGTTGGCGAGCACCGGATGCGGGCATCTCCGGATATGGCGCGTATTGCTGAGCTGCATATGCACCGTTGCGGCGACCCTGCGGCAGCTGTTGGTCTAGAAGGCCACGCACCGACGGCGGCTTGTCATCCAGGTAACCGTTCGAGTCCAGCTCACGGATGTAAGCGCGCAGAACTTCCTGCGAGCCAAAGAGTCAGCGGTCATATACAGGTCAGAGTTTTCCGCGCCCAATGAGCGTGGTGGCACCACATTGAGGCGCTGCTGTGTAACGTTGACACGTCTGAATCGAGGAAGAAAGGAAGTGTAATTTGAGACACCGCATGTGTGATGGTTCGGCGACATGTTACTCACCTTGTGCTTCCTCAGGACATCACTTGAGAAGCCCTCCTTGACCAGCTCGGCCCAGAACTGCTGCCACATCTGATCCTCGCTCTCCTGGGCGGCATCACCTGAGGCCGAGGCCCTGGCCCTACGCTGGAACAGACGCGCAGCCACAACATCAACCTTATCCTTGATCTTGTCCATTTGCTGGACGTCTGCATGTTCCAGGTCGACAGGCTTGTGCTGCCTCGTCGGATTGTGCAGCTGCACCGTGTCCAAGAAGATGTCGATGTTGGTCTTCTGGTTCGCCAGCTTGGTCCTTATCAGAGCGACCATGTCCCTCTCGCGGTCCTCCATGCGCTTGGCACTGGAGTTTGCCCGTTCTCTTCGCCCACTGTCGGGGCTTTCGCCGTCGCTGGGATAAGAGCCATACTTCTCGAGGATCGTGTCCAGCTGCTTGAGCGTGAAGTCGGTGTCCTCGACTATTGGTGTAAGTTGACGGGCGTAGACTGAGGATTCATATCCGTCGCTGTTGAGGAGACTGTCTGGGTCCTCTGCCTCGGCGCGCAGATGCTTGAGAACCGAGTGCAGAGGGCGCACACCAGTCGCGATCTCTGCAAATTCGGGGCCTGATGTTTTCGCGCGGCGGTAGAGGTTCCGTGCAGTCGCCGCGACAGAGGAGATGTACGAAATAGAGGTGCTATCTACCGGCATGTCGTAGTAGTTGCCGCTACGCGGCGCCGTTCTGGGCAGGGTGCTTGCCAGCTCTGGTGCAGGCACAGTGGCCCTCGCTGTTGGGTAATGGTGATGGTGTTGCTGGTCGAAGCGGGCGTGCTGTGGGCTCCTCTCTGCGTTTGGTGTGTGTGCAGTGTGTCGGCGTGGACGTTTGGTCGAGTGGAACAGAGCACCCTGGGTTGTGGACAGGTGAGGATGGACAAACATGCTGACGGCTGTCTAAGCCAGAGAGCGAAGATCCGGGCCAGGTTGGGTGTGGGCGGCTATGTAATGGACGGGCGTGATACTGTCATAGGCTTGCCCCAGAAGGGCGTGGATTGTCGCAGACCAGGCCAGGGCTGAGGAGACCGGCAAGGGAGCTGGGGGTCATGTACCTCAGCCTAAGACGCATGTAGGGGCTGCAATCCGACGGCACGGGTCCAACGTGTCTTAGCCCCGGAGGATGGGATCAGAAGGGGACTAAGGCGGGCGGAATTGCGGGTGCTTTGGTGCGAGTTTGGGTGTGTGGTGTGTGTGTCAAGATAACAATCCAGGAACAAGAAACTTGGAACTCGGTCACACAGTCGTCAAGATGAAGTGCGCCGCGTCGAGGGTCGTCGAGGATTCAGATGATGATGCTTCTTGCAAGGGTAGAGACTCAGAGCTCGGCTCGAGGACGAAGGGAGACAGACAGAAAGAGGAGGGGGCGAAGACAGGACACGGATCGGGAACAGACTGGTGAGATGGTTAAAACACAAACAAGTCGGCATGTGCTCGTATGTATGTATGCGATGTGGGTACGTATGTGTTACTGCGTGTGTGGATGGGGAGCAAAGCCGGATGGATGTGTATTTTGGTCGTGTCACGAGTCGCGAAGGAAACAAACACAAGCTCCATGCCATGTGTGTGTCCATGTCACTGTACCTGTAACCCAGGCGAGTTCAGCTGCCAGTTGGAATGGTCCGCATCCTCGGGGCGCATATCCACAGGCAGACCAAGATAGAGATGGCGTGTAGCAGAATGATAATGCCTCAGCACGTAGAGGGTCTGTCATGGAGGGCAGTCAATCTTGGAAGATTTTCTCCGGCTCGAAACAGATCGTCTCCCCAGCCTCCAGCCTCCTGGCTCCAAGTCTCCGGACTCTTGGAAGATTTTCTCCGGCTCGAAACAGATCGTCTCTCCAGCCTCCAGTCTCCTGGCTCCAAGTCTCCGGACTGATGGGGCGGATGGGGGATGTGGGGGAATGTGTGTGGAGGTGATGAATTATCTGTCTCGAGTATGTGTACTGTTACCTCGAGCAGTCAAGGCAGGGATTCTTGCACACGCCATCATAGCTGCATTTAAATTGGGAGCGGCATCGGTCGAACTTGCTTGTCCTTGGTGGTTGGTGGTGTTCGTCACAGAACGGCGTGCGTCGACGCGACTGGACGCAACTGGCCCCAGCTCCCCCAGCCGGACGCAGCAAGGGACCTCTGCGAAATTCTGTGCAGGGAAGCATGCTGCACCCTGCACCTTCTGGATGACGTCGCATGATTTCATCGACCATGGTTGGCACAGGCCACCTCCTTCCCCGGATCCTCTCCAATCAGCCTGTGTGTGTTTCTCTACGCTACGACTACGTACGCAGTAAGACAGGTGGACTGTCAGACTGTGCAGAGTTGGAGAGAGGCAAGAGAGGCAGTTGGAGGGGGTCGGCACAGAGCCCCTCAGGCTGTTCAGTCTCAGGTCCATCCGGCGAAGACGCGAAGAAGCTCCAGAGCTCCTTCTAGCCTCGGACCTTGGGGCGCCTGCGCCACCGGGCTGTAACGGAGCACTGGCACCACTGAGAGAGCCTGGAAGGCCCATCACCTTCCATCCACCGATGACTTGCAGGCCTCGACCCATCCACGAGTCGAAATCGAAATCGACCAGCAGACCTCGTCGGCCTCTCTCCACCAACTAAGGTCACAAGCCTGACAAGGTGGTGGGCCACCCGGAACCCGAGGCCACACTTCTTGGCCACACTTCTGCAGTTTTGTTGGGCTTTTCTGTCTGCTTTTCCCCCTTGCGATGATAAACAACTACCGTTGTTGCGACCACCATGCTGACCAGGGCTGGCGGCTGGCCCCGTCCTGGACCAAAAAAGAACCCCGGGCGTCCACGTCGCAGGTTCATGAGAATCCCGTAAAAAGTACAGGGCAGACAGGCAGATATCATGGACAGCGCATGAAGCACGCCTGTATTTTTGACCCATCTTCCCCATACTAATCCATGGACCACGCAGAAGCAAGAACAAACAGTGGGGACTCTTGAGGTTTCGCCGAAGAGATGCCAATACGACGGCATGCCCGGGGACAAAGTTGGTCGGGACTTGTTCATCTGAACGGCCTGCCTGCACGGGGATATTGCCGGCCACGCCCCGGCGATTCGGACTTACTTTTGTTCGCCTGGACTTAAACTCCCCGTGTGCAGAGTCCAGACACGGATTTGATATGGATTCTGCATATCACGAAGAAGGCTGTGAAGAGAGCCAGCCAGGTCTAGGTCAGTAAGCCAAGGCGCTGCTCCACATCCCTTCTCCCGTATTGGAACGTAGGAGGTAAGGCAGTACACGTGCAGGTCAGAATTCTGACCACTCTCAATCAATCCGCTCCAATCCTCGCAATCCTCCCTCTGATCTTCGCGGGCAAAGACCGGGACGTGAAGAAATTTCTGGCCCGCCATCGCCACCTCGTGATGGTCGATTGCCGTCGACTGTTTTGCCCCGTCGCACAAGGTATCATTGCAGACCACAGCCATCGAAACGAACAAGACACAGTCGTCCAATCGCAGAACCAAACGTCCTTGGCACTTAGATCCCGCCATAAGCTCAGGCTAAGCACGAACAGCTTGGCTTGGCCGCGCCCCATTTGCGTGCAGCGAAAAGCTGTCAACCGAGTTGGCGTGGAGAAGCCCACGGGCCTGCATGACAGGCAACTTGTCGCCTTGTCCTTGCACGACAACCCCGAATCTTGCAGCTGCACGCCGGCAAACGTGGCATAGCCGCAACGCCAGCACCGCACGCTCCAGACGCTTAAGCCGCTGACCAGCTAAGACAAAAAGTGGGCTGCTGCCTTGCTGGCCAAACAACCCTTACCGTGCATAAGCTTGACTATCGTGCATGCGGCCCAACAGCTGACAAGCGGACAAACAAGAAATGGCGACAGCCGCAGCGGGCTAGCGAACCGGCATACATGTTGTTGATGTATGATATGCCAACTTGTCCAAACAGCTCTGCTACCAAGGCCATCATCATGCAGATGATTGACAACAAAGTGCACAATTGGGGTGGTGCTCGGGCTGCAAGGCGTCGGTCCACACTTTTAATAATGGCATCCGCTGAAACCCAGCCCATCCTATTGACAACGCCATTCCACTTGTCGAGCGGCATTGCCCGCAGTCAGGCTCATGGGAACGCCTAGACTACTGTTGAAGACTAGCAAAGCGACTGGTCTATTTTGCCTAGCCGAGTCATCCGGAGAGCATCGCCCGACTACTTGGGCAAACAGCATCAGCCGTACGCCACGCTGCTGGACATTCCGACAAGTAGGTCATATTTGTGCATTTTCTAGATTTCCCCGACAAGGAAAGATACAAGAATTACATCGTCGACCACCAAGTTTGTTGTAAGTCCGCTGATGCCAAGATATATACGCGGAGTGGTCCGGCGGCTCATACCGACCTTCCTTCGAGCCGCATCGTCCGCCAATCGGTATGGCCCTGGTTTATGGGTTGTATCCAAGATGTGACAAGCTTCATTCCCGTAGTATCCAATGATGGATGGAGCACAACCATGAACGATAACACATCAATACTGATGCTGTTTGGACGTTTTGTGACACCTCGGTAGAACCAATGCTTCGGTCCTGACGTCTGTCCACCCAAATGCTTAGCAGCCTCTCCCACTGCTTTCTAAGTTTCTGCTCTGTCCCTGCTTTCATGTCCTCCTCTTGCAGATGCACCTATGAAGTTAAGACGTACGGACAAGAATCTATGCCGGGAGGCCATGTCTCCAGTCATTTGAATGTTGATACAACTTGCGCAAAGACAGAAAGCATATAGCCTCATTCCTTACAGGTGCTGAAACAATGCAATTTGCAAACCACCGAGAGAATGCTGTGGTGATGCCAGGGACTTCACGGAATGGTGTTGTAGCAGCTTGGGCCAAGACCTATGGACTGAGACGTATCCGCGTAATTGGCCAGGTCTTTGTGTGATTCGCCTAGGATGTAAAAACACTCAAGTATTAAGCGAACTTCAACTCCTCGTACGTACCCTAACTGATAAAATGCCCCCGCTACATAGTCTGTATGCTTGCAGCTGAGACCGAAGGTCTGCCATGACGTTGTAGAATTAAAATCTTAGACATTGTTCAGGTTCCAAATCCGCACCATGCAAATGGAAGCGAGTGACTAGCAAAATTCCGCCCAAACAATAACTGCTCATCAACTAAGTCTTTGGCACTGCAGTCAGACTTGTCTCCCCCGCCGTGGGATGTAATGTCTGTGAGGCGAGAACGTAAATGAGACAAGAACTCCACGGTCTCTTGAACCTACAACATTGCAGATCAGAGAGCACTGAGTCTCTGGAAGCACAAAACAGGCTGATGATGAATGGTTGTGCTCATCCGAGACCGCTCGATGGTGAGTTCACGTTGGGACTTCACACTGGGTATCCTCGATCCAGAGCGAGATTCTAACGAGGCTCAGGTCGCCTTGAACGTGCTACACAATCGACGGCGACCACAACGTCCTACAGAGCCGGCAAATGATGAATCGAATCCAAGTGGAAACGGGAACCCGTTCGTAACTCCTGGGCTGAGGGGCACTCCAGGCATCCATGGAATGACGAAATGGATACAGCAGTTGGGTTACTCGGTCAGCAAACAACTTTCCCACCACCGGTCCCCACATACAATATCCTTGCCAAACACAGGGCCCTTCTATTGACCAGGCTTCAGGTCGCTGATATCAACAAATTAAACATCATCCACGTCGCGGGCACCAAAGGCAAAGGAAGCACATGCGCCTGGGCCGAATCGTTTCTACGAGCACACGGTAAACGGACCGGGTTCCCCGAGAAGACAGGTCTGTACACATCACCTCATCTCATCTGCCCCGAGGAACGGATCCGCATCAACTCTGAGCCCCTGTGCAAAGAGAAGTTTGCTAGGTACGTCTTCGAAGTGTGGGACCACCTGCTGGAGCAAAACGATGGGGACACCAGCGCGCTGCCTCGGTACCTCCAACTTCTGCTCCTAGTAGCCTTCCATGCGTTCATCAGCGAGGGGGTCCAAGCAGCCATCATCGAAACCCAACCACGGGGGTGAGTACGATTCTACAAACGTTGGTGACCGCCCCGTCGCGACCGTGGTCACCTCCCTCGGCATGGACCACATCGAGCAGCTCGGCCCGACAATCGGGAACATAGCCTGGCACAAGGCAGGCATCTTCAAGCACGGTGCCCACGCCTTCTCGGCACCGCAGGACTCAGCCACCGCCGTTGAGGTCCTCCGCCGTCGGGCGTCGGAGAAAGGGGTGCCCCTCCAGCTCGTAAGCGTAGATGAGTCACTGCTTCCGGCTGGTCCGACCCGGCTCAAGCCGGCAGTCCAAATGCTCAATTGATCCGCCGGCCTGGCTGTTGCGCGCCACTTCCCGAGAAGAATGACGCCGAAGGACACTTCCGGGGAGGGTGGCGTCCTAGACGAAGATGACATTGGGCGGGCGGTAGAGGGTTTCTCATGGCCAGGCCGATTCCAGCTGGTATTCGAAGGACATCATGAGTGGTACCTTGACAGCGCACACAACGAGATGAGTGTCAGCCAGGCGTCCGAGTGGTTCATTGGGAGTGTCTGTCCTGAGCCTTGCACAGGCTCAGAAGAGAGACCCAAGCGAGCCCTGATATTCGGCCAGTTCTCAAGCCACAGGTTTTCTGTATTAGTGTTGGACAGCCTGGCAGCCTGTCTGAAGCCGGTCCATTTTGACAAGGTTCAAGTTATTTTACTCCCTGTCAATCTAGTTGCGACATGGCCCGGCTCGACATGGCCCGGCTCGACCAGGCGCACACCAAAGGTATGTACATGAGATGCCTCAAGTTGCACGTTACGAGTAGCTAGGCTAAGGAGATCAGACACACTGTCAGCGAACAATGAGCTGCTACGACCTCGGGAGGCTTCGAGCACGCATGGCGGAAGCATTACCCGGGTTCCGATGTTGTGCAAGCTAGAGATGTAGAGTATGCTTTAACAACAGCCAGGAGTTTGTCTGCAGATGCTGGAGAACGCACACAGGCGCTCATCACAGGAAGTCAACTACTGGTTGGAGGGGCACTATCTGTCCTGAATGGGGGGTTTGTCGCTTGAATTGAGATTTTGGCAAGGACACCCGAGAGAAACCCCACGACAGACATAGGCCGATTGACGACAAGGATCAAATGCTTGTGAACTCGGTATAATCGACCACTGCCTTGACAAATGACGACGACATACCTTGCCTTGAACAATCCGGCCTCGGCTGGCCCGGGATCGTCATCGCAAACGTTAGACAAGTGATCAGCCTCCTGCATAATGAGTCACTGTGTGAAGTTCCAAGCTTGTCTTAATAAGCATAGTCATTTGAATGTCATACAGACGTGCCATATACTCGAGAATAAATTTCTGCTCCCCACCCAAGGTCGACGGCATCGCGCCCGGCCCATCCAAAGGCGCAACGGCAGAAAACGATGTGAGCCGCATGTAGCCGTGAGCTTAAGGGTTGGATGAATAATGGAAGCCTGGGGCAACTTTGGCCAACAACGATGTCCCCAGGATGTTTCGGGCTGTGACTGTTTTCCCAGTTTAATCGAGTAGCCTCTACAGCTAGAGGAAAGCATCGCTCTTTCGCCCTTCAGTATGCCTCTCTCCCCCGATCCGTTTTGCGATGCGGCTCTGTGTGGGCCAAGCCCAAGCGCTGACCCGGATCCTTCAAGCTGGGAGCTCCCGGCTAGCCGGTGGCTTACGCGATGTCAGACCAACAAACACAGATGGCACACCATGCAACGGGATTCACACTAAGATTGGCCCAGGTAAGAGAGGCTTGACAATAGCTCAAGGCAGACACGCCAGGCGCAATCTCATCAAAACTGCCCGTCATCCGGGGTGGATTCCTCCAGACTACGTGAATCGCCTATGTACCTACTCAGCAGTCGAGGCCGAAGTACCCCGTGGTAACGTGTGACTGACTCCTGGCACTTCCATCGTCGGCGGGTGCCGACTGGTTTGTAGGAGGGAGATATGCGATGCGGCTCTCCTGCCCACGATATGGGCAAATTCTCATGCAAAGTCAGGACCCCGGAGTGCGCCTGGAAGCTAAGCCAACCAGCTACTCCTTCTCCCCTTCCTTCCGGAACCTTTGTCCCGAGAGAGGGAACAGGCAATCCGGGCGGAAAAGGCGTTCGACGTCGTAAGGACCGAGAGACACGAGGACGACAGCCCAAACACCGTGGGCGCACCGCCCGTCTGTCTGTCTGTCTGTCTGTCTGTCTGTCTGTCTGTCTGTCTGTCTGTCTGTCTGTCTGTCAGCCCACCTGCTCCGTCCGCCTTGTCCACCGCGGTTCCCCGTCCACAGCATAAGGCAAAACCACAAACATCAAGAAAAGAAACAGAGTAGAGAAATTCCCCGTGCGGTACTGCACACGTATCCGTCGCAAGTGACCACATCTGAGACGACGTCTCGAACCCCTCACGCAACACCAGCGTCCCACAGACACGCGCGCGTGTCGAAGCCTTAAAACACCCCGGGAGGCCGGCCCCGGCCAACCAGCGATTGGATTTGTCGTTCCCCCCCGAGAAACAACATCAGTCCCTGTCTTACCGACTTCCTCCGCTCCTCCGCCATAGAAACCCCAGTGTTTGAGTTGTGAATCAGCGGCGGTGCATGGGTGGGTAAGGGCAGGTGTCGTGTTTCCTCGCCTGCCAACGGCGACGGCACGCGACGTCTGTGCTACGCCGGCCTTGTTTCGTTTTGTGGGGCCCCTGCACGCCTGGGTTGGGTGACTGCTCTCATGTCTCTGCCTGTGCTTGTGTAGCTCGGTCGCCTTGTCCGGGTCGACGAGCCAGGCGTGCCGTGAATCTCTCTCTGCCTTGTCTTGACCGCAGCGTCCAGTCGTTGTCCTCTCCCGCCGGACAAGTTTCCCTGTACCGCGCACATGATGGATGGATATGTTTCGCAAGTAGCACTCGCCTTGACTCTCTGACGAAAACGTGATGAGGGTATTGCTTGAATTATCCTGCTCAGACAAGATGGCCCTGTGGCCGTTGGGTCCAGACGACCACTTTTATACACCGAGACCTGCCCAAAACCGTGATCCCGCTGAAACCCAACTCTGCTACCCCGTCTCTTCGCTACATGAAAACACCTGTCGCAGCCTTATATGGTGACACGTTCCGTCGAGTACTCCCCGACGTTCTGATTGATCATGTGCGCAATCTCCCTCTTACTTCTCCTGACGACCTCGCCACCGGAGACGACCTTCTCTGCCGAGATTCTCTCCTTGACCTTCAAGCCAAGCGGCAACATGGCGCCTTCCGCACCGGCTGCCTTGCTGATCCCTTGGCTGTGTAGTACCGCCGCCTTGCCGTCACCACGCTTGTGCTTGTGCCCGACTTCTGCCTCGGCCTTCTGCACCTGGGCCCCGTACCTGACCGCCTCGGAGAGGATGCCCCGCAGGAATACGGCCTCCTGCACGCCCTCCAGGGCCGCGCTGACCTCCAGCTTCAGCGAGGCCAGGAAGTCCGCCGAGTCCATGTGGTCCCCAGCGCCCGCCGCCACGATCGCGTCGTTGATGAGCCAGCCGCCTGGCCCTACCGCGTCGATGCACCTGCAGAGCAGGTCCGCGAGAAGGCTGATGCTCCCATCTGGCGGCGCCTCGAGGTCGTCGTCTTCGTCCAGGCGTGTCGTGTCGAGGTATCGCGTCGTCCAACCGTCCTTGACGAGTTCCATGCGTAGCACATAAATAAGCGAAAGAATCTCCTCAGGCTTGTAGCTCCGCCGCAGCGTGCGGATTGTGGAATCGCGGGGACAGCTCCCAAGCTTGCCGAAGGCCACGCTCAGGCCTCTTGCGCGGACGGTGGATTGGTCGCCTAGGTAGAACTCTGTGACCTCCAGCTCTTGCTCGAGACGGTCCAGCTCGTGGCCAAACGCGCTCTGGTCTGCGTTCAGTGTGCTCTCATCTGGGTCGGCATCATCTGACTGTTCCGACTCGAAGGTGAGCAGCTTGGGCGCTATCTTTGTGGGGTCTTGCACGAGTTCTAGACTGCGCATGATCAGACGAACGGCTGTAAGGAGCTCGGCGGCCCCTAGCTTGGTCGAGGACAGGTAAGACAGGAGAAGCTCGAAGGGTGGATCTGCTTGTACCAATACTTGAGGTACTTCTTCGCCGAGGACATGGTCCACGTCGTCGACACCTCTGAGCTCATCCTTGAAGGCTGATTTGATGTTGGATATGGTGAGGTGACCCGCATCAACCAGGCAATTCAGCACGTTGCTCTGTGGCAGCTTGCAGACAAGCCTCGTCTGATCTGAGCCTGATTCTAGGGCGTCCTGCCAGTCGAATATCCTTGTGATCGTGTACAGAATCCATCGGCGGTCAGCTGTCGGATACGCAGAACGTGTGCTTGGCCATATCCATTCTGGCAGTCTCGGCTCTTCTTCGTCTGTGGTGTCGTTGGCCGCGTCAGCTGGTTTCGTCGCGATTCCAAATCTGCTTGCCATAAGCTGCTCGAATCCACCCAAGTCGCCGGCCTCAAGGAGGGCGTCGGCTTTCTGCACATCCGTAGTGAACTCAGACCAATAAGTTCCAGTGACAGTGCCTGGAAGATGCTCAGAGAAACTCGAGGATTCGCCATCCGTCTTCTGCTTCTTGAGAAAATCTCTGTGCTGAGCGATACCACGACCTATCGAGTCTATCAAGAGGCCCTCTGCTCTTCGCTTCTTGCCTCGGGTCCTGGGTGCCTCGAGTTGCACAGCCACCAGGGATGCGCCGTAGATTGCCACTGCAATTTCGAGTCTCGCAAAATATGCCACCAACGACAGGGCCACAGCATTCGAGCCTTTGCCCACGTTGTCCAGATCGACCACAGAAGATGCCTGTAAAGACTGATAAAGAGGGTTGTAAACATCCAAGGAGTCGGGCTTGGCTGCAAGGACAGAAGACTTCGATAGCCGCACAAATGACCTCACGTCCGGTACTGGGAGTTTGCTGTCGACTTTAACAACACTCGAGGTCAGATCGTACGTGACAAGACCGTCCTCCTGGAGCTCCATCAGTGACCCTGAGGCGACGTCGAGACGGAGATTACCAGGCCCACTTGCAGCCGGGGAGGGTGACGGGATGGGAGAGGTGTGTATCTGGACCAGCCGGCCGGTGGCTTGCGCATCGGAGGCGGAGACTATGCCAAGGATATGAAGATGGCGGGACTCTGCCTCCTTGCCTGCGACCCTAGTGACTAGCAGCAACATGTCCAGGGCGGATGGGTCCTCCTGTTTTGTCTGTAGGAGCGAAGCAAAGGAGTCCTCTTTGCCCTCGAACAACCCTCCAATGACATCGCTCGCGAGCGCGGCTTGGACGAGCTCGACTTGGAGGCGGGTTCCCTTGGGCAGGGCAGGCAGGTCCTGCTTCAGGATTTCTGGAGATGTTTGCCATCGTTTTCGCAAGTCGTCGCCTTGAAGGCAGATAACAGCCCCGTCCTCGGCGACAGCTACCAGGTCCGGAACTGCTCCTGACCCGTCGGCGCTAGCAGAGCGGGTTGTGGTAGCCGTGCTGAGGTGCACGAGCTTGGGAGCATGGTCTACTTTCTCGGTCAATGTGGTCGAGGTGGTCTCGCCTGAAGCTTCTATAACATCTTTGAACAAAGTGATCTCGGGTTTCGGGTTTCGCGTCGAGATGTAGGTGTACCGTGTGACGTCCTTGGTCTTTGCGACTCTGGACCTCGTCGAACAGGGCGAGCAGGTGAAGATCGACTGTGGTGGGACCGGGTAGGAAGTAATCAGCCGTGATGATGGAACCTGAAGGAAGTCAAGTCAGCGGTCGTTCGTACAGGTGGAGAGTAGGACGTGTGGCCAGAGACTGACATCGTAAAGGTTCAGTGCCTCGCCGTCAATGCCGACTGCCAGCTCGGATCGCTTCCTCTTCTTGGACCCTGGCTGCTGGCCCCAGACATCACCAACTTGGTATGCACTCGCACCTTCTCGCTGGTTCAGAGGCCGAGGAAGGGTGGTGAGCACGTATGGCTTCTGGATGTTGAATGTTGCAGCCATGGCGGGCATGCGATACGGCCTCGGCGGACTCAATGGCGGTTGAATCGTGAAGTTCAAAGTCGCTCTTCAGTAGAAAAAATTCGAGTGAGGAGCAGGGGTTTGCTCTTATCGCGCTTATCTGAACTTTTGCAGTGGGGCTGGCAGCACCCCAATTTTAGTGTGTTCCTGTCCCCAGGCGCTAGGTACCTAGGTAGGGTGGGTGCCCGGCTGCCCGAACGCCTCGACCCTTCGAACGCTTTTCCTCTGACAGCACAGCTATATAGGCTGCACTGTATTCTCCAGAAGCAGTTCTGGAGAATTTTGACCTTTTAGTGTTTCCCTTTTGCCGTAATGTAGCGGCGTACGGCGCCGTCTTTCTTAATTCTCCAGAACTACTGAGCTCATAGGGACGGCTGCGAGGCTCGCTTAGACACGAAACGTCAACGACAACGAAACTTCAAATACACGGTCTCAATTCTGGAGTAGGCCCCGTGGAATAGTCTAGATAAGAGCCACAAGTGCAGCCACCACGGAAACAATAGATGCCATCGCAGTGGCACCCTTCCTGAAGATAGGTGCGCCCGCACTGCTGCTTTCAACGGTGGAGGATGCTGAACCGGAGCTAACAGACGTTGAGGAAGGCGTGGCTATGACGGTACTATTCAAAGGCGTGCTCGACGAGCTGGCGGTCGCTGCACCGGGAGTACTCTGCGAGGAGGTGATGGATGATGCAGTGCTGCCGCCACTGACGGTCGTTGTCGTAGCTGGTCCAGTTGTGCTCACTGACAAAGACGCTGTGCTAGAAGAATCGATACCAAGCCCCTCGATAGTGCCAACTGAATAATTTCCAGCTAGGCCGCCACCTATGCACCTCGATGTGTCAGCGTTCGATCAACGTGCAAAGAAAAAGATAATTCTCAAAGCTAGCCTGGACAGACTCACAGTTTTCGAGTGCGTAGCCGGGGCAAGCCACATTGCAGTGAGACGCGTCTCTTTTCTTATCGTTCGAAGGCAGAGTGTCGAGGCAAGAACAGAGTGATCCTCGTGCTGCAAAGACAGAATATCCTGCTTCCCCACAATGGGAGGCGCACAGATTGAGACTGTTGTATGTTAACGATGTCTCATTGACGGCGTCGATGGCATAGCAATCGACTGCGTCATCAGCCAGAACACCGAGTGTCTGGCTAATCACCGCCAGAGATAAGAAAGCCGTGAAGTAATGCTTCATTGCGATTGAAATCAGAATCGTCTCGAATGGTTTCACCCAACTGACTTTGGTTGGTGTAAAGATGGAGCCTTAAATAGGAGACGACGGCAGTGCGGGTCTCGTGTTTCATAGCGTGGTGTTTACGAAGTAAGCCTACAGATCCTTGGCCCCCTAGCTGAAGGCTTGTTAATTTCACTTAGCTCCGAAGGATCGTTGAAGGATGCGACCAACCAGAAAGCGAAACGGCAATAAGTACGGGCATGTTGGTCGTCATATTGCTACTAGCTTCATGCACAACACGGCAGATCTCGTTCTAGAGAAATTGTGTCATGAGTTTGGAGACGCTTTGGACCTGCCAGAAATTCTATGTGATTGAGAGCCTCTTTTTGCCGGCCCCTGAACCATACCATTCCTAGCCTTACAAGCCCTGCAGAAAAACAATTCATCCCTCACACCATGCCTTCAATATTTACTTTTTTTCTATTCTTCGCCATGTATACCATAGAGCTCCATCAGCTTGATCCACTGAGCCAACTAGGAACTGCTTTACTGTTAGGCAGTGGCTCTAAGGGTAATGGAGAATACTGCCTACCTGGGGTATGTGGATGGACAGGCAACCTATCATTCGCTCGAATTTCAGAAAGTGCACATGTGCATTACACAACATGAGCCGCAATGAACCCCGCACGGCTCGAAGGCTTTGCAAAGAAGCTGCATGCGTTGTTGCCTGGCTGTTCTCATGACCAGCTAGTTGGGCATAATACTTCACACAACCCACGCCGTGTAGGAATGCCATCCTGCTCTAGGGACTTAAACTGCCTCTCGTAAATCCATCAGCGACGCGTTCTGAGCCCGCGTGGTCAACCGAAGAACCCGAGCAAACCATGGCTGATCCCTTGTCCACTTCGGCGGCAGTTGTCCAGTTCTTGCAGGTTGCCGTTCAACTGTGCCTAAAACTTCGTTCCTTTTGTTCAGAAATGCACGACGTGCCGGAGAGGCTGGGCAGCCTTGAGTCAGACCTCAAGCAACAGATTCAGGTGGCTGAGGATATTCAGAACCTGGTCTCCGGGATGTCACCTGCTCTCGACTCATCCTCCATCGATTCTCTGCGGGCGATCCTAGATGAAAACACTAGCAAGATGGCCAATCTTCTGCAAATATTGGACTCGGTCAGCAGCGAATCTCACGATGGCTTCTTCAAGAGAAGTTGGAACGCGTTGCGAGCCCTGGATAAGAAGAATGCGATGCTCTCGTGCTGCGATCAGTTGGCACAGAAAAGAAGCCTTCTCTCTATATGGTTCGGCAAAGCCAACATGTGAGCAAAAGTGATATCGACTTACATCTGGAGGACTTGCTGCTCACATCAGAAGGGACCTGTCTCACCAAGTAAGAGACATTGCCGAGGAAGGTCGAGACCAAATTGCACTCTTATAGAGACAAGTGGAGGCGAACTCGACCAAGATAGATGCCCATCAGATCGAACTGTCCAGATCCATACAAGCAACTGAAATCAATTCCAACGAGGTGCGAGTCCTGGCTACTCAACAGGGCAGTGGCCGGCAAGAAATTCTCGCCGCGGTCCACGAAACAAGCAGCGAGATTCGCAACCTCGCTGATGACTGGCAGAGCCTAGGCACAACTGTGAGCCGCACCACTAGATTTTAGAGCTTGAAGAAAAGCACTCTCCAAGACTGACCCGCAATGTAAGATGCAAGAATTCAGAGACATCTTGGAGTCAAATCGGGAGCTTTCTCGTGTAATCCTCCGGGTAGCTTCCACGAGGAACACATCATCCACCGGACTCGAACATTGCAGCTCTGCCGACATGTTTAAGATTATAGAACAAGTTCATCTCAATGAAATCCAGAAAGACTCCCGAAGGTTCAAGGGCACTGGAGGCATATCAGTGACGCACTGCAGATGCAGGCCATACAGCCGAATCACTTACCATGAACCGCTGTCGATGTTGCATTTCAAAAGAGTGTTTCGAAATCGACACTACTCCAGCTGCCCAAAATTCAGAAGTTCAGATGAGAGTCTCGAGTACACGATAAAGGTCGTACCTCCCACATGGCTGCTCTCCCATACAATTCATCTCAGTCTGGTCTTGCGGAATTGGAGCAACGGCAGAGGATTCTCGATTGCCCCAGTCGTCATTGGCACAAGCAGAATCGTTGATCCCAATACCTCGCCTGGTTTTCAAACAGTGCGGGCGTACGAGAAGCTCTAAGGATTGAATCATTTCCAAAACATTGCCAAATTCATGGAGTCTTTGGAGAGATCACTACGGGGTGTGCTTAGCTCCGGCCAAAGTTCTCCTCTCGACGAAGACCGAGATAGTAATACTCTTCTTTACGTAAGTAGCATGACCACTCACAGTTGAATGGGTGAAGCCGAGTTCTGACAAATCCATGATACCAACAACAGGAGGTCATTCGGCTATACATTCACCATGCGCAGTATAGCCAGAGATATTGGATCACCAAAGCTACCGGGGTCGTTTCTCCCGTACGACTTCTTCTGGATAATGGTGCGAATCCAAATGTGTTTTGCTCCTACACTTCAAGCCGCTACGGAGCAAGTCAAGGCACGGCTCTGGACCTGTTCGCAGACAACCTAGTCAGTCCAAGGCGCAACCTCGCAGCCATGAAAGAATTCGGCAGCCTCTTACTTGAGAAGCTGACTGAGGAGGGTGCCGAGAGCTCCAAACCACTTCGGACTGCTACAAGAATCGATCCGGGTTATCTGTCTCGGCATTTTCAGGTTGAGATGGAGGAGTTGCAACTGTTGCCGGAACAGATCGAGTGTAAGAAACTCCTTTTGGATTAAGAACGAGATTTCCCAGCCCCAGCTGACGAATTCAAAGTATGCGGATACAATGGAATAGTACGGGCCATTATTGAGCGCGATGAGGCTAGGCTTCAAAAAGCGCTCGCCAATTACGACTCTCACCATCAGTTACCGGCCTCAGCGCCATCCATTTTTCAGTAACTTTGCCTGTGGCGCTCATTGCACTTATCAGGATCGGTGTGGATGTGAACGTCGAGGATCGCTATCATCGCTGTCCTATACACCTTGCCGCATCATTGGGGGAATCTGAAGCCGTCAACATTCTACTGGAGGGGGACTGCGCCATTTGGAGTCATCACTCTTCGCCTTCTTTGCTGCAAGAGGCACTCCAGGCAGAAAATGATGATAATCGGGCGCGTATTGCGAACTCGGTCATCACGGCATATATTGACCGACACGCCCGGTTCTTCGACCTGGCTCGGTCACTGCTCCCACAGTCTTCGCCAACTCTCGCAGGACTCGCTCCCGGAATATTCTATGAAAAACTCGTTCCTCAAATCCAGCAAGAATTGAACCGTTTTCATTTCCGCATCCCGCCTGCGCTGGAACTGAGTACGGATGGTTCAAGCGTCTACGAGACGGCCGACTTCGATGCCCGTAGTCGCTTGACCGTCCAGAAGGCTGAGACACTCTGGGACGGTGGCTTCCGACAGATCCACGAATACTCTGGTCGAGGGACGATGCCACTGCTCGAAAGCTGGTACAATGCTGACTTCGAAATGGTCAAGTGGTTTATTTCCAAAGGAGCCTCTCCGTTCTCCCGGCACGGGCAGACACAAGGATCAGGTCTGCATCTCTACGCTCACCGCCTTGGGTATCCTGGCGCTTACTTCAAGCACGACGCATCAGCTGTCTACTGCAATGAAGGTATAATTTCGCAGCTTGAGTCAGATCTATATTCGAGACGGGACTCGTGTTGCTGCCTCTGTTCTGCAGGTGGTTGCCCGCCGGTTGTGGTGTTTCTGAAATCTTATATCAATTTCATATTGTGTAAGAATGCTTTGATTCCGTATTTAGCATACCAACTCTATTTGAAACAGCTCCGTCTCTTCTGGGAGAAGCTGCCGCCGCGGCGCGGCGAAGAGCAGATCTCCATGGAAGCGGTCTTGAGGTTCTTGGTGTTCATCAAGATGAACTTGAAACACCAGTGCTGTCGCGGGCCAGAATCGGCCCACGTACGGTTTTAATTCGGCCCACCTGCGCTTTTATGTTCGCCCACCTACGTACTTCAAAATAGCTGCGCTGTACACCAAAAAATAAGTACTACAGGGTAAAATTTAAGAATTCTCTAATTTTACCCTATATATATATATGCCCTCTGTAGCCTCTATAGCCTCTGCAGCCTCTGCAGCCTCTGCAGCATTCTAAGCCCTCTGCAGCCTCTACAGCCTCTACAGCCTCTGCAGCCTCTACAGCCTCTGCAGCACTCTATAGCTTTTTGCAGCCTCTGCAGCCTCTATAGCTTTAAAGGGCTATAGAGTGCTACAGAGGCTACAGAGGCTGCAGAGGGCTTTAGAGTGCTGCAGAGGCTGCAGAGGGCTATAGAGTGCTGCAGAGGCTGCAGAGGGCTATAGAGTGCTGCAGAGGCTATAGAGGCTGCAGAGGCTACAGAGGCTACAGAGAGCTATAAAGTGCTGCAAAGGCTATAGAGGCTATAAAGGCTATAAAGGCTACAGAGGCTATAAAGGCTATAAAGGCTATAGAATAGGGGCGTAAGGGTATAAATAGTAAATAGTAGAGCAATCTTAGCAAATACCTCTTTTTTGGCGTGTAGTGTACCTATTTCTAAGTATGTAGGTGGGTGGACAGAAAAGCGCAGGTGGGCCGAATTAAAACCGTACGTGGGCCGATTCTGGCCCTGCTGTCGCCTTGGTCAAAAGGCTCAGGATGACAGGGTGAGAGAAACTGTGGCGGACGGGAACCCGCCAGGATCTGAGCATGAGATGGAAGCGAGGCTACGTGAATATCGCGATAAGATGCAGAGTTGCGAGTGCCCATTCCTTGAGAAACCCTTGTGTGCTGTACTTCGCGATCATTGCAAATCGCTCTAGGGATATGCAATCTATCCGTATTTGTGTTCAATAAGACACTAGGGCAGCGAGGTGCTTCGTGAATTGTTCAAGAGAACGAATATTCGCACCCGTCAAAACGGATGGTACAGTACACCCGTACATAACTCACGCCATAGCTGCAGCCCATTAGAGCATATCACCCAGGTCTATTCGTACTCCCACCCAACACCCAACACTCAACACCCAACACTCAACACTCCACACACCTAATTCATATAATTATGAGGTATATGGGTATTGAGTGTATGAGTATTAGATATATGAATATAAGTGTTGGGTGTATGGGTGTATAAGTGTTGGGTGGGTATTGGGTATATGGGTATTAGGTGTGTGCGTATTAGGTGTGTGGGTGCTGGGCGCGATACAATGCGTGATGTGTAAAATAGGCTTGGTGTTATGTACGGGTGTACCCTGCGTTTGTACGGGTGCGAATATCCGTTCTATTATTAAAAAGAATCACAGACCACATGTTGCAGGTTCACGAAACCCGTGGCTTCAGAAAAGGCTTTTGGGTGTTTCATGTCCCAATGATGATAATAAATGCCCATAAATACATAGGGGCACATATTTGTGTCGTGGTACATATTCTATTTAAGATGGTTGAGCATTAGAAGAAACAAAAATAAAGGATAAATTGGTATGACTTCCCAGATACATTTTCAAATTTATGTAGATCCTGGACGTCAAC
Organism: Diaporthe vaccinii; assembly: GCA_039880775.1. NCBI lineage: Eukaryota > Fungi > Ascomycota > Sordariomycetes > Diaporthales > Diaporthaceae > Diaporthe > Diaporthe vaccinii. The sequence continues at coordinate 2,669,031 of JBCEDN010000004.1, forward strand.
GGTGCCAGGTTAAAGGCTGAATGTGTTCGAGTTTCTTTCCCGTTCTCTTCGGGCCTCTTCACTTCTCTCCTCATCCTCTGTCTTGACACGCAACACTCCACACTCAACACCACAAAGATGGAGACACCCTGGCTCTCTTTTCTCTTTCCACGTCCTCTCCTCTACTTTCTCTTCTGCACCACGACTCAGGCGCTTACTGTGTGCCTTTCCCGCTGCTGCCCACCAGTGCGTTCACTCTGTCGATCATCCATCCGCCCAGCAAGCTCTGCTTCAGCTGGGTCGGGGTCGATCAAAGGTAGGATTACTCAATAAACCTTTCGGTGGTGATACCTCCGGTGAAGTAAGTGCCCGTAAGAGTGGCGTTCGATCCGTCAAGCCCTTGTGGGAACACTTGCGGTCGACTTTTTCCCTCGTTTTTCTCCGCATCCTTCTCAGTCTTCCCAGCTGACAATTAAAACGGACCATGATAGACTCACGCTGCATCAACAGCAATTTCCTTGCAGACGGTCAATGTTTCCCTCTACCTCATGACCAGTAACTTCCTGGGGTAGTCTGTGGGCAGGTTCTGTGGACCGTGAAGCCTCACTGACGGGATTGGGAGGCAGTTCGTCTGCATAGTTTGATGATAACTCAGGGGTGATTTATATGTGCTGTCGGACTTCAGGAATCAGCTGTAGATGATTTTCAGGAAGACGGATGATAGATCGTTGCCTTTTTGCCTTGACAACTCTATCTTCCCTGCCTTTCCCTTTGACTTGAAGCTCAATCAAATGAAGGCCCTCGTCCAGGTAGACCCCGTTTGTGAAGCCAGGGCCACCACTGTCGTCCTCGGCTGCACTTCGAGCGGCTCTGTCAGCACGAATGTTTCCTTCCACGCCCGAGTGGTCAGGGACCCCAACGGAGCTCAATTGAGATCCCGATTCTGCGGAAATATTGCTTGCGTAGAACCGAGTTGGCTTCACTGAGGAGCAACTCTTCGCTGAATCTGCGTTGACGGACCTTGTTAACGCGGCTTAGGGCTTCCCGGCAGTCGGAGAATATCACCACCCTATGAATTTTCGCTGGGTCTGTTAAGGTCTGTGACAGGGCGACTGCCAGTCCCTCGGCAATAGCAGCCATCTCGGCGGTTGAATGCGTCGGACAGATACGTTCTTGCCATATCTGGCCATCGTCGGCTTGAAATACCACGGCAGCACCTGCGGACTTTTTTGCATTCGTACAATGAAGAGCCGTCGACATAAAAAATGAGTTCATTCTCTTCGCATTCATTAGACCTCGGTCGAGACGCCTCCTTTGCTGTAATAATTGCATCGTCTCTGGACTGGATGATGACATCTCCTATAAAGCGGAGCTCATCGATACAGCGCAACAGGGCACGTTCTCTGCGCGCGTTGGCCTTATTGTTTGCCTCAGCGACGCTTGAGATGTATTGTCGGACAGACGCGGCGATGGCCCTGTCTCTTCGCCCCGGACGGCGCGCTTTCTTTTCACGGGTCATGGCCGGTGAACTCGCTGGTGTTTGGGCGTCTCTCGGGGACATAGCCACGGTGGCAGGATTATGTGAATGTCAGGTATTCCAGTGTTAGCTTGCTAATTCTGGACGTGGGAAAAGCTGAGAAGGGCGTCCACTTTTATGCACCTGTTCAAGGCCGTTGAGGTACCTAATTGGCAGTGTGGTGTTGCTATGAACTTCTTATGGGACAAAACGACCCAATTATGGAATATGCTAGTTGCCTCCGTTCCTAGGTAGCGTCGTGGCCGGGACCCATTAGCCGTCTTTAGTCGCCGAGCCTCAACCAAGCTAAGACTCCCATCCTCAAACGACATTTCCAAGGTCGTTCATGCCGTATATTAAGTCGAGAACTCGTTTGGGAAGAAAATCAATCATGGTAAAATAGAAATCATGGTAGTGGCTTACAACAGAAAGCCCTGAACGATTTGGTGCCACGGCGGAAAGATGCCACCCTCTCAGCACTACTTGCAGTCTGTGGCTTGCCGTACCTGGGTTTTTGGTGGAAATTGCGAATGAAATAATTTGAAGATAACAATTTTGCTGAAAAGTCCGATGGACTATCGATGGTCGGTCGATTTTGTTGAGGTAATATTTCTGCTCTAGTGGCTATGCTGACAACTCGCGAAATGGGAGTTATTGAACAAAACCACCCGTGGGATGTATCTCACCAAGCTGATTATGCTTTGAGTCCGCGATCCCCCCCCCCCTCAATCGATCAGAATGCTTTCTACAGATATCACACCTGCTGCGTCGTCTCTCTCTTCTCTTGAGAACCAGTCTCAGAGTTTGTGTCCTGGAGCTTCTTCGCGACATTGTGGCTGAGGAACTTTTCCATATCCGGCACCAGAAACGCGCTCAGCAGTAAAATGACCGCGAATGGGATGGTCGTGTAGAACACGACCCTGAACGAGCTCGTGTACGCCGTCTTGAGCGCGCCGCCCACCGCGGTGATGATCTCGGGGCTGATACCTGGGACCTGGGTGAGATCGCCAGCCGTGATGGCGGCAAGGAGGGATTCCACCGACGACTCCGGAAGACCCGCGTCTGTGGCAGCCGGCACGACGTACTTGGGTAGGTTCTTGTCCACCTCGTTCGCCAGCACGGACGAGTACAGGGCCGTCGCGATGGCGCCTCCCATGCTGCGTATGGAGCCCAGGACGCCGGTTGCGAGGCCAATATCTTGTGGCTCCCAGACGAGCGTGACGCCCGGCAAGGCGATGTTCTCAATGAAGCCGGCGGCTGCGAAAGGTCAGTGTGAGGGGAAATAGAAGAGGTCACAGTGGTGGACAGCGGTCTGGAACTCACAGATGACAAGTAGGATTCCCAAGGCTATGGTTGCTGCCCATCGGTCCGGGGAGATGGTCGTCAGGGACGCCGAGTATGCAAGGGCCGTGGCTGCCGCCGCGATGCACTGCCACTTCACTTTGGGCACGTACGAGATGCAGAATCCCGCCATCGTCTGCCCGAGGAGCATGCCGCCCCCGACCACGGAGCTCTGCCAGCCGATTTGCATCGAGTCGGTGGTGTATATGGTGCCAATGATTGTCGGCCAGAGGACGGTGAGCGAGAAATAGACCATGGCCCCGATGGTTGCGACGGCGACGATGGCCACGTAGCCAACGTTACTGAACATTCTTGGGGGCATCAGGGGTTGGACCTTACAGAAGAACCCCTCTGTTCCCAGTCAGTGTAATCCTGCGTCGGAGTTTGGGTTGTTGAGCAACTCACCGTAGACAGCAAAGGCGGCCAAGGTTGCGACGCCGATGAGCAGGGTGCAGAGAACTTCCGCGCTGGCCCACGGATATGCGGATCCTCCCCACGAAAGGCCAATCAAAAAAAGCACGCAGCCGGCAACATACAGAAACATTCCAATATAGTCCAAGTCTTTGGTCATTTGCCATCTGGTCTTCCCGTGGACGTGGAGCTGGCTGTAGGATGGGGGGCTGTAACAGAACCAGTACAGTACCAAGGCAATGACACCCAGAATATCTCCCATGTAGTAACTCCACCGCCACCTCGAGACGGTGTTATTGAAGAGGGACCGGGCAATGACTGGACCAAAGACGGCGAACGGAAGAGACGAGAGGAGGAGGATGGAGCAAACTGGCCCCCTCCACTTGTTCGGCACGAGCTCCCCCATGACGATGTTGAACGACAACTGGCCGGCAGCTGCCACGCCGTTGCAGGTGTTTGCCACGATGAGCATCTCGACGCTCTGGGCGCATGAACCAATGACACAGCCGATTAGTCCGAGGATCGAGGTTCCGAGAACCATCCACTTGCGGCCATAGAGGTCAGAGAGCCGGCCGACAAGGAGGAAGCCAATCGAGGAGCCCAGTGTATACATGGTGGCTACCCAGGTAATGTTAGGGGAGGGGCCCAGGTCTGCATTGATGAGGCTTCTGCGATGAGGTTAGTATAGTTACCGCATAGAGTCCAGCATCATAATACTGACAGCGTGTTTGAGGGTAGCACCCAGGCCACGTAAGCGCAGATGCTGGCGAGACATTGAGCCTGGCTTCCCTTTAGCGAAAAATCAAGTCTTGGTCAGGTCTCTTCTTACCGTCAGGGTGCCGAGAAACTGTGGGCTGCGGAAGTATCCCCGGCGCATCGTGGCATAGTCGCCGCCGACCGCTTTTATATCGATGTAGTCGACGGCCCCGTCCGCGTGTGTAACTTTGGTGACATTGCCATCTTGGAAGGAGACGTCGGAAGTGGCCTTGTTCTCAATTTCAGAATGACGCGACTGTGGCTCCTTTGCCTCGGTACCGTACTGGCTGTCTGTAGCCGACATTGTTGCTGGTCGTTGACAATGTAGATGAATGTTGGACTTTTTGTGATCCAAATTTGCGGAGGGGAAACGTCTCCGCTGCTCGCACCACAGATCCAGAACGACAAGTGGCGAGCGTCACACAAGGAGACGAAATAACTAGCCCTCAATGGACGACTTGTTCTAGTCTTGTGGGTCGACCGGCAAATACTACCCCTGGAGGAAACCGAAAGTGGGTAATTCTTATCCTACTTATACCCCACAAAGGCCGTTCTCATAAAAGAGAAAGTAAGACCATAAGATAAAAAGTCGAACATGGATATGCATGATGAAGAGGGGCCTGGGCTCCTGGGCGTTGTGAGACGTGTTCTACGTCAACTTCAGAAGCGGGCGGCGTCAACTCCGTGAAGCCAAGAATACCCGCTGCATCGAGTCGCCTCGGATGGAGGCCATCGTGCTCGCATTCTTCAGGGAAGCCCCACAAGGTCAGCAGTAGCAGACTGCCGGCATTGACATCCCGCTCCATTAGGCAATACACTACTGCACGCAACAATAATACCACCGTAAGGCTTACCTCAGCACTAAAGATCTCTGTTGAGCTCCCAGAAGATCGCCTCTGAAAAAGCAAGGCCACTATCTTTACCCGTCTAAGTCATTTTCACCTATAAGACTGCACATTTCCACCAACCGCTATCTACATATGATTAAGGCCGGCTGTTGGGCCTGTTGAGGCCGACTTGTACAAAATCATCTGCCATTACCTTAACTTACATATATAAAAGACGAGGACCAATTTTGGATGAATCAAGTGGAATGCTGAACGCCACTTCTGCACCCGGATCATTATCCTCAACCGATGCCAACCCTCCACGTCAAATCGTCGTCAAAGTGCATGGTACAATAGCGAACATATAAATTTCATCTTGTATTGATGAATTCTTGAGAAAATGAATCAAGTCTCTTTAATAGGTCCTTTAAAGTAATGTCTTGCCCGCAAAGCGTACCAAATCAAGGTACCCAGGACAACGGTGCCGAAGACCAGAACACTCCAGTTCCAAGGTTCACAGTATCGAGAGTTGGGTTGTTTTGCTGAGGCCAACATGACCAGAAAAGTAGGAAGAGGTTCCATACGCAAGCAAACCCATTATCGATGGTTCCAAAAGGCTCACGAAGTCTCCAGGGCCCCCATTCGGGACCTCCGTGGATGCCACCGGATCCCGGCTCGTATGGTCGAATCCCGCCAGTGCAGCGGCGCCATAGTAGTAGGGTGCATGACATGAGATATGTGGTGGAGGTGGCTGCCACGAAAGTGAAACAATGGCCGCCAGCGCAACATCTGATGCCAGAACAATCAGAGACAGGACGACGGTGATGAACATGCTGTTGATGATTGTGTTTGTCGGCAGGTTGTTTCCCGTTATCTGACTAGTCAATTAAGCTAGCCGACGACTCTGTTGTTAAACGGGCCTTTTCTCTTACCCTCACTAAATATCTGCTGCCGGGCATTCCCCTATCTCGAGCGAAGGACCACATAGAGCGCGAAGCACAGGCATACGTGCCCACAGTACTCATCAACTGCAGTGTAAATGCAATACCAGCCATGAGGCAGGCACCGGTTGTCGAGTTGACACCAGACTGGAATATCTGCAGCCAAGGATAGAACATGGTTTGCTTGGCCGCTACCGCGGCGTCTAGATCTGTAATGCAGAATAGAAGGGCGACTATCGTGGCGAACGCCAGTGAACCGTTAATGTAAATGGTGTAAATCATTGACCGTGGTACTACGATGGCGGCCGCTTGTATCTCTTCCGCCATGTGTGCAGCACAGTCGGCCCCCACGAGTGAAGCCGTGATGGGAGGGAGTCCCACGAGGAATGCTAACCCCATGTTGGGCCATCCTCCGTTGTTGTAAAAGGTGTTGAATACAAAGCCGGCACTGTTGTGAGGCGAGAGAGAGACTAGAGGTATCAGGACGCCGAGAAACCCTACGAGGTGGAGCACGAGGGTCACTGCTTCGAATCTTGCTATCAGACGGCCCGTGGTCAGGTTGATCGAGGTGGCGAACAGCGCCCAGCCCCACATGATGAGAATTGTATGCCATGCCATCGGCACATATGATGGTCGTGCGACACCGATGATGCCCTGGAGAACTGTCGCGGATCCGTAGGCACTGGCGATAGGGAGAGCTTGCCAATTGAGTGCTGTCATCCACGCTGCTGAATAACTCAGGAAGCTGACGTATCGCTTAGGACAGAGCATGGCAATCCAATGGTCTGCAGAATAACACAATCGGCGAGGTATTTGGACTTTGGCTCAAGCTTCACCTTACACTTTCCGCCGGCGGTAGGTGCCATTGATGACATCTCACCGAGGGTTGCTGTGACTGAAACTGTTCCGATCCAACCGATGATAAAGGAACGGACCACAGCCCCTGGGCCGCCTTCGAGAAGAGCCGGGACGGAGGTGTTGAGAATTGCCTCCCATGAAGAGAGCGCGGAGCAAGATAACCCAAGAATGGACATAAATCCAAAGCTTCGGGTGAGCAGTGGTCGTTTTCCCAGTCGTCTCAATGTAACATCGTCGTCGGCAAACCGAATCCCATGAGGCTTCGAGACAGTACGCACGACAGTAGTTTCATCAGTTGTCCTGCGCTCAATGTCGCCGTGGTTGGAAGCCATAGTTCCGCGATCTATGACTTGGTAGTTAGACATCGCACCGGGCGGTTGTGTAGTGTTTCGATTGCCCTTGAGACGTCGAGAACGGATAGGAAACTAGTCTCGTAGCAGCGACAAGCGAAGAAAGGGAATCCCCATCAGGTTGGCCTATAAATACCGATGGATCAAAGTGGGAGAGATTGGCAAGTTCGAGAGAACCCGTGGTGGCTACACCATTCATGCATGTCAGACAGGGTGAGGGGAGGAGGCAACCACAGATTTTGTGACCGCAACTTCAGGCCGAATAACATGGCCCAGATTAGAAGCAGTACGCATTGAATGCACATACCACGGTCGCAACCGAAAGCACAATACACTGACGAGTCACAAGCAAGGTTGGCTGGCACTGACCAGATATATTATTAACCGCTAGGAAAGTCTAAAAACGCGTCTTTTCATCATCCCTACTAGACGCAGTACCAGGGCAGGCAGTCTTACATTCGCATCTTACCACGATTTCCTTCCACTAGACTTACACATAGACGTCCCGCTGCCGTGTCGTGCTCTGATCCGTCTTCTCCGCGTGGGGCTTAGGTCTTCATCGATTGTTCAGGGGGTGGTCTCGTTTTTAATATGTACACATATGCCTCTTAAGCAGTATGTATCCAGTCCCTTTATACAGTGATAAACGCTTAATCGTCGATTATTCACAATGTCGTCCACTACTGGAGTTTCCGATAGTGGTTCTAGTGGCTCGGCATCGAAGAAGATCACCATTACTGAATTCAACCTTGATTCTGTGTTACAGATAGCAACTTGGTTGATTCTGCCTTTAGCATCACCCTGAGACAGTTAATACTGCTCCACCTGAGCTCCTGATCACTTAAAATTACATTGATCATACTCGCAGCAGGGGAAAGAATGGATGGAGAAAAGAAATGAGGACCCGCCCAGCCAGATGTACATCCCTATTCAAGAATGTCACCGAACTCTCAAGGCGTGTGGTAGAAAATGACAGAGGGCCAAACTCGCAGACAGAGTCAAGGCAAGGACGACAGCTGTCATACCCATGACTCATCTTCTTGTTCCTCAACGACCCTTCCGTTTTAGTATTCAGAGGAGGATATCATTTTTACAATGAACATTCAACGTTGCTGTTATGTTGATCCTATATCACCTTCAGAATGATACCATAGCTATGAGGTTCAAAGTCTTGAGGTTGCATGGATATAACAGGCCTGTATAAATCTTCTTACTTTCTACTCGGGATGATGAAGAATGATAGACTGCGACTAAGATTATCTATAAGCTTTAATGTTTCTCTTTGCTTATATCATGTGGCGGATTGATGTACTATGGATGCACGCAAATATGATTGACAAAGTTGGTTGAGCAACATTGCAGGGCGGCAATTTAAATTACTCGGATGTGTCGTCATCTCCAAAGTTATTGCTACTCAAGATGTAATTTATCTTCCCAGTTCATGTCCAAAAGGGCCCCTCAAATCCGGCATTACCACTGGTGCTCTGTCAGCCTGTGCGACTGGGTCGCAGAATACATCAACATGTTCTGCCTCAATATGACGCCTCAGCTCCGCCCTAGTCCTAAACGAGAGCTTGCATATCCCGAGAGGACAGTGGAAGAGTGTGCAGTACGCGAACCTCTGCCATCTGTCCTGGTCCTCGAAGCGTGCCCTTCGCTTCCGCACAAGCAATTCGGCTGCCTCTCTGATTTCGACGCTCTTGTCCTCCATATACTTATGGATGCCACTCTTCATCTTGGTAAAGGCCTCTTTTTTACAGTTGTCCAATCCCAAGGCGCCGACTTCTTCTCCTCCATCCCACTTGAAATACTTGAATCCTCTCCTGTCCGCACGTTCCCGCATCCTTTTGACTACGCCCATTGTGTTGGTCGCCGTCTCTTTCATCACACGTCTGTATATCTTGATCAAGCGGTCGACACTTCTATGCTCTTTTATGCGGGCTTTCAAGATGCCCACAAGCCCTTTAGCTTTTTGTTTCAAGGTTGGCTCCGTCCCGGTTCCTAATGTAAGGATCAGGGCGATTGGCATATGGTCTCGAGAATCGCAGTCACTACGCATAAGAACGTCTTTGTAGAGCTCTTCAGTAGGATCATTATAACCAACGCCGCCATCATAATATTTGTGGCCGTCGATCTTGATAGACTTGAAGTAGCTCGGCGCCGCAGACGTTGCTCGTCCGGCTTCCCAAATCTTACAAGTATCTGCTGGTCCCGGATTGTGGGGGTGGCGATCATTCTCATTTGTCGCATAAGAACGAAATAGATGCGGCCCGTCGAGCTTGTGATCCTTCTTGGCTACTACAACACTAGACACCTGTCAGCTATTGTTCTCTATACACATGTACTCGTGTGTTTGTCTTCAGTGTTTAGAGAACGCACGTCTTGCATAGATCCTCCGGGCTCGCCAACTGATGATTCGGCGATCCTTCGGTCTCTTCTTCCTCTGGCAAACGCTCAAGAACGATATCTTTTATCACATTTTCAAGATTCGTGGCGTCGTATCTATTCCTAGCGAGACCTCCCAGCGTCATGTGCATTTTGTTGCCAAATATGCTTTCAGCCATCTCGGGATATCTGTCAATGCACTCATCAGCACTCATGCGAAGGCGTCCAAGCATGAGAGCGGCGAGACTAGGGTTATGTCAGTTATCCAGGTCTGGAAAACTGATTGTCTCATCACTTGAGCAAGCAGTCTTTTCGAGGGAAAGATAACTCACCCACCCGTACTCGTACCACCAATGTAATCAAAATAGTGGCATGGCAGGTACTTGGACTTCTCAAAAAGCAGTTCTTGGCGAGTTTGACTTCTTCGAGTATTTCTTCTCGTTCTTCCTAGTGGCTGAGTGAACCTCTGGTGAAAGCTAAAGCCTCTGTCGACATGAGGGTCTAGAGCCTGCTGCGAGTTCGATATGGGCTCGGCTCCACCACTTTTGGATACCAGCATACTGTCACCATCGTTTCGACCGAAGCTCGAGTGGTGGGGCTCGAAAGATTCTCCATCTTCGCAAGAGAGGTCCATGCCATTTTCCTCGATAAAAGCGATCTGATTCATCAATTCTTGCAGCATGAGAAGGCTGGCATAGCCTCTTGTGCCTCCGCCGTCTGGTATGCAAAACTGTCAGTTTCACACGTTCCGAGAATTTCTGTCAAGAGAACAGGACAAGTAGAGTCAAGAAAGGCAACTGACCCAACGCAAGTACGAGAATGTCTCTCCACGGGTCAGCGGCAGCGTTGTCATGTGCCATTCTGTTTTCTGACCGTGAAGCAAATGAATATCAGAGGCAGCCCAGGATTTCACCTTAGTATTAATCTGATGATGAGATAAAGCTGACCCCGTGGTTGCCAGCTTCGTGGGGAATGGCACAATAATACCGGTGGCGGCAAAGAGCCTTGCTTGACCAAGGTCAGGTATTTGGTCACCGGTGGCGTCCTTCAGATCATTGCTCCGCATTCCTAGGACCCCATCTCACAGGATTATCTTCCTATCAGATGAGCCGTGCATCAGCAAGACCAGCAGCCGAGAGGGCTGAGGCAGCCATTTGGCGCAGGAGTGTGCACCATCTCGAAGAATCCTTGGTCAGTTGAGTGCTGAAATATCGCATGGCGCAACACACCCAGACCCAGCCGTCAAACTGTGCTTGAAAAATCTAGGAATAGGATTGAAGCCTCCGGAGCTATATAGATAATTGGGGGCCAGGCAGGATATTCGCCCCTTCAGAAGCGATGTGGCTTGCAGGACCACCCGACACAACGGAACGCATCGGATGTTGGTGACTACTTGCTGACTGGATTTGCCCATCTGAACTCAGGTCTTCCAGCATTTCTAGATCCACCTGATCTATATATGCAAGCCACTTCTAGGCGACTGTGTGGCTTTTCGCCCGTGGTTTCAGTGGCTTAGCCTTTGCAAGGAATGCCCCCTCGCTTATCGAGCGAGTATTACAAGGCAACTTTTTTAATAAGGAGAGGGGGGCGCCACGCAGGCATCTTTCGCTCACATGAGCCGGCCCCAAATGTCTAAGCCTTGGAACCGATTCGTAAGATCTCCGAGCATTGGCTCTTCCATGTCCAAGGACCCCTTTCTCGCTGTGCAACTTATTCTCTCTGGACGCTCTGATCTCCTACCGGTCCAGATCTTCGTATGGATCGAGCTTCTGAGTCGGCTATATCAGGTGCCCCCCACCCCCATCAGAAATGACCCCTAGGCATTCAGAGGCCGATTTGCATACAACACTTTCCACCTCTCATTCCATTGAGCACATCACGGTTCTTTCCAAGCAGCTTGAAAACTCGAAGTACGCTCTCTGTTTGGACGGTGCAGGAATTTGATTCTACATAATGTCCGCGGAGTCGCGATCGTGGGTCGAGGAAGTAGACGTTAATCAGCTTCGCACCGATCCCGAGAAACTATGCCGAGTGGCTGAGGACCTGAAACATAAGCTCTTGAAGAGTTACGATCAACTTGAAACAATACGCAGGGAACAAGTCGGTACAAAGTCTCCTGTTCCTTCGCATATATCAGATTCGTCGTCACATTGGCCGGGCCGTTTATGGGTCCCAGCCGAGACCAATTATCCAAGCGACGATGCCGGCAGACTATCGTGTCTTAGAGACAGACACATCGAGGTACTCGTTTACGACTGCAAGACCGATAAGACCGAAGTATTTAGAGGCTTGGATAAACTCTACGGTAAGTCGATTATCCTTGAAGCAGGCCAAGCAACTGACAACTATCATAGACAAGAAAGCCCTCTTCACAAAACTTCCATCCAGGCGAGCCGGCAAATTGAGGGTGTGCATCGAGCAAATCCCCCCGACAGAATCCAAGAGCACACCGAGATATCGGGTCACGGAAAAGCAGGTCCCCAAGGACATGACCAGCCGTCATCTGGTCCGCCTAAGTGCAGTTTCTTCATTCACCAGGTGCAAAATTCTACTGGGCCACATCAAGTGGATATTTATTCTGAACGCCTCCAGAGCGCTCTCAATCTCTAGTGATGGCACCTGCGGAAAAGGTTACAACATGCATTGACAGAACCAACAGTCAATGTCTGCGACCATTTTCATGATTTAGGCCTGTATTTGCTCCAGTGTTTCGTGCTTTTGCAGATCTGTTGTTGTCCCTAGTTTGGTACACTCGAACGCGGCAGAGTTATGCGTTTTCGCCTTGCAATCATTCTATCGGAGGACAGTCAATCGCAGTATTGCTTGAACATATTTATTTGAGAGTTTTAATTCCCCTGAAGCTGGCAGACGAGTGGGATGGAATCAGTATGGCTAGGCATCGATCTTTACTAGTGCTTTTCTCTGGACATATTCATATACTAGCACTCAGCAACATCATATGAAGCAGCTTAGACAGTTGTGTGGCTTCGGCCACACTGTTTTTTAAATCAACTATTCATTAGTCTAGCTGCTATCTACTCAGCTTTCCAACTATCCCTTAGCCCTAAGCTCATATATAAAGTCGCATACAGCTTAATATATTTACTTATTACCCCTATCCTCTTCTAAAGAAATATTATAATACTTCTTTCTATCCTTATTTTTTAATTCCCTTTTAATCCTTTTAAAAGTTATTATATTATTAATAATTAAATAATAAATTTAATAAAATATAATAAGATTATATTTCTTTATATTATTAATTTTATTATAAATATTATCTTTATTTTTATTAAAGAGTTTTATAACTTTTTTATAATAGTTATTTAAATATAATAAATTAAAGTATTTTTTTATTTTAATTTCTATTAAAGTTAATAGCTTTAAGGTTAAGTATTAGTTATAATGATATTCTATAAGCTTACTTAGTAAGGGTCTTCTTAAGAACTTATTCTTATAGTTTCTTTAAAGATCTCTTAGGGAGATGTATATTAATATAGGTAGAAAGAGATTAAGTTTTTAATTAGGATTATATTTATAAGATTATTATATTTTATAAAGAGATTATTCTAATCTTTACTGTATGATTATTTGCTTGATTATTAATCTTTAACTACTTATATTAATAGTTTATAGTATTATTAAAAGTAATTCTTGCTAGCTTCATTTATATAGCTATCACTATTTGCTTAGCTGTAAGCTATAATTATATTTAAAACCTATTATTATTAGCATTATATTTTTTTTAATGCTAGGTGCTTAAGCATTTATTACTATATAAAGGGACTGATGCATACTGCTTAAAGAAGCATATGTATATAGATTAAAAACGAGACCACTTAAAAACGAGACCACTTAGACAGTTGTGCAGCAGTTCATTCATTATGCGCTAGATAATTCTGACCAGATACCACGATGGCTAGCCACTCTAAAATCTCGATGTTCTTGTGCTTCAGCCAAACTTGCATAGTACTGTAGACCTTGAAGGAGGCGGAGCCAATTTTACATGGCCAGGCGGGACTCTGCACTCACGATACATTAGGACCTCATCTGAGCTATTCCCACTTGATTTGACTTCAGAGGTAGCCCGGGGGCCAGGAAATGTGATAAAAGAAACAGGTAAGAAGCCATCTGCCCCGATAGCCATCAACAACCAGGGAGATATTGCTCCTCGTACCGCCCAAATAAGGTAGTGAAAGATAACTAGGCAGTATTGGCCGCAGGGCAACAGAATACTATAGAAAATATCATAGCTTCACTTCAAAACTAAGATCATAGCAGCCCCATGGGTCACTCATGGTTCAGCAAGGAAAGTTTCAGGTTTGACGTTAGTAATACACGACAGCATATCAGCAGAGTGACCCACCCAATGTACTAAATCTTGGGCTATAGCTGGTTCTAATCTAAATAATAATCCAGGTAGGGTTGTCGAAGTAATTGATAATAACGTATTAAAGAGCTAAAAGATGACTTCAACATGCTATAGCCTCGCCCTTCCGGCAAAATCGGCCCAGGTCCCATGCAAATTCACGTTCTTTTCGCCGCTGGGAAGGACCTCGTTAATGACGCTCTGAAGCTTTACCACAGCCCCGTCACAAATCTGGTGATGAACCATGATTCTCTTGCCATCCAAACGAATTCCATGCCTTGTTCCCACTGCATTCCAGGCCTTCTCCTCGACCCCCAGCGATTTGAGGTCTACCCACACTACATTCGTCTCGACCGCCCGGAGCAGCTGCCCGCCCCTTTCCGTCCAAAGCTGCCCAACTAGCCTAGCGATATCATAGCTTCTCGCCAGCTTGCCAACAGAATCAACTCCTCCAAGTCCAAAGTTTTCAACGACTGCCTGGCGGGCTGCAGCGGCCAATACACCAGCCTGGCGCATTCCGCCGCCTATACCTTTCCGCGTTCGCTTCAATCTTTGAATTGCTTTTGTTGTGCCAAGGACCATGGCTCCCATCGGTGCGCCGAGATTCTTGCTGAAGTCGAGCGTGACTAGATCGGCACACTGAGCAAAGTCGCGCAGCGAGGTCCCGCAGGCGCAGACGGCATCGAACAGCCGTGCACCGTCCATATGGATCGAAACTTGATTTCTCTTCGCCCCTGTGGTATTTGCGGTCAATATCGGACTTCTTCGATATAAAGTCAGAGCAGGTCGAAGGCGTCTCCACACCTAATGCTGCCAGATGAAGCTTGTTTGTGAAGCTGACACGGGTTTCAAAAATTCGAAATCCGGAAGAACTCACAGCTATGAAGACGTTGCAGCTCCGCGAGTGGGATAATTGTCCCCGAGTTTGTGTTCTCGATGCTGATCACGCGTGTTGGCGCCTTGTGCACATCGTAGGCCAGCACGGCGTGCTTTTCTGCGTCCATCACCGTCAAGTACCTGCCATTTAGCGGGCGAATGGCCTGTACCATAGCTCCATTGATGAATGCCGCGCCACCCGCCTCCCAGTGAACGATGTCTGCATTATTAACCCATCAGAGGTTGAGCAAGACCAGACGCTTATACGCATTTCATCGCTATCAAGCATCGTGCGCTGCAACTTACGAGACTGAGCGTCTGTCATGATGGCATATGGCGGTGCCTCGTTCAGGAGGGTGCGCAACGCTAGCTGATTGGCCATTGTGCCAGTAATCACGAAGGCGGCCGCCTCCTTACCGCAAATGGCAGCCATCTGACGCTCGAAAGCGGAGGTCGTTTGGTCCTCTCCGTAAACATCATCATTCAGAGTGGTTCGTCTGATAGCATCAAGCATGCCGACTGAGGGTGTAGTTATCACATCACCTGTGAGGTTGGTCAGATCTGGTCTTCACAACTACCCCTCTCGTTCACAATCTCTCTGATCATGCCTGTTTCTCGGACACGACGTCAAGAGTGTGGTATTATTGATAGGAAGCTTGACTACTTACTTCTGAAATCATAGGCGGCACCCGTTAGGTCAGGTTGACCCCAAAAGCCGGATGATTTGCTGTTATCTGCTCTCATGCTGGTTCTGGCCGTGGTGGCAACGGTCGTGGACTGATGCGCCAACCCAAAGTATTCGATCCCGGCCCAAAGTATTTCAATGTTAAGAAATCAAACCGAGCAAGCCAATCGGCTGGGACTTAAGAGCGGAGGTATAACTACGATGTTTATCAAAGCTTAACGGCCGATGATATCCAGCACTTGCCTAAAAGAGACGCTGCCCAAGCCTGTCAGCTGAATGCGCTGAGGCTAGCTTTCTTCGTTTCGAGACCTGCATTCGCGCCATGTGCTACCAATCACACTACCGTACAAATCCGCAAGTGACCACCGTGACATACAATAAAGTAGAGTCTTGGCTCAGGCGTGAGCGGAATCCGCAATTTCGAATCGCCTAGGAACATCGCCACCGCTGAAGCGCTGTGGAGGAGCCTGAAGCCACAAAACTAAGCATACCTAACCATGGCAGATCTTGAGTGGTCAGGCGAAATATTTCTATGAACATAACACGAAGCAAGTTTCCTACCAGACCCACCCGACTGCCTCAACCCGGAAGCCCCGGAAATCCCTACCAAGGCATCGGATCTGACAAGAGACTAGGCATTTGCACACGTTTCACGGAAGTAAGCTGTGGTGCTAGGATAGGTAGAGACCCGACAGGCTATGAAAGCAAGATGTAATTTCAAATCAAATGTGCCACAACAAGCAAACT
The DNA here is from genome assembly GCA_039880775.1 of Diaporthe vaccinii. Classification (NCBI taxonomy): domain Eukaryota; kingdom Fungi; phylum Ascomycota; class Sordariomycetes; order Diaporthales; family Diaporthaceae; genus Diaporthe; species Diaporthe vaccinii. Next base: position 2,685,072 of record JBCEDN010000004.1, read on the forward strand.
TACTCAAAGACAAAGTTCCTCGGGATGCCATACGGAAATATACGAATGTCAACATCCTACGGATCACAAAAATGGAGTTGTCAAACAGTTCGAGGTCCCAGCACATGTCCAGTCTTCTTCCTTCCCGCCCCTCAGTAGCTCTAGTAGTGAGGATATCCCGCACCCCACTGCCACCTTGGTGACCGTTGACGCACAGTTGAGCTGAAAAGCCACGGCGAGTAATCGAGGTTTCATCAGACTTCTCGAAGCGGGCCGAACACCGGATCGACACAACGAAGGATTCACGCAGCTGTAGCACTAAAGGGTGCTCCGGAGCTGCGGAAGCCAACCATTCCCGTCCAGCTCATCGTTCCCCTGCGTGGTGTTTGATACTAGAAGTGCATTGCACTTTTTCGCGTGAGAATCTTGTGTCACCGCTGATTCCGATTGGATGCTCATGCCCAGGGCTGCGCTCCTTCTCCTGTGACAAGTCTAGTACTGTGCGAATCAGTACACCCCTCTCGCATATGCAGATTACATGCCAAGTTAGAAGTCCGAACTTTTCGTTCCTCTTTCGGATTCTTCGGCGTACCTGGGTATAGACACGGAGGAATATGTAACTGTGAAAGCACAAGAACAGGCAAGTGCATAGAATGTCTTCACATGTACCCAGAGGACCTAGTAACTTGTCAGTGTACAGGATGGACGTCAGCACGAAATACGTTCGCCACTCTGGTGTAAGTGCTGCCGTCGGACTAGGCAAGTGCCGAACTAAGCTCGGAGTCTGGGCCATTGGCGAGGTTGATGTGGGCAAATAAGAGTAGGCAATTCGGTAGTGCCCGGCGCCAAAATATTACGGTAAATCTCATCCCTAGCAAAGTATTATTGACTACAGATGTAGACCAATCGAAAGACTCCGAATCCGTGGGAGATGGTCGCATTGCTGAGAAGGGGGACACTGCAGAACGGCGATCAGATCAAACGCACCTGCAGACGTCGGCGAGCCATCCGAGGTTGGGTCTGCTAACGTGCCCAGGCAGCGATGAGTTATGTAGTCCAAGGCATCTACCTCTTCGAATCAGATAATCATATATGCCCCTTAGTGACTGATTTTGACTGTCAGGCCTGTATCACTACAGATTCATTACTTGTAGGAACCCAATGTCACGCTAGGGACACCTGGGTAGTCCCGCTTCCTACCGTCCTGCTAACAGCACACCATGGTTGTTAAACTGGATATCCTCGGCAGCAGCCCTATCGTTGTCAGTGCAGCCACAGTCCTCGACGATGGTGCAATTCTTGCCCCGTACGGACTCGAGAGAGACTCTAGCGGGGTCATCAGCTGGGCCCCAGGCAGTCCATTCCACCCACGACACTGGCCAATAGGTCGGAAGGTCTACGACACGGCCTTGATCATTCTGCTGGAGCTTTATACGTGAGTTCCATGGACGACATGTGCTCATTTCTACTTGTTTATACACTGACCACGACACGTACCAGGACTGTGATTAGTACCACTGGAGTAAGTCCAACCCACTTGCGATGTTTCTTGAGTTCCCGCTTAGTAATTATCATGTTGCGAGTCCTGTCGCAATAGAGCCCGTCATTGACCGACCTAGGCAGCGGTTGCTGATGTTGCGGGGCCAGAGTATGGCATAAGTAGAATCACGGCACTGGTTGCTTTTACCTTCATGTGAGTGCCCTCAATGTCTGGCACCTTGTCCCCCCCCCCCCTGATCACTCCGCGATTAAGCATTTCGTCGTATTACTGGAAATATTATCCGGCTGAACAAGTGATCTCTGAACTCGTCTCCATAGGTACCAGCTAGGTCAGGCACTAGGAGGCTATCTCATCCCTCCCCTGTCCGAACTCGCGGGCCGGAGATACCCATATCTCGTCTCGTCGGCCGTCTTCAGCATATTTTGCGCTGTAATACCACTCGGGAGCACATCGACACCTGTGGCCATTTTTTTCGGCCGCTTCCTCACCGGTATCGCGTCCGCCGTGCCATCAGTCGTCATCGCAGGCAGTGTCGAGGACCTCTTCGACACCCGCGCCCGCGTCTGGGTGGTCGTGCTCTGGAACGCGGCAACCACAATTGCTCTGTGCATCGGACCCATCTACGCGTCGTACATCATCGCCTCCCCGGCTGGTTGGAGATGGGTGTACTACAGCGCGTCCATTGTCACGGGCGTGCTGACCGTGGCACTCCTGGGGGTGAGGGAGAGTCGGCCTAGTGTCTTGCTGGGGCGCAGGGTGGCTAAGCTTGCAAAGGAACAGAGCGACAGCATTGATGACTTTAGATGGAAAAATGCCGACCCAAGATCAGGGGGCTGGAAGACCTTCGCAAACATAGTGGTTGTCAGGCCGGCGTACATCCTTCTCACTGAGCCGCTTGTAATCCTCATTGCCTTCATATCGGGTATCTCGTGGGGCATGATTTACCTGTTCACGGAGTCCACAAGAGGGATATATCAGTCCATGGGCTTCAGCAAGAAAACAGCCTCGCTACCATTCGTGGCGCTTGCTTGCGGGGTATGCTTGACGTTCCTCCCTCGGCTCTGGGACATGAAAGTCGTCTCTCGTCGTCATGCTGCCAAAGAGCCTGTCGAGCCGTAAGTGATGTCACACATGAGAGCCCTTGACCTGCTTGCCCTCATAAACAAAACTTACTAACTCCTCAAAGTGAAGATAAAATCATGGGCTTTGCCTTCGCGGCTCCAGCTCTGACTGTCGGCCTCTTCTGGTTCGCATGGACAGTCCCGCCAGCAGCGCCTGACCTGCCATGGATCGTCCCCACGCTCGCGCTCGTGCCCATCGGCTTCGCCGTGAACGAGATCGCCTACACGCTCAGCGGCTTCCTTGCCGACTCGTATCTTCTCTACAGCGCATCGGCCTTTTCTGGACTTGCGTTCGTCAGGGCCATCGTCTCGGGCCTCATGACGCTCCTGGCGCAGCCCATGTACGGCAACCTAAGCGCAAACAACGCGGGTTCCATCTTGGCGGGCGTGTCGGTCTTGTTTTGCATCACCCCGTGGGTCTTTTTCCGGTACAGCAAGAAGTTGAGACTGGCGAGTCCGTTTGCGCGGTATAGCGTGGAGATGGACCGGACTACGCAGGCCCCTGAGGAAGTGTGACTGGCTGAGCATATTGTTGGGGCAATACCCAAGGGTTCAACCAGAGCATGTGGAGGATGTGTGTCATACCAACGCTGGAGGAGGCTGCTTGTCTCACTGGAGATCTGATGGTGTGAAGGTAAATGGAGGTCAACATGCCTTGTGTTCGCCTGAAGTAGATAAACGACGTGATGAGTATCAGCTCTAAAGCGCCACCTACCCTCCCAACTGCCTCGACGCCAGCGATCCCTTCGGAAAAAACAACAAAAATGATTTCATACCTCATTCGAACAGCTCCTTCTAGTGATTTCCCCCCAGCGTTGTGAATGCAATTCCCTCTCCTCACACATACACCTGCTTGACGACTGGACTCTTTTTTTCCCCCCTTTAGTCTTTTTTCCCCCTTTGGTCTTTGTTCCTTCGCCACCCGCCTAGAACTGCGACTAGCCCACTCGCCGTTTTACCAGGGCTTCGATGAGGTGCTGAAGGATCTCCGAGCTCGGGAGGCCGCCGTAATAGCAATTTCCTCTGCAGACCCTGTCGATGGCACTGGGTCCGTATGGCGAGAAGTCCCAGACCTGATGAGGCTTGTAGAAGTCCACGACCGGGACATATACCGGTCCCTCGTACTCTTGATGCACCACTGGGGTGGCGGGCAAGTGGCCGGCCCATACCTCTGGTCCATTGTTGAGCAAACCGCGATTCCTTTTCATTCCTGCCAAGAGGCGTAGCTCGTTTCGAAGTTTGTTCAATACCAGAACATATTCTAACCTTTTTATTCTGCCAAATTTCACGTTCTCATGAGTAAGACATACCATAATGGCTAAGGTTCGAAGTGCATCATTGCCAGCATGGTGAAAACGAGTTGGCTGATAACCCGCGCGAAAGCAAAGCGCTCTCATAGCACATCGAAGCGATATTAAAAGACCATTAAGCTTTGTATAATTTGTGTGTAAGTGGTAGGCTTCCATAACAAGTGGTTGTATATCCACCCAGGTTAAAAAGAGGTGATGAAGCTGTGGTATTAGACTTGAAATAGCACTCAACTCTGCTTTTGCGGAGTAGGTCACTAGTATCAACGGCTTTTCAGGTTTAGTCTTCTCTTTGAATTTTCGTATGGCGTCCATAATCTTAGAAGCAACATCCTGAATGTTAATATCTTCGTCTGGCTGGCTACATATTTGTTCTTGTGTTGGTTGAGATCTTTCAAAGCCACGAATGTTGAAGCAGATGGACCGAGCAACAGGGATTGACCAAGGCCCTCCCTGTACCTACCAGGGGGAGGGGGGGTCTTTGAAGTCATTCTGCAGGGTTGATAGAAGGGTCTCAAAATAATGCTGATATGTCTTCAATAATTTAAATTATATTCGTTTTATATAGATCGAATAACCTAAACAGAACTAACATAAAATTACTTCTAATATACTATAATATAATATCAGTACTTAATATAGAAGCAAAAAAAGGGTAGTTCAACTCCTATCCTTACCAACCTTTTTTTTTTTTTTTTTTAATTCATGGCTAACCTAACTACTTTTCCTCTATTTCTAGCTTGACTATATACTCTATGATAGGCTATAAGATTATAAAAATACGGAATTATTCTCAATTCACTAATTTATAAAATCCAAAACTAATATAGATTTAGAATTTCTAATATATTATAACATAGTATTAATATTAATATAATTTTAAGCTTTAATATAATTTCTTTTTAATAGCATTTTATTAGCCTTTTGCTAACATTTTGCTATAATTTCATAATTTTGATTAAATGTTAGCATTAGATTGCATTGCATGACTTGATCAGAAACCCCCCCTCCCCCTGGTAGGTATATACCCAGTCAACACTCCCGGGTGGGTGAGATACCTAACGGGTTCAAGATTAGAAGCGAAGGCAAGGCCGATGGAGGAAACACCCACCCCATGTTCTGTGTCTATGGCGACGAAATTTGCATGGCCCATGTGTTCGCGGAGTGTGTCAAGTTTGCGAATGCGGCTTCGCACGAATAAGTTGAAATCGGAGCTGTGTGGCTGGTCATCTCGGTGGATCTCCATGTTTATTGGTGCTGACTTGTTTGCGGGTTCGTTTGCCTTTCATTGAAAATACTATGAATTTTTGTTGACGAAAAGGCTTTGCAGTAGGATGATGGACGAAGTGCGAGGTCTAAAAGGGTGTCGAAAGTAAGTGTGTCGAAGCAAGGCTAGATACTGAAGCCAAAAACTTGCCTAGGTACCTAGGTACTTAAGGAATCAAGTCAGGTAAATTCAACCAATTTGTCAATCCAGCCAATTTGTTTGGCAACCTGAGCGCAAGCTCGTAAGCGCTAAGCAACAAGCGCGCCGGCCAGGCAAGAGGAATTTGGAAACAGCAGAATCTACTACTGTCAAAATCACATTTCGAGGCAGACAATAAGCAAATACGGACGGTAAACTTGATCGGGGTTGGGGTCTAGAGCTGATCCTCGCAAGAGGTGGGGCAGCTGTTGCTTCTACTCCTTGTGATTGGACTGAGCCTGGACAGGGCGTCATAAGGAAGTCGCGCCGTAGCCATTGAGTGAGACGCGCTTTCTCAACGCGCCTCTGCCGAAACCGAGGCCTTTCTCAACCCAGCTCACTGGCTTAACTTTCAAGGCCCATGGTTCGCGGTGGAAAGTCTCACGTACCCGGGTGAACTTGGAGTCTCTTGCCTCACTCTCATTTCATCTAATCTCTCGACTGCACACTGATCGTCAGCAACCAGTCCTCAGCATGCCCTCACTTTGCTGCTTATCCTAGGCGCATGCAATGCTGCAGCACGGCTCGGTGCGCACTGGAGTCTTCTTGCCCCACGTGTCTTGACGCTGACGATCAAAGGCGACCGTTTCAACTCTACAGATTCGATGGGCTCTGTCGCCGTCGAAGCCATGGCAGGCCGCACACTTGCCGCAGAGCCCAAAAAGCTCCACCCCTTCTTCACTGCGCCCAGGGCTCTGCAGCAAGAAACGACTGCCACAGATCCAGATCCAGCCTCCGCCCCCACAAACTCTACCAATTCTCCCGACGCGAACGATTCCCTCGAAAAGGACAGTGACACAGAATCCCCAGAGAGCAAGACCCGTCAACGCAAACGCCGCAAGCCAGCAGAGGACGCTGACGAGGATGGGGCGGACAACAAGAAACCTCGGCGTGGCAGGAAGAAGGCCAACCCCCAGAGCGCCTCCATAATGAATCATTTCGCTCGGATAGACGTCGAAGACCACGCGACAACGTCCAACCAAACCACCGTACCTGAGAACGACACCATTTCACACGCCAATACGACCAACCCACCGGACGAACCCCTTCCAACTGCCGACAACGAGGCCGCCACGAGACAGACGAGGTCAGATCAAGACACCAAGGCAATCGATCTCAGTATTATGCCAAAGAAAGTCCTCCGATTCAATCCCGCCACGGGCACACTTGGGTCACCGCCAAAGCCCAAGGAACCAAAGCCACTCATTCTCCAGGATAACACCGAAAAGGCAGTTGAAGAGAAGAAGACCCCAACACCACGGGGCAGGCGACGCGCATCCAGAATTGTCAAAGTCAGCTATGGGACCGATGACGAGTCTAGGAAGCAGGTTGGTACCAAGATTGACGAAATCCTGAGCAGTGCGGTCTCTCCCACCCCAAAGCTGAAGAAACGAACAATTCCCAGGGAAGCGAAGCGAGTATCGCAGGCCAGTACAGAGGCAAAGAACGAGCCCTCACAAAAAGAGACACACCCGTTTTTCTCAGGAAAGCCTCAGAAAGCAGCAGCAACCTCCGGGTCAACAACTAACACCGGGGCGGTGACGGAGACGAAACCTCCGCCCTCACCAAAGCGCCCAAGGATCTTCTCTTCTACGCCTTGCTCCCCAAAGAAGCAACGAGCTCCAGGACCCAGCAAGCCGCTGCCCCAATTCGGTGTCAGGTCTTTGGGTCTGAAGACTCCTGGAGCACGTGCGCCAGCATGGCCTTGGAAAGACATGCTTCATGTTAGGGGAGACGATGCGGCATTCAGTCGCCATGATCGGGCCTCTTCGTCAGGGCCGTTACCTCCTCGGAAGTCCAAAGGCAATACTATTCACATTCCTCCGCATGAGATGGTACTGGAAAACTTTGCAGCTAGGCTCCGCATTCCTGAAATCATCGACGATATCAAGAACATCGACACAGAAAGCTTCCTCCCGCCGCCACGCGAACTTCGACTTCCACAGAAACACTTCGAAAGCGGACTCAAGCTTCAGAAGCGAATTCTTCCCGAGCTTAAGAACGTCAAACACGACGCCCTGGCAGGGCTTCGCACATCACTGGCTACATCCCTTTCAGCCTTTGACAAGTACCAGTGTGAGTCGATGAGTTGGGCCCAGAAATATGCACCCAAAGCTGCTGTTGAAGTTTTGCAGCACGGAAGGGAGGTCTTGCTGTTGCGAGAATGGCTAGAGGCCCTCAAAGTCCAAGCAGTAGACACTGGAGATCTGAAGCCAAAGCCGGCAAAAAGCGGACCGCCCAAGAAGAAACGCAGGAAGAACAAGTCCAACGACTTCATCGTCGACAGTGATGAGGAAGCAAACGAAATGGATGAAGTCTCTGATCCCGAAGAAGAAGACTGGTCCCCTGATAGACGGGGAGGCAAGAGAACAGTGATTCGAGCCGGTGATGCCCAGGCGAAAGACTCCAAGGGCGCATCGCGTTTGACAAACACGGTCGTCATCAGCGGTCCACACGGTTGTGGCAAGACAGCTGCGGTGTATGCGATCGCAAAGGAGCTGGACTTTGAAGTTTTCGAGATCAACCCAGGCAGTCGTAGAAGTGGGAAAGACGTCCTGGACAAAATCGGAGATATGACCCGCAACCACCTGGTCCAGCATCAGCAGGTGGAAGCTACAGGTGGATCCATTATCAACGATGAAGAGGTCGCGGAAGACATCAAGTCAGGGAAACAAGCTACGATGGCCTCGTTCTTCAAGCCAAAACAGGCACCAAAACAACCTCCCAAAATCAAGAAGCCAGCGCCAAAGGTAGAGGCCGAGAAGCCGGAAGCCAAGAAATCACCTCCCAAGAACCAGAAACAGTCGCTGATCCTCCTGGATGAGATCGACGTTCTGTACGAGGAGGACAAGAATTTCTGGAGCACTGTCATTGGGCTCATTGCACAGTCGAAGCGGCCTTTCATTTTGACCTGTAATGACGAAAAGCTCGTTCCATTACAGACCCTGAGTTTGCATGGGATTTTCCGCTTCAGCGAACCACCAACGGATTTGGCTGTCGACCGGTTGCTCATAATAGCCGCTTGCGAAGGTCATGCTTTGCGACGGAGTGCAGTCTCCGCTTTGTTTGAGGCCCGCCAACAGGATATGCGTGCATGCTTGACAGAACTGAACTATTGGTGTCAGATTGCTGTGGGCGACCGACGCAGTGGAGTCGATTGGTATTATCCACGCTACCCACAAGGCTGTGATATTGATGAGGAGGGAAACGTAATTCGAGTTGTCAGCCAGGATACGTATCTCGAGGGCATGGGCTGGCTCGCGCATGACGTCCTGGCTGAGATGGGCAACACGGCATCGGTCGAAGATGAGCTGCTGCAGGAAGCATGGAACAATTGGCAGATGGATGTGGGCGACTGGCAAGATACACTGGATATGCCGTCTTGGGCCTCGCAGCTGAAAACACCGGCACAGGGGGAGCGGTTGGCTGCGCTGGCAAGATACGATGATTTCGCCGACGCAATGAGCGTGGCAGACCTGAGTTCTTCTGCCATGGTCCTCGCCGAATCACACGACGAAGTAATCGACTGTGGACTGCCTGAAATCACGACAAAGGCCCGCGAAGACTACATGCTTGGCCGTCAACTCCTCGACGCGCCCGTTATGGCGACATACGACCCCCTCGCAACCACACTGCCGATAGCCTTGAAAATTCTAGCGCGCAGAAACCTGAGCGCGAGCTATTCATCATCCGAACTCGAAGCCCCCGACGAGGCCGGACTTAGCTCCAGAATACGGCAGCATATGTGCCAAGCCGCTACAGCAGAAGTCCTCACGCGCGATGACCTCAGCCTCGCGTTTGACACTCTGGCAGCATCCGACAAGGGTAGCAACTCGTCAGCCTCCCTCGAGGCCTCCGTATTCGACAACACACTGGCGCCCATCGTGGAGGACGTGGCGCCATACGTCCGCGGAATTGTGGCATATGAAAACGAGCTTCAGAAGCAGCGCCTCAAGATGAGCAACTTGCTGAGCAAGGGCGGCGGCACCAAGAGGATGCGCAACACGCGGGCGTCGCACGCGGCGCTCGAGGGCGGCTCCAGGACCCACACGCGCCCGGAGCGGTGGTTCAAGGCGGACCTGAACGGGGTGCTCGTGATGAGGACGGCGGGCGAGGGGTGGACTGATGCCCTGAAGGACCTCATGGCGGAGGGTAGCGAGGCGGGAGATTCGACGGCCGGGCGGGCCAAGGAGAGAGGACGAAAGGTCGTGCGTGACGATGATGAGTCGAGTGACGAGCTTGGGGGGAGTCCTGGCGGCAGTTCCAACGCGAGTGCCCCGGGTTGAGGGCCGATTGCTCGAAGAGGTTGACAACATACTTCAACTTCGAGGACAACGGAGGAGAATACTGGGACTGGCATAGGAGCGATGCAACTGGCGCACTTTCATGCGAGCCGCGCCGTGGACTCTGTCTCGGGCCCGCAAAGAGTTGGCCGTCGATGCGTGATTCGCATCGCAATATCCGCTTTGGGGAAGACGGGCTGGGCAGGACGAGCTTATGGAGGCTGGTCTGCCGGGCTGCATTTCACGAGCTGCGCAACGGAGGCGTTTACTGCATTGCTATTTGGCCAGCATGGGGGGCATATTATCGCATCACAAGAGGGTAACTCTGAAATTTTGGTAGATGCAGGTGAACATTTAGATATTGCTTGCCAATGCGGGAATTGAACATAAATCAGAATCCAAGAATTTCTAGAAAGCAAAAAGGCCGCTCCGTATGTTGTTTTGTTTTTTGCCTTGAAACGCCGACACGCTTGATTCCCCCAGATTTTCCAGCCCAACAAACAGCACATGATCGCTTTGCCACCACCGTCGTATGTCATGTCATAGCCCAGGTATCATATTTGTCCATTCATCCAGTCATGTACCCCCGTAATCCCATCAAAACAAACGCGGCATGTCAACCCACGCCCGCCCCCCCCCCCCCAATTCCTTCACCGGTAGATGCGCCCATCCTTCTCGACCGTCAGCCGGCTCCCAGGCGGCGCCGCCCGGTTGACGACGTACTCGGTCTCGCCGCGAGATGGGATCACGATCATGTCCCGGTCGACGTAGTACCGCCCCCGCCCTACATCCGCCGGGTCCCGCGGCGCCCTGACCCCGCCCGTCGAGACTATCACGGGCGCCCCGACGTCCGTCCTCGAGTAGCTGACCACGGACGGCGGCTGAGGTGCCGGTGGGGGCGGTGGAGGCGGTGCGTTGGACGTGTACTGCTGCTCGACGCGGCGCATCGTTGCCGGGTAGGTCTGTGGTGGGGGTGGTGGTGGTGGTTGTGCTGGGACGCCCTCGGCGTAGCGGTCGCGCCACTCGCGCGGGTCGTAGTCGTCGTAGCGATCACGATCTCGGTCTCGGTCTCGGGATCCAGGGCCAGGGCCGGGCGGCGGAGGAGGCGGAGGGGCGTCGTCCTCGTCCCTTCTCCTTCTCCTCCGGTCCTCCTGGTACGCTGCGCCTGCTGCGGCGGCGGCGGGCAGGGCCAGACGTCGGGGGTCGCCGCGGTCCTTGGCGAGGTTGGGCCGGCCGTAGCGTTCCCTTTCCTCGAGGTAGCGCTCGCGGCGCTCACGGCTACGATCGCGGTCGTTGTCTCTGTCGCGTCCTCCCCTACCACCCGAGCCGCCGCCTCGCCCGCCGTCCCGCCTCTCTTCATCCCTAGCACCACTCCCACTCCCACTCCCGCTCCCGCTCCCGCTCCCGCTCCCGCTGCCATTCCCTTTCCCACCACGCTCATCCTGCCTCGGCTCCCCCGTGATAGCAGCCTTGACGTCCTTGGCCTTATCCTTGACCTTCTCCCGCTTCCCCTTCTCCTCGTGCTCCCAGTCCTCCTTCTCGCCGTAGGTGACGCCCTTGGGCCAGAACTTGTGGGCGGCGAGGGTGGCGGCCCCGATGGCGCCCAGCATGACCAGCGACGTCTTGGCGATGTTCTCGGCCTTCTCGGAGTTGGTGCTGGCCGACGTGTCGAGGATGTGCGACAGCGGGCCCCCGCGTTTTGTCCGCGACGTCGACGACGTGGCGTCCGTGCGGCGGGAGCGCGTGGACCGCGAGGGGGACCGCGAGTATGACCTCGACCGGGACCGGGAGGAGTACGAGGTGGTGCTGTATACCCCGTCCGAGTAGGTGCTCCGGCTGCGCGAGTACGAGGAGCGCGCCCTGGAGGGGGCCCTGCCCCGCGAGGGAGAGCGGGACGGGGATGGGGTGCGGGAGGGAGAGCGGTATCGAGGCATGATGGGCTGGGGAAGATAACAACTGAAATAAGAAGGGAATTGAGGGGATCGTCAGGGACGGTCAAGAAGCGGTGAGATGGTTCCGCCGTCCGAGGGTGAGTGAGATATGTCTCAGCCTTATGAGAAGGTGGACTCTAGCTGAAGCAATCCGGATGGGGAAACAAGAGACCCGGGAGGGGTCATGACATGGGCTGACAAGAGACAAGCACGCAAGGGGCCCGAAGCAGGGAGAGAGAAGATGAAAAAGCAAAAGTTGGAAAGATAAGTGCGAGATAGGTAGGTGGCAGCCGGTAGACAGGTTGGGGGTCGGAAACACCAGCTGTTTTGCTGCTGGCCCGGCCCAATGCTGCAAGGCACTCCCTGCGACGCGACAGGCCGTCAAGGCACGCTTTCCCTAGCTGCCGTCCTGCCGAGACAAATTCGTGCGCGGCGGGCCGTGGCGATGGACAGACAGCAGGCACGCACGTCGAATCAATCAGATTCCGACCTTGGGACGGTCAGACGAGGGGTGGAGAACAGGAAAGCTTGTGGCCAGAAGATGAGGGGGGACAAAATGGAAAAAGGATGATGACATTCGAACATCAAGATAGCCAACCTACCTTGAGCTGCCTCACCTGTGGCCGTTGTGGAATAACAAGCCAACAGCCAAGCCACACCTCATTTCACCTTCACACACTCTCCTTGAATCCTGCGGAAAGTGGCTTAATGCGGTGCGGTGCGGTGAGTGGTGAGTGGTGAGATGGGATCGGCCTGGGGTTGAAACGGAACAGGGATGTGGGATGACGACGGCCATGCGGTCACATCTCCCAGCTCCAGGCCAGCTCTTGCTCCAAAGACCTGGGGCCGGCGGGCCGAATACTGGACCGACAGGGGGTCGTGTCTCTTATCTCTCGACTTGGACGACCGTCTAACCCAGCACGCCCAAATGTTATCGAGATACATGTTCGTCATTTCAAGCAAAGAATACAGCAACAACTCAGAGACAGATAGTCTTCAATCGTCCAGAAATAAATATGACGCAGATCCCTGATGCACAATTCCGAAGCCTCGGGACTTATTGCTGCGGCCACCACACACCCCTGAGATCCTGCAGCCACTCAGCTGCACACAAGCCCAGACAACCCGTCGGAGGCCGCAGCTGACGAGGCCAGCCCGTCAGCGCCAGTCCAGCCAGCCCTGCTCAGCTGCAGCACACAAGCATTTGCTGCAGTACTTGGCACCCAGACTTTCTACTGCCTGCAATGAGCCCCAGGCAGGAACTACATGACTGTATCTTGAAACTGGGCGTCGAGTAACACGCAGTTCCGTGCTGCCACTCCACACAACATGAGGCTGATACAACAGAAACATCGTGATGTTAATTAACCCCAAGCTAGAATGAGACATTGGTGATACACAGTACTATATGCACAACGGCAAATGTGTCAGATGAATACCCCGCTCTCCAGCATTGTATAAAACTTTGCCTGTGTCTCTTGGCCTCAGCCGACGACACATTTTCGCACTGATATCTCTGCCTCTGATGAGGCCCGAAACCTCTGCTTTGTGACAATGGTTCAAGCTTCCTGGGCCCAACAGCAGACCAAGCGCTTCTTTGAAGACCGCAGCTCGCCATCGCAGGCACAATGTGACCAAATTGCGAAGTCCATATCCGGCGCGTCACAGGTGAGCCCCGTGGATAACCCAGGCTCATTGAGCTATACCGTCATCTGCAACGACTGCCCCGTGCCACGGAAGGACCTCGTCGTATCATTCAGAGAACCGGGCGGCTTGCTTGATGATCAGATGGTGGGGCTGGCCAAGAAAATCCATGGCGACCTCGTTCCGGAGTCGGTCTGGCGTGGGAATGTAGAGGAATCCGATCCACCGTTATCCATCTATTCTATGCCTTAGCTGCGAGGCTCTGCATTGGTTGAGGTTCAGTCTGTCGAGGTCGAGATGAGTATCGACAAGAGACAAAGAACGAAATGCTCATCAGGCACCTAGCTCGGTAAATTTCAATAGAGACCGGAAAGCGTCTAAGGCCTCATTACTGATATTGTCAAGGTACTTTGCACGGTGCTGGTCCAACCCGCAGTCGGGTGATCTCCAAATTCAGATGGAGCAGCGCGACAGAATTCGCAAACAATTTACTAAGCTTGTGGAAGAATCGCCAACGTCCACTTTGTCCAAGCCAATATTGTCCGGCCTCATCGACAGCCTTACCTCACTCTTCGAACAAAATTACCCGCAGGTCCTCATTCACGGCGACTTTTCAATCACGAACATCCTAGTAGACGATGAAAATTTCGAAATCACCGGTGTTGTCGACTGGTCTCTAGAAGCCATCATGCCGTTCGCGATGGATCTGGACAGCCTCTTCCTGGCCACGGGCCTCATGGCCCTCGAGGGTTGGAACGACTATGCGTGTAAATTGCGGCTACTAGACATCTTCTGGGAGGAGTTCTGGGTTGTTTCTGGTATCGAAGGAGAGGACCGCCGGGAGGGAGTGCGGGCGTTGGCCGAGGCTGCGGGCAAGATTTGGGCGGTCCTCCGGATGGCTTTCCGGCGCAACGCTGATGGGTCGCCGTCTGAAGAGGTCCTGGTGTCTGAAATCAACAATGAACAGCTGAGGGGCGGGCTTGATGAATAATTTCTGAGTCTAGAGATCAGCGCGATAGATCTTTTTTATTCTCCGATATCAGGCACCACCTAAGTACCAAATGGTGTATCCTTTCAAGAGAGCTATATCATTTCGGTTAATTGTGCTATTCCTCTATAAGTTGTAATGGAAATTGTCTCTTAAAAATTACAATATTCTCGCGGGTGTGGAGGCGGCAGTAAGTGCCTAAGTGCATGATTAGATCCAGCACCATTCAAGACATGGACTAGAAGCAGAAGAGCACTTGCCTCATATGACCACAATCGAATGTCGCAAATTCTCACACCAATCTGGGTGGCTCCATGAGTCGGACCATTTCCAACGTATTGGGAATACGTCTTATCTCATTAAGGACTCTGTCTTACTCGACACGAGGTAACATTGTTAGAGTTTAATGGTCTTTATAACCTTCCGGATATTTTTCCACCAGCCTCTCCAACTCGACCATTGCCCTGTAGTCAAACGTCAGACACGGCTTGGTGCTTCAAATATGAGAAATTCATGACGTACATTTACCTGAACTTCAGACCGCTTTCGTCCGGGAAGAGGGCTGACACTAGAGGGCCATAACGGCTTGGCATAATGAATTAGCAGGGTTCCCTATACAACTGCCATTGAGTGCTTGGGGTCATGAGGCCACGAGTGTCGAAACTTACATAGCGTAGAGAGCATTTCTATCATCCCAATCTTCCTGGGGCTCCGAGATCTGCATCGCAAGTTGGTATTCCTTGAAATACGGTCGACCCATCTTGTATCTTGGGGCCTGCCACGTCCCGAGGTCGACTTCATTATGGCCCCAGAATGCACACGAGTCGAACAGAATAACTTTGTTCGTCTCCACGTCCAACATCATATTGCCAGGCCACAAATCGGAATGGACAAGACAGGGTCGAATCGAACGACCGCCAGATTCCAAAGGCCTCAACAACCTTGAAATCACTTTGGTGTAAAGAGAGTCCTTCAAAAACTCGAGTCTATCGTCTTTGCCGTGTGACAATTCCTCGAGCTCGAACATCTTCTTCATTGATTGAGTGAAGAAAGCCTCCCAGGTTTCTTGCCACCTATTATCGTTTGGAATATTGGCTAGGTTCGTAGGCACATGAAAGCCGTACTTGCCCTCAGGTGATTTGCCCGTACTATCCTTGTGGATTTTCACGATGAGGGGAATGAACTGGCTTGGCTCGGGAACTTCGTCGACCATATCAAAGAACTCGGCAAGGAAGAACCAAGTCTCCGGATCTGATTCATAGTGGCCAAATGCCACGGGTTTGGGGATGTTCTCGGGGGCATACTGGTTAAAGATCGCCTCAGACTCGAAACATCCTTCCATCATGCGATGACTGGTCCCCCAAGTAGCAGACTATGTTATTCCGTGTTACTCGCGGTCGAGGCTCAGCATGAGTGCGATCCTTTCACTGGATCATACCTTCGTAAAGAAATCTTTCAAGGTGCCATCTTCCAATTCGCATTCTATGCGTATGGTCTCCACCGAGGCGCTGGCTCCTGACGGAGATGCAGACAGGACTTTTCTGTTGGCAGGAAGCGCTGTACAAGGATCAGTCCTGCACCCAAGCGCTGTTAGTTTGCGTTGTGTATACCTGAAAGCACGCCTTCGGCGTGGATCGAGGCAGTGGCAAAAACGACCGATCTGACACCTTTGACACAGACGGCAAAGAACATCAAAGCTTACATGGAGCGAAGAGCCAAGTACGAGTCGCCTTTAGGCACTGAAGTCCATAACGTCCTGACTTGGGCAAATGATCTTGTGTACCTAGTTGCGCAATTCGGCAAGACACTTGTGGCAAGTCCGCCAGCCATTTACCATCTGATACCGGCCGTGTGTCCGAAGAAGTCAATCCTGTTCAGGGCTTTCAAAGGTCACCCGCGCGGCCTTCAGGTGGTTGGGCTAGAGCAAGATGATTGGGATGAGAGGCTTGGCTGCATTGTCATCCCCGACTCACAAATACTGTCCGTTGCCTGTCAGGATAACAATTTCGCCCTTGGGACTGAAAATGGGAAAGTCCGCGTTTACGATGAGTCGACATTTCAGGAAAAGAACCAGCTGCAACACGGCGAGCCGGTTCGAAGGCTGTGTCTCGGTACGACAGATGGACGTATTGTTTCGCAGGGAAGGAAACATATCAAGTATTGGGACATATCGACTAGCCAGCAATTTTGGTCCTTCACAGCGAGGGACGAGCCGCTTTCGTTGTCGTTCAGCGAGGATGAAAAGCGGTTGTACACCGCGACCAGGGCAAACTATGCCTTGGTGATAGACGTCGAGACCGGGAAGAGGGTCGAGAAATTTGGCTTTGGTGATTGGGACGAAACTGAGAGGCAAAATCACAAACACCAAAAGCCCCCGATGCACGCGGACTTTATGATGGGCCTGGGTCTGCTGGGGTTGACATACCGACTTAGACCTGTGACGTTTTGGGACCTTGAAGAGCACGATTTTGTGGGACAATTCACCCGTACGATCATATTCGACAGAACCCTACATTCATGCATTCATTTTCATTCCGAACCCCGAGATTAATCTCGCCGCCGTGAGCTACCAGGACGGCTCAACCCACGTCTTCGACCCAGAGATACAGAAGACACAAGCCACAGCACAGACAGATGCCTCTGTGCTGGCAGCCTCTCCTGATGGGACTGTTCTTGCAATTGGTAGTGGCAACGGCTTCATCAAGCTTTACGATTTCGAGACCATGAAACTGTTGCACCAGACTTTTCTCAACCACAGAGCGATCCGAGCGATCACCTTCAATAGTTGTGGGCGGCGCTTCTTCGAGATCAGGAGCAACTGCTGCAACATTTGGGAGCCCTCTGCACTTGTGCGACGGATCGACAACACCAGTGATGATTCAAGCGTCAATATCAGCGACCGAGTATCGCAGGCAGCCCAGACAAGCATCGCCAAAACAATCGATGAGGAGAAGACCATCACCGTCTTAGCATCCCATTATAGCGGTGACTACATCTTTTGCGGTCGAGAGAATGGGTCAGTTGAAGTCTGCTCTGCGAAGTCCGGAAAGCTGGCGCAGGAGCTACTGCGCGGAAGCAAAAATGTGGCCGTGGACTACTTGGACTGGAACAAGTGTCGGGGTTTGCTCACAGTTGCAGACAGATCTGGACACGTCCTTGTGCACAGAGTTTCGAAGAACAAAACGTGGTTCTTCACTGTCGAAGAGGAGA